>ML675624.1:29737176-29785964 GCA_007922155.1 Mesoclemmys tuberculata | reverse complement strand
AGCAGCCTACCCCACACAAAGGGACCAAAGAGTGCAGCGGGGAGGGGACCTCAGCCTGCAAAGGCCACAGTATCTCACCTTATCACAGAAACCCAAGTCCATCACCAATATCCTAGCTCTTTTACCTCTGATAACCATTTGTTTCATTCTCTTAATTGCACTGGAAACCAGCCACAAGTTGCAAGAAATAAACAACTCCAACCCAGTACCTCAGTTAGGTACTAAGCACATTCTTAACTTAATCCACTGTGGCTTGTAGGCGGTGTGATGAAGACAAAAGTTCCCTTTTGTCCTCTTTACCCATAAGAGAAAAAATTCATTTTGACCCCCTAAATAAGTGATTGATTAGAGCAACAGTGTCTGTCAGGCTGCATTCCTACTGATAGTTCAGGTGGATAGGTTGGGCTGCTGGAATGGAGCTGAAAAAGGCTCCACATGGCCCCCATGGTGGATTAAATCCTGGGGGCTGAAGAATTCGGGCCAATCAGCACGCTTCTCTTCCAATGGGCCATTAAGTGCCAGAGACTCCCGGGGGGAGGAGCTACTATTGTCCCTCCCTGACTGCTGGTACTATCCCCCTTTCACCACCAGCCCCATCAATTTCCTCCACCCATTGATGTGTGTGGGGGAGCATTTAGAAGGCAATGAAATTACTTTGATGTACAAACATAAGGAGATCAGAATTACAGTCATTACCTGCAGATGAATATACTCTCCTGACACGGGGTCAGTAGGACTCTTGACCAACTCAAGTTACTGGCTCAGAATGAGTGTTCTCTTAATAGAAACTATTTTTCTCAATTCCAGTCCTTTTCTCTCATTTTAGAAGAAGTCATATCTCATAGTCTCACGGCCTTCTGTATAACCATACACTGATCCACCAATTTAAAATATGTTTTTAATCAAACCAAACACTTAGCTCAATAACTCAAAATCAAACCCAATATCATCCATGACAAAATATGGATTATACCTACATGTGCAATATCCAAATGATGGAAAGTGAGTATCTAGAACTATTTAAAGAAGACATTGAAAAAAAACAGTCAATTTTGCATCTTGATACAAAAAGGAGTTAATGCATTTTTTACCCGGGAGGCTGCTTCAAGAAACCTTCCCTAAGGTGGCAATGATGTAATACGTTACTGTGCCAAAGAAATACTCAAAGGAATTTCCCACTTATAGAATATTTCATTACAGCCACCAATTACTTTCACAGATATGTGTCTGTATATATATATAAAATAAAGAAAAAACATACATGAACATATGTATGAACATATGAATATATGGATAAACATAGCCCAGCCCCCAGCTCACTCCTCCTTCTCTTCCCCAAATCCTTCCCTTTCATTGCCATTCCATTGTAAAAAGTGTCTAACAAGCGGTGTACAGCAGATTTGCATGTAAATTTCTCACCAAAAAGACAAGTAATCTCTTCTCTCAGTGTACTAAGATTTTTCAGGGAATCAAGAATCAAAGATATTAAAGCTGGATATTTGCTAATAGATCATCTTGCTAATCAGTTATGATATAATATTCATAATATTTCTTACCTTTAACGGTACTTTCTTCTACTTTTATTGAAGCTATGAGATGCATCCAGATTGTTAACAGTGGAAGAATCCCTTGTTATTCATAAATGTCTACTGTGTGCTCCTGATGGTTCAGTAGGACACTCGACCAACTCAAGTTACTGACTCAGAATGAGTGTTCTCTTAATAGAAACTATTTTTCACAGTTCTCAATTCAGCTGAAACCTATCCACATAAATGTGAGATTTCAACTTGTCTTAATACAGGGTTTATTTGGAATGGAGTCAATGGGATAGATTCTGTTGCTTTTATTCATGCTGAGTCACATGGCTGGAGTAAGGTGGTGCTCAGCATTAGTACACGTACTGGAATATGGCTGAATGCTAGTAGTATTAGGAAATGCTGCCTGCCTGTGAAAGGCTTTGAGTTGCTTCAATTCTGCCACTACCCTCTTCCTGAACCTAATAATTTATATGGATTCTGAATTTTTCATGTCAGTGGTTGTCCACCTGCTTTTAATATTAACATCTTCATAAAGTGAGGAAAACGTTAAAACACTGAAAAGGAAAAACTGCTCAGTTCTCAACATGATATTTTGTAGATTTTTTTTTAAACAATAATTGATTACAAAATTTTTTACTTTTCTGGCATTAGCTGTCTCCTCTCTACAGGGTCAGAAAACAATCTATGCTACCTCAGTACCAGAAGCAGAGCTTATGATTGATTTGCTTAGAGGAAAAAGGTATTTCACTTCCCTTCCTGAGCATGAGCAGGCATAAGAATGTCTATTATATCAAAGATAACTGCAGGAGTATGTATCAAGGTTCATGAAATGAAAGTCATATTTCAAGTACCTGCCCATGAAATTCCCAGCCTTTATTCCTGACACACATAGACGTGATGTTTGGAAGGCACTGTGCTGTCTCACTGATTCTGGAGACAGCATAATTAATTAAAAAACCCTATGTTCAAAGTTTTTCTTTAATGACATGTTAGTAAATGTCACCTAATTTTACTAGTTGACAAATTTAAAATGCTACAAAATGTAGCAAGTGTGAAAGGAAATGCTATGAAATGTCATAGTGCACACATAGACTGGTTGATCTAATTTATATTCCTCTGCCCTCTCGTGCAGATAAAGCACACCTGGCATTTGATATTTTGTGAGAGAAAATCTCACTGAGCCTTGTCACAACCAAGTGTGTCTAATTTTTTCCTCATTGCACTAAACATGCAGAAGCTCTGTGAATCAAAAAGTATCACTATTTCTTCAGATCATAAATCTTTCCCTTCTTTGAACCACTGCTGCCTATAAAAGATAAATGTATTCAACAGCTTGGGTAGAATGCTATAAATTCTAAATAAATGAGTGCCTTCACTGGAAAACAGTACATCTTCCACCTTTAACATCACCAGCTATCAAGTTCCTTTTTTCCCTTAAAACTACTGAAAGCCCATAGAACCAGAACACATACAGCAGCACTGTATGCTGTTGGGGAAGTCCCTTTTAACCCTCTCCAGGACCTGGGGATGGCATGTCCCTTCTTCTAGTCACCTGGACTCAGAGAGAGGTAACATTCTCAGGGACAGAACAAGCACCTGCAGTCACAGGATCTCTCCCAGCAGCCAGAGTAGAAAGTGCAACACTAGGGGCAGGCATACTCCTCTTACACCCACCAGGATGTTGACCAGATCCCTGGGGAGGCACCCTCTCCCCCTGCCCTGAACTTCACAGCCCCTTGACATCGGTGATGTTATCGCACATGGACTTTTTAATTTAGACATGAGACATTATTTTCTGTGGCTGATCGGTTGTTTGCTCTGACCTCCTTCTGTCCTCTCCGTCACTCTTTCTCCACCCTTACTATCTCTTCTCTTCATCTTTCCCTTCCTCTTCTGCCTCTCCCTTCCTTTTCCCATCTTTTTTTTTTCTCTTCCCTTTGGTCTTGCTCCTTTTAACTCATCTTTACCCTTCTTCTTCTAATATATATTAGAAATATATATTCTAATGTTTCTTTTTCTCCCAGCCTTTGCCTTGTCTATTTAATAAGCTCTTCAGGGCAGGATATGTCTCTCACTATGTGTGTGTGCACTGTTTAGCGCGCTGATGCCCCAATCTTGGCCAGGGTCTCTAGGTGCTATCATAGTTAATAAATAAACAAATAATCCCTTCCTGGCTTTCCTTCTTTTACATTTAAAAGAACAGACACTTCGCTTGATCTTAGCCACTGAAGGCCAACCAAAGCACAACCAAACAAACATATAAAAGAGGGATAGTGGGTAGAGCTGGATTAAAAACTGATTTTTTGGTTCACTGGCAGGTCCAGAATTGGGGTGGTGGATGGATTTTAGTATAGAACATGCTGTGTCTCTGTGGAGTAACTTAGCTAGAATGATTCTGAAACATCCAGAATAGGGTGTAGCTGTTTCCAGACATACTCAGAAGCTGTTTCAGTAACTGTTCCATTATGGGCAAGGAATCTTGTGGGTCCCACACAAAATCACCATTTAAGAGCTGAGCCAATAGGAACTCAGCTGGGAAAAGATTATAAGTATAGAAGCTAAAGGCACTGAAGCCCTATGGATTCAGTGGTTAACTGACTAGGATCAAGAGATATGTCTGCTGTGAGGGCTGGGTTCCAGTGCCTTTACCATTCTGGATGCAGACTATAGATTTCTGTTTCACCAGCAAGTGAGGACTAGTCAATTATTAACCCAAGGACTGGATTGCTGCTGACTGTGGAGAGACCTAGACTGTCTGTTCGCTGACAGATTCCAAAGTGTTTGGAATCAATACAGCACAATAAACCTGAGGTTTAACTCTATGTAATGCTTTCTGAAAAGACAGATCTTTGACCTATACTTAAATAAGGAGTTAAGCTGAGATGCAAGAAGAAGGGGCAGTGCAATCATGTTCTAAATAATATTGCCACAGCCTCCACCTACCCTGTTCCAAATGCAATGGATCAAATTCAGAGGCAACCTAAATGATGATTTTTGCATGGTTGCAGGATATAACTTACATGTGGTAGACTAAGAATGACATTGCAGAAGGAAACACAAAACAGGAGGGTAGGAAGGCTTAAAATATAATAGTATAGTCTTCTAGTTTATCTTACAATTTCCTAAATCCTCCACTTTGCTTTTCCCTTCTAAAACCTTGCCTTTCTGCTTTCTTAGCAAGTATATTTTACCTTTTTATTTTTGTATTACTAACAGAATTAAAAACTAGAATAGTAAATACCACAAATATCAAAGAAAAGAGGTAGGTAGACCACTTTAAATATTCTTGGTTTACTAAAGGCTTGACCTTTATAATTAATTCAATTATAGTTATTAGTACTAACCTAATTTTACATAACAGCATTATACAAAATATTTTTTCACAGTTATAATAATGGGGATGATCCTTCTAATCTCTTTGTCACTCAAAGCCATAATAGCTTTGTGTAAAATATCCATTTAAAATATAGTAACATAAAAATAGAAATGTACTCAAGTTTCATTTCAAACTTGAAACTCACTCCAAGTTCATGTAACAGTTTATCACCAAGCACCATTTTCTCTTATACTTTGCTGCTGTTGCACATTTTTTCTCCTCATCTCTCTCCCCCCCATATCATCTGGACCTTCTGCTCCCTGGACATTTAAGATATGCCCACTTATAGCCAACAAAATCTCCATTGATGTAACCTCTGATTTTGGCCCACCATGATTTCAGAAGTACCGTTTTTTCAGATTTTCCAGCTGGCACAGTAGAGTGTCATGTATTTTGGTGATTGAGTCATGTGAATGTTTTGTAAAACATAATGAGAAATGACTAATTAAATCAAACATTACAACAGTGACATATATATTCACAATACTCCAGTTTCCTTACTATTAAGAATTAGTTCCCTTATTTCACAATGGAAGGATTTCCTTTAAAAAAGAAAATCCAATCTTACAGATAGAAGTTTAGGGCAGTGTTAAGTTTTATTTGATAATTAAAAGGGTTAATTACAAAATAGCCAACCTACCCTAGTGTTTGACAGTATTCTACAAGTCTCAGCATCCTATTAAAATTTTCACTTATGGGACTCAATGTACATGTCACAATAATTGTATAATACTTGGTCATAATGTTACCATGTATTTTTATTTGTGTATTTTATATGAACAACATTACATATGAAAATATATTTTATTTTTGTTTGTTTGTTTGTTGATTTTCAGAGCACATTGGATTTGAATTCTTAACACAACAATCAACTGTGACTGAAAGCATCCCTAAAAATAGAGGAAGATGACAAAGGAAATTATAATACACACATACGAACAAGCTCTTAATTCCTGTTTTTATATGTAACAGGAGGTAAGGGTAAAAATATTACAGATATATTTTAATTATCCCCAAAAAACAAACATTGAAAACCTGGGAAATTCAGAGTTAAAATTAAATTTAAAACAAATCCAAATGTCTTAAGGTATAGAAATGCATAGCTGAAGTATTCAGAGAACCTTAACTTCACCCTGGGAAAGATGCCATACAATCATATAATTCTGAGTAGGGCATAAAAGTGTTTTCTATACAGAATTAGATTAAACTGGTATTTAAAGACATTAACTTCCCACCCTTTGCTGATGTCACTATAGGGCAGAATTGTCAGGTGCCACCACCTTCTTTAAGGACAGCTTGGCTTCACTCCCATTGTCTGTCTCCCCCCTCCTTCCACCTGCCCACAGGGGGGGTGGCTACTTTGAAAAAGTGCATTATTGCTAGGGATATTTTTAGTCCCACTTCCATTGAGTACATGAGATAGTAGGTCTTAAAGAGGGCAGGTCTTCCTGAAATTCACTACAGAAGAATATGATTCATCAACTTTTGGTGAAGAAGAAACTTTCAGTTATGAAGAATAAGGGGGGGAGTGAACATTGATCCTTAAAAAAAAAACTTTAAATGTAGACTATTCATAAGATTTCAATGAGTTTTAATTATATGGGAAGTATGAAGAGTTTTATTTTATATTAGGAACACAAAAGATCTGGCACTTGGTGATACATTTTTTAAAGAAATATTTACTTAATTTTAACTGGGCTTCAACTAATTTACATGTAAATTCTCATATAATTAATTATGATAATTTTGGAGAGGATATACTGCATTCTTCATACGTAACGTAGTGCCTGATTCCCAGTTTTAAGTGCAAAATGAAGCTCAACCTTAATGATGAAACTGAAGCCTGTTCTTCCATAACAAGAAGGAGAGCAAATAGGGGAAAACATATGATATACCACAAAGTGAGAATGAATAAAGTAACTTACAGCACTGTCCTGTTGGGACAAATATTGGAGGTATAGATTTTTGTGAGAAACATGAGGTGTCCCTTGTGCATCATACAAGCACTGGAGATTGTTGCAAAATTACTAACTCTGGTATGTAACCTATCACTTAAATTAGCCTCTGTACCAGATGATTAGAGGCTACCTAATGTAACTCTGATTTTTAAAAAAAAGCTCAAGAGGTGATCCTGGTAAGTACAGGCTGGCAAGTCTCACTTCAGTACTAGGCTAATTGGTTGAAACTATAGTAAACAACAGACATATAAATAAGCTTGCTGTGTTGAGGAAGAAGTAGTATGGCTTTGGAGAGGCATGATTTCCCTTACAAATCTGTTAGAATTCTTTGATGTAGTCAACAAGCATGGGGACAATGGTGATCTAATTGATATAGAGTACCTGGACTTTCAGGAAGTCTTTGACATGGTCCCTCACCAAAGGCTCTTAAGCAAAGTAAGCAGTTGTGGAGTAAGAGGGAAGGTCACAGATCAGTAACTGGTTTAAAGATTTAATAATCTTGAAAAGGGATTGAACATTGAGGCAGAAAAATTTGCTGACAATACAAAATTCCTCAAGATACTTATATCTAAAGCTGGTTGCAAAGAGTTACAAAGGAATCTCACTAAACTCGGTAATGACAGCAAATGAAAGTCAGTGTTGATAAGTGCATAGTAAAGAATATTGGAAAAAAATTATCCCAACTATACATAGAAAATGATGGGAATTAGATCTAATTTAGCTATTACACTCAAGAAAGATCTCACAGTCATTGTGGATAGTTCTCTGAAAACAGACACAATGTGCAGTGGCAGTCAAGAAAGCTAACAAGAATGTTAGAAATCATTATGAAAATGATAGATAATAAAATAGAAAATATCCTAATGCCACTATATAAATTCAAGGTATGCCGTAACCTTGAATGCTGCATGCAATTCTGGTCTTCCAACCTCAAAAAATATACATTAAAATTGGAAACAGTGCAGAGAAGGGCAACAGAAATGATTAGGGGTAGGGAACAGCTTCTGTACAGGGAGAGATTAAAAAGAGTGGGACTGATCAGCTTAGAAAAGAGACAACTAAGGGGGGACAAGATAAAGATCTATAAAATCACGCATAGTATGGAAGAAGTGATAAGGAAGTGTGATTTGCCACTTCGCATAACACAAGAACTAGGAGTCACCCAATGAAATTAATAGGCATCAGGTTTAAAACAAACATAAGGATGCACTTTTTCACACAATTCAGTCAACCTGTGGAACTCATTATCACAGGGATGTTGTGAAGACCAAAGTATGACTGGGTTCAAAAAACAATTACACAAGTTCATAGAGGATAGGTCCATCAATCGCTATTATCCAAGATAGTCAGGGATACACCCTTGTGTTCTGGGTTTCCCTAAATCTTCAAGTGCCAGAAGAATCTGGCCCTGGCCACTGTCAGAGACAGAATACTTGGCTAGATGGATCATTGGTCTGGCCCAATATGGCCATTTTTCTGTTTGTATGTCAAGATTGCATGGTTTGTCATTCCGACTTCTGAACTGGGATTGTGGTCAGCCAAAGCTAAAGGTGACTTGAGATGTACATAAATCAATTTCACAGATCTGAGCTTCTATGGAAGGCTGACACATTTGCACAGAAGGCCAACCCTTCTGTGTTCCTCAGGGGCTTTTTCTTATCCCACATGGTAGCAAAGCTCACGTGGGTATTATTCTGCCAATACATCCCCATCTGTGTCTGTTTCCTTTGTTCTGAGGAGGTTTGAAAGTGTGGAAATGGATGATAATGAGGTCAGCATTAATCCTTACAGGAAAAGTCCTATGGGAATAATGTCTCGCCATACTCCCTTTGTCAGTCATCCACACTTTGTCTAAAACAACAGAGTACTCAATGCACTTTGCGTAGGTTTCCATCCAAAACATTTTAGGTCATTCTAATGGGTTTTGTGTTCTTTATACTATCAGGAATGATCAGAACTTGGCCCTGTACATTTAGCTTTAACTCAGTAATAGTTAACCATTGTCAGGATGGTTGTATGAAGTTTCTTGTTGATTTAGCTGATGTAGTCATTTTGTCATCTTCTTTACATTGACTGGAAATTATCATCCTTTTCAGTATCAGCTTGTACATTTTATTCAACATTTTGATATATATGTAAATATGTAATTTTTCATTTTAAATTGTCAGTGAGCAACATTATTTAGTGGGAGGCAAAAGAGAAAGATTGGTTTGATATTCTGGCTCTCTTTATGCAGTAACTCAAGGAATTAAATCAAACTACAATCCTGGTAATAAATACTATGAAGCAGTCATTTGCCTCTATCAGTGGAATAGCAGGAGAGTATGATGATGCATTATACTTATTTATAAACACTACAGCCCTTTTACATACTCTTCCCAATTTCATCCCCGTAGGTTACCCTGGTGTCCTGATAGCCCATGACAGATGAAGGGAGGGAAAATGACTACAGCACAAGTGTTATAGGCTTTGTGCAAACTCTGCCTGGAGCACAGAGACATTTTGCAGTCATAAACCACAGTTGTGCTGGAAGCAAAGTGAGATTTCTTTACTTCCACCATGCCATCTGCAATGTCCCAATCAACAGAACTGTTCCAGGTGATGCACAGCCTGGTTAATCCAGGCTCTCTCCTCTGCAAACAGAGTCAAGAATATGATGTTAGGAGCAGTGTTCAGGCTAGTTTGCAGGGTTCAGGAACTATCTGCCTGTACAACACCAAGGCTGTGTCTGGGAATACAAGAGTAAAGGCTTTATGGTTTCAGCAACTGTTGCTCACTCCTCTTCTGAAGGTGCTGGGCAGGAAATTCAAGCTATTAGCTGTAGAATGATCCTATGATTTTTTAGCTGGTAAAATTCAACTAGGTAGTACATGGAATGTTATTGGAAGGGATTGTAATTATCTTCCTTTGGGAAGGGGGCTATCACATTCCTTCTTGGTCTGAAAGCCTAAATCTCAAGACTCTTCTCTGAACCTTCCCCAATTCATCAACATCCTTCTTGTATTGTGGACACCAGAACTGGACACAGTAGTCCAGCAGTGGTCAAATAATGCTGTTACGTGTATCTATTCTCCCAGGGTACCAATATGGAGTGATTGCAACGCCTGGTAGGCCAGGTAGATGATGGGGATAATTTATATAGGTTATATTTCTCTCTGGGCAGTGATTTTTCCTTAGCTATAGCAGAATATGCATGCATACCTAGGCTATTACTCCTTCCTCCATGCAATATCATGATAATATATTAAATAATGTGATTCATTTGAGATCTGTTAGTTCTTGATACCTCAAGAGGAAGATTAGAATGTTCAAAATATTGTTGGTTAGTAGTAGACATTAACAAACTGATAACAGCATTGTGGTATTTGCCTCCTACTACCAACTGCTACCAACATTGATTAACATATTTATTGCTTGGGAATTTATAACAGGGTAATCAGAAACATTTTAAATACTGCATTTTGTTAGAAGGTGACAGTCAACATATAGTGTTAAGAAAGGTTCAGCACATCAGTACCATCAAAAGTGTATAATGTTCTGTATTTTATTTAGAAGACCAAGGATTTTGAAGGGTTCATTGGTTTATCAACTAAATGCTATAGTTTATTTCCACTATTAGTTGTTCTGTCTGACAAATTGTCTTTTTGTATGATTAATCTTGCTGTATTTCATGTGAAGTGATTGAAAACTGTCTTGAGTTGTCAAATGTAGAATTTTCCTTTCCACTCAAATTTTAAGACATAACTGTATGCAGGGAAACTACTTAGCATTAAAATCACATTTTCTAATTGAGTTGCTCCAACATATTTCAAGTGAATATAGCAACATCCAGTTGCTCTTCTAAATGTTTAAATTAAACTTAATCTGTTTAGATCTTATGGGCTTTATACCACTAAGTTCTGCAAATGTTCTTCCTGAATACAGATATAATACTGAATAATACTAATTCAATAATACTGAAGTCTATGACACCTAATTTGCCACAAAGGAATTGGAATAGACAGAGAGATAGCCTGCTACTATGTCATATTGATATAGAGATCAATTAGGGGCCCTCTTGCATACCTCTTGCAAACAGTGAAGGCTGTTTGGGAATGAACAAGCAGGGATGGGCAGTGTATCTTTGGGCAGTGCAGTTTCATTATGCTTCATAATCAGGCTGGATTATAGGATTACAATTAAATTGTATCTATCTGTACCATGAAAAAAATAATATATCCATTATTAACATTTGGGAATTCCAAACATTATGTATGTTTAATCTCTCTCAGTCTATTCACAGTGTACCCAGTCATTTGATAGCATCATCAGCCAGATGAAGAGCCAGTAGCCCACCATGAAAGTAAATCAGCAGGCACTTGACAAGGATAGGCGATATAGTCTGAAGCTGACTGCATCTACATTGTGGGTCATAGAGAAAACCCATCTGAACAGAGGGGCTGCACAATTGCCCTGTCCTGCTGTTGTATACAATTTATGGTCTTGTATATGAATAATTTATGCCCCGCTTTAACTTGAATTTCTTGTAAGTGGCACATACATAAAATACTTGGTGCAAACTATATAGATCAGAAAATGGGGCAAAAATAAGGAAAAAAGGAGACAAATAGTGCAAATAAGCAAATATATTAAAACAGAATTATGGTTTACATCAGCATCAGTCATCTTTTTTGTTACAGTACTAGCATCATTGTTTATGCAAAGAAAGTAGTAGTCACTCTTCCTTTGTTTTTGAGTTTTATATGTAATTTGCAGCATGCTAGGTTTGTGTTGCAGTATCTCATCTTATTTCAAAACCTAGGCTCCAAATAATAAATCTAAGTGAGTCTATGAGTTGATGTAACCGTTTACGAGCTTCCTTGGGGTGCAGGTTATACACCTAATTCAGACTCCATGAGGACTCTCATCCATTTAAGGTTGTGTAACTCACATTTCATCTTACATATTGCTTCAAAATTAACTTAGAGCCTGTGTGGGAGGCAGGCTAAACTGGTTTAACTCATATGGGGAAGAGCCAGAAGAAAGAAATGTAGCAAAAAAGCAACTAACAGGAGGATATAATAGTATATCTATTATAGCTTGGCCCTTTTTACACCATCTTTAGGCTTCTTGATGCGTAGATTACAACAACTAAAGACTAAAGTCTCTCATGGTCAGTTGCACGTGGAAAAGATGTTAAAAAAGACAGTTTAAAGACATCTAAGTGTAAAGAAGAGATTTGGCCCAGAGTCTTTTCACAGGCTCAGAACTACAGCTGTGTGAAATGGTCTAAACAAAACTTAACGCATAGGACTAGAAGGGACCTCAAGCAATTTCATGAAATCTCAAAAGTGCAGCCACATTTGTTGAAAGGCTCACTAAATTTTCATGAACTTTAACAAAGCTGCCAGCAAACTTGATAGATATGCATCAAAATCAAGTGGAAAAAGGTGAAACTCAGTGGGTTTGACTGAGTTTCACTTTGATTTAAACTCAAGAAGGTGACCTAATGTGGCTTTAAACAAAAAGCACTAAACCAAGGAAAGCAAAACTGCCAGAATTGTTACAGCTCTACTCAAGACTCGATAACTTCTGATTCTTGCTGCGTAAAGTCAGCAAATGCTTTGGAATCTAATGCTCAACTTCAACCAAAATCAGTCATGTGCAACTTAGGATGGGTGGGTCCAATGGCCTCATGGTAGTCAGAGATTTCTGGGAAACAAAAATACTCTTTTCCTCTCCAGCCAGAGGCAGAGACGGTAGTAGGATAAGAGTTGCTACATGAGCTCTATGCCTCCTTATGTAGGAATGATCTACTGCTGCCAAGTAAACTAACTTTACTTCCCTGCTTCAAAGCAGCTCTAATGTAAAACTACTCATGCTCAAGGGAGAATTTCGGCATCTAGTCTTTCAGGATAAAAATAAACAAACATTTTTTCAATCTTAGAACATAAATTCTTAAAATTCGTCTCCCCATCCTACTGCCTGAGAGCAACCAGTGGCACCGAACTTTTGGGCATTAGAAGTGTCTGTGTCATAGTTTGATCAGGGTTTCTCAAGATTGTTCATGATCATAGAGCTGTGTAACTATTTTCCACTACCCACTTTGAGAATCTGCTTAGTTTGTTATTAAAATAAATGTAAAATGTACATACACCCTTTGTTATATAACTTAAAAAGTCAAATAACCTTTTAAAAGGTTGTTGAGATTTATTGAATGAGACATTTTCTGACACCTCTACTTATTTGGGTGGCTTTAGAGTTGGAGGTCTACTAATCGATGAGATTTTAGGGCTCCAAAAGGGATTAGTCTAGCCCTGATCCTATTCATCAAGATTTTGGGCAAGGTCAGGGGAAGAAAAACATAATTACAGTGAAAACTGTCCTAAAAAGTAACTGATATTTCCAGCTACAAAATCTCATTGCTGAACTTGCTAACCTAAAGCTAAACCACATTATTTTATCTGTTAATGGTTAAATGGATTAATGACTACTCAGAGACTTAATTGTGTCAAACAGATTGTGAACAGAATACTTGGGTAGTTGGAAATTAGTGTAGAATACAAATAGACAAGGAAGTCAAAAGACACATATCAAGTAATCTTAGTGCAGTCTGACTAAAGCTACCTCAATGAAATCCTACCTCTGTGAAGCAGGTCAGCAAGATTCCATGGTCAACTATGTGAAATGCTGTGGATAAGCCTTGCAATGACTATAAACAACAACCCTTTTCCATGGTCAAGAGGAAATCATCCATCACTGCTGTCTGTGTTACATGTCTTGACCTGCAGCCTCATTGGGAGGGGCCTGGGATATAGAATCATATAAATGTAGGACTGGAAGGGACCTCAGATGGTCATCTAGTCTAACCCTCTGTGCTGAGGCAGGATTAAGCATACTGACAGGTATGTCTCACCTGTTCTTAAAAGCCTCCACTAACAGGAATATTTAGGGTGTTTTAATGGAAAATAGCAATTAGCATAAGCCCTACAAATGTGTGGCAATTTACAGTTTTCAGAAGAGGGAGCACGATTGTATCCCCATGATGTGAGCAGGAGTGGATCAGTGCTATAAGTGCATGTTTTATCTATATTATTATCTAGGTAACAAACAGGATGTCATACATAAACCTGATTTAGCTGAGTTAGCTCCCTGGTGACTGAAGCAGAGGGAGTTACATTTTGCAGAATAGTTAAAGTGAAAAATGCAAAAAGGTTTATGATCCTTCAAGTGACTGCTGCCAATTACTGCAGTTTCTGAAATCCTGCTGAGATTTCATTGCATACCTAGTATTTCATATTTATAGAATTAAGAAAACTACATGAGTTATGTTGAGGAATAGAAACATCTTTGAGAAAAGCTCTTTGCATGATATCCTGACCAAGGACAGTAATCATGTCACTGAAAGTAGCAAGGAATATGTAAATACATAATAGTACCTCTGCCTACTGCTAGATGATGGATTTGTTTATAAACTCTAGGCACTTATCTGTTCATTTAAAAAAACCAAGTATAACCACCAGAGATGCAAAACTTTTAACCTCTAAGACGAGACAGTGAAGGAAGGGTCTCTCGAGTTTATCCCACTCAGGATTCTTGGTCAAAAGGATATAGATTAAGGAGTATTCTTTCATAAAGTGTAATGCTTTCAGGACTGCAGTCCAATGCACTCATGGGATTTTCTTAATGACCACAGATGGGCCCAGCCCATGTAGATTGCTGAACAGGCACACCTGAGATAGATCAGCTGCTTTCCTATATGGAGTTACAAGAAGCAGAAGAGTTTGGGACTTAGAGAGTTGCAAGAACTGCAGAGAAAGGAAGCCTGGCAGTTGTTTGGTATGAGAGATCGCTGAGTGCAGATACCAAGGCCAGCTGAGTAATTGCCTCAATGTTATTTTCATTTTGGTTTGCTGTTTTTGGAAAACAAATCAAGTCCTGCCAGAAGGCTGGTGAAACTGATCTGTGGGGAGTTTTGTTGGGGTGCCCAGAAGAGGAGGAACGTTGATGACAGGAGGCCTGCAGAGCGACCTCAGACCTTACCACTAGAATTTATTATTGTTTTTATGTCATTGAAAGCGAATATCAATGTTTAGTTTTACTGATTTAAATGTTCACAGTTGTGGAAAATTTCTATAATATATTTGTAGTTAAATGTATAACCATTAAACCAGTGGCAACATATCTAAATATACTAAATAAAGTTGTGAAGCAGCATTTTTCTTACTTTCTGTAAAAGTCTGTCTGTAAATTCCCATGATCATCAATGGAAATATTTGGTCTGTATGTGAATGGGAAAATCAATATTTACCAATAAACTTCTAATATTTCCAAGCCTACCACACGGTGAGAGGTTGTTCTGATTATTTAGAACTCCTGTCTTGTGTTTTACTGGCTGCATGCTGTTGTTTGTATTCTGCTGTGGGTGGAGATTTGCAATCAGGCAAAATTCTCCTTTTTATCTTGCTTATGCAGTTTATTCAATTTTTACTGAAGCAGCTATTTTTCTAAATTGCCTGTAGATTCTTACCCTCAAATTTTCAGAGGGTCACACAAAACATGTATGTGGTTGCATGTGCACCCATTTGAAAATATGCTCCTTAAATATTATTACTTTAGACAGATCATTTTGTATGGTCAGTAACAGATGTCATTTGTGCTCTCCATTTGTTGAAAACAGTTCATTTTGTGGAATTTAATTTTTTTTTAAAAGCTTACCACTGCATAATTGTGTAGTATTACTGTATGCTGTGCAGGCACAATTTAGGCTCTTGTTTTTTTTAAACTCTGGCTTTTATGAAGATACTGTCTTGTAACACCAGGTAAATGTTATTTATGTAACACATTTGTAGTGAAATATAACACTTCAATGGCATTTCAGGCTCTGTTCAAAGGGTTTTAATATAGGTTACTAAAATGCTATGCCATAACAAAGGCATTAATAGTTCTGTTGTACTGATATTGATCTCAAAGGCCTAAGAATTAAAGATGTTTATAAACTCACTGCCCAACAATAAATGGTGATCGATAAATTCAGCGTTATGTTTCTAGAGAGGCTTGGATTTACTCAGTTATTTGGCAAACACCCAAATGCATTCATTCCACTGGAAAGTTTATTGATTGAACACCAGAGAGAACAAGAAATTAAAACAAGCATTCATATTGAAATTGTTATTGAGTGATAATACAAAAGAAACTAAGCAGAACTTTTCAAGTCCCTTTCCTTTTGGAGGCAAAATATCAGAGACTCTTATTTTCAGACTAGCCTTTCCTTCATGAAAAGGAAGGAGGTTAATTGTATTCTCAGTACTGGTATGAGAAGGACATTCATTTATCCTGTTCTAAGACAGACACAAGGTGGAGGAGAGACAAGATAGAAAAGATGAGTGAAACATGGAATTTGTCAGTGTTTTTGGAACACTGAGCTGCTGGTTAATTACAATCGATGCTTTGGCTGGCAAGAAGACCATGACACTTGCTGCTTGGACGCTGTGCATGCTCTGGTCAGGGGTGCCATCTGTGTAGATCCTTCCACCTTTATACTTGATTTTAGGATTAGATGGAAAGATGAGAGAACAAGACAGAATGGGAGGGTAGAAAGCAACACATGGGAAGGGGAAACAACACAAGGTCAGTGCAACCAATTATATATTCCAGTCCTCAGCTCCTCAGTAGGATGTTATGATTATGTGACAACTTTCAGCACTCTCAGGTGAAAATGAAGTTCCTTAAATGAGAGCAGGGCCAGCCAGCCAGCCTTCCTCTTGGGATCAAAGTCATCAACCTAGTCTGCTCATTCTTACTTGAGGCCAAAGAAACTAAAATGAATTTCAGTTTTAGCAGGTAAGGGGAAGGGATGAGGGAAGAATATTTTTTAAACACCCCAGAAAGGAGTAAAAGTTGGTGGCACTTCATTATCTTCACTATTTTATTCAATTAAATCCAACTTCTATAAGGCCAAACTTGGAATACATTACTTTGTTCCCACATTTTCTTCTTTACTAAGTATGATCTCACCACAGACTTTGACTTATGTCAGGAGGTCATTTTTGTTTGGACTAATTTAATTTTTCTCCCTGTTTCTTGCACCTGTCCATAACATTCATTCATTGACCTATTTTCCAAGGTTTATTTTCAAGCAGCCAATCAATCACAGATTATGATGACACCTTATGCACTTTCACATACTTTTCACAGTTAAGCTTGGGGTAAATTTGGGTAAATCACAACAGTTCTTAGTAGAGTTATTTTTTTTATTGCCTGATAATTGGACGTTTGTTGCAGGAGTTACAAGATTTCATGGGATTGACTACTATTGTTTCAAGAAAACTAAATTTTATTGACTAGAAAACAAACTGCATTTACTGACTAGAACAAACTGGGATATCATAAGAGCTTGTATGTCAACTAGTACACTAATTTTATGGTAATAACACTCAGATTGTAATTCCTTGTGCAAAAGTCAACAAGCTAATAAAAATATCAAGCCAAGTCCTTTGAAGGAGACTGCCAATTTTCTGACAACATCACTTTCATGAGGTCACTGTGTACTTTCATAATCTCTTTTGTTTTCTTTTTCCTACCTCTACAGTGAACCTCAACCACAAGCTGGCATCAGCACTTATTCATGAACATTGAAAGAAGCTGCTTGACATTTAAACTTCAAATAGGTTTCTTGTAGCACAATAATTCCTATGCTTTGACAAGCAATGACAAAATGCTTATGAAATATTTATGGTCATTGCACTCCATACACTCATGTGAATGCATACATTTCCTAGGATGACTTCTAACAATAATGGCATCCAGAATTTTTTTTTCTAAAAACATGTAAACAACAAAAGGTGCTACTCTGAAATCCTGAATGCAAGGGTGATAAAAACACAAAAGATGAGAAAGAGTTAAGTCTTCCAATGTTCCACCTCTTCAAGCGCATGAAATTGATCATATGGAATATTTCCATTTTATAATAAGGGAGGTTTTCCTTAATTCTAGAAATAGTCAACGTACATGCAACCAATGAGTCACCTATACGACCATTTATGTTTAGAGGTACATGAGCCTTTTGCACACATGGTAAGCCCATTCCTAAACAGACAACATTATACTTTGCCAGATGACCCAAAAATTGTAAAAATAGTACAATCTGTCATCCTTCAAATTTACTACAGGAAAAGATTTATTATTATATTGGTGACACACCTGAATGATGTTCTGATTCAGCTGTTATCCAAAAAGTTCATAATGAAGTGCTGAACTTGAACCACAATTCCTTAGCGATCACAATAGTTTGCAATGCAGGCTTTAGCCCAAATACTCTTCTACTGTGGTGCAAAGATTATTTGACTTTGAACAAATAAATGTAATAGTTATTGGAGAGTAAACCCTTCTGCCAGGTGGTGTCAGCAGCAAAATGGGCTAGGTTCAATAACTAGGGTTTCCTCTTGAGATTACAAAACAGAACCAACTTGAACCCTAACCAAGTCATCGGGGAAAACTAAGCACCACCACTTGGCACCTCTAAGCAGCAATAATTCACCACTCAAAAGCAGAGTCTGAATAGAACAATAAAACTTATTAAAAGGGAGAGGGAACTGAGCATTGATTTGGGAATATACCACGACGACGATTCAAAATTATGCAAACCAATGAGTCAACCCCTGCTCCACAGTACCTTGGACTGTGTCCTTTGCCTCGGTTTGCCACCTTGCACTGTGAAAGTCCAACGGTGTGAGACGTAAGGCCTTGCAGCTGCACCTGCTCTGTACTTCTCATACCCTAACTGCCGGCGGTAGTATAGAACAGGCCTCAGTTCATCAACAGAAGG
Source organism: Mesoclemmys tuberculata (assembly GCA_007922155.1). Taxonomy (NCBI): domain Eukaryota; kingdom Metazoa; phylum Chordata; order Testudines; family Chelidae; genus Mesoclemmys; species Mesoclemmys tuberculata. The sequence goes on along the minus strand of ML675624.1, from coordinate 29,767,286 downwards.
CAGGGGAGAGTTCATTCAGATATGAGTTTACAGGATTAGGGACTGAATTTGGGTCTCCCACAACCTAGGTATGTGTTTTAACCTGCTGAGATATAGAACCATTCTCACATTTGTTCCCTGCCCCACAGATGAATAGATTAGGCCATCAACTGATTGTATAGCCCAGTGGTTAAGGCACTCACCTAGAATTCACAGACATTCTGAGCCCCATTAAGTTTGTGGTATTCTGATCCACTGTATTGGTGGAGCCCATTCATGAGATAGGGTCCAAGCTCTGAAATTTAGGTCCTGAATGGTGTTTGGGTTGTGAAACAAGTTCAGAGTGTTCCTTTCCATGTTTTTAGTTTTGGCCCGCCTCTAAAAGGTACAAGGCTAGCTATAAACTTTGGTCTCTCATATTACATGAATAAGTTATTTGCTGATCCTTTATGTCACATAAAAAAGTGCAAAAAATTTTTGATTTTTTTTTAATTGACAGTAAAACTCATAGACTCATAGGTCAGAACAGGGAACAGGGAAAGAAACAGGGAAAGAAATCTCAGTTCTAGGTCCATTTTACATAGTTCCTAACTCTCAGCTATGTAAAGTAACTAACAGCATTCTAGACTGTATGGTATTCAATTTTGCTAGCCATTTTAAAAAAAATTGAGAAGGATTCACATGAGAACATGAATTGGTTTCTTGATGTATCCCGCCAAGGGGCGGGGGGTTCTTAATTTATGATCTCGGTGGTGGAAGGAAGCAGACCGACAGCAGGAAATGGCTAAGTAAAAGTATTTTATTGCATTAACAGAAGCTGGGCACAATTCCAAAAGGGTAGCCCCAGAAATCGCTCCCTCCAGTTACTTTACCAGAAACTGGGCACAATTCCAAAGGAGTATTCCCAGCGACCACCCCCTCCAACTATCCTGAAGCAGGGGAAGAAAGCACCTACCCAAAGCAATAGAGTGGGGAGACCCATCAACCACTCTGTAGGTGAGTCCAACCAGAGAACCGACCACCCGGGGCATCCGGTAAGGCCTTGACGGATCCACGGAGAGTCTCTCCGAGCGGTTCCCGGGGCCGCTTGTTATACCCCTGTCTCCCTCTGCCTTAGCAGAATTTTCCTTCTAGCAACACAATACGTCGCTCTCAATCCCGACTAGGGATTGGGTCTTAAACTTGTTTTCCATTAGTTTATTGGTTAGTAATTATAGGCGACTAGGCTGGCAGCAGGAAAGGGGAAGCTGCCTGTTACTGATATTTATTTTAGTTCTGTGGTTAGACATCTTGCTGGCCTGTGGTTAGTCACCCACTGCTTATCTCAGACAATTTCCACACAGCCAGCTATTTTATACTGGAATAGCAGACAGAGGTTAGTTCTGCTTTTTAGTGCAGGGGCTATTCAAGCAGTTACAGGCCTAGTCTTGCTCACAGCCTAAGCTAGATTTTTAGGGTCTAGCCTTGCCAACTACACTGGTTCCGCGTGACAAATTCTTCCAAGCCCTACACTTGAGAAGACGGCGGTAGCACAATTTCATTATTATAACATTTCTCAGAAGTCCTCATTATTTGTTTTGCCTGTTTTTCTCTTATTTGCATTTTAACTGCAAACGCATTGGAGATGACTTAAGAAGTATAGGTATAAAACTCAAGTCAGGATGGAGCAGTTATTCAAAGCCTGTGTTTATCAATAAGGGCTACTCAGTGGTTTACGTGGCATTTGCCTGAGGGGTGGGGGTGAGTCAAATTGCAAGCCAAGTGAATGAAGAAAGGACAAAGGGAAAAAACAAAATAAGAGAACTAGTCATGCCAACCCTTGGACATTAACTTGTAATAATTTTGAAAAGTTGAGTGTACAATCCCAGGCACTTGTAATTTTGACAATTTATCTCACACACATACTCTTTTTCTCCTTTCTGGCGTAATATTTTGAAGGATGAAATATTCTTGAACAGGTGTTTTTATATTTTCTTTTTCCAGTATAAACAATTCATGTCATCTTAAATTAACTTTTAAAAATATTACGACATATGCATGGCTGGGGTAACTCCACTGAAGCAGCAAAAAGTATTAATTTGTTTATTTATTCTGTCTCAACCAATGCAAAGAACAGTTCTGTCAACATTTAAAGTTTCAGCTCCTATCTGCCCCTCAAACTGGATTTTAGGATAGTGCTACAGGATTTTATATGCAGAGATGTAAAAGAAAGAAGCCTTAATAAGAACAAGCATAATACAATGAACAGTCAGATGACCCACAGAAAATCACATTAATCAAGAATTCATATTTTCATATAATTTGGCCAAAAACAGAGCAGATGGAATTCAATTATCTGAGTCAGATTGGCAGCAAGGTGACACACGCTATCTCTAATAGCAAACTGAACAGTAAAGTAATTTACCACAATAAACAAGCATAGTAAACCTAGCAGAGCAGAAATTTTGGGAAACTGAGTTTCCAGGTTGCCTGACCAACAAGCAAGCTATGCAAAGTGATGAATCCCAGAGCTCCTCAGCAAATACAATCTCAAGAACAAGCTGAAATTATTTGAGACTGGAGGTGCAGTATGTATACATGGATTAATGATTTGGACACTTGCATTTTCCAACTGTCTCCATGCCATTCCATGATGTAGGACAGAACGTGACTGAAATGATTATGTTAATAAATAATCCACTGAGACCACCTATAGTGTCAGAAATACCAAAGTGTGTCTTAGTGCAACTTCGGAAGCTCACAGCAGAAATAAAGATTTTATAGAAGTCTTTTGTCTCCTTTAGTTGAGATAATAATTAGATTTTTCTGGACTATTTGTTCCTTCACTTTGATTCCAAAACAAATTTCCTAATCTACACTGCACTTGGAAATCTTGTACTCTTTAATCAGCTCATCAGACACCCCACGTCTCCCGTCACATGTGTCTTTCATGGGGAATTCTTCTGGCACTGAAATGTAGGTGCTGCATAATATAGTCAGTGGGAACTGAACAAAAGCAATCCCACTTGAAATACTGTTAGTTTTATTAAATAATTAACTACTATTCATTATGTTTTTTTCTCTTGCTGATGATTTTGCATGGAGGAGGAGAGACAGCATATTGTACTATCGGATACATATTGTATCAGCATATTGTACTACTCAGAAACCTGAGTTCCAAGCTAACCGTGGGCTCTCACATGCCAGCAGCTGTGCATGGCAGAGACTGCCAGCCCTTTAGAAGAGAAGGTTGAGTTCTGTAACAAGAGAGTTAATGGGAGGATGAAGATAGTTTCATCAAGTTTCATAATCAGTTCTTCGTTCCCTGCTCTCACTGCCAATGAGCTTCTGGAAGATCAGAATTTAGACAAACTGATGTACTGACATCAGCTGTGTGGCTCAAACTTACCTCAGGGAAGACAGAAGTAATGTTGATAAGGACAGTTACATGCTTAGAAACGCGACCTCATCCTCATCCATCTGACCTTTGATCATTAAGATGGTTATTGGGGTGATTTTAAATTTCTTACCACCCCTAGACACACATTTCAGGAGTGGCCAACAGAACTTTTTCCATTTTCAGCCAGGCAGGAGAATGTGCCTGTTCCTTGTGCACATGGACCTCGCACTATGAGACATGTGTTGGTCACCTGCAAACTTAATTACACCAACTTTTTCTGTCTGGATTTAAAAATACACTAAACAGAAATATATTTTAAAGAAAGCCACACTACCCTACACTATTTGCACGCATTGCTTTTTATCTTATTGTAACTCCTTTAAACTCTCAAATAGCCACAAGCTATACAGATCTCTCATGGAATATTAAATGCTGTCAGTACATTTTCTATTCAGAGTAAGCAAGCAAAGGTTTATTTGAACATCAGCAGATGGTGAGTAAATATTTCCTCATAAAATAATTTCATTATATCTTCAATCAGTCCACTAATTCCTTACTAATTTAGGAGGATTTGCATATATAAAACTATTCATATATAAACTTGATACTTTATAATCCTAGGAAATTAAATTTGCTCAATTGTTGCCTGTTGGGTCTTGTTGTATGATTTGGCTAAGAAAATCTGTTGCTGTTCCGGTCTCTATGGGTCAACACTTCACTCATAAACGAAGTTCCATGTACAAAACAAGACTTAGTCTTTAATTTTCTTTTCTAGTTGCTTTCCTTACAAAAGCACTAAAATATATTGTAAAGAACATTGATAATCCACAATGCAGGGAAACTGAAGAATGGGGAAGAAAATTGTCAGCATGTGACCTTCAGAATAAAAAGGAGAACGCAGTATAGAGGAGAGGTAAACAATCATTTTCAGGCTCTCTATACAGGTACTACAGAGGAGAATGGTTCGGAAAATTCATCTGAGGGGAGGGATCAGAAGGAGGCCCCATTGAGCAGACGGCATCAGATGGATTGTCCTAGGGATGGGGATTCCACAACTACCACTCCCAAGAGGAAGAGATGGATAATGGTGGTTGGGCATTCCCTCCTAAGGGGAATGGAGTCATCCATCTGCCATCTGGACCAGAAACTTGAGAAGTGTGCTGCTTGCCTGGACCTAGAATTCAAGATGTGATGAAGAGTCTATTGAGACTTATCAAGCCCTCAGACCTAGACGAGGCTTTTACAGACAAATAGTGAAAATTTCCAGATCACAGGACCTGGTTATCATGGGGGACTTCAATCATCCTGATATCTGCTGGGAGAGCAATACAGCAGTGCACAGACAATCGAGTAAGATTCTGGAGAGTGTTGGGAACAACTTCCTGGTGCAAGTGCTGGAGGAACCTACTGGGGTCATGCTCCTCTTGACCTGCTGCTCACAATCAGGAAAGATTTGGTAGGGGATGTAAAAAAAAGGGGGAGAACCTGGGCAGCAGCAACCATGAGATGGTTGAATTCAGGATCCTGACAAAGGGAAGACAGGATAGCAGCAGGATATGGACCCTGCACTTCAGAAAAGCAGATTTTGATTCCCTGAGAGAGATGATGGGCAGGATCACCTCAGAGGTTAATATGAGGGGGAAAGGAGTCCAAGAGAGCTGGCTGTATTTTAAAGAAACCTTATTAAGAGCACAGGAACAAACCATCTCAATGTGCAGAGAGAATAGGAAACATGGCAGATGGCCAGCTTGGCTTAACAAAGAAGTCTTCGATGACCTTAAACACAAAAAGAAAGCTTAAAAGAAATGGAAGCTTGGATAGAAGACTATAGAGGAGAGTAAAAATACTGATGGAGCATGCAGGAGTGAAAACAGGAAGGCCAAAGCACAATTGGAGTTATAACTAGCAAAGGACGTCAAAGGTAAAAAGAAGGGTTTCTACAGGTATGTTAGTAACAAGGTGGTCAGGGAAAGTGCAGGCCCATTACAGAATGCAGGAAACAACATAGTGACAGATGATGTAGAAAAAACTGAAGTACTCAATGATTTTTTTGCCTCTATCTCCACAGACAAGGTCAGCTCCCTGACTACTGCACTGGGCAGCACAGAATGACGAGGACGTGACCATCCCGCAGTGCTGAAAGAACAGGTACAGGCTATTTAGAAAGGCTGGACATGCACAAGTCCATGGGGCTGGATGCTGTAAATCCAAGGGTGCTGAAGGACTTTGCTGATGTGATTACGGAGCCATTGGCCATTACATTTGAAAATTGTGGTGATTGGAGGAGGTCCTGGAGGATTGGGAAAAGTCAGATATAGTGCCCATCTTCAAAAAAGGAAAGGAGGAGGACCAGTCAGCCTCATCTCAGTCCCTGGAAAAATCATGGAGCGTGTCCTCAAGGAATCCATTTTGAGGCACTTGGAAAAGAGGAAGGTGATCAGGAATAGTCAGCATGGATTTACCAAGGACAAGTCACGTCTCACTATCCTGATTGCCTTCTATGATTAAATGTCCACTACTTTCCCTACATCCACAGATTCAGTCATGATATACCTTGACTTCAGCAAAGCTTTTGATATGGTCCCCCACAGTATTCTTATCAGCAAGTTAAAGAAGTATGAATTGTATGAATGGACTATACGGTGGATAGAAAGCTGGCTAGATCATCTGGCTTAATGTGTAGTGATCAATGGCTTGATGTCTACTTGGCAGCCGGAAATAAGTAGAGTACCACAGGACTCAGTGATGGGGCCAGTTTTGTTCAACATCTTCTTTAATGATCTGAAGGATGGGGTGGATTGCATGCTCAGAAATTTTGCAGATGACATTAAACTAAGAGGAGTGGTAGATACGCTGGAGGGCAGGGATAGGATACAGAATGACCTAGACAAATTAGAGGATTGGGCCAAAAGAAATCTGGACAACAGGATAAGTACAGAGTCCTGCACATAGAATGGAAGAATTCTATGCAGTGCTACAGACTGGGAACCAACTGGCTAGGTGACAGTTCGGCAGAAAAGCACCTGGGGGTTACAGTGGACAAAAAGCTGGATATGAGTCAACAGTGTGCCCTTACTGCCAAGAAGGGTAATGGCATATTGGGTTGCATTAGTAGGAGCATTGCCAGCAGGTCGAGGGAAGTGATTATTCCCATCTGTTCAGCACTGGTGAAGCCACATTTGGAATATTGTGTCCAGTCTTGTGTCCCCACAAGGGGACTACAGGAAGGATATGGACAAATTGGAGAGAGGCCAGCAGAGGGCAGCAAAAAATTATTAGGGGGAAGGAGCACATGTACTTATGAGAGGCTGAGGGAACTAGGCTTGTTTAGCCTTCAGAAAAGAAGAATGAGGGGGGGATTTGATAGCAGCCTCTAACTACCTGAAAGGAGGTTCCAGGGAGGATGAAACTAGACAGTTTTCAGTGGTAATAGATGGCAGAAATAGGAGAAATGGTCTCAAGTTGCAGTTGGGGAGATTGAGGATGGATATTAGGAAAAGCTTTTTCACTAGGAGGGTGGTGAGGCAGTGGAATGAGTTAGCTGTGAAGGTGGTGGAATCTCCATCCTTAGAGGTTTTTAAGGTGTGGCTTGACAAAGGCCTGGCTGGGATGGCTTAGTTGGAGTTGGTTCTGCTTTGAGTAGGGGGTTGGACTAGATGCCCTCCTGAGGTCTCTTCCAACCCTAATATACTATTATTCTATTAGTTTCATCATTAATTCCTAAGCATTTATCTTCCTAGTGTATACTTGCTGATGAATATAATTAACATTATGGGCCACAGTCAAAATACAGTATTTAGAGGTGGATTAAAAATTTTGTATCTGAATGATATTCTTGAGAAATTTCCTACATCAAACAAGTATATGAGCCCTAGTAATACCATAGGTGTCCCTAGGGTGAATTGTATTAACAATTTTAAAAGAAAAATAGTGAATAAGAGGCAAAGGAAAATTTGTGTAATGGTCCTATTTCTGTTCCTACTGAAATCAATGGCAAAATTCCTGGGGTGAAATATTGAACTCAATGCCAAGATTCCCACTGGTTTCAATAGGGACAGAAATTCACCCTAGATTTCAGCATTTCAGAATTAGGCTCTGTTCAGTTTTGTTATTGTAGTTTGGTGCTTTTGTTTTTAGATAAATGTTTCTTTAAATAAGATTCGAAATGTGGCAAAGTACTTACTGAAAAATCCATAAAACTGACAAACCTGTAACGTTTTATACAGCAACAGCTTTTTTCCTCCCATTTCACAACAAACTGTAGAAAGAAGCACATACATTACATTCACCTTTACATAAATCATGATCCTAAGGCTTGAAAGCTGATCACTTTTCTTTTCCCAGACCAGATCTTGTTTCATTATGGAGCAACAGGTATGGCTCAGTAAACTTTTAACTGAAGGTCCATTCTGGTCCAAGTATTATTTTAACCTTTTCTTAATTTCATCAGAAAAAAAACCCTCCTTTTGACTTGCAAATTTTCCTAATTATTCTTAGAGCAGAAAAGAATTGATTTTGCAAAATTGAAGCAAATCAGTCCTCCTGTTCTTTAGGTATAGAGCAGTGAAAATGAATCATCCCTGACTGTTTCTAAAAAGCTGTGCACTCAAAACTCCAAGACCTGATTTTCAACTTCAGATTTCTAATGCTCTTCTTCCTTACTAAGAACTAGTATATAAACAAAGTTGGTCTAAAAATAAAAAGTATTTAAAAAAATGTTTGGTTGAGCTGACTGGATGATGTGCAAATGGTTTAGTGAAAAACTGAATTTGTGTCTCCCAGTTTGTAAAGAACTAGATACGAGCCAGTGACCACAGCAGGAAAGTCAAAGTGCAGCAGCATGACTAAGGAGAACCAGTTCTGTAAATTCTTTGATGCATGAAAACTAGTTATGCACCTGACAACTGATTATGCTTCAGTGGCTCTTCAGTGCATTGCGAGTGCATCAGTGAGTCTGTGGAAGAGTCCTGGCTATGTGTCAGCAAGTTTGATGATCAAGTTAAGTACATTAGTGAGCTTGTGGAGAATAGATATGCATAACTGACACTGCTAAGGAGAACTTGATGGGCATGAAATAGTCTGAGTGACTGGATGAAACAGAGTTTGTGATCTGGAAGTAGAGCTGGTCAAACTCTTTGCAAGAAGCAATTCAGTGTATGTAACCATTTTTCTCCTTTGCAAATTATCCCATGAAGAGTCTGATTTTTATCAATTTTTATTATTTGTAATTATTCAGACATTTTATGCTTGATTGCTGATTTGGACGCCCATAACGTTTATAGTTTCTAGCACAAATACATATTCTAGTGCAAATAAAAATAGACTCAAGTTAATGTGAAACCCTACCCAACCAAACTTCTTCCAATGGGAACACAAGGGACTTAGAAATTCTGTCATATCAAATTCATTGCTTTTACTAACATTAACGTGCATGGACACTCTTTAGCAGCATTTGCCAAGCTCTATTCTTCAATAGCATTAGAAATCTTGTAAACAGACTTGACACAAGGAAATGTGGATACAAAAGGTATCATATAAAGCATGCTTGTACCATACGTATAATAATTTATATATTTATATTAATTTATAATTTAATAATTAATAATTAATTTAAATAATAATAATAATAAATTAATAATTTATAAAATATAAAGTAAATTTGAAACCAAAAGGAAAAAATGCAGCCAGGTGGTAGTTTAACCTGTTGTTATCTTCATATTCCAGAATCAGTCAAATGTTTTAAAGAGAAGAAAATGTTCACAATATGCCACAAAAAAGAATGAACACTTCACTGACACTCTTTCTAGATGATGATGTTCGGACACAAAGTACTACAAGTCATTGCTGATTCCCTCCTGTCTTTTCTCTCTACATCCCATTTTGTGTGCAAGTGTATTTTATGAAGCAAAATTTTCTGGCACCATTAGAAGATAAAGAAGAAACAAATAGAACATGTTCAAGAAGAGGCCTCATTATTTTCAATTTACTTTCTTTTCTTGCATAATTATATTTTGTTCTCCATCATACTGTAACAGGTGAGCTGAATGAAAAGCAAAAAAATAGTGCACCTCAGGGTAGTTTTGATAATAAATCTGAGAACCTAAGCAAGTGCAGATTGGATTTCAGGCATATTGGATATTTTGGAAATCTTTGCATTCCTATAGATTTCTGCAACCATTTGTCCTCGTTGTGGACTCAGTTCCTCATATGAGATTATAACATACTGATCTTCAGCAATATGTCTGGTTTATCTTTCAATACATTTTTATTGTATGTGTCTCCCTACCTACAAAAGATTATTAAACATCTTTGCTTTCAGAGCAATTGTGACAGGCACTTGAATAATGAAGGCTTTGTCAATCTCTTTCGTATAATTCAAAAAGTCTCAAGTGTGTGTCCTTTAAAAGCCAGCTTTGAAATAAAGCCCTGTGATGGCCTTAATAAAGATGAGTTGAGAATTATGCTTACTTACAGAAAACTTAATAAAACATATACCTCAATTTTTAGGAATCAGAGCCTCGCTCTTATATTGTACATACTGCAAAAATTATCATAATCCTATTATTTTAAGAGTTAACATTAGTTCTGAGTGTTTAGATAAATATACCTTAATGCTTAAACAATGAAATAGAACATTATTGTTATTATTACATATTTATTATGGTAGCACCAGGAAGCTCTAATCAGAATCAGAAGCTGTTGTGCTAGGTGCTGTGCAAATGTATTAGCAAACAAAAACATCTGATGGTAGTTAAGGTTGTAGCAGAAGATTCACTGTCAACCCCAAATCTTAAAACATATATTTGAGATATGCCACTGACCTGGTCTGGTTTCAGGTGAGTTGCTGCCTTAGTTACTTCACACTCATGTTGGCTCCTCAATCTTCCAGGCTAGTCTGATTGCTGCAGTGTCTTGGCCCCCTGGCTAAATCATTAAAGAAAAATTCCATCTCTTCAGAAGTGTTTAAGTATAAATCAAACAAAAACCAAAAAGCCTTCCCAGTCCCAGGCGCAAGCTGGACTCGCACCACTTTCCTGGGTGTGCCTTGTCTCTTCAACCCACCCCCCGGCTCTTTTCCGTCTCTCCCTTTTCTCTTTCAAGCAGCAATTCCCAAGTCTTTCTACCTGGTGCTTCCCTTTGCTCTCCACCAGCTTCTAACCACATCTCCACCCCTGAAGGCCTGATTTAGCCACATGAACCAACTGTCATGTGACTATGATTGTTTTCTCCACCTGGAGAAGCAAGCTAAGTGTGTTACAAGTGAGACTGGAACCAACACCCATTAAAGGGCCATTCACCCTAAGACACGTAACTTCAGGGCAAAGATTTGTAAATTCCTTTTCCTTTTCATATTGCCTACAAAACTGCTGATAATACACTCCAGTACCCCAGCAGGCTTTCACTTTCATCTTCAACAAACACCTAAAAGTGACTTCAGCTTCATCAAATTTGCACTCTAATACAAAATCTTATTAGTGACTTCAGATATTTTAATATCAACAGATTTGCACACCTGACTGTCACACATTCTATGCATTTGGGGAGTTATTTTGCCTCAACACTGCTGAGTTAGAAAGAAGGGGAGCTTCGCAAACCTGTGATTCAGAAGGGGAAACTGCGGGTGAAATGGCTTCTAGCTATGCCAACCCTCTTGAAGAGTGTGAGAGTCTGTGATGTGCCTCAGTCATTTCTCTGTGTCTAACATTTTATCCTCATTAAAAGATACCCAAAGTAAATAAACTGAGAGCCACCTTTCGGTCCAGTACAGCTGGTTGGGTACTAGAATTTCCACTTCCCAGAAAATTCTGTGATTTCAATTTTTTTTGGCCCAAATAGGAAAAAAAAAAGCTAGAATAAATTTGAAAATCTATGCTACAATCAAATCTTATACACTTGAATCAACTCTCAGTCTCTTCTTCATCAAAAAATGTCTTTTCTCTGACACTGACATGTAGGTACCATATGTCAGTGGGAAAGATGGAACAAAAATAATCCCATGTGAAATTTTCTTAGTTTTACTAAATAATGTTTAATCACTACCATTATGCATATCTCTGCTAGCTGTGATTTGGCATGGGGCAGGTGGACTGTACATTGTGCTATCAGATGGAAAACCTGGAGAATCAGATGGCTAACCTTGGGCTCTCACACCTCAGTTTGGAAATTTATCATGCAACAAAATTTTTGAAACAAAGAAACAATCATTCCAGTTTGATTTTGACATTTCTTTTTTTTATTTTATTGAGATTTTATTTGATATGTTTTGTAATATAAAATATAACATAAAACATGAAAATATGATAATAAAAATAAGAAATAAAATAAAGTCATTTCACAATGAAAACCTCAAAATATTCTGTTCCAGCAAGATTGGAACCTTATTGAAAAGTTTCAATTTAAAAATAAAATAATTTTGTGAAAATCTACATATTTGCCCAAAACCTTTTTGGTTTTGATGAATTAGCATTTTCCTTTTGAAAAATATTTTATTGTACTTTTTTTAACCAGTTCTATTTAGCAGTGATGTCGTCAGATGAAGGGAAGCTCCTTGAAGGAGTCTTTGTCATCACTCACTTCCCAAAACACTATCTAGTCTCTCATGGATTTCTGAAAATTGCATACACTGAAGAACACTTGTAGCAGGAGGGTGCCCAGACTTGCATTACAAGAGGAGATCAGCCTATCTCACTCCTCTTCCCTGCAAGTATGAAGCACACCTCTCAACCATCCAATATGCCAGTGTGGGACACCAGCAATGTAATGACTGCCATCTTGGCAAATACCAATGATTGAACAAATGACCTCCAGAGCTAAAAGCATGTGTTTTCTCCAGCATGTGCTAAAGAGGTAGGCTCTCACATTGAGAGTTCTTATAGACTCTCATTCTCTGTGATTTGGACACAGCACACACACAGCACACACTAACTAGTGGGCTTCTCAAACAAAATGTCTGACAAGCGAGTGAAACGTGAATATTTTGGTGATTCTCATCATGATTTACAGATTACCATGGATAGATTTCACAAGAAATCTGCAACTTAAAACATATGGAAAATATTAATCATGCCTATAAAGTAGAGAAAGGAGCATACCAAACTTGTCCTCCCCTCATTACACTGTCTGCCCACATACTATTTACCAAATTCAAGTTCCTGAATTGTCCTGGGGCAAATCCTCAACTGTCAAATGGTCATAGCTCTAGCTGAGGTTCTGTAGCTCTGTTCAGTGATGTGGGCCCAGGAAACCTAAACAATGACCAAATGCTGGAGGTTGAGGAACACAGCTGGCATCTCTGCTCCTTTGGCACAGTAGAGCTATCTACCATGAAGTTAGAACTAGCTTGAGCAGAAGACAAAACTTTCTCAGAGGCTCATTCAAAACTGTAGAATGAACTCCCACAAGATCTAAGAGCTACTCTCAACCTCATATTCCAAGTATAAAACACACTTGATTGAATAAAAATAATTCTCAATTTTTCCTTTGGGGAAAGAAAAGAACCATATGCAAGAGATGTTTGTCACACTGCTTAAAGTGCTTCTTAAATGTGCTCCAGTAACAGAGTGATAGGTGCTGTACAAAAACCTTAACAGAATAGAACTGCACAGCGCAGCAACAAGACGTTGAACTGATCATCTGATAAATCTTCCATTTTTATTACAAAGTCTAAGGTTTTTATTTTTCCGGTGCTGTATTTTAAATAAATGATCCAAGAAGTTCAGAGAGACAGAAAGAAGAAAAAAGAAATGAAAAATGAGTGAATTTAAATATATATTTGACTAGGAAACAATACAAAGCTTTTCCTTTGTGTAATATTTGCGTTTCCAACATCTTTCTTCTTTGATGATTACATTTCCAGCAGTGGCTGACCTCCTCTTGGAGTGTTTTCAGGGAAATGAATATATCCTGTTACCTTTTTTATACTTGTTAAACTCGTAAAGTGTCTTACGTGCATCATAGTGCAATGCATTACGTCTACCTATAATTTGCTGTAGTTCTGAAATCTGGCGGAAACCAAATTATTTTCAGAGTTCTTGCCATCTAATTGAGATAAGCTAATCATAAATATTACCTGGAATTGACCAAAACAGAGATGTATCTGAGCTCTTTCAGCTAACTGACTGTTTAGGAGACAGTGCCAGGACTATACTGGGTTAAATTTAATTTCAGCTTGTTTCTACAATTTGTGTGTTATTTTTTTCAGCTTACATTTCATACTGTATGAATAAATCCTTAACTGACAGTTTCAATACTCACCATTATGTTTCAGACACAATTTAGCACTGAATCTGATCATTTTTCAAACAACACTATGCATAAAATTTTATGTAACTGAATCTATAATGCCACAAAATCTTACACACTTTGAAGATCACACATAATCTTGAAGACCATGTAGCAGGCTAAGAGAAATACAGAGAAGCTGATTAATACTTCTCATACCTCAGATCCTCCTACATTCAGAAATCCAGGAATTTGGAATAGAGATAATTGTAAAATCTCATCAGTTTCAGACGTCAGGTCAGCTCTTTCTTTCCTGCTTGCAGATGCCTGACTGGTAGAGAAAGTAAACGTCCAGAAAGAAGACATTACTGAGCACCTGGACAGAGATACAGTATTAGGGGAATCCCCAGGTGAAATAGGGGCTGTGTGCTCTACTTCCCTTTCTATCACAGGTTTTGCATTGAGGATATTCAGCGGCAAGGCAGAGGGAAAGGTTACGGGCTGGAGTACTGCTGCACTCTAATAATTCCCAGCAGCCCCTTGGGAACGGTTGCAGTGCAACACAATTTAGGAAAGCCTGGAGGGTTAATCAGCTCCATGATTGGGAGGCAGGGGCATACAGTTGGTACATAGCCACCGTCATACTGGCAGGAGTGGCTCACAACTGTGAGTGCCAAACTGAGTCAGAAAACAGGACAGCCACTCCAAACTGTTGGTATGTTCTATAATGAGATTTCACCAAGACAGTAAGAAATGTAAACCCCTGGATCATTATAGCAGCCTTACCGTGGAGTTGCAAACAGCCCCCTTAGGCTCTCCAGCACAGCCACCTTTGTCCACCTACCACATGGCCCTTAGTTTCAATGAAGACTGGATTGAAAAATCTCATTTCCTTCCAAAGCATCATCTCGGGTGAAGTCGCAATGTTACCGCTGAGTTACATTGGCTCACTGTATTTCCATATATGCCTCCTATTTTGTAGGGCCATTGTGTGCCTTCAGAAAAGTGCATGCAGTTCTCACTGAGGTCAATTGCACACTCTGTCCTATGGGGTAGCATCTGGCCCTGAGAGATCTTCATTTAATTAACTCACAACGTAGAAGTGTCATGGCGCTCCTTAATCTAAGGGATAAGAATCGGCCAATATTTAAACTATCACAACATCAGCAATGGATATTGTATTCACATCAGTATTGTGCATTTTAAACAGGAGAGAAGAGCTGCCATAAACTGCTTCTCCAGCTGCAAATGTTGGTCTCCTCAAACTATGTTTTGAATAACTGTCACAGAACAGCAAAAGCTTCTTCTTTAAGGCCTTATGGCTCCAGACTGTTTATTCTATCATAATGGTGAAAAATCTCTGAAGAAATACTTGGTATTTCAAAAAGGTCACATTTAGAAAGTTATGATAATATGGTTTTGCGTAAATATGAATTCCACTTTTTCCTCTGTCTACAAAGACTATTGCTGAATTTCATCTTGCAAACATAGTTCCACCTACCTGAGGAGGAAATTGCAGAGATATGACCCACCAATTAAATTCTTCACTTCAAATTTGATTTTAGATGAATTTAATACATTAAAAATTATATATATAAAAATAACAGAATAACTTAATTTTAAATATAATCTAGTTTTAGTTTCATTGGGCAAGTAAAAATCAGTTATTTCATATCAGACTATCACTGAAAGGGACTCTGGTTTTTAATTAGAGAAAAATATTGGAAAGGGAATTCTGATTATTAGCCATAAGCTTGGCTCTAATATTTGTTTCAAAGAGCGGTTATGGTCCACTGGGTAAATTCAGGAGAATAATTGTTTTCAGAAGAATAGTTGAGCGCACAATGTATATTAGGAGTAAAATTCACTCCTTCCAAGTAACTGAGCTTAACTTTGGGAATTAAGTGAGGTGCAGCAAAGGGAAGCCACAGGCTAGGGAGCTGCAGATCTACCCTTCAGTGGTTGTTCTTACATCCTGTTGCCTGGAACACAGCACTGCCTCCTTATCCCCCTTGAGCAGGATTTTGGACTGCTGGATCAATGGCCATCCCAGCATTCATTTATGAGATGAGAGTTATGACTAAAATACTAGGCCAACTAAACAATTTCAGAGTGAATGTTCCTTTTTATATTAGCTAGCATTGCAGGTCACAGCTTCTTCCTGGCAACTGAGAATTACAAAGCAAGTAAATGATAAGCATTAAACAGAGATTGCATGACTAGAATATATATATAGTACCTTTGCTTTTTCATGAAAAATGTGTTTCGTTCCCTCTTTTAGGTGTCCGTCACTAGAAATAAGAGTGTTTCTGAAGGCGTTTTCTTCACATGAATAATGAGAGACTAACCTGTATATTAGTCACCTTCATCTTCTAGTTCATGTTTCATTGAGACATTCCTCATCATCTTACTGAAGAGGTCTCAACTTGTCTCTAGGTTTTTCATGTCTCCACCATATTAATTTGCAAAACACATTGAAGGATCAACTCTCTTTTACATCAAGGGCCCTTTAAATAGACTCTTGCAGTGTTATAAATGTTATTTATGCCCACTTTAAGTCTCCTCAGTGGTCAGAATAGCTAGAGGTCTTAGCATAACTGACAATTAAGCACTTAGTTTTAAAGGAGTTAAGGTTTAATCAGTTTCTCAATGGAGCCCAGATAAACCCCCCCAAAACTATTAATCTTTCTTTATGAAGAATCTTCATCTTAAAACAAGCAGATAAAAACATCCTGCTAGAATGACTGACAACGAACAGATAAGGGATCCAGCCTTTTCCCATTCAAAATTCCAGAAATTTCATTTTGCAGATGTTAGGGAATGTTGTAAATCAGTCTTACAATGGGAAGCTAATCTTACCTGTAGAACAGTTCCCGTTACTCCATAACAGAGCTTATCTCCCTGTTCCATTGTGTGTGTGTGCAACTCAACTTGCTTTCACTGCGTGAGCTTTCTGTAGTACTCTTCCTGTGCACCTTGAAGCTTATATGTACAGTGGGTATATCCTGTGTTCTCATGAGGCAAAAAAAAAAAAAAAAAAAAAACCTTCAGAAGATTTGTGAATTTCTTCTTTAGAATAATGCTCAAACAAAAGGAGAGTATAAACCACGCTCCGTTGGATTTCAGTAACTAGGATTAAAATCTATTGGAAGATGGTGAACACAGCTTCCTTTGTGTACACTCAGTTTTATGTTCATCTGTACCCTTTGTTATCACTTGTCAGTAAGAGGCAGTTTTTCTGTTGTATTCAGGTCTTAAGGATGTTGCTCCTCGCTCTTTAGAAGAGCGTCATATCCCTTCTCCAGAACTGATACTATGAGTCAGTTTTCTGTTTCTGCTGTTGAGCTTTATTCCACTCTTCTAGGAGTTCATTTTTCTGCATCATCTGCATATAAATTCCGGGGTATTCAAGCGAAGAACAGTAACAGTATGAAGAATAGCATACAGAGATCAAGCGATGAAGACCAGTTCTGTCAGACATACACAATGTATAATGATCTATCAGCTATTGTTGAGGCCAAGAGCTAAGTAAGATTCCAGGAAAGACTGGACATGACTCCAGAGTTATATGAATATTGAAAACATCCATGTTTTGGACAAATGTTGAAATTTTCATATGAATTTTTTCACTTTTATATATTTTAACAATTGATAAAACATTAGTACAAAATATAACACGTCAGAATATTTGGGAATGAATAAAAAACCTCATTGTTCAGGTTTTAAACCAATCTTTAACTATTAGAGATTAGGATGAGATGCTCATGGGGGAGCAGGTTATACAACATCTGCCCACTATAGGGTTCTTGTACCTGTCACTGAAGCTTCTGGAACTGGCCACTGTCAGAGAGAGGAATTAGGACTAGATAGACCTTGAGTCAGATCCAGTACAGCAATTCTTGTGTTTTTTACTATGGATCAATGGAGGCTATTCCATAGGTATGGGTGTCCTTAATCAGGGTTTAACCACATTTACTAAAATGGTGCTGAACCTGGTTTGTCCCTGTCTACATTTGCAGCTAAACTGCAAAGCTACTTCTGTATAGAAAGCCACTGGCAGCAATGGATAGTTTTCTATGATAGGCAGGGCCTTAACAACTGCTTCATACATTTGCAACATATTCCAAGATGGAAGAAAGAAGTTTTTATTTCTTAAAGTGCACATAGAAAGTCATACACTTTGCATACTAAGAAATGGGCAAACCAGACTGGATGAAGTAGGAACTGAGCCAACCCTGTCTCCAAACTCAAGCCAAATCTAAAAAAGCATTTGTTCAGCTGACTGGTTTCCTTTCATTTCATTGTGCCTCTTCATTGGTTTCATCTGGAGGCAGAAGAGCTGAAATACTGTGATTAAAATGCAAAACAACTCTCATGGCATTTCCAACTTAGCCAGTATCAGGAAGAAAAGTAAATCTCATGAAACAGCCTGTCCTCTGGAGATTTGAAGCCTGATCTCTTCACCAGAGCTGTTCAGATAAATTCACATCCACTGTAAACTATAGATGTGTATCCCATTTTTTGATCCAAACCTCTACAAATGTTGACGTTTTCTCATTGGTATGTATTATTATGCAGGGAAAAGTAATTACCTCAGGACTGGGTATGAAATTATTTATTGAGCACTTTCAATTTGTGAAGTGCCATACAATACATATATGAAGAAGTGGTTCCAACTCCAAGAATCTTGCAGTCTAAATCAGACAGACAATATACTCAGCCACATAATTCACTAACTGGTTAGAGAAATATGAAGTAAACAATGCAGATTTATTTATTTGGTGGCTTATCTTTGAAAGGCTTCCTAGACAGCTGTAAATCCTGCAGAGTACAAAACTCTGAAAACCCATAGTTACTGAGCTTTGAAGTTTGTTTTTCTTTTTTTTCTTGTTGACATGGTTAGAACATCCTCCTGGGGTGTCTAGGACATATTTTTGGAAAGGAAATTAAAGAGAAAAATTTGCCAATATCAGCCAGTTAACTGTTGGCCTAATGGACACTTATCTGGGCAAACCATTAGTAACAAAAGGGATTATTTTGTTTTAAAATCAAAATAAAATCAGTATCCATAGGTATAACCAGTAGGTCAGACTTATGGCCCATCTAGCCTGTATCCTGTTTTCCAAAGCAGCAGGCACCAGATGGAATTAACAGCACAGGGCAGTTATTGAGAGAACCATCCTATATTGTCCAGTCCCAGCTTCTGGCAGTCAGAGGGTTGATGGACCTATTCTCTGTGAATTTATCTAATTCTTTTTTTGAATCCAGTTATACATTGGCTTTCACCACATCCCCTGGCAACAAGTTCCAAAGGTTGACTGTGTGTTACTTGGAGAAGTACTTCCTTACGTTTGCTTTAAATCTGGTGCCTATTAATTTCATTGGGTGATCTCGGGTTCTTGTGTTAAGGGGTAAATAACACTTTTTTTTTTTTTTTTTTTTACTGCTGCTGCACGTTGAGCAAATGTTTTCAGAGAACTACCCATAATAACTCCAAAATCTCTTTCTTGAGTGTTAACAGCTAACTTAGACCCCATCATTTTGTATTTTTAGCTGGGATTATGTTTTCCAATGTGCATTACTTTTCATTTATCAACATTGAATTTCATCTGCCATTTTGTTGCCCAGTCATCCAGTTTAGTGACGTCCCTTTGTAATTCTACCAATCTGCTTTGGATTTCACAATCTTGAATAATTTTGTATTGTCTGCAAAGTTTGTCACCTCACTGTTTACCTCATTTTCCAGATCATTCATGAATGTTGTGCAGCACTGGTCCTAATACAGATTCTTAGTGCCCCCCCCCACCAACTGCATTTACCTCTCTTCAATGTGAAACCTGACCATTTATTTCTACCTTTGTTTTCTATCTTTTAACTAGTTACTGATCCATGAGAGGTCTTTCCCTCTTATCCCACAACAGCCTGTGAAAGGCGGTCTGAAAGTCTAATGACACTATATCCACTGGATCACCCTTTTCCACATATTTGTTGACACCTCAAAGAATGTTAATAGATTGGTGAGGCATTATTTCCTTTTATAAAAGCAATGTTTACTCTGCCCCCAACATACTGTGTTCATCTATGTGTCAGATAATTATGTTCTTTACTACAATTTCAACCAATTTGCCTGGTACTGAACTTAGTCTTATTACCCTGTAATTGTCAGGATTGCTTCTAAACCCTTAAAAAATAGGCATTACATTAACTAATTCTGCTATAGAGGCTGATTACAGCAATAAATAGGTTACGTACCTCAGTTAGTAGTTCTGCATTTTCATACTTGAGTTCCTTCAGAAATCTTGGGTGAATACCATCTGGTCCTGGTGACCTGTCTGTTTTAAAGTTAATAACATTTCCACAAAATTGTATCACTTTTTTAAAATTTCCAGTGAAATAGCTTCCCTGTCTGGGTATTAACACTTGCTAATTTTGAAGAAGAGCCAAATGATTTAGTGAGTTATATATATATCACACATATATAAATAAATAAAAGGAGCAGTGCCAATTTCTGTTCCCACCTCTACGAGGTGTCCATATTAGCACAGTTCATAATAATACATAAATATTGTTTTGTTAACAAACATTAATTCATAAATAGCTAAATATCCTTACCCACATTTTACAGCTTGGGCAACTGCAGTTCAGAATGCTTAAGTAACATTTCCAGTTCACACAGCAGGTCAGTAGAGAGCCAGGATTAGACTCCAGTTTTCCTGATTCACAGTCTTAAGCCTGTAGACAACAATGATATTAAGGCAAAAGCACTTAACATCACTGAACCTCAGTTTGTCCATCTGTAAAACTGAGACATTGATGTTTGCAAAAGTCAAATAGAAAAAAAAAGTCTTTTGCCCAATTCTTCACTGACTTGCACTTTGTGCTGTTCAACTGTTCTCAAAGCAAGCACAAAGTACACATAAAATGCCCTTCCCAATGAGAATGAAAAGTGTTGATATGGTAGCATTTTACACTCACTTTACATATGTGTAGATGATGGCATAGTGTGAGAAGGCAGTGTAGAACCAGGCTGAAGATGCCAACAGACGTCCACAGGTAGTTAAATAAATCAGATTAAAAATTGTATCTCAAAAAAGTTAAGTGACTTGTCAAGGGTTGGGGAGGGGGAGGCACTGTGGTTTAAAGAATTAGGCGTAGACCTAAGTATCAAGAGATTTGGGACCTAAGGGCCTCATCCAAAGCCCACTGAAGTCAATGGAAAGATATTAGGTGAAATTCTGCCACTACTGAAGTCAATGGTAAAACTCCCTTTGACATCAGTAGGGTTAGATTTTATCTGCTGACATCAATGGACTTTGGATCAAGCTCTAACACTGATTTATTTTGTGTCTCTGCAAAAAATATATATTTTAAAACATATGGGGTATTTTACACTGTAATTATTGAGATATCACCAGATAAACCAAAGCTTTCTTTGAAACTAAGGTGAATCCTGTGGATACAATAAAATCTTTCAATGTCAGGCTTTAAATTTGATTTTCAGAAGAAATGATGCACAGGAAATCAGGGATAATTGAGACATTATTACTACTAGTTGAACAAAACAGGACAATGTAATAATTTAAGGAAGAAGATGCAAGCGTGACAACCTGCAAGGAGCAGCCCTAGTATTTATTGTCTATTGGACTAGGATTAATGCATTCAGTTTAGTCATAAAGTTACATCACAACATAAATACTAGGTCAATAATGGGGATACATATTATAATGTGAACTTTTAAATCCTCTATATAGCTTACGTCTCCTAAGGCTTTCTTTGATCTTCCTGTCTGTGAAAGATAAAACATTAACATCCACTTATCTGCGCTGTTCCACAGAAATAATTTATTTAGAAATTGTAAATCATAGACCCCAAAACAACTCATATTAAGTTGAGCATTAAGGTTCCTTAAGTAGGTTGATAAAATTGACATCTTCCCCTATTAGATGTCTTGTACTGAAGGGCAGAGAGCAGTTCTTAGAGTGTTAGTATCTAGGAATTGTCTTTAGGATTGTACGTATTACTCTTCTTCACAGTTTCATTAAGCTATCAAACACTTTTTTTCCTGACAGCTGATATTTTCAGTAGACTTCTCTATTAACTAATGATTTTCTGATTAAAACACTTCTTAGGGGATGTCTTTAGAATAGTAAGATTGTTTTCATGGGCTTCTGTGTTCACTGGATGCAAAACTGTTCGGAAAACAAAAATCACTAATAAAATTGGCAACAGAAATGTATTGCCAATCTGCTACTTTACATTGCAATCTGTTCTCTCTTTGACATTAAGTAATTTTTCCTTGCAATGGAATTAGGACATTTTATTTTATATCTGTTAACCTTATTAGGCTTCTCTTTTTAATTGGACTGAAGTTCACTCCAGTACAGAAAGCTTTGTCTGTCCACTTCATTTTAAGTATCTTTCGAGCATTTGACATTTGGAAGGTGTAATTTAGCTTTAGCCATAGGAAAATGATATTTTTCAACTAACTGCTGAAGTCTTCAGGGAAACAATGCTATTAACACATCATTGTACTTTAACTCCTTCCATGCCCTTTGGGCATATGGCTCATCACTAGCCAAGTGGCTCTCAGACAGCTCTAGGGACATTTCATGCAAGTGAATGTTCCACAGTAGAAATAGCTTGGCATTGAGCATGTGTTACATAGAGATTTCAACAAAACAAACCAACCAACCACTGGCTACCACTGAGGTAAATGATTTTACAGTAAATAAATGATAAAAAACTATGTTGACAGTATAACAGATTATTCATCTACTATTGTAAAATGCAGCATTTTACAGAAGATATTTTATTGTTAGAATGGTCTGTTTCAGCATAGCCATTGGATAAGGAGAAGAAAACAGATATTTCTGCATTCCATGCTCATTTTGAATTTCCAGCATGTCCCCATGAGGCCTGATATTCAACTGAATGGACCACCATCAGTTATACCCTTGGTATTTCATTTATCAAACATTTATATAATACTGTACTTTTACAGAGATTTACATAACATGGTATGTGATCCCCTTGCCCTGAGATTCTGTTATGTAAATAAGACAAGGCTAAACACAAGACAAGATAAGTGGTTACTGGAGCTTTTAAAGAGGAAAAAGTGAAAGGATGGTGTCAAGGATTGAATATGTGGAGTTGAAGACAGGAAGGACAGTGAAACTGTATGTGGAGTCAGAAAGGAAGCATGGAGAAGGATTAAGAAGAGATGAGAATGTAAATGTAATTTGAGATGATGGCTGTACAGTGTACATTGAAGAATAGGTAAAATACAGGAAGCTAGAGATGGGAGACTAGCAGAGAAGCAAGGCAAATAAGCACATCATTGGCATAAGGGCAGTCAGTTTGAATGGGTATATCTGATGGCAGAATTTTACCAGAAACTTGCATCAAAACGAGGAGGATATTTAAGCATTATATAGCTTTGTATGCTAACTGATTAATACTATTTCTGCTAATGCAGACCATCATATCTTCATTATTATATTTTTAAAACTGTAAGATTCTAAGAAGACATTACAAATTAAGTATGCATTTGTGGGTAGCAGGAACTAAGGTGAGACTTCATAGCAGCCTACAGTGTGAGCGAAGAATTATTTCTAATAATAAATTAAATTATGATTACTAATTATTTATATTACAAATAATACCATTCAGATGGAGGTCCCATTGTACGAGGCACAATACAAACATATATCATAGTAAGAGAGTCCTTGCTCCAAAGAACTTACCATCTAAATAGAAAAGATTGACAGAGTAGAAAAAGGGAGTACTCTTATCTTTATTTTATAAATAGTGAACCACGGCACACAGAGATTGTGTTTCATAGAACTTAAAATAAAAAAGGACCATTGAATACCACAGCTGCAATGGTACAGGAGCCAGCAAACAGAGCTGAAAACAGGGAAGTTTGAGAAGGGGGTGTGTGGTGTTCTGGTATTGTTGGGGTGCTTGTTGGGGGTTGTTTTGGTGGGGTTTTGGTTTTTGTGTCTCTCACTGATCGGAACTAGGAGGTAAGGCTATGACAGATACAGAGGCAGTAATGGTAGTCACCCAAGCAGTGGAAGAGACAATGAAGATGACTGAATGTGGAAGCTGCAGGATGTAAATTATCCTGGTGGGATTATCTCAAAAGAGCTTTGTTTGTATGAAGTGCCACCTCATAGAGCTGATGGAATAGAAGATTCAAGGGTTGGAGATGCAGGTAGAAATTCTGGTTGAGTTTAGAAGGGGGTTAGAGCAGATGATGGATCAAAGGAATAAGGAGTCTGAAGGGAAAAATCCAGACCTGCAGATGGAAGCAGGACCAACGAACCCTGAGGGGAGAATGCTGGGTTAGGAAAGTGGAAGCATGTGACGGCGAGAACCCAGCAGAGGAAAAGACAGGCTAGTGAAGGAGAAAGAGAGCTCAGAAACAGGTTTGTGGAGTTGGAAAAGAGGAAGGAGAACAGCAGATGGTTGCTGAAGGTGGGAGGGCAAGGAAGAGACGATCAGCTAGTCCTATACAAAAAGTGAACAAGCCAATGGAGATATCATGAAATAAGAGCCCCAGGATGATACAGGAATGGTTGCGAGGATTACAAAGGAGAATAGTAGATGGGATGACTTGCAGCCAGAAAGAACAGGGGATAAGCT
Organism: Mesoclemmys tuberculata; assembly: GCA_007922155.1. Classification (NCBI taxonomy): domain Eukaryota; kingdom Metazoa; phylum Chordata; order Testudines; family Chelidae; genus Mesoclemmys; species Mesoclemmys tuberculata. The sequence continues at coordinate 29,743,060 of ML675624.1, read as the reverse complement.
GGAGAATTGCACTGTTACCAGGAAAAAACAGGTCTATGTGATTGGGGACTCCCTGCTGAGAACAGTAGACAGGCCTGTAACCAATGCTGATCCAGAGAACAGAAGTGTGTGCTGTTTTCCAGGTATTAGGATACGGGATGCGGACCTGAGGCTGAAGAGGAACTTAACAGGAACAGGAAAGAATCCACCGATTGTCACTTTATGTAGGTACAATGATATAGCTAGATTCTTGCAGGAACAAATCAAAGGAGACTAGCCAGGCTGGGGAAGTCTCTTAAGGAAATCAAGGCTCAGATGATTTTCAGTGGGATTCTGCCTGCCCCTACAGGAGGGCAATAGAGGCATGACAAGATTCTGATGATCAACAGATGGCTCAGGCAATGAAGCTATAAGGAGTTCTTTGGGATGTATGGTCATTGGGAGGCATTCATGGACAGAGGACTGTTCTCTTGGGATGGACTTCACCTGAGTAGGGAGGGAAATGCACTTCTAGGATGGAGGCTGGCACACTGATTAAGAGAGCTTTAAACTAGGGAGTTGGGGGGGATGGTTGGAAGATGCTCAGCTAATCTCCACACCTGATTTTAGCATTGAGACGGAGGAAAATGAAGTAAGAAAGGACACAGCAGTGGGGAGCAGAATGGCCATTAAGAGGAAGGGTAGTGTAGATACCAGTCTAATAGGTGATATTGGCAGTAGAATGACTGTGCCAAATCAAGTCAGGAACGTGAGCGAAGCCATACAGCAAAACTTAAGATATTTGTATACCAATGCGATGAACCTGTGTAACAAAATGGAGGAAATAGAACTACTGGTACAGGAAGTGAAACCAGATATTACGAGGATAACAGAAATATGGTGGAATAGTAGTCATGACTGGTATAAGTATTGAAGGGTATGTGCTGTTTAGGAAAGACAGATATAAAGGCAAAGGTGGCGGAGTACCATTGTATATCAATGATGAAGTAGGTTATAGAGAAATTAGAAGTGATGGAATTGATAAGACAAAGTCTGTCTGGGTGAAAAGCACATTGGGGAAGAAAGCTACTAGAGCTTCCCCTGGAATAGTGTTTGGGGTGTGCTACAGACCACCAGGATCTGATTTGGACATGGATAGAGACCTCTTTAAGGGTTTTAATGAAGTAAATACTAGTGGAAACCATGTAATTATGGGACCTTTGAGCTTCCCAGATATAGACTGGAAGACAAATGCTAGTAGTTATAATAGGGCCCAGATTTTCCTGGATGTGCTAGCTGATGGATTCCTTCACCAAATAGTTACTGAACTAACAAAAGGGGATGCCATTTTAGATTTGGTATTGGTAAGTCATGAGTACCTCAGAGAAGAACTGGTTGTAGGGGACAACCTTGGTTCGAGTGATCATGAGCTAATTCAGTTCAAACTAAATGGAAGGATAAACAAAAATAGATCTGTGACTAGGGTCTTTGACTTCAAAAGAGTTAAATTAAATTAAGGAAATTAGTTGCGAAAGTGGACAGGACTGAAGAACTCATGGATCTCAAGGGGGAGGAGGCTTGGAATTACTTTAAGTCAAAGTTTCAGGAACTATCTGAAGCCTGCATCCCAAGGAAGGGTTAAAAATTCATAGGCAAGAGTTGAAGACCAAGCTGGATGAGTAAGCATCTGAGACAGGTGAGTAAGAGAAAGCAGAAAGCCTACAGGGAATGGAAGATTCGGGGGGAGAGGGGGGGAATCAGCAAGGAAAGTTACTCTTGGAGGTCAGAACATGGAGAGAGAAAGTGAGAAAGGCCAAAAGCCAAGTAGAATTGGACCTTGCAAAGGGAATTAAAACTGATAGTAAAAGGTTCTATAGCCATATAAATAGGAAGAAAACAAAGAAAGAAGAAGTGGGACCACTAAGCACTGAGAATGGGGTGGAGGTTAAGGATAATCTGGACATGGCTGAATATCTAAAGGTAGATCGTGCCAGACCAACCTGATCTCCTTTTTGAGAAAACAACAGACTTTTTAGACAAAGGGAATGCAGTGGATGAATTAACCTAGATTTCAGTAAGACATTTGATACAGTTCCACATGGGGAATTATTAGTTAAATTGGAAAAAATGGGAATTAATATGAAAATTGAAAGGTGGATAAGGAACTGGTTAAAGGGGAGACTATAACTGGTCATACTGAAATGTGAACTATCAGGGTGGAGAAAGGTTACTAGCGAAATTCCTCAGGGATCGGTCTTGGGACCAATCTTATTTAACCTTTTTATTACTGACCTCGGCACAAAAAGTGGGACTATACTAATAAAGTTCGCGGGTGACACAAAGTTGGGAGGTATTGCCAATACAGAGAAGGATCGGGGTATCATATAGGAAGATCTGGATGACCTTGTAAACTGGAGTAATAGAAATAGGATGAAATTTAATAGTGAAAAGTGCAATGTCATGCATTTAGGGACTAATAACAAGAATATCTGCTATAAGCTGGGGATGCATCTGTTGGAAGTCACAGAGGAGGAGAAGGACCTGGGCGTTTTGGTTGATCATAGGATGACAATGAAAAAAGCTAATGCGGTCTTTTGATGCATCAGACGAGGTATTTCCAGTAAAGATAGGGAGGTATTAGTACTGTTATATGAGGCACTGGTGAGACCTCATCTGGAATACTGTATGCTGTTCTGGTCCCCCATGTTTAAGAAAGATGAACTCAAACTAGAACAGGTGCAGAGAAGGGCTACTAAGATGATCTGAGGAATGGAAAACCTGCCTTATGAGAGGACAGTCAAAGAGCTTGGCTTGTTTAGCTTAACCAAAAGAAGGTTGAGGGATATGATTGCTCTCTATAAATACATCAGAGGGATAAATTCCAGGGAGGGAGAGGAAATTATTTAAATTCAGCACCAATGAGGACACAAGAACTAATGGATATAAACTGACCATCAGGAATCTTAGTCTTGAAATTAGACACAGGTTTCTAACCATCAGAAGAGTGAAGTTCTGGAATAGTCTTCTAAGGGGTGCAGTAGGGCAAAAAACCTAGCTGGCTTCAAAACTGAGCTTGATACATTTATGGAGCGGATGGTATTATGGGACAGCCTAATTTGGCAGTTGACTGATCTTTGGCTACTTGTGGTAGGTATGGTGATGGCTGTGAAAGGATGTTAGATGGGGGGATTCTGAGTTATTACAGAGGATTCTTTCTTGGGTTTCTGGCTGGTGAGTCTTGCTCACATGCTCAGGGTTTAACTGGTCACATATTTGGGGTCAGGAAGGAATTTTCCCCCAGGGCAGATTGGCAAAGCTCTGAGGGTTTTTCTCTTTCCTCTGTAGCATGGGGCATGGCTCACTTGCTGGTGAATTCTCTACACCTTAAAGTCTTTAAACCATGATTTGAAGACTTTAATAACTCAGTCATAGGTTAGGAGGTCTATTACAGGAGTGGGTGTGTGAGGCCTGCACTGTGCAGGAGGTCAGACTAGATAATCATATTGGTCCCTTCTGACCTTAGAGTCTTAGTCTATAAGAAAGAACCATTGATTATCTAGTCTGATCTCCTACATATCACTGATCATTAATTTTCATACAGATATTCATAGAATAAGCTCACAGACTTTAAGCTAAAGCATTTCAGATTTCAGAGGACTAAACTGTGTGCCAGAGAGAGAGAGAGAGAGAGAGAGAGAGAGAAAACCAGGTGCCACCAATACCTGAGGCCTCCGCAGTGGCAGGGAATTTATTAGGTGGGATAGGCCAGGATGATCCCAGCAGGTTAACCATGCTCCATTGCTGCAGAAGAGTGCAAACTTCCCCCCATCCCCAAGGTCCCAGCCTTTCTTCCTGACCCCAAATCTGGCAATCAGCTTGACCCTGACCATGGAAGCAAAACACACTAGTCAGGCATCTAGAAAGAGGATTTTCTCTCCCCCTTAGAGTACTAGTTCACCCCATCCACTCTCCTGTCTCCAGCTCTGTCCAGGCAATTCAGATCACTGTGTAATAGCAACCTGTTATCATTTACTCCCCACAAATCTGTGTCATTTGCAAACTTTACCAAATATAGTTCAGTGGTTCCTAAACTTTTTCATGCTGTGCTCACCCCTGTTAATGTGACCCCCAGAGGCAGTGGGTAACCTATTCCTTTCATTATGGCTGTTAACTTCACTATTGAAAGGGTTTTAAGCTTCATGTCTGTTTTGGAATCTGGACATGATTATAGGCTCTCCAGGAACAGGTGCCTTACTGGCAGCTTTAGAGTCCAGATTGTTCAAGGAAGGGGAAAAAATGAAGGTGGAGCCTCCTCAGACAATGCAACATGTTCCATATGAACACCTTTCCCTTCTAAAAGTTTCACTATCTGATTAAAAGTGGGTGTCAGTTCTGTACTTTCCAATTGCATTGCTTCTAAATGAGTTTGCAAAGCCGTTCTGTTCACACTCTGTGATTTTCTCAGTCAAAGCTTCAGGAACTTTCAGTTCCTGCATTCTAACATCCTGCATGACTGACCTGAGCTTTGTATTCTTTGCTTTCTAGTTTCAATGCTTTTTTGTTTCACAAAAGCCTTGGGTGTGACGATTAACCCTGAACAACCACTGTTTTAACCCTTTTCTTACCATATGTTGACAAAAAAGTTGCTTTCAAGAAGTTTAGCCACCACTTTCAGTGGATTTTGGCTTATGAGGATATCCCCTTCCCTCTGGCCATGTCCAGCCAGATATTCATCTACATGTCTTCGCAGCAACTTCATTGTCCCATACTGCTTAAATCCCTCAATAACCCTAGGTCGCAGGCACTGGGAAATTGGATGTTAGAACAATCTGCAAACTTGCTGGCTTGTCAGAATGCTGGAATGTTAGACCCACACAGCAGGTGGGTCTAACAACTCTTTATTAAGGCAAAACACTAAACAGCAATCAGTATGACATTGGCCTCCAAGGGAGCCCTGCTTTGGTTTAAACAAGGCATACTGCAAGAATGGGACAGGCAAAGCCCTAAATACCAGTGTTTTTTCTCTCATAAGATATACCAAGCCAGCAACAAACAGCTTCTGATCACCTCAGTGGTCATTCAGAAGACAAAACATTTAAAACTATCCAGGCCTTTGGCTAGCACCCAGACAGCCAAGTCAAATATGATCGGGATTACTTATCTTTATCCACCAAATGTAAAAAAGGTTTACCAATCTCAAAGGCTCAGATACATGACCTAACAGGCCAATGAATAGTTCAGATCTTAGCCAAATACATGCTTAAAGCCAATGAGTATTAACTAAACTAATATTGATTTTAAAAAACGAAAGAGAGTAATGGTTAAAAGTTCAGTATAGATACACAGCTGAAAATTAAGTTCCTAGATCAGTTTCAAAGTAGAGATGATAACTAAATTGCAAAATTCTTAAATTACAAAGTCTCTGAAATTTCCCAAACAGTTTCGGGGTCATCAGTTCTTGTTTAGAGGTTCTTTTGTTAGAAATCCAGTCCAGAGAAATGAGGACTAAATAGTCCATGTACAGAGTTCGTTCAAATTCTCCCATGAGAATTAGCAGGGTGATTCCAGGCTAGAGCTGGGATCCCAATCGTGCGATCCAAACTTTCCCTGACAAGCTTGGACAGATTTGAGATTAAGAGATCAGTCCACTAGAGTCTTTTATTGATCCATGCAGGCTGACATATCTTCTTGACAGCTGGTACCTCTGCAAACATTAATACGTGATTATTTGTGGCTCTGAAGTATTATCTCCTATGTCCTGTACACACAGGTAACAAGTTACATTACCACAAGGTAATTGGCAATCTACAACCATTCACAAATATTTACTACTTAAACTTCAAAGAGGAATAAAAGCAACAGTATTGTTGCATTCAAGTTCCATAGACTCATAGACTCATAGACTCATAGGTCAGAAGGGACCAAT
>ML675624.1:29686242-29732176 GCA_007922155.1 Mesoclemmys tuberculata | reverse complement strand
TAGATATTGGGCCATGCCTAGGTTATCCTTAACCTCCGTTCCATCCTTTTGAATTCTTAATCAATAGAACAGCAATAGACAGGAAAGCAGTTTATCTATATTGTTAACATCCAACCAGATATATGTAAACATCAAGTAACTACCAAAAATACACTTGCATATCAAAGCTCTAGTCTACTTATAAGGAATGACCCTCACTATCAATTGTATTTTCCTTTAACATATCTTTAAAGGTCTGATTTGGGCCATGCAACTTGCAAAGCTGCTTGGTTTTCTTTGGCTCAATGTCACAATCAGTTACTTAGAGGTGGGAAGCACATCAGGATGCTCTCACCTCAGTCACCTCCAGCACTGGACAATACACAGTTTTAGCTTCTATTTGTTAGGTTGACTCTTTATAACTTGTGTTACCTTTGCTTATGTATGTGTACTTAGTTTTTCATTTCCCTATCAATTCCTCACCCCATCTGTACAAGTTTTGTGGAAACTCAGACTGGGTCTGTTTTAGATCTGGTTGCTTGCATCTTCTGTTTTCCTCTGAAATAGGATTACTTTGCATCTTTCTTACACATGCACAATTCTGAACGTAGTAACTTTGCAATTTCTTATAAGTGCACAGTTCTACTTATGCTTAAAATGTTGTCAGAACAAGCTTTTTCAGGCCAGAATATGCAGCTGAACCCAACAAAACCAGTTCAGTTATTTGCCAAAAAAGCCCCTGAGATATATTGATCTTTTTTGCTGCCATTAATGACCTGGCAGAAAGGTTACACCCCGATGAATAGAGCTAGTATTGCAGGGGTTCTCAAACTGCAGGTTGTGACCCCTAAGGAGGTTGTGAGCTTATTATGTGGGAGTTGTGAGCCACATGGCTCTGAAGGCAACGTTGCTGTCAGCAGCAGCACAGAAGTAAGGGTGACAATGGAATGCTATGTCTGCTGTGAAAAGTGACTAACCAAGTTTCTTTGCACCTCCCAGTATTAAACAGTAACTATTTTTTAAAAATTACTTTTCTGCTTATAGCAATAATTTGATAACGTGTTTTAGTCTTGATTTAAAAGCAGTGACAAAAGGTAAATACTGTTAGCATTTAAAATAGTATTTTTAATTTACAGTTGGGACGGGGCGCACTCAGAGGCTTGCTGTGTGAAAGGGGTCACCTATACAAAAAGTTTGAGAACCACTGTAGTATTGTCTGGAAACCATAGCTCTCCTTTCACTGTCAACATTCCCCACCATCCCTCCAGAACAGATTACTTACACATATTTTAGAGAGTGTTCTTCATACATTTAAAATTTGCAGACAGGATTTATATTAATTTGTTTCAGATTTAACATTGTTTTTATATCATTTGACAGCAAGGTAGTGTAGCTTGTTATAAATAGAAATATATTGTATTTTGTCATCGATCAGAGCAAGCAGCTCTGCCTCTTTTCAAGGATAGAAATGAAATTTGGTGTCTGCTTCCAATTAATATCCAATCAAACTCAAAGAGGTGAGACTCCATAGCAAAGAGCTTTGACCTTTCTTGTATATTTCCATTTAATGTGAGTGGAAGCATATTCCCTCATTACAAAGCTGAAAGGCACAGATAAAGGTAATGGTAATTGCACTTTAGAAACTGATAAGATGAAATCAGATAATTGACAAAAGATGTACTTTAATAAATGAGCCTGGGCAGGCAGTAGATAAAGTACAGTATTCATTGAAACTCAAGGAAAAAATATAATGATTTCTGTACCTGCACAGTAAAGGTTATTCAATACCCAGATAAACCTGGAGTGAAAGACTTGACTCTGAATTCAGTTTGTAGCCCTCACTGAGCCCAGATGGATCTCAAGTTTTTTAAAGTTGCCAGTTAAATTATGTAGTGAATGTTAGGCCAAACTATTTAACAGTGGCACAAATAGCCAATACATCACTTCAGACCAGCAAAATAAAAACAAAAAATGGCACCAAAAACAAACAACCCCCCTTTCCCTCACCCCCCAACATTGGTCTTCAGGTGAGTGTAAATGCATAGGGTGCATATTAGTCTCTCATAGAAACACAAAGGAATGATTCAAGTAAATATTACTTAGTTACAATGATTGACATTTATTGAGTCTTTAGAAATCCAGATATGAAAGTGTGCAAATATAACTGAACACTTTTGAGTTAATGTGTTTGAGTCAAAAATAGTCTTACTATTCAGGCAAATATACACAAGAAGCACAACTATTTTTTCCCTCGTGATGACATGGTATCATTTGGATGAGACACTGTGTATAAGAGTTATAGTCTACTGACACTAGAACAACATGAGGATTATTGTCTAAAAAATATATATACTGTAATGTGTAAGAAAATCTTTGGGAAATTGTCAAGGTACAGTTTTAATCCATGTAACTCAATCGATGTAAGAGGAGGTATTATTTTAGGTTCACATCAGTGTAATTAAGACCAAATCAAGTCTAAAGGTCCCAATTTAAGGTTTAGAATCTTGGGAAGTGTAGTCTTGCAGGTATTTTCTACACTATTGAGTACTATAGAATTACTTTTTCCTGTATGGTATAAAATCATGCAGCATATATAATAATGTCACATTTATAATATTGTAACTAATACTCAAAGGCTATGGGGTAATTGACATAAGGATTCCAATACGGACTCTGTAAAGGAAATTTGGGTGCTATAATCGAGCAGAATTTTTTAAATTCTTATTTTTATAAAGAGAACTTATATATATAAGTTCATATGATATAATTTATTGAAGCTTTCAAAAAGCATTTGAGAAGTCTCTGGCAAGAGTGTATTAGTGAAAGTTGGTATTCTTGGGCTAAGAGAGATATGGTAATGTTATGGATTAGAAACAGGATAAGGTACAGAGAGCAAAGAACAGATAAAAATGGTCATTTTCCAATATTGAAAATGGTTAAGAGTGGGAAGTCCAACTCACTGAGGCTTTCATATCTTAGGAAGAGCTGTAGGGAAATTCCTGGGGAATTTTAGGATAATTCAAAACTTTTCCAGTTCTCTCTCTCTTTTGGAGGGAGGGGAGGGGTCACAAACAGGGGAATTACATTTAGTTATATATTTATGAGCAGCTTTGGATACATATTTTCTAAGTTTCCATCTCACTCTAAATTATACCATTTCACAAGTGTAATGTGACAGCATAAGAATCTATTTTACTCTGGCTGGTTCTATACTGACGGTGGCAAATTTGCCGCCATCAGATCAATGTCTCTGGATCGACTGAGTAGTCTGTGTAGACCCAAGTGACATAAAACACTTATGTATCTCCCGTCGACTGCTGCTGAATCTGGAAGGTAAGTGTAGACCAGGGCTCTGAAGGAATGTTCAGCTGGTAGACTCACAGAATAAGAGTTTTCCATAAATCAAAAACACTGTAAAGCAAGCAAGAAGCAAAAGAGTTCTGTAGTCAATGTTTAATTTTATTTGTCAGTTATAGATACGTACCAAGTGAAAAAGTGACAACTCAAAAGGTTTTATTTGTGCAATTTGAAAATGACAAAAATAATCTGGGGTCACAGACAGTAAAATTCCCAAAGTTGATGGGTCGCTAACTAACAGAACCTTTTGTGTATCAGTTTACATTTTCTTCTTAATGGTCTCGGTTTTCACAATTTCTTTACAATAACAATAAGCTATTTCTTGGTGAGACGTTGGTAGTAGGAAATAATTGGCTATGGACAATTTGAGGCTCGTTGGATAGATATGTAAACAGCAAGAATGACAAACTCATGTAATGTCACCTCATAACTAACCTATTAAACATTTTGCTAATGTATTATAGAAATAAAAATATGCCCTTTGGCCTTGTGCTAAAAGCTGTACTCATATTTTCTTGTCTACAAAGAGTTCATGTACAAAACCCTAAAATCATATGTGCACTAAACATTCTATTCTGGACTTGAAAGGAAAGGGTATGAAATTAGTAGGCTCAGAAATTGACCAATCTTTCTTTTCTTATGTCTATTTACACATCCAAAAATCCATTCAATTCTTTGTGTAGATAAATAAATACAAATCAAATGCTTGAACATTCTCTTCTTTTAATTATATGATGAAAAAATGATGTGAAAGCCTCTGTTGACAAATCATTAGAATATATTGACAGGAAATGAAAACAGCAGCAAAGGGGCAGATTTCAGTTTCAAGCTTCCAGGGATTTGAGAGAGTGAAAGATAGTTTTAATTATTTAAGAAATTCTCCAGGATTTCCAGAAGTTTCTCTCAGAATCCTGAAACATGTCTGACAGCTATTTTGAGGTGTGACAACTCTGTAGTGTAATTTTAATTATGGTTAAAGAAATCATGGATTTATTATGTATATTGTCAAGTAGGTATATTAATAAACTCATATTAGGACTTCTCAGAAATTTTCATTATAACTGTTTAAATGGGAAAAGTGGTTTTTGTCAAAACTATATTTTTGAGAACTTGTCTGCTTTCCATGGAAAATTTTGATATTTCATTAAAAAACAAACAAAAACCGCAGAACAGTTTTTGGCCAAACATTTTGCCAGGGAGTAGAAATTGTCCATGGAAAAATATACCATTCTGTCATTAGCTATAATTGATATGTTTGACCTAGTGTGAACACAGAGATGGCATCCATGGTGCATGTTCAGATATTATACATTAGATGGACATTTTAAAAACTTTATTTTAATTTTAATAAATATTAAACCTTATGCTTCAGGGCTTAATACCTTCTCTAATTTGAACAGATCAGGGTGTGCATGTGCGAGAGAGAGAAAGAATTATCCCAAATCTGCTTAACCCAAAGTTCTGTTATCTTCCTCTGGCCACTGTCAGAGACTGGACTAGATGGATGTTGTTTCTGATCCAGTAGGACAATCCTTATGTTTCTATATTTGGATAGTTATGGAAGTAAGGCCCATCCACAGTGTAATTTTTGTATATAGGGAAAATCCTTCCCCAAAATACAATATTACCAGTATTCTCTTCTTACAGTTTAAACTCAGGGCCAGATTCTGATATCCTGATTCATGTTGAATAGGTTCTTACCCCAGGAGTAGCTCCACTGAAGTCAACATGAGTACCCAGGAAGTAAGTTGCTACTAAATTGGAGAACATATATCAGAATCCAGCTCTAAATGAGTATTACCTGGATAAGGCATGCAAGAGAAGGCCTTGTCTATATTTTGTTGATGTTAATAATAAAAATAATTGTGTGTGTATTATGGTAGTGCCCAGAGACCAACCAAGAACCCCTTGTGGTTGGCACTGAAAAAACAGAGTAATAGAGTCCCTGATCTGAAGAGTTTATAGTCTAAATAGAGAAGACAGACAAATTGTGCACAGAGTGAACTATGTGATGATGGCCTGCAATTGTCATGTTAACAGGATAATTAGAAAATTGGACACAAGTTTGGTGAGGAGGCAATAAGGTAAACAGAAAAACAAGGATAGGAAGATGGGACATTGAAGGGAGGAAGGTGAAAGAAAAAACAGGGTGAGGAGGAGGATGTATGTGGAGTGAGGCTGATGAGGAGTCTAAGAGGGAGGGAACAGCTTGGGTTGGAGCAAACAACCAATCAGCACAAGGTTAAGAAAGTCCAGTCAAAAATAACATGTGCCATGGGTTTGCAGGAAGGATCTAAGAACCTTAACCCTAAGGTAAGGGAGAAGTTAACAGGGGCCAAGGAAGAAGAGGCCCAGGGAAGAAACAGTAAGGAATGGAATCAAGTAGTACTTGGATGCTGTTTATAGGGTCTCTGGTTTGGAACCTGTAGTAGTGAGTGGGACTGGGTTCCCCTACAAGCCACAGATAAAGTAGAGTAAACCCCAAGAAGGGTAAGAAGCCTCTTTGGGAGCCTGAACAAAGGGCTGAATTTAAAAGGCCCAGAGCTGGGGCTGAAGACCTGAATGAGGGGAAAGAGACTGCTTATTTGTTGAATTCTAACACCACCAAAAGGTTTCATTTAGACTTTGGATTGAAGTTCTGGCACGATCAGTTGGTTACCTGCAAGGGGCATCGGGGTGAGAAGGACTCTGATATTACACCCAGCCAATCTGAGGTGTTCAAAAGGTGAGTGCCTCATTACAGCCAGATTCTGATCCCTTTAAACTCATGTTAAGTAGCACCTTAGTCTTGAGTAGTTCCACTGAAATCAATAGGACTAGTCATGGTGTAAGACACTGATATTGAACAGTAAGAGTATCAGACCCTGGCCTTATGTTTTGAATGATAAAGAGAAATACTACTTTGTTGTTGTCTGTGAAGAAAAAAGTAATACCAAGTCATACACACCAAAAAACTGAAGTAAAAACCTCAACCATCTACTCTAATTAGAGAGGACTAAAGACAAAAAACCTCCAAACTGGTTTGTTGATATTTGTGTGAATAAAAACAGCCAAGTTCACATCACCATAATTCATGAGATTAATGTTATTTATTTGCAAGAATTCACTACTGCTAGGTATTCATGAAATTGCAAGTCCTGAAAGTTTCACAAATTTCAACACAGGTGTAAGTGATTGCCCTAAAATTACTACCAGAATTGTGTTGTTTGTTTTCCATTATTCTGATGTTTTAAATGTTTGTCTTCTAATCAGGAAAAATACCATATGACTTACATGAGCAATCACATTACATTAATAACAAACAGTCAAAGCAAACACTAAGTGAACAGCCCATTGTCAGGAAAATGCAAAACAAATTTGCAACTCATCAGAATCAGCTTGCAAAGGATTTGATAACCAAAATCATTCTAAAAATGTAATGAATATTATTTGTAATGAGTATTTCAATCAGATTTTGTTCAACTTAAGTGCTATGTGATTTCTCAATAAGGTACCATGATAATATCACTGAAAACACTATAATTGAAATATTGAATCAGTTCTATGGTACGTCTGCAAATTGTTTAAATGAAAAAGCATCACAGCTTGAAGTAAGCATTTAAGTCACTTAGTAGCATAAAGGCCATATGCTTCCCTCAACTATACAGCGAGCACAAAAACAGATTGGTGCAGGTTACACACAAGAGTATCTGGAAAGATCACATTGTAGAAAAACATGGCTGTGTCATATGGTATCACACAAAGTCCTAGCACAGACGCAGGAGTTGCCATGTCAGATTGGTTTAGTGGGCCATTTAGTGTTATACCATGTGTCTGAAAGTGGTGAATATCAAATGTCTCTGGTGCAATAAAAGTTCTGCCATGGAAAGTGGTAGAAAAGGCTGCCAATAAGGGAACTATTTATAATTCTTGTCAGCTAGTGGCTAGCTTATGCAATGAAGCATGAAGGTTTAAACCCCTTACACTTGATTAGAAAAATGCACCTGTGGAGGTTCTTATTACGTGTTCTGTAAATCAGCATTTCCTTTCATTTGTTTTAAACCAATTGTCTTTTACCTTCATTGGCTATCCCCCTTGTTCTTGTACACTTGTAACATATCTGTTTTAATTTCCTACCTGAGTTAATGAGAACCAAGTCAACAGACTAGCCTGGGCAACTGAAATCATATAGTTTACACTGATTCCAGTAGCTACAGACCCGCATAAACCACATCTATCTTCTTCACCCATGGAACTGAATGACAGCCAACAGCCAGGGACCTGCCAAAGCAAAGAACAGTGTGCACCAGACTCCTTCCCTATCAGCAGATCTACAAGTATGACACCATCTTCCATTGCTTACTTGCAAGCCATCTGCACTACATTTCCCTTTTTTCTACTGCCTTGTCTAGGCAAGCCCCTTGCCCTAAATTATGTAGTTGCCTGGTAGGATGTTGTATTATAAGGTACTACCTGACTGCTTGTAGATTTTCTGCTCTATTTCAGACACTTCTACAATTAAGAACACAGAAAGTACAATGTGGTTCATAGATAGACTTGCTGAAAAAACAGAGGATTAGATTCAAGGTGATGTATGAAGTGGTGCTAGCCATACTTCAGTATGTAGATGTATGGGGGTTTACTACTTTAATCCTTATTTCTACTGCCACAATTCACAACAGTTATTTCACTGAGTGACTATTAGTGAAATAGTGAATTGTAGAGCTATTCATTAAGGAACTAGCTGGAGCAATCTCAGAACCATTAGCAATTGTCTTTGAGAACTAATGGCAGACTTTGAGGTCCCGGAGCACTGGAGAAGGGAAAATATAGCACTTATCTTTAAAGAAGAGGAGCAAAGATGACCCAGGGAATTATAAATGAGTCAGCCTAATTCTGATAGCTGAAAAGATACTGGAACAGATTATTGAACAATCAATTTGTAAACACTTAGAGGATAAATGAGTTTTAAGGAATAGCCAGCATGGAGATGTCAAGATAAATCATACCAAACCAAGCTAATTTCCTTCTTTGACAGTTATTGGCCTACTGGATAGGGTGGAAACAGTAGTTATGATACATCTTGATTTTGGTAAGGCTTTTGACACATCCCATATGACAGTCTCATAAGGAAACTGAGGAAATATGATCTAGATGAAATTAATATAAGGTGGGTGCAAAATGGGGCTATGCTGTCAAACTAGGAGGACATATCTAATGTGGTCCCACAGGGTCAATCCTGGGTTCAATATTTTCATTAATGACTTGAATGATGAAGTGGAGAGTATGCTTATAAAGTTTTTAGGTGACACCCAAACTGGGAAAGGTTACATGCACTTTAGAGAACAGGATTAGAATTCAAAAGAACCTTGGCAAATTGGAGAATTGGTCTGAAATCAACATGATGAAATTCAGTAAAGACAAGAGCAAAGTACTTCACTTAGGAAGAAAAAAAAATCAAATACACAAGTACAAAATAGGGAATAACTGGTTAGGTGGTAATACTGCTAAAAGGTTCCATCCAACAATATGATGAAGCTGCAAGAAGTGCTAATATTCTGGGATGTATTAACAGGAATGTCATAGGTCAGACATTACCACAGGGAGGTCATTGTCCTGCTTAACTTGGAACTAGTGAGCCCTTAGCTGGAGTATTATGTTCAATTCTGGGGCTGCACTATAGAAAAGATGTGGATAAACTGAAAAGAGTACAGAAGAGAGAGAGAGAGAGAAAGAAAAGGTTTACTAAACCTGATTTATGAGGAAAGGTTAAAAGAACTGGGCATGATTAGTCTTGCAAAAAGAAAACTGACAGGGGAGATTTGATAAGTCTTCAAATAAGTTAAGGGCTGTTATAAAAAAGATGATCAATTTTTCTCCATGTCCACAGAAGGTAGGACAAGTAATGGGCTTAATCTGCAGGAAGGGAAATTTAAGTTAGCTATTAGGAAAAACTTGATAAACATAGTTATGCCCTGGAATAGATTTCCAAGGTAAGTTGTGGAATCCCCATTGTTAGAGTTTAAGAACAGTTTCGACAGACACCAATCAGAGATGGTCTAGATTTACTTGATCCCACCTCTGCACAGACTTAATGATCTCTTTAGGTCCCTTCCAGCCCTAAATTTCTATTATTTTTCTGAGGTTTAATTGCACAGTTGGGGTATGGAAGTCTTGCTTACATCTCTGACACAGGCATTTTCATTGATTCATTTGATCACAGGACATGCCAAATCTTTAAAAGGCCCCTAAAAATGTCCTTCTAAACTTGTGAGTGCCCCATTTTTACATAAAACCCCTTCATCTGCCAATGCTAAGAAGGTGTAGATAAATTCTATAACCTATTTTGTATGCACAAACGGGCTCTGGCAAATATGAGCAGGTTTTCACAGGTCTTTTGAAAAAATTGACTTGTGACATCCAACTAATGGTAGCAAATGGACTTGAGATGGGTCTGAAACAAAACCCTAATCTGATGCTTGGAGTATTCAGAATCTGAATCTGGACATGTGTACAAATTTCACATCTGGCCTATCTTTATAATGGCCAAAAACAAAATCCCACAAACTCTGGAAAGCTCAAAGATCAGACCTAGATCCGTATTCTGCATTTGGATCAGACTTCCCTCAGTCTAAAACAGTAGTTGAATGCTGAGTATCACAGTTTTATTGTACTATTTAAATCATGAAGACATGGTTGTTGATAAAGAACATGATCTATTATTTTTTGTAAGAAAAGTTGCAGACAAGTAACATGCCTTCATGCTCCATTAGCAGATTTTTAGTGACAATGCTCCCTATTCATTGTTTGCATGAGAACCAAAGTAATAAATGTTTTATTAGTCCCAGAAGAATTAAACAAACATTTTTCTTTGAAGCACCTTTTAACAAGCTATGAGTGGTTTAAACTGAGGCAAGATTTGTAATCACAAAGACTAGGACTGCATATAAAATGTGTGTATGTGTCTGCATAGTGAAGGGAAGGAAAGAGAGATCCTAGAAAAATTCCATGGGCTTGTCACTGACTCATAGAAATGTAGGGCTGGAGGGTATCCTGAGAGGTCATATAATTCACTTTCTCTCTCCCCTCCCACTGCATTGAGATGGATTAAAGCTTTTTTTACTAAAGAGTTGAAAGACATCTTATTGCAAATAAGTCACACTTTTTAAATTTATAGTACAGCCCTGATGTGTTGAGGTCTTTTGAACCAGAAAAGAAAGCAAAGTCCTCTCTCAGAGAAGCTCTTCATGTGTCTTTAATTTAAATGCACTCTTTTGTATCCATTGCCAACCACTCCCTGACATCCAATTTAAATCACATGCAAGGGAAAAGTGACAATTTTAGTGTGCAAGTGAAAAACAGTCTAGACACAGCACAAAGTTGGATCTTTTTACTCTGATAATGTCCTTTTAGTAAGTGGGACTATGTACAGTGCAAAGTAATCCTCTATTCATAATGTTTGCTTACTGTCAAATTAAGCAGATAACACAAAATTATCTTAATGTAAATCTATTCCTTAAACTGTTAGTAATCTTTCACACCCAATACATGTGCATTGTGGACTGTAAGTTCCATCTTCCTGGAGAAAGATCAGCATTTAAATTTGGTACTGAGCCCCAAAATGCCATAACTGGGTTAACCAACAAACCTCATTAGATCTTAGTGAATCTTGGCCTCTAGTTTTCAGGAGGATGGTGAAACTCATGTTTCATGTCAGGTAGGTTTGCACCATCAACACTTTGTTGTTGGCTTATTTTGCGGGGGGGGGGGGGAAGGGAAGAGAGGGAGGGAGAATTTAATAGAAAATGGATCTCTAATGTGACAATTCCTATAACAATATCAATAATTTATGGAAGAGCTATAATAAAGACATCTAATCTTGCTTTAAAGATTTAGAATGATGGAAAATTTGCCACATCCATTGATAATCTGTTCCAATAGTCAGTTATCCAAACTATTAAAAATGGGAATCTTATTTCTAGTCTGAACATCCAGCCTCTGGATCTTGTTATGCCTTTGCCTAGTAGATAAATAATCCTCTAATGTCAGAGAGCTGAAAAATTCATCTTTGACTTTTTATTGATAGTCTATTTAGCTTAAATATTTTAAATTTCTCACTGCAAGATATCTTGTCTTTGATTATTTTTTTAATTAGACATGATCAACATTTAGACAAAATTCTTAAAAAGTTAAAATAATGCTGCTTTTAACTAAAACTATTTTTTCTTGCATAGGGGAATCATTTTTGGCCATAATAAGAGATTTATAAATAGTTTAATTTAATTAAATTTTTTTGGAACAAATATTTGGATTTTGAAAAACCTGCTTTTCAGATATTGAAAATTACCACTGAAATTTTCAACATATTATATAATAATTACTAAAGACCGACCTTTTTGAAAATCTAAGCGTATTGAGTTGTCAGTTCTTAATTTTTCATCTAACAGTCATACCCTTAGCTTTGTAAACAGATGAGTGAGCAATGAGGAAGCGACGAAGCTACCACAGTAGCTTCAGAAAGTGTTCAGCCTGTAGCTGCAGCAGAAGAACCTCAGCAGGAGACAGGATATCCTCTTCTCTAATCCCAGAGAAGTAGCACACTGATTTAGGTCTTTAATCATTATTGGTGGGCGAAAGTAGAGGAAGAAGGCTGCAGGAACTTCCAATGGGGGTGAAAAATTCAAAACCAGCGTAAGGATTTGCAGAATGAAGAAGAAAGAGCGCATATGTGCACTGCTTCTTCCATGTAGAGATGAAGGAACTGGTGAGAGACGCTTGCCCTTCCAACAGCCTCGTTTCTCTCTCTTGGGTAGGCTGATTTGCTAATGAACGAGCTTCTACATCCTTACAGGGAATTAACAGCATGGAATAATGAGGATATTTTCTGCTGGATTTGGCCCTAAAATCTTTTTACTGTCTTTTGACAGAAGAGCCAGCAGCCAAACCATGGTTTCTGAAATGTGGGGAAATTCAGATATGCAATTTTCCATTCAAAGCGTGTACAGTGTATGACACAGACTATATAATTTACTTGAATTTGGTCAAGGTCTTTTGTGTACATACTGTATCCAAGCACAGAGAAGTATTATTAATAACCTTTTGAAAGTCAACAAGAACTCCTATTCTAATGAAAAAAACTGTGTGGCATTCACTTATCAAATCATAAAAGACTGCTGGCTTATACCAAAGGCCTTCCGAACAAAACAAACAAACAAAAAATCAATGATGGAAATAATTGCAAACTATCTCAATACACTCTTCATGATAGATTTGCATGGGTTTTTTGTTCATCATAGTTTAATTCTCACAGCAAAGATGCAAGGGATGGAAATGCAAGTTAATCAGAGCACTTACACATTTGGAGTAGAATGTCATGATTTGCAAACAGATATCACCTTGCGACCATAGTTATTTCCTGTGCCATGTGTAGGAGAACTGCAATATTTCAGCTATCACTGTGCAGTAAGCTTTAAAGCTGATTTTTAAAAAAAATTTCTGTCACTGTACATTGTCCTGGGTCATTTGATGTGAGAGATATAGGCATCCCTGGACAGTCTTTACCTAGCTGAGTTCAATATAGTGTCCATAGTCTTCTGGGTTTCTTGAGGAACATCAAATGCAGTTCTGACCCTTATCCAACAGAACACAAACGGCTGTGCAATCAATTTGTACAAGCATTGTCAATATCTCATTCCTTTAGAGGGTGCAGATAATATTAAATAGACAGAGACTCATCCTTCCCCTCCCCCAAAAGGCTCTTTTTGCCAGCGTACTGCTTCCCAATTACTACCCATCACCAACCTTCCTTTTGGGAAAGGCAATTTATTCCAGGTGTATTTGAACATCACCATCACTCCAGGAAGGTTACTATGTATCTTGCATTTGTTCTGGAACAGCATTCCAATTCTTCAAACTTACCTGGGAAGTGGGAGTCATTGAGGTAATGGGCAAACATTTCACCACGAAAGGATTGGAACTGTAGGATACCTTAAAATATCTTATTTCCCCTGAATAAGTAAAACTTCAAGAAGATCATTTCTACAGGTGAAATATAGTATCATAAAAATATTATTTCTGCCCTACTGGGTACAATGCTCAAATTACTAGCTGGATGTATTGGAGCTAACTCATCCTCATCAAGGCTATCAAAAGACTCTTTTTTGTCCCTGATTATTGGAGGGATTTGGAATAATTGGAGGGATTGTCTGGAGACACAGGTCAGGTTATGTTCATGTCCTCTCCATGTGTGTGATGTGGTTTGGAAAGTATGATCCTGTTCTGTCCAACCTCTACCTTTTCTATAAAAGCACCCAAACATGTTACTCTGAGTAACCATCTACTGTAGGTAAATTATATTGGCTGTCTGGAAAGAGAGCGGTCCTTGATTAGTTTTAAAAGCCATAAACAAGACTTTTTGAGAACACTTCCCAGGAGCTTGTCCCAATGTCATCTGTTCCTTAGTGCCACAGTGCTTTAAACTGGTACACGGTTATGACTTTCATAGAATTACAGGACCGCAAGAGCTCATAATCTGACAAAAGGAAGAAATTAGAACAACTGACTACGGATCCTGGACTTCAGAAAAACAGATTTTGACTCCCTCAGGGAGCTGATGGGAAGAATCCCCTGGGAGGCTAACATGGGTGGAGTGAGGGGAAAAGGGTCCAGGAGGGCTGGCTGTGTTTTAAAGAAACCTTATTGAGGGTGCAGGAACAAACCATCCTGACATGCAGAAATAAGAGCAAATATGGCAGGAAGTCTTTGGTGAGCTTAAACACAAAAAAGAAGATTACAAGAAGTGGAAGCTCGGTCAGATAACCAGGGAGGAGTATAAAAATACTGCTTGAACTTGCAGGAGTAAAATCAGGAAGGCCAAAGCACAATTGGAGTTGCAGCTAGCAAGGAACGTGAAATGTAACAAGACAAGTTTCTACTAGTCTGTTAGCAACAAGAAGGTGGTCAGGGAAAGCGTGGACCCATTACAGAATGGGGAGAGGCAACTCAGGCTGGGTCTACACTGGCGGCAGCAAATTCGCCACCATCACATCGATTGCTCTGGATCGACAGAGCGGTCTGTATAGACACGCTCAGCCGATCCAGGAAGCGACGCAGGAAAACCTCCTCGGTAAGTGGAGTAGCGCTGCGTCGAAGGGAGTGCTGTTCCCTTCGATGCAGCACAGTGTGGACTCTGCGTGGAGGAGACGCTGCAAAGACGATGGGAGATACGTAAGTGATTTCCGTCACTTGCGTATCTACCATCAACTGCTGCTGAATTGCAAAGGTAAGTGTAGACTTGGCCTCAGTGACAGATGTGGATGAAGTTGAAGTACTCAATGCTCTTTTTACCTCTGTCTTCACAGACAAGATCAGCTCCCAGACCACTGCACTGGGGAGCAAGAATTGGGAGGAGGTGAGCAGCCCTCGCTGGTGAAAGAACAGGTTCAGGACTATTTAGAAAGGCTGGACATGCTCAAGTCCATGGGGCTGGATGCAATGCATCCAAAGCTGCTGACGGAGTTGGCTGATGATTGACTGATGATCTCCAGAACGGGATGGATTGCACCCTCATCAAGTTTGCAGGTGACACTAAGGTGGGGGAAGCGGTAGATATGCTGGATGGCAGGGATAGGATACAGAGTGGCCTAGACAAATTGGAGAATTGGCCCAAAAGAAATCTGATGGGGTTTAACAAGGACAAGCGCAGAGTCCTGCACTTAGGATGGAGGAATCCCATGCATTGCTACAGATAGGAGACCAACTGGATAAGCAGGCATTCTGCAGAAAAGGACCAGACGGTTACAGTGGATAAGCTGGATATGGAGTCAACAGAGTGCCCTTATTGCAAAAGAAGCCAATGACATATTGAGATGCATTCGTAGGAGCATTGCCAGCAGATCGAGGGAAGTGATTATTCCCCTCTATTCAGCACTGGTGAAGCCACATTTGGAATATTGTGTCAAGTCTTGGGTCCCCCACTACAGAAAGTATGTGGACAAATTGGAGAGAGGCCAGCAGAGGGCTACAAAAATGATTAGGGGGGCTGGAGCACATGGACTTATGTGGAGAGGCTGAGGGAACTAGTCTTGTTTAATCTGTAGAAGAAAAGAATGAGTGGGGGTGGATTTGTTAGCAGCCTTTAACTATCTGAAAGGGGGTTCTGGGGAGGATGGAGCTAGGCTTTTCTCAGTGGTAAATGACAGAACAAGGAGCAATGGTGTCAATGGTGCAGTGAGGGAGATCATGGTTACATATAAGGAAAACATTTTCACTTAGAGGGTGGTGAAGCACTGGAATAGGTAACCTAGGTTGGTAGTGGATGTTTTTAAGGTGCAGCTTGACAAAGCCCTGGCTGAGATGATTTAGTTGGGGTTGGTCCTGCTTTGAGCTGCAAGTTGCATTGGATGACCTAGTTCATTCCAACCCTAATCTTATATGATTCTATGATCTAGTCCAACCCCCTGCCAAGATGCATGATTAGTTGTGTCTAAACCATGTAAGACACATGACTATTCTGTCTTTGCTATTCTGGTCCTAAAGGTAAGGGATTTAATCCCCCATGGTACATTTCCCCATATCTAGAATATACCAGAAGGCTTTCATAAATTTCAAATGGATTTTTAACTTCAATTAATGTGGGTCTTATGACCTGTTACCTTCTCCGCCTGGTTTTTATGTTGTTCACATCTCTGCGAACCTTGGTAAGGGGGAAGGGTGTTATATAAACCAAATTACTGATGATTATCGCTAATGAAGTGTGGCAAACCGCCAGCTTCTCCCTGGTGGGTCTCAAACTTTACCTTCTGCTTGTGGCCAGGGTGTCCCCAACTACCTTGTCTCCCCTGGCTGTAGAGGAGCTTGTCTCCTAGCCTGGGAGGGAATCTTCTCCTGCAGCTGCTCCAAGCCTTCTAGCAGCTTCCCCAGCATTTGTTCCCTCCCCCTCCTTTAGGGAAGGCAGGGTTTAAATATCCCTGGCCTGGCCCTTCATTGGGTTCAGGTGCCTTTAATTGCCCTGCTGTGCTTTCTCTTCTGCCTGCAGGGCAGAGGGTTTGTGGCGCACGTGTACCTGGAGTGTGCCAGGTTGCAGCCCCTCTTCCGGCTCCTCCAGAACCTCTTGTTGAAGTTCTGGCTGCACTTCTCCCCACTCCTGTTCATCCATGCACACCCCATCCGTGGCCCCACGAAGTCGCGGGACCTCCTCGTCAACCTCCTCCTAGCCCTGGCCAAACTAACCATCTACAAGTCCAGGGAGAGGAGGTTGGCAGGGGAGGCTCCCTGTGACTGTGGGGCCTATTTCCGTTCCCTTGTTAATTCACGTCTCTGGGCGGAGTTCCACTGGGCGGTGTCCGCTGGATCCCTGGACACCTTCAAGGAGCAGTGGGCACTGTCCAGGGTTCTCTGCTCGGTGTTCCCCTCTGGTCTCCTATGTTTGATCCTGTGACCTTCACGCACTTTCCTGTTTTATTCATTTGTTGTCCCCCGTAATTAGTTGAACCCAGGACCAATGGTTCCTCCTCTAGGTTGGGAGGGGAACCTTTAGCAGTGGGTGGGCTTGCGCCCACCCGCGTCCCCTGGTGTTCAAATAGTGGGCAGAGGATTTGTAACCCTTTTGGGCCCTCATACCGGCCCTGGCACACCCTTTTAAAGCTGACTGACCTGACTTTATCACAGAAGACATGAATAAAATGCCCTTCAAAGTGTTCCATCCCCCCAAATATAAAATGGGTAATTTACTTTATTTCAAGAAGTTACTTACTCACAGTTTTTCAGCAGAGGTGTTGAAATATTCAGATTGATTGCAGAGGAAAGGCACAAAATAACAGATTGTGTTTGTTTTACTTCTCAGGTTGATTGATAGCTCTGATTGCAGCAATTACTCACAGATTGTTACAAAGTAATCTACATATCTGCGTTACTACGGGCAAATTTAAACATGTGGTAGCATTTTCATATTTTCATATAATGTAACTGCTAGATTATGAATTATTTACATTATCTGATGATGAATCGTTGCCCATCATGTTGACCAATACTGCCTCATTTGTACTTGTACTTTCCGGTCTATATCCATCTGTTCCCTCTTCTCTCAGACTGTAGGTTCTATGGGGCAGGAACTGTCTTTGTTCTTTGTACAGCACCTAGCACAACGGGGTCCTGGTCCATGACTCCTGATCCTAGGCACTATGATAAATAATAATGAAGGGATACGTACAGTATATGCTATTTGTAGTATGGCTGCAGCTGTTTGTGTCAGTGTCATATACAATGTCAACACTAACTATGGCTGAAATCTACAGGATAAATTCCAAGGTTGTGCAGAGCCTTAATATTGCAGCTTTTATATGGGTTTGTTTCTCAAAAGGCACTGTAGCATTTTCAGAAGCCATATCCTATTGTTCCACACAAATACTTCCTGAAGTCAATGGGAGACTTTTGTAAAAATATCAATGGCAGGATATGGAACTTAAAAGATTTAAAACTGTAACACATCAGAAACGTGCTGGTTCTTAAGAGGAAAGAGAAAACAACTAGCATTTCCTTCTTGCTTAGAGAGGAACCCAACCCAGAACCATTTATTGAAGCCTCCCAGATTTATTTTCTAAATGTATTTATTTAGAGTGGGCTGGATGGATGCAGGTGGAGCCTGTTCATATTTAATGGGGTCTATATCTGAATTGATATAGTAGTTTGTTTATTTCCAGGAGCCTTGATCTCTTCCTCCACTTAAAGCCACATCCTTGCTCCCCTAAACCCACTAATTTCCCAGTAGAAGGCTGGCATTTACTTTCTTCTCCCTCCTGATAACTTCAATGGAGCAAATGGCTGCCCAACACCACCAGCCTCTTTTCTGAGCCCTGCTATGGATCACTAACCTTCATCCCAAAAAGTGTCCTTGCCCATGCACTTTCATAGACAGCAATTAAGTCAGGCTGGAGTAAGTAAGTCACACACATACATTGCACAAGTCCAGTGCAGCTACACTAGGCATTTGTACCAGTGTAGTTACTTTGGCACAGCAACACAAGAGCAAAACTCCCCAATGTAGACTGTAGGAATAAAATTGTAAGCCTGTAGGATCTGTTTGTAATATTTGAACTCCCCTCAGTTCTACTCCATATTGTAAATGTAAAACTCCATTTTGACCAAATGTACTCCATCTTGCACAAAACTCTTTCTAAACTGTTAGATGATTAGGTAATGTTATCTGAACAAGTGTGAATGGAAGGTGTATGTATGTGTGAACCAGACCCAAACTGCTTTTAGATGTTATCTGAACAAGGTATGAATGGAAGGTGTTTGTATGTGTGAACCAGACCCAAACTGCCAGCTTGTCCTGATTAAGTGTGGTGTCCACGTTAATGGCTGAAGAAGTGTGAACACATCCCCGAAAAGCAAAACAAGAATCCACCTCATAAAACAAAAGAGCAAACTTAATCAAAACACCAGGAACGAGCTGAAAGTCACGTCTGCTATTGTCCAGCAAGCAACGGACACAGGGAAGCGGCGTGACTCAGCAGAACTCCTAAGTTTAAACCGAAGTCAAAAGGTTATAAAAGACTGGGTGAGATTCAAGGCTTTTGGGGAGAGAGAGAAATTGTTCTGCAGACCATCAAAGAAGAGCGTCGATGTGCGCCCGACAAAGACCCCACTCTCCTCATGCCCAGCTTCCCTGGCCAGGTAGCTGCCATGAGCCACGAACTCCAGCAACGAACCCAAGCTGCGATCTCAAGCCACGATAAGGATTGGTAGCTATATAACCTCAGAACATTTCCTGGTGTGTTTGGGCGCGCATGTGTTTGTGTGTGTGTGTGTGTGTGCGCGCATAGGTTTAAGATAGTTATTGATTTAGCATTTGATAATAAATGTGGCATACTGCCTTTTCCCCTTAAAAGGATCCCGAGTGCTCTTTTTAGCACAAGACCAGCCCATGGAAAAAGTCTATTAAATACAGGGCCAAATTGCTCTTTGTTCCTGCACCAAGGTACAAGTTGGGGCAGAAAACTCAAGACGGCCCACTGCCTTGTATCTCGTATTCAACACCAAGTAAAATTGAGTCATACTACCCCCTATAGGGCAGGGACTGTTTCCTGCCGGTGGCCCCTGGGTCATAACCTACCCCAAAGGAATATGGCAGGACCCAGTGACAGGAAATTTTATGTAATATTTTTATGAATGATATGCCTGACAGTGACTACTTGACTAGGGATTGCTACTCAGTGGGTGCAAAAGAATAAAAAAGGTGTTCTTAGGCACAGCAGGAGGCTTAAGGTATTTGTCACATAGCCATCTGGAGTGGCTTAAATGAGTCATTAAAGAACTGGCTGAAACTCACCAATATCAGCGCAGGATCTGGAATGACAATGGGATTCCTAAGGACTGACAAATTTACATCTTGCCACTGGAAACTCCAGCAGGATGTGAACTCAGCACAGGTCTGCAGGAGGAACACCAATAGACTGAGAGGTGACAGGAAGGTAAAATAGAGCTGGCCTTTGCAGAGACATGGGGACTCACCTTGGATGGAAAAAGGGACAGAGAAGAAAACAAGAGTCTTGGCTTGGCCAGCCTTGACTGCGTTTTAACCTTTGCACTTCCTTACACTATCAGAGTAGACTAACAGACCCTACTCTGAAAAAGCTGCCTGACATCACTGCAGATACTTGCTGAGGTGCACTGATTCCTGAAAAAGGGCAAAAAGTCTCTGACCAGGAATCTGTCTAGAAATTCAGCTAGATTCACTGGACAGAGCTCATGGTGTAAAACAGGACTGTTGGAATCCACAGGGTAAGTCTCGTAGGTGTTGTGGAAGACGGGGAATCTTTGTGGTCTGGCACACTGAAGGGGTTCCTCCAAGGGACCATTTATAAGCTGGGGTGTAGCACAGATCCTATAGATCCATGACAGATCCGCACCCACCTCTGCACTAGATAATGAGTTGGTTGCCCATAAAGAACGCAGCTTCCATTCAACTCTAGGTATTGGTATAATGTGTACACTCCTGCACATAGGGGAAGTAGGCTGGAGGGCAGAGATGTTGAGTTTAATGTTCCCTGGAACTCTTCCCTCTGGTGAGACAGCTATGTGCTGCCACAAACATGGGTCTGTATCTTATCACCACAAAGTGAGTGTGGATGGAAGCAGCAGAGGGTGTTATCAGAAACGATCATTCTGCTGTAAACATACCATTACACTGCAAGAGTCACTGCTGGGGTACTGTAGTAAATTGGCCTCAGGATTATAACACTCACTCCTCACTGGATATATCATTACCTGTTATACTTGCTTTCTTTGTACTTTAATTCCCACAGACTCCTCTCCTCCAGACAGTTAGCCACAAGAAGAAAAAGCCTACCTTAAACTAAAAACCAAATCAAAATGAGCTCAACTCCTGCTTCCTCCAATAAAAGAATCTAAAGCTATAAAATGACTTAATTTTTTTTAAACATTCCAGAGGGGTAGCCGTGTTAGTCTGTATACAGTAAAAACAACGAGAGTCCTGTAGCACTTTAAAGACTAACAAATTTAATTTCTGCTCTGTTTTTGTCACCTAAGATTGCTAGATACACAGCTGCTAGATTTTCCAAGTGGAGGATATCACTTACAGAAGAAAAGACATACAAAAAATGAGAATTGTCACTATCCACAGCAACAATGCTATTGACACTGAATTAGATACTGAATGCAAGGCCTAAGTGTAATCTTTGGGTGGGATGGAATTTACTTCACTTCACACTCCATTCCCCTAGTGCCTAAAAACGTGCATGGAAAAGCACATGGATACCCAGAATTCAGTGACTGAGGATTTTCAGCAAGGATTGCACATGGTCAGCCTCCCCACAATAAAATCCTAAGAGAAGACAAGGAATAAATTTAAGAATTAAGCACCAACTTTATGAAAATCTATTTCAGGACTCACTGGAGGGGGCCATTTGCTGATTCCCACTGGATACGTACTAAGGGAGAGCTCAGACTTCACCTGTTAGTTTCTCTGATGCTTCCATTGATATCGAGTAGCTGGTGCTAATGTAGAGCAAATTTCTCAAATCGTTTTCTTATTGGCTGCTTTTTTAATTTGATTCATTTCATTTCATTATTAACCCCTACTATTAATTGGGAGCATCCCTTTTAAACAATTTCTTAATATTCCAAAGCTATGCCTTGTTTTATATCTTTCAATATTCCTTCTTCCTTGTGCCAGACAATTCCTGTTACTTCTGCAGCACAACAATTATTTACCATGAAAACCAACAAAATCCCTCAATCTTCTAATTTTGGAGGCCATGCTCCATATATTCTTTGTTTGTAAGTATGCATTTCACATTATTTAGAGCTTACGAGAGAACAAGAGATATTTTCCATACATAAAAAGATGTAGATCTGACTCACGAGGCAAGCAAATGTGGGGTGGAAACGTGTCTTGGGTTAACAGATAGTTTGCCGAAATTGACTTTTAATCTTACTGCCACTTGTTTGTAGTTTGCTAGTCTTGTAACTTTCCCACTCATCTCTTGCCTATTTTGCACAAGAAAGTCAGATGTTACTCCTACTTGGTAATTTGGAGTTATTTTTAAGTAGGTTGGGAGGGGAAAAGAGGTTTCTCCATATGCAAATTATGAGAGATTCTTGCCCAGATGACTGACAATACTCTCATTTAACCAGTTTCTATTCTTTGGGAGAACTCCCATTCTTGGCTGATCTGTACATCCTTAAACAACATGTTTCACATAATGTGAACCAGTTTTTTATTATATATACTTCTTGGGTGGTTTCTCTTTTAGGATAAACAATGGTGAAGAGCTTTTCTAATTGTATGGGCCTGAAGGAATCAGTTATTAATCAATCAAGGCATATCTATTCTATATATCCCTTACAAAAGTAGAAAAATAGAAGAATAAGGGTTTGTCTACACTTAAAGCTCTGCAGTTGCACCACTGCAGCACTTCAGTGAAGACACTACCTATGTTGACAGGAGAACTTCCATTGGTTTAAGTAATCCATCACCGTGAGAGGCAATAACGAGGTCAATGGGAAAATTTTCACATCTCTCTGCACCAGGGGTCCAGTGGGTTTAACTGTGTCGATCGGGGGTGTGGATTTTTCACTTCTGAGTGAGGTAGTTATACCAAACTAATTTCCTAGGGAAGATCATATTGCTCTTTTTAAAGATGGGTATTAGGTTTGCCTTTCTCCAGTCCTCTGGGACCTCACCTGTCCTCAGAGTTTTCAAAGATTGCTTCACATAGTTCCTTAAGTACTCTAGGGTGCATTTCATTAGATCCTACTGATTTGAATTAATCTAATTTACCTACATTTTCTTTAATCTATTCTTTCTCTATTTTGTCTGGTGTTTCTTCCCCTTGCTGTTAATATTAATTGTGTTGAGTATCTAGTCACCTTTAACTTCTTTAATGAAGACTGAATCAAAACACCCCAGCCTTCCTTATGTCATCAGTTATTAGCTCTCTTTCCCCAAAGTAGAGGACCTATATTTCACTTTGTCTTTTTCTGGCTCAGAATATATTTATAGAATGTCTTCTTATTGCCTTTTAAATTATTTGCTCAGAGTAATTCATTTTGTGCCTTAGCCTTTGTGATGTTGTCCCTACATGCTCATGTTCTTTTTTACTCATGCTTAGCAATTTGTTCCCACTTTTTGTAGGATCTTTTTGATTTTCAGGTCATTAAAAAGCTCATGATGTAGCCATATTAGTCTCTCTATTCTTCCTATCTTTCCTTCACATTGGGATAGATTGCTGTTGTGCCTTTAATACTGACTGATAAACTTTCAGCTCCCCTTACCTCCTTTTTGCCCTAGATTTTCTCCCCATGGGACCTTACTTACCAGTTCTGTGTTTGCTTTATGAGAGACATGTAGAGTGGTGAGGACCACAGGTATTCCATCCATGATACTTCATAAAGCCTAATCTCTGGAGATACTGAGGTTAACCCCTAGTGCAGCTGCACAGAGAAAAGAGAAAGATCAGAATCAGGATCCCTACCATGTTAATGTAATAAAGAAAGATGGTTACCTTAGCAAGGAGTGCTGTCTTTAGGGAAAATTCTACATGTTCCTCCTTGTAAACGTCCCGCACTGGTCCGGGAGTGCAGGGTCCTGCAGTTGGGGAAATTTAGCTCCACCGTGGGCTGCCACGGAGTTACGAATCTACTGTCCGGCTCTAGCCGGGCGGGCAAGCAAGCAGTCCGATTGCCCCGGCCCCTAGCAGGGCGGGCGCGTCAACAGTTCTATCGCCCCGGCCCCTAGCAGGGCGGGCAAGTCCGCAGTTCTATCGCCCCGGCCCTTGGCAGGGTGGGCGAGTCCGCAGTTCTATCGCCCCGGCCCTTGGCAGGGTGGGCGAGTCAGCAGTTCTATCGCCCCGGCCCTTGGCAGGGCGGGCAGGCAAGCAGTCTATGTGCCCCGGCCCTTGGCAGGGCGGGCAGGCAAGAAGTCTATGTGCCCCAGCCCTTGGCAGGGCGGGCGAGTCCGCAGTCTATGTGCCCCGGCCCTTGGCAGGGCGGGCGAGTCCGCAGTCTATGTGCCCCGGCCCTTGGCAGGGCGTGCAGGCAAGCAGTCTATGTGCCCCGGCCCTTGGCAGGGCGGGCAGGCAAGCAGTCTATGTTCTCCTCAGGCCCCTGCTCGGTGGTGTATCAGGGCAGCTTCATACACTCCTCCTCCCAAGAACATTATGATTGTGAAGTGAAAAGCCAATCCTCTTATACAGTGTCCTTCACTTTATTCAATGCTGCACAGTATATGATGTACACTATATAATTAACAATCTCACTTACTCTATGCAGCACAGGTCTTTTCATTTTCCAAGCTGACACAACTTGAGAGTACCCCACTTTGCTCACATGTCTCCCCTCAGGCCAGCCCCACGAGACTGGCCTGAGACATTTGATGTCACTGCTTGCTCAAGCCCTGCCATGCTGGTCTGAAGTTGGTGCTTCCTCTTGAATATTCCTCTGCATTCCACTGTGGGGGGGCACTCCCCACTTTTTTTTGGTAAAATTGGGCATTTGTCTCATCCAACTGAGCATCAGCTGTCAGGGGCAAACAGGACAAATGCCCAGTTTTGCCAAAAAAGTAGGGACATCTGGGACAAGACTTAGAAAGGGGATTATCCAAGCCAAAATGGGATGTATGGTCTCCCTACCACTGAGCTCTGCAGGAGCTGAATAAGGCTCAGAGAGAACTTAGTCTTTCAGAACATGTCTGAAGAGAAAAGAAGGGAATCTTGCAGTATATTAAAAAAAAAGAAAAAAAAAGTTGAAAATGTAAGTAGCTATATATAGCCAAGAAACCCAACCCCTCTGAAATCCCCAGAAATAGTTATTAAATACATAAAATTAATGTGTGGAGGATGATGAGGGATGTGTAAGAGGATGAATTTGAACTACAAGTGATAGAATAAATACGGACTAGGAAAACGTTGGTTGGTCACTACCAAAAAAACCCCAACAAAACTATCAACATCTCACTCAAGGCCTGTTAAATATTGTATTAGCTTTTGGAACCTCTTAGATATTTAAAATAAGCTCTAGAAAATACACTTTAAGTCCAAGACTAACAGTGCAGTAACTGAGGTGTAGAGACTAGAAAACCTAACAGGTCTTTTTCACATCTAATTGTTTTGATATGAGATATCTAATATAATTAAATTAATATACATCATTTCCAGAACACTAGTTTAGTAAGTGAAACTAAATACCACAAAGGTTAAACTAATATATTAAGTTTTCAGAAGTATCTGTTTTACCTGGAAGCCTAAATTCCATTAATTTTCAATAGAATTTATTCTTCTTATTAAGTCAGGAGCTGTTTTAGTTGATATTTTTTTTTAATATTTTCAGTGACTAATTACAATATTATAATCCTTGAAATGGGGATCATCCATTCACATGTATAATCACTTAATTTTTCAAATACCATTTTGTGACCATTCTTTCCAATAAAATATTTATCCACTTTGAGTTTTGCACTTTATTTCTTCCATTCAACAATGTACTTGCCCTATTTTCTCCTTTTATTTTTTTTATGAAGAAGCATTCTATAATAGGTGATGAGACATTAATGAAATTAAGGGATGCAATCAAATCCATTGATCCATCCATATACTTTCTAAAAGGGTAATTACAATCATTTCAAGAGATGATGATGGAATCACTAAAGCATCCAAGAATGAGTTTAGCTTAAGTAACAGCTTCCCTTAGCCCTTTTCTCATCAGTGTTTTTATGAGTTTCTATTACTCCCGAAAGCCACTAATTTGTTTGCTTACAGGACAAGCAGGGATTTAGAAACTTCATGTTTCTGACTACATGATTTCTAAACGATATAAGCTTCACCTTTTTTTTTTTTTTTGGCATCCAACTTCTGAAGACTCAACCTTTTCAGTCACTTCTGCAGACAAGGAATTTCTCTAGTTCCCAAAACAAACGCAAATGCACACGTGTACACAAATCCCAATACCTGTTTAAATCACATGATACTTTTGGGATGTTTGGTTTGGAAGCTCTAGTCCGAATGTAAAAGTAACTGGTTTGTGATAGTGGATAACTCTCCATGTATAGGGGTGATCTCCATTGTCTCTTGCACCAAACCCTTTCTCCACCCAGCATAACAGGAGTATGTATGGAGGGATATGTCTGATTCTCTATTGATGAAATCTTTTTAAAATTAAATATTTATGCTTATTGCCCTGTTCAAAGTCAAGTCCCATATTCCAGAAATGAGTTTTTACATGTTCCGCTTCATTTGCAGCTCACTAAATTTTTCTTCTGTAGAAAAAATCCCTATTCTAACCATTTCCCCTAACCTCTCCTTTTTATGCTAATTTTAGTTGGAATTAGAGCTCAGTTAGAATTGACAATCAAGTATATAATCAATCAAGAAAATATTTAATCACAGCCTACACCTTTATTTTCAATATATATTTTATTTCTAGAGCAGTATAAACAAATGCTGAAGTTAAATTAATTAAATCTTAAGTTTTGGACATGCCTTAAAAAATGGTAAGAGAATCCAAAGCTTTTCCCTCCACATCACTGAACCAAAACTAAACATGTTGGTCATGACTGAAAATTATCATCTAAACAGCTGTATGATACCTAATATGAAAATAATTTGTAGATTATGTTTAGTTCCTAATGGACAAGTAGTGGAAAGGGCTCAGAAGGAGACTCCATCAATCAGAAGGTACTGGATGCACTGTTCTATGGATGGGGGTTCCATGACCACCACACTCAAGTGGAGGTGACGGGTGCTAGTGGTTGGGGACTTCTTCCTAAGGAGGATGGAGTCATCTATCAGCCATCCAGATCAGGAAACTTGAGAAGTGTGCTGCTTGCCTGGATCTAGAATTTAGGATGTGACAGTCTGCTGCCCTCAGACTGCTACCCCTTCTTACTTCTTCACATAGGCACCAATGATACTGCCAAGAATGGCCTTGAATAGATCACTGCAGACTATGTGGCTCTGGGAAGAAGGATAAAGGAGTTTGAGGTGCAAGTGGTGTTCTCATCCATCCTCTCTGTTGAAGAAAAAGGCCCAGGGAGAGACCATTGAATTATGGAAATAAATGCATGGTTGGTGTTGGAGAGAGGGCTTTGGATTTTTCAACCATGTGATATTTCAAGAAGGATTACTAGTATTAGACAGGATCCCCCTAACGAAGAGAGGGAAAAGCATCACAGACAGTCTTGCTAACCTAGTGAGGAGGGGTTTAAATTAGGTTCACTAGGGGATGGAGACCTTAGCCCAGAAGTAAGTGAGGAAGTAGGCTACCAGAAGAAAGCACAAGAAGGAGAGTGCAACAAGGGAGGCCTCCTGTTTCATGCTGAGAAAGTAGGGCAATCAGCTAGTTATTTTAGGTGCCTGTTCATGAACACAAGAAGCCTGAGAAACAAGCAGGAAGAATTGGAAGTCCTGGCACAGCCAAGAAACTATGATGTGATTAGAATAACGAAGACTTGGTGGAGTAACTCACATAAATGGAACACTGTCATGGATGGATATAAACTGTTCAGAAAGGACAGGCAGGGGAGAAAAGGTGGAGGAGTTGCACTGTTTATAAGAGAGCACTATGACTGCTCAGAGCGCCAGTATGAAACTGGAGAAAAGCCTGGAGAGAGTGCCTGGGTTAAGTTTAGAGGCAAGAGCAACAAGGGTGATGTCATGGTAGGAATCTGTTCTAGACCACCACACCAGGAGCATGAGGTAGATGAGGTTTTGTTCAGACAACTAAGAAAGGTTTGCAAATCACAGGCCCTGGTTCTCATGGTGGACTTCAATCACCCTGACATCCGCTGGAAGAGCAATACAGCAGTGCACACATAATCCAGGGAGGTTTTGGGGAGTGTTGGGGACTTCCTGGTGCAAGTGCTGGAAGAACCAACTAGGGGCCATGCTCCTCTTGACCTGCTGTCCACAAACCGGGAAGAATTGGTAGGGAAAGTAGAAATGAGTGGTAACCTGGTCAGTAGTGACCATGAGATGATCAAGTTCAGGATCCTGACAAAAGAAAGAAAGGAGAATTTTAGGATATGGACCCTGGATTGCAGAAAAGCAGACTTTGACTCCCTCGGGGAACTGATGGGCAGGATCCCCTGGGAGGCTAAAATGAGGAGGGAAAGGAGTCCTGGAGATCTGGCTGTATTTTAAAGAAACCTTATTAGGGAGCAGGAACAGACTATCCTGATTTGTGGAAAGAATAGCAAATATGGTAGGCGACCAGCTTGGCTAAACAGAGAAATCTTTGGTGAGCTTAAATACAAAATGGAAGCTTACAAGAAGTGAAAGCTTGGACAGATAACTGGGAGAAGCATAAAAATATTGCTCCAGCATGCAGGAGTGTAAGCAGGAAGGTCAAAGTACAATTGGAGTTAAAGTTAGCAAGGGATGTGATGATAACAAGAAGGGTTTCTACAGGTATCTTAGCAAAAAGAAGGTGATCAGGGAAAGTGTGGGCCCCTTACAGAATGGGGGAGGCAATCTAGAGACGGATGATGTAGAAAAAGCTGAAGTATTCAATGTTTTTTTTCCCCTCCGTCTTCACAGACAAGGTCAGCTCCCAGACTACTGCACTGGGCAGCAGAGTATGGAGAAGAGGTGAGCATCCCCCTATGGTGAAAGAACAGGTGCAGGACTGTTTTCGAAAGGCTTTATATGCACAAGTCTATGGGACTGGATACAATGCATCTGAAGGTGCTGAGAGAGTTGGCTGATGTGATTGCAGATTTGAAAACTCTGATCTGGATGATGGGGTGGATTGCACTGTCTGTAAGTTGGTGGATGACCTTAAACTGTGGGGATTGTTAGATACACTAAGAGGATAGACAAATTGAAAGATTGGACCCAAAGAAATCTGATGTTCAACAAGGACAAGTGCAGAATCCTGCACTTTGGACAGAAGAATCCCATATGCTGCTACAGATTGAGGACCAACTGGTTAAGCAGCAGTTCTTCAGAAAAGGACCTGGGTATTACAGTGGACAAGAAGCTGGAAATGAGTAAACAGTGTGTCCTTGTTGCCAAGAAGGCTAAAGGCATATTGGGTTGCATTTGTAGGAACATTGGCAGCAGATTGAGGGACGTGATTACTCCCCTCTATTTGTCACTGGTGAGGCCACATGTGGAGTATTGTGCCAGTTTTAGGCCCCCCCCCCAACTACAGGAAGCATGTGGACAAATTGGAGAGAGTCCAGTGGAGGGCAATGCAAATGATTTGTGGGCTGGGGTATATGATTTACAAGGAAAGGCTGAGGGAACAGGGCTTAGTTAATGTGCAGAAGAGAAGAGTGAGGGGAGATTTGATAGCAGCCTTCAACTACCTCAAAGGGGGTTCCAAAGAGATAGAAATAGGCTGTTCTTACTGGTGGCAGATGATAGAACAAGGAGCAAAGCTCTCAAGTTACAGTGGGGGAGGTCTAGGTTGGATATTAGGAAAAACATTTTCACTAGGAGGGTACTGAAGCACTGGTTCCCTGGGGAGGTGGTGGAATCTCCATCCTTAGAGGTTTTTAAGGCCTGGCTTCTGAATGCCTTTTCTGGAATGATTTAGTTAGGGTTTGTCCTACTTTAAGCAGGGGATTGGACGAGATGACCTCCTAAGGTCCCTTTTCACCCTAATCTTCTATGATTCTATGAGTCACATCATAATACCTACTATCATAATCATCATCCTTGTTTGGAAACTGGGTGAAAAAGGGTTGAATCGTAAAGGAGAATAAACCTAGAAGAGGTACTGCCAGATGAGTTATGTTGTAGACCAAATTATTATATTATATTTTGTTCTGTTGACACACCCATGAGATTTGACTGAAACATTCAACTCATTTTACAAAAGCCACACAGCCGCCATCAAAACATTATACTGATTACTATGACACATTCTTGCAGGAGATTTGATCCTCTGCTGCATCAGTGAAATATTCCCGAGGGGCATAACCAGTGGAATTTTAAGACACTTGTTAGTGAATCTCTTTCCAATGCTTTTTTGAAGATTGGTCCCTTTGAAGAGGAACATTTCCTTTGAAACATTTCAGAGCACTATCCCATAGCACAGTTGTGTTCTTTCCTTTCAAGTTCAACAAATATTAAGGAGAAAATTTCAAACATATTTTGCTTTTTTTTTTTCTGTTATATATAAAGGGCAGAATGAAAGAGTAAACATTTCATACCCCAAAGGGATTTTTTTAATGTACTGTTTGCAGGCTTGTATGCTAAGTGAAAACATATACAGTAGTTTATACTGCTGCCATAATTGAAAATAGAAGTGCTTCTCAGAATGAGTAAAACAGAAAATTGAGCATCCAAGAAAATAAAGTGTAACAAATATGTCTTAGCAACCTTTCCCCTCATGAGAATTTTCAAATGTACTTCATTACCACTGTTACTAATTTTAAATCTGTCTTTATTTCTTTCATACTAGCTTTATGTGAACATACTTCACAGTTTTATCTGTTCTCAGAAATGCAAAACCTTGAAACAGAGACTATACATTTGAAGACAGTACCCCATATTATTTCTTACTCTCTTTTATGTGATGTCTTTCTGTGTGCCTCGTTTTGGGTCTTTAATTCATATATAAATATCGCAAACACCTTCCCCTTCCCCTGTCAACCTGATTAGCTTTCCATTTGCTGGCTTTCCTTCTGCTATTGCATCACATTTTAACCTACTACCATTACCTTCAAAGCTCTGCACAGCTCTGCCCCTTCCTACTCATCGACTTTGTCAAGCTTCACATTGCTCCCATGCCCTGCATAACCAATTTCCCCAAGTCATGTCCATTCATTTACCATCTTGCCTGACCATCCTTCATTGTGAGTTCCTTATAGCAGATACTGTCCTCCTTTAATGTTTGGAAAATTCACAGTGCACAGTTGGTGCTACGCTAAACAAACCAACCATTATTGTAATCTGATAAATGATTGGGAAAACTGGTTTGTAGTTTCAAGTTTATTGTCTTTCAGTGATTTCCATGTCATGCTTTCTAAGTTTACAAGCAAAATTATATTTTCTAACTGTCCTCACTGTAAAATTAACCTGTAATCCAAAAATCAAGTTGAGTTCTTTCTGGGATGATGTCACCAATAACATTCTTAAATTGGAATAAAGTTTAAAATTCTGGTGATATGCAATCCAGATGTGTAGCCAGTTCTCTGACTCATAACTGTGTTACCCCTGCATGCTAATGGGAGTATTAAACACTGATTTTAATTAAGGCTGCCCTCATGTACACTGCTGAAACTCCACTGACTTCAGTGGAGTTACTCCTGGTATCTATTAATGTAACTGAGGAGAATCAAGCCAAGATTGAGCATATGTGGCTTAGAATATAAGCGTGGGAGCTTGATTCATATTAGGGTGATGGATAGCTGCTCACTTTGAACCTGATTCTAGTCTCACATTAGTAAGGTTACCATTTTTCAGATTCCCCCCAAAAAGGACACTGCTGGATGTGAGGGGGAGAGTGGGTTGAAGGGGGGTACAGCTGGGTGTATATTTGGGTGGGTGTGTACTGTGAGGGAGTACTTGGGGGGTGCTGGAGGAGTGTGTGTGTGCTGAGAAGTGGTGCCTGGGAGATGTTGGAGGGGGTGGGGACAGTGTCACTTTCTGTCATGTGGCAGGATGGCTGGCGTAAATCCAAAATGCAGTGTCAGCCCATCAATCAGTTCCTCCCTGTGAGCCTCTCCACCTCCCCAGGGCTGGGAGCCATAGCCTGGGTGGGCAGGATCTGGCAGCTGCAGCTACATTGGAGGGACCAATGAGACATGGAGACAGCTTTTTCTGAAGCGCAATGTCTGCTCTGTAAAATCCCAGACATTTCCTCTTATTTGAGGAATCTGCACAGACGGAGGGCAGAGGAGCAGAAAAGAGATCATGTCCAGGAAAACCCAAACATACGTTAACCCTATATGTTAGTATAATTGGAGTCACAGGACTATCTCTGAGACGACAGTGGGATTAGACCAACATGGGAGAAGAATCAGGCTTAGGAATCAGGTTTACTGAGTAAGAAGTTCTTTAACCATAACTTCCTTAACCATAACAGCAATGTACTCCTTTATCACAAGTTGATGGAGATAGTTGGTTTGTTTGTTTGGTTTGTTTATTTGGAAGTGATTGAAGGGACGGGCTTCGCCTAAATTTTCTTTTTTGTTAAAAGAATGCTAATGATCAGAACAAATTCTGCTCTCATAGGCACTGATGTAACCTCTGAGTCACCCACAGGGATGCTAGTTCAAAATGATTAGGCAGCCTGACTTCAACTAACCTGCAACAGAGTAACTGAGAGCAGAGTGTGCTCCCTTACGTATGTGACACACTGCTCCCAAGGTACACCCTTATGGTGTGATTCTGTATCATTCATGGTAACCCTTAGAGTGTAACTATGTATTGTTTAATGCAAAGTATGTCATGCAAGTGTTTTTGGAGTGCTCATGATATACTGCTCATTACTAGTATAGTAGTATGTTTGTTGCCATGTCATATGTATGGTTGTGAAGCTTTCCTATGTAATATTCCCAAATATATGTCTCACGTGGCTTGAGGCATATCTAAGCAAAACCCTCCAAAAGCAGACAGATAGTTCACTAAAGCACGCATAAAACAACCCAGCTCTTTCAGGAACAAGTAACTAGGCTAACCATTGACAAAAGAATGCTCATTGACTCTAGTGGAGGAAGCCATGCTGGAGATTGTCTGTCACCTGACTCAAGAAGGGGTGAATGAACATGTTAAAAAAAGAGATGTTTTGCAATTGCTCTTCCACTTCCATCTACAAAACATCAAGCAACTAAAGGACTGTCCACAGGGGGAGGACTGGCTGAAGTAGTCAGCCAGCCTGTGGTGAGCATTATCTGACTTTGTAGGGTTACTGAAAGTGTTATGCTTAATTTAGAATGCGTTTTGCTTTTATTTCATCCTGATCAAATCTGACATATTCCTTTAATTTATAATCACTTAAATTCTTTCTATACCTAATAATTTTTTTTTAAATGTAAATCAGTGCATGTAGTGTAGTGTGTGTTAGAGACTTCATTTAAAGCGACAGATCTGGTGCATATCAATGTCTTTGATAAACTGACAAACTAATTATTTGCTTGCATTGTTCAGTGGACAGCAATGAACATTGCAAGATGGAAGTTTTTAGGGTTGCATCTGGGACTAGGAGTGTTTGCTGAAGTCATTCTATTGCATAATCCCATGAGCGGCTGGCCAGAAACACTCACTGACTGAGTTAAGGGTCGCTTACTTGCAGGAGGCTGTGCGGGGCTGGCTCAGAGCAGGGGTTCACACAGCGGAGCAAGTGCACAACGGGCTTCAGGAATGAGAGTGGAATGACACCATTATGCACCAGTAGATATTGCAGAGGGGAACATCACAATGTACAACAATTTTCTTGGGTCTAAAATGTTTTTTGCCTTTCAGCAGGTACAAAATTACATTGAGAGGGGTGGGTATGGGGAAACTAAGGAGCAAAGTGTCTCAAAATCACCTGTGCCTCGGTTTTCTCTGTTGATTTAATTATATCCATGCACCCACATCATGCTTCATCCATGAGAGTAGACTCAAGCATCTTAAAGTTTAAACAGCAACATGTAGACTCTGCAGTTCACAGACATGGGATCATCACAGTAATAATTCTGTTGAAAGGAGGGTGAACTCCTGCTAAGCCTTTGCATCTCTAGGCTGGAGCATTCTCAAGACAGATCATAGTTGGTAGCTAAAGTCTCTGAAAACTCTAGTAAGTTTCAACTAAGCATCTGTAAACTGAAGTTTTTCAAGAGGCTCATAAATTGGATGCTTTTGGACAAATTATCATAGGGACAGCAAAAGCCACACTGGTCACACCTCTGCCTGATTTCAAGTCTTCACTACAAAGAAGTGAAGTGCTAGAGTTTCCTTAAGACAGGTTGTAAGATTTTTTTTTTCCTGTTTAAAAGGCGGTGAGAGGACAAAACAAATTTTTCTTAATTTCTGCCTCAGAAACAGTTGTACCATTGTAACTGAAACTTTTTTAAAAAAATTACCCTGAGGCAGACACCCACTGTGGGTGTTCAGCCTGAAGTATTAAAGTTTGGGAAATGCAGTGTAATTGTAGCCATGTTGGTCCCAGGATATTAGACAGACAAACTGTTTCAGGTAATATCTTTTATTGGACCAACTTTTGTGGTGAAGTGAAGTGAGGGCTATTTATCCAGACGAGGGCCATCATCTAAGCAGGGTACTGTCCATGAAGCATTGGATCTGCTTTAGGATAGAGGGTATGCTGGGAAATGTTCAGATGCAATGCATAATTTGTATTAGCTAATATAGAACTGCAAAGCCTGTGATTGCGTCTATAGGCTGTGTAATTTGCACATGTTTGCTTTTCCTTACTATTTCATCTTTAAATCTATGATTTTTCTATTAAATACACTTTTTTTTTAACCTCAGGCAGGTCTCTGTTGTACAAACTATGTGGAGTGTGTGACAAAATGAACTGATAATTGGGGGCAGGTTTCACATCGTCGGTGGTGACAAACCAGATGGGAAAAGACCAAGTGTCTGGACTTCGGGGAGATGGATTTGTGGGGTCTCAGGATCAGAAGGGATTGTTGAGGTTCACCCTTCAAGAAATAACTAGTCTGGTGGAAGCCAAAGTCAGGCCTTATGCTTGTAGGATGGCTACTAGTGCCAGAGGGCTCAACAGCAACAGCATAAGAGTAAAACACAGGGACAGGAAGTGATAGAATCCCTTAGTGTCTAGGTGATCCCCA
The DNA here is from genome assembly GCA_007922155.1 of Mesoclemmys tuberculata. Taxonomy (NCBI): domain Eukaryota; kingdom Metazoa; phylum Chordata; order Testudines; family Chelidae; genus Mesoclemmys; species Mesoclemmys tuberculata. The sequence goes on along the minus strand of ML675624.1, from coordinate 29,697,600 downwards.
AAACATTACAGAATATAGATCTTGTATACAATATATCTTGTTACTTTCTCCTTTTCATGCACATGCTTTTTGGTATAATTCAATGTTCTCATGTTTTACAGAGAATACCAAGTACCACAAACTGCAGTAATTGGAAGGATTTATGTTCAGTAACATTTTACTGATCTTATCAATGCAATTGAACATAAAAAATATTGGTTTCCACATGAAATCAAGTAAAAGACTCTTAAATTTAAATGATCCATTCATCTTTATAATGGGTTTGTTCATTAAATAAAATTTCTTCTGATACTTGGTATTGATTACCAGCCTCTCAATAACCTAGTGCAAAACAGTAGGAACTCAAAGTAGAGAAATATCACTTTGATAATTAGAGTAGTATTGTTGATTTGCAGACAAGGCTGTTAACATCTTTATCTATCATAACCTGTCCCTATCACAATTTGTTAAATTAGAGTGTATATTCAGTGATATAGCTATGCTGCTATAAATTAGTTTTGTATGTTTAAAATAATTACTTTGTTAGAAACTGCTCACAGGGAGTAAAGCAAAGTTGGGGATTAAAAACTGTGAAGTTCTTCCAACTTTTCTTCTCCATACAAATACTCCAAGTTTTATATGAATTTTGAAGGCAAATAGAGTGTCATCAGCTCTCAATGTCAAAGAGCTGATGGAATCAGAGATCAGGTATTTCACACACTAACTCAAGTCTAGACAAATTCTTCTTTCCAGAGAAGTATCAAACATTTGCTAAGGATTAATGTTATTATCCAAAAACTGAAATGTATTTGGTTTACCTCTTGCCACCTCAAGCATACGGAGATGATCATTTCATTTTCATTGTAGCCAGCTTACATTTTTCTTCAAGATAATTTTTCATTTACAGCATCCTTAGAATGAGTCACTGTTTACACATGCAGCCTGTAAAAGTTCATCCCTGTAGACTAACCACAAAGGACCAAATTCTGTTGTTGGCAGCTCCAGAATATATCGAGAGTTATTCCATGGAAATACTCCAGTTTTACAAGCATGTAACTAGAAGCATAATTTGTCCCTTGGTATTCCTATATTGAAGTTGAAAACTTACCCTCTGTTTCAGTGGAATTCTTATACTATCATCAGTGGTGAATGTTAGACCCGAATATCTGCAGAGGACTGACATTTCAGAAAAATAATCAGAAAAATTTGAAATAAACATCATATACAGTATCCCTCTGTAAAAAAAATTCTTGTTGCACCCTATCTTTCTGTGTAGCTTGACATTACAGTTCATGTCCAGAATAAGCAGGGCAGTTAAAAAACTGCACACTCATCTCAGTGCTATTTCAGGATGAAGAGGGGGCACAAGGTCCAGTTGTGGAGGAGACGCTGACAGTCAAGAAAAGAACATTTAAAATATATGTGTGAGCTGTAACCATGAACATCCTTATACCAGTCCAATTAGTGAAATTCCCTGTGTACAGCAGAGTTTCCAAACAGATGAGTGAGGCTGAGAACCAGCCTTTTAAAAGCCAGCTGTTCCTGAAATCCATAAAACACCTGACCAGAAATGATTAAAATCCAGAGCCATCAACTTCTTTCGAGGACACCAATGAAACTATGTAATTACAGATGCAGCATCACACTTTACACATGGTTTTGTTGATAGAAAGTTTCTTCAGAGACTTATATCCTCTGAATTGGCAGGTTTTTTGAGGTAGAAGTGAGACAGTAGAAGTCTTTCTTTATGGTAAAGTTCATAACCTGTTGCCCCCAAGAAAACTAGAAAATTACACTTCATAATCTGCTGAGATTTAAAACAAATGTATCATTTATCTTTTCATATTTTCTTCTCTTCCATGAAGAGATAGATCCATTAGATTATCATTATGTTTAATATACTAGTTTATAGTAATCACATCCAAAACAAATTAGTAGCAATAGCTTTTATAAAAGCAGAATTTATAATATAAATAATTTAATAATAAAGAACTTTCCATAAAAATCAGTTTGTTTTCTATTTTGATTTGAAAAAAGGATATTTAACTTCAGACAGACCTCAGGACATCAGAGGAGTTTCCATTAGGACAGTCAGTAATGTTAGGTTGTGAAAGAAGCACCATAGGGATGTAAAGTGAAATCAACACATCAAAAAGCACTATAAGGCTCACTGAATATACCTCAGTTCAAAGCATGTGCTGCAGAACAGGCCAGCGCACTTATCCTTACAGATCTTAGCCAACTCCATGAGCTTTCCTTATTATAGAAACTTTATTACTTGGCTTTAACAAAAAAAGCTGTAGCTGAAGCATTACAAGATGGCATTGCAGGATACCAGGACACTTGACTAAATCCCTTACATTCCAAGGTATCCTGAGAAATCCTGAACGGTTTCATGGGATACAACGAAAGACTATCTTCTACATTACTATTCCAAACATAAAAGGTGTAGCAGTTTTATTTACAGTCTTGCTTCATTCTCTGGTATAACTCCCTTGAAGAGGTCCAGAAAATAAAAACTCCTGATGAAATGATATTAGGAATATTCATTTTGTCAAGCTGATAATTCAAACCAGTGGAGTTCTCTCATTTTATAAAATGTGCATTTAATGGCTTCTTTACCTGGCCTGCCATTCAGACTACAGAGGTGTGAATTGCAGGATGCACTAGCTTGTTGTTCTGTAACCATCCAGATTCTGTGAGCACAAACTGATAGGTATCAAGTTAACATTTAACCTAGTCCAAACAGGACTAAATTAATATGAATTAGGTACCTTTTAGTTCATGACCTCAAGGTCTACAAGGGGCTCTTACAACAGAAAGCTAGTGCATGCTACAACTCACACCCCTGTAGCCTCAACTGCAAGGTCATGTAGACAAGCCGTTTGCAGCTGGCAGATGGAGGCTTCTATCAAGAGTGTCAGAACCACACACAGAAAATTTACCAACCGGAGACAATTTTTAAGTTTTCGTATTTTATGTACTTGAATATGCGTGAAATTAATACCAAAATGCCATAGTAGTTCATATTTCACTTTACAGTGGTCCCTTTTTGCTAACCTAGTAAACCTATTTTGAGTGAATGGTGACTTTTGGAATTTCAAATGGTAAATGTTGGTTGTTTAAAATATCCATTTGTTAAGATTTATGCGAAAAAGAATGTTAACCCCGATTTAGAGTTTGCTAGTTCCTGGAACTCTGTACTGAGCCTCTTGGGTTTCTTACCCTATGGACTATAAGAATAATGGCTTTTGGAGCTCTTTGATGCCATTTCCCAGTATGCTTGTAGTCAGGAGTGGGGACAGAATGGACTAGAAGCTCTGCTGAGGCCATTAGGGAGGGTTTTGCATGAGGCAATACAGACAAGCAGTTTGCTGTGATAAATGATGAGTGAGGACTGCTCACCCCTCAGTGGCAAGAGACAGCTGGACTGAGAGGAAGAAAATGCTTTATTTTCAGGATTAAGCTGTGAGAAGCAGAACACCTCAGTGAGACTCTGATTAACTGCGTTCCCCATAAAGGGAGTCTAAACTGTGTAGGGAGCCCAGTGCACAAGTCACACAGTTCCTGCTCTGCCGAGACAAGTGTCCAGAGTAGCAGAGATCTGCCAGCCACTGACACCCCTTAGAGATTCCTCAGGACCTAAACCTGAGAGCCCAGCGAGAACTCTGCCCATCCCAGGGGTGAAGACACTATAAGAGGATCCCCCATTTTGTTTCAGCTAGCCAACATTCTCAGTGGTGCAGCACTTGCCTCCAGAATCGTCTTCAGCCTGCTATCAGCCTGAGAAGGTGCCAGCGAGGAAACAGGCGTTTAAAGAGTGTTGGGAGGTGAGAAATGTATTAATATGTTAGCACTTCTCTGTTAACCTGAACCTTTTCCTTCCACAGATGCTGTTTTCCTCTTCCCAATAAAGTTTCTATGTACTATATTGTTATCTTGGGTGGGTCATTTCTTTGCTGGGGTTTGTGTTGATATACTTTACCATTTCTTGTGTACTGGGTTATACACTCCTTGCCAGAAGTGGTAGCATTATTTATTTTCCCACATGCCTTGATGTCTCAGGCACAATAAGGAGCCACCTTGGGTGGAGATACCAGACATCACAAAAAAGAACCAATGGCTCACACCATGTTATGAGAGAGATGTTGTCACTTCAAGTAGCATGCAACAGGGAGCAAGGTTGACCCATACCTTAGGTGTGGGGTTACAGAACCATTTTGTTGAATTTTGAGGAACAACATGTTCTGGCTGTGGTGGTGGGGACACACTGTTTAAATCAGTGAAAATGAATTGTCAGAAATTGAGGGGTGCAATTTAGATCAGTTTCACAAAATGGTAGCTAATATGATCATTGTCTGCCTCTTTAAAATTAGCCAGTATCATTTCAATTTTAAATATGGAGTTTTCAGTTCCTTTCTTCCTTTTGCAACTTTGCATGGAAAAGTCTTGCAGCATGACTCCTCATAGTCCCTGGACCCATTTAATTCAGTTATACATATTTATGCTACCAATGCTGCTAGACTGGCAACAGAGGAAACAGCAGCATGATATTCAAATACATTCACAGAAGTAGCACAAGGCAGACTAAGTTCAGTTTTTTATTCCTTTTCCTTTTTTTCTCTGGGAGGATTATAGATGATAGAAATTAATGGTAGAAAGACCTTTTCAAATCTGTTTATGTTCCATTATATTTAAATGTGAGCTATTTATATTTAACATTTTAATTTAATTTACAAGAAATGCCAGCTTCTCTATTTTATAAGTAAACTTAGCATTTGTGAGAGCTGCTGGGATTGACAATCCTGGAAAACAAAATAATTTTAGTCATAGAACAAATACAGTCTAGGCAGCAGCAGCTGTGTATGTTTCTTCACATCACCCCAAAATGTCATTTGACTCTGAACCGTCACGGATAGCACTTTTATAACTCAATAGATAGCACCATTTCCATACCCACTTAGTCCTTGGTCTCCCTGCTGAGATTGCCAATGTTAATACATTTCCATTTCAAAGATGGTGGCCACATCTATGGCATGCCACTAGAAAATGAAGAGAGGCCTCTAATTCCTTTCATATAAAAACTTGGGTCAACAAAGGTTTGTACTGGCATTTCAAAAGATATTCCAGAGACAGTGGAAAGCACTGGAGAAGGGATGATCATAAGATACAATAATTTTTTTTTAAATAAATCAAAGATTCTAGAGTGAAATTCATCACTACAGGGGACCAGAGAAAGTTCAGATGTTCTTTCTAAACTGCAAACCACACACACATTCTGCTTCCACTCAAGTCAAATGTCAAAACAACAACAACAACGAAAAAACCTCACAAATGTCCTATTAATACCAATATCAATAAGATAAGGACTGAACCCCAAATCATCCACCATAAAAATCACCCATAGCTTTGCTTCAGTACAATCTACTTTATTTAATATAGCCTTTGTAGGGGTGCTGAAGGAAATTTGACTATGTGGAAAATTACCAGCTCCTTCTGAGCAAAAGAGAAATGAAATGTTAGACAAAAGTCAAAATTTGAATTGGTTAATATTTAAATAACCCATAACTCAAAAATAATGTAACCAAATCTTTGCAGAATGACACTGGTAATATTCAGGCCAAATGTATGCCTAGACAAAGCTATAGGGTTGCAAAAAGAGAAATAGATAATTGGACAATAGTTAGTACATTATGTAATCACGTTTCCACAGTGCTGACTAGGACCCTCATCCTGCAAAGCCTAATATTCATACTTACCTGTGAGTAGCCCTCGTGAAGTCAGTGGGCCCATTCACAATACACATAGTTACATGCATAAGTCTGTGCAAGATCAGGGCCTATGTTGCGTTGCATTCAGTTGTGCCACATGTCTGCTTTTGCCTATTGGAAAGTAAAGAGACATTTTTGAGACTGTGAAGTTTCATACTAACATTAACAAAGGAATAGTCAAAACTTTAGCTAACATAGAAACCAAAACAAGAGCAGTGAGACACAGAGTAGAATTCTAGAGGGACTCAGACCAATGAACCTTAGACAAATTAACCTGGCATTATTAAAATTCTATCATTGCCCTAGGTCTGATATTATTTTTGAAAGAATGAGAAAATTTCTAGGATGAAAAGAATCAACAGGTATCATGTAAATAAGAGAAAAATAAAAAACAGGACCCCAGCTAGTCCAAGATGTGGCTCTTGCATATACCTGTCACCATAAAAATAGCCTTGTCAAAAATGGACCATTCTTTACAAATGCCTTGAAATTCTGCCAACTGCAGAATTTTATTACAGGGGAGGAGAAAATAACTGAATATGGGTTCAGTTCCTGGCTCAGCTACAGACTTTCTGTGTGAATGTAAGTAAGTCACTTCATCTCTGTGTGCTTCAGTCCATCTTTAAAATGGGGATAATAAAATTGTCTTATGTAACACATATTTTAGAATTATTCCTAAAATTTGGGATATGCTAAGATATTATGGTTAAAAAGGCCTGATAGATGGGGGTGGAGGGGAAAACAGGTTGATAGAAATACTGGGGGGGAGGGGAAATCAAATGATTTTCCATCAACACCCTTTGTGATTTACAATAAGTGAGGACAACATGACTATATGCATAAGTGAGCCATGTGGCCTTTCTTTCGGAAATGGTATGTCACTGGAATATCAGTAGCATGCAACATATGGCTTTGAACATAGTTTTATCTTTTTCTGAACTTAGTGAAGCAAAGTTCTTCAATATGTTAAAAATAAAAACAAAGGAATATGTTTTCCTCAATTCTATTATATTGTTTAGGCCTGGGAGCTAAGAGAGTAATAGCAAAATCCTATTAATCTCTAAATTTGAGGGTGAAGAATGGAAAAGCAGCCAAGAACAAAGTCAGCATGCAAACATGATGGTGCAGTGAGGAGCAAAACATGGAGGCTTATCACAGTGCAGGAATATGCAGACATAGCTCAGCATAGCTAAATGCAATGGAAACCAGACAAAAGGAATGAGGCAGGATATTGTGAAAAAGGGAAATGACCATGCTGTAAAGCAACATAAATCTATGCAGCCATTTCACAGCATGTATAAGACACTCTTAAACAGGAGCTGCAGCTACAAGTGCCCCCATAACACTTTACTCAGCTTTATCCAATGTGGGGCTATAGGATTTTCATGAAGCCAGATTCTCCCAACAACATAATGAGGACCATGTTATGTTGTCTTTTGCATGAAAAGTCTAGATTTGGCTAATAGAACAGAGCTAAATAGTCTACTACTAAACTGAGATATTAACCAGAAAATATACAAGGTCCTTTCCTGTAAGTGTTTTACTTTGACATTTTAGTTGCTCAGAAAACCAGAAATATATGACAGAGTCTGACACAAGCTGAAGATATTATAGACATTTGTTCATTTTAGAGTTTGTCTTTCAAATGTTAACAGAGCATATATGAATTCAGTATAATACCGTCTCCTTTTTTAATGTGTAGTTGGATACTGTAGACTTTCATTTACTTTTTTGCCTCTAGGATAGATTACATTTTTCTCCTCTACAATATTTGTGCTTATTTTGTCTGTCTGTTCATTGTTAAAAAATATTTTAATAAAATAAATAATTCTTGCCAATTAAAGATGTAACCAGAGAGGTTGTTGGACAAAGTATGGCTTTGTCTAAGATGCTGTTACTGTCACTTTTCTCTGCCATGTTTACACACATAGCTACAAAGTTAGCATATCTATGTTTAGTGCAAAGATTCATTTTCAGTCCAAATACTAGATTGTAGTTAAACAAGCATTTCAACTGTTCTAAAAATTAAGTAGCATAGAAAGGTTCCAGACCTTCTTGCTGCATATTCTTTAGCATAGGTCCTGGGTTTTGCAGGGAAAACAAAGCTTGTTCTTGATACGTACTTCAGTTGGTTTCCCTTGTGCCGCTCTTTACGTCAGCTCTTAATAGTATACCCAGAGTAAGTTTTATTACTGAAATTAATTCACGTGGCTTTGAATGGTCAGTTTCAGAACTTAAGTATTCAGTTTATACAGCAGTTGAAGCTATTTATCTGTTAATGGAATCTGAAAGGCTGGCTTTCTTCTGACTGTTAAATTATAAATGTATAAATTTACTTTTTTCATTTAATTTCTTTAGTTAATGTGAATGTAATCATAGCTATTTATAAAAACTTACAGAAACTGAATGAAATCTAAAGAGATTTTCACATGAAGTATGAAAGCTAAACTTCTGGATAGTTACATTTGTATGTGGTGAGCTATCTTCAGAAGTCTTTAACAACGCTCAGAATATCGGCATAAAATAAATATCATGATGCCATTCCATTCCATCGACATAACAGCCTGGTTCTCTAACACTTTTTGAGGTGTCTCTGCCATTCAAAACGCTAACATGAGCAAAAAAGGCTTTTGGTGACTGTGCTGTCATACTAGGAAAGCATGTATAAACTAGCAAAGTTAGAATAGCAAAGTAAATAGCTCCTTCTACTCCTGAATGGTAGGGAAAGCAAATCCGCAGAATGTGAGACTAGAATAAATCTGACTTACTGACACAGCATTGTATCTGTCCTGCAGTCTGCTAGCCTGCTACATTTACCTTCATTTATGATGATAAATGACTCCTTTTCAATTTCCGACAAAAGCTAAGACGTTTAAGACATTTTAAATCTAGCCTGTCACACCTTCACCTCACTTCACAGCCCTGAGAAGTCACAGTAGTAAATCCTGAATCTTTTGTATCACATATCTTTCTTAAAAATGACACTGCCGCTATGCTTTTTCTAATCCACTCCACGGACCAAATCCTGATAGTTTTATGCAGGCATAATGCACAACTCACTTGTGCTGTGTGTCTGCACCTATCAGACCATTCGTGACCATATTTTTTCCTTACAATATAGAATCAGATTTTTTAATTGTAGGGATTAATTATAGCAACAGCATACACTGCTTATTTCCAGGAAGCTTCCTCCATGTATTATATGAGGTCAGAATGAGCACATTAGGGAGAAGGATGGGTGGGAGTCAACACCATTTCTTACAATGCAGTTGATTTCAAGACTGAGAATTCGGGACACAGTGCAAAAACACTCCCTCCCTTTCCTCCTCCCTCCAAAAAGTGAACTATGAGATCTAAATAATATAAAAATAGATTTACAGGTTGAAACGTTCCCCTGATTTCCAGAGACATTTGACATGCTACTTCTCTCACCTTAGATGAAAGATTAAAAAACAATCCATCAACCAGCAATAATAGCTGATAATACTTCGACAGGATCTTTGTGAACTAAACTATCTTTCAAAATGATATATGTTCCATGGTTGCCTATGAAATGTAGAAACTGCCAAATGGAAAGAATAATGTCTAGCACCCCCTTTCCAGCAGTCAAAGTATATCATCACAGTATCCCATCCCTGAGTTTAGACTGAATATGTACACATGCATGGAAGTAATATTAGGCACATGAGTAGTCCGAATGAAATCAACCTGTCTACATGAGTAAGATGTGAATAACTTTACAATCACTGTTGGCAGGATAGGGACCTTTGTTTCTTTAGACAATTTCTTAAAACATCTAGGCACGTGATTGTCTGGCACTCAGCACAGTTTAAGTACAGTATCCTAGAATTTTAATAGAATATGTTTTGAATGTTTAATCGCTGCCTGAAACATATCTTGTTTTACTACTTTTATAATAAAAATGCATGAGCGTGTCCCAGTTGCAAAGTTTCAAAATAATTAGCAAATAAATATTTCCTGTTGTCTATTAAATTATTTAAACACTGGAATGGTCTAAAATTAAGTATATAAATATTGATAGCATAAAATGAGGTAAACTGTAACAAATAATTTAGAAAGTAGACAAATAAAACCCATGCTTTCATTAAAGTCAACTTGAATCTTTTTGTGGATTTCAGTGGGAGTAGGATAGAGTCTTATAAAAACTAAGTATTATTTATGATTATGTGAATATTTTTTAGCATTTGTTAGCATCAGGGGAAAGAGAAGAGAATGGAGAAAAAACTTTCAGAAAAAAGCAATGCACCATTTAGGTCTGGTCTACATCTAAAACTTAGGTCAGCCATGTTACATAGCTCAAGTATGTGAAAAATTCATACCTCTGAGAGACATAGTTAAACTGACCTAAGCCCCAACATAGAGATCGCTATGTCAACAGAAGAATGCTTTCTTTGATCTAGCCACTGTCTCTTAAGGGCATGGATTTGCTATAGTGATAGAAAATCCCCTTCTATCACAGTGGCAAGTGTCTACTACAGTGCTACAGCAGAATAGCTGTGCTGTACTCTTAGTTTGAAATCTATAGTTTTCTTTGAAGCAGCAATGACTTTTATCTTACAATCACATAATACATTTCATCCACATATATCCCAAAGCACTTTTAGAAGTATATGAATCTCAGAAATAACTATGTTGTCCACTAAATAGCAGCCTTAACAAAAAACTATTTAACACCTTACAGCAACAATTTAGGATAGGAAGTGAAGAAAAATACTATGCCCAAACTGAAACTATAGGGTGGATTTTAGGCATGCAAATGAAACTACAATGAAGTTTAGTCATTAAGTGCAATAGCATATCTGATGGCAACAGATATTAGGATCTCAGAGTAACATGTTACCTGGAAGATGCGAAAACAGAGGAAAATAGCCCTCTAACATTTGACAAGAAAATGATATATGCTATTTATAATGCACCCTTTATTATAGTGTCTAGAATCCATAAACTGGTTTTGTATCAACTCAGACGGGCCATTTACAGAATTACCAAAACACTTCTTTCAGCATTTTTCCCTCTTGGTTTCACATTTAAATATTGCAGTTAGTCCATCTCTGTTAATTATTGACATCACAACCCAAGATGTAGGGTGAGGATGATGCAGGATTTTTTTTTTTTGTTAGATAGCATTTCACACAGAGATGATTGGTGTTTTCTGGTGAAACCATTACAATGTATATTCTAAAAATGACATTGATAATCTCAGAGTTTGGAAGCTGCTTTATTCACCAGTCTAGTTATTGATAAAAATATCGATACTCCCTTTCTATAACACAAGCTACACCGAAAGGCAGATACTGACTTTTTCTTGCCCTATTTATGTCAGTGTTGTACTCTGCATTCAGTGTGTGGTGGCACTATACATCAGAAGAGTATTCCTTAAGAGGAGACGTGTTAAATAAAAGCAAGGAATAATGATAGTCCACTGATGTTTTTGGTGGTGTTTGATTCATAGAACACTGCAGTTTGGCAGTGCATTTTTGAAGTAATCAAGAATGGTGTATTTTTACCAAGGTATTTTTTTTGGGGGGAGGGGAGGTATTTTTGCATTTTTGAAGTAATCAAGAATGGTGTATTTTTACCAAGGTAT
>ML675624.1:29632356-29686232 GCA_007922155.1 Mesoclemmys tuberculata | reverse complement strand
CATTTTTGAAGTAATCAAGAATGGTGTATTTTTACCAAGGTATTTTTACCAAGGTGGTTTTTTGGGGGAGGGGAGTGGGGGAAGACAGTGATATAGAAGAGAAAAGGCATCCCTAATGCAGTTTCCCTTGCCTCTCTGATTTACTGGGGAAAGACAGAACCAGACTTGTCTCCTTAAGTCCTTGGTTTTTAGTCTACAACTGATCTATGAAAAGTGTCAATAAAATTGAAAAACTATTATGTGAGGTTGAATGTGGTAATAATTATTTATTGAACATGTTTCTCTATAATCTAATAATGCCATCTCTCATCTTAATGGCACCTTAGTATCTTAATCTTTCTTACCTATCTGCTTTCTGAACAAACCCAACTCAAAATAAAAATGTCAAAAGAAACCTTTACAAGCCACTCAGTTCAGAAGCAGATCTGGCAATAGTTATATTTTCTGTGTTCTACTTCTTTCATCTTTGTTCTAAGGATATTAAAGTAAAATCCAAAGTAAACATAATCTATCAAAAATGACAGCACTAGAAACTGAAATCTCTAATGACTTATCCACATGTCACATACAGGTAGCACACCAGGAAAGCAAACTTCCCCATGATTTCTTATCTTGTAAGAAGGTTAAAGTCCATGTCTATGTAGACTGATCAGAAGAAATTGTCAGCGAGATGCCCCTCACTGGGGTCTTCATTCTGCTATGAGTGGCTGTACTAGACACTCTAGACGAAGAGTAAAATTTTCAAAAGTGCCTACATAACTTAGGAGCCTAACACCCATTTTCAGAGTTTAGATATTTAGGACCCTAAGTCTCATTGAAAGGCTCCTGAATGAACATCCTTGGAATTTTTAAATATTATAGATGACAATTTCTTAACTCAAGAACTATAATATTCAAAACAGGGATATTCTATATCAGACCTCAACTAGACAGAGAGGAACTGTTCACAGAACTAAAAATTAACAGTAATTTAGGTAGAAGTGATCAAGACTTGATCACATATACAATATGCAAATAGACCAGACCAATGATTGATTAGAGAGAGAGAGAGAGACACTTTAAAAGGGTCAATTTCATGAAGTTGAAAACTAAGCCAAATCAACTAGGAGCAAGAATTGAATCAGAAAAGTGTTAATGATCATTGGGAATTATCTAAAAAAGTATTCTTAAATATGTAAAAATCCATAGTCAAAAAGAAAGGCCATATTGGTTAAAATCGGACCTGGTTTACAATGGAAGGCAACTATACAAATTTTTATATATATATATAAAAAAAACAAATGGAAGAAAGAGAAAGTTGATCATAATGAATATCAGAAGTTAGGATTTGTATAAAATTGATAAGAGAAGCAAAGGGACAGAAGGAGAAATCAACAGCCAGCCGAGTTAAGGATAATAAGTAGTTTTTTAAGTATATTAGAAACAAAAATAATCCTAGCAGTAAGTATTGGACCATTACTACATGGAAAATCACAGAATTACCAATAAAAAAAGCAGAAGTATTCAATAAATATTTCTGTTTTGTATTTGGGAAAAAACTGATGATGTAATCATATCATATGATAACAGTCTTTCCATTGTATTAGTGCCTCAGGAGGATGTTAAATAGTGACTGCTAAGGTTACCCATTTTTAAAGTACCAGGCCCAGATAACTTTTATCGAAGAGTTAAAAAAAAAAAAAAAACCTGGCCAAGGAGCTCACTGAATCAATTATGTTTACTTTCAGTATGTCTTGGAACACCAGGGAAGGTCCAGAAGACTGAAAGAAGCTAATATTGTACCAATATAGAAAAGGACAAATGGGACAACAAAGGTAATTATAGGATGGTCATTCTGACATTTATTCCAGGCAAGATATTGAAGTGGCTGATCAGGGACTCAATTAATAAAGGACAGTGATATAATTAATGCTAATCAAAATGGGTTTACAGAAAATAGATCCTGTTAAGCAAACTTGATATCTTTTTTCTGATGAGATAAGTTTTGCTGACAAATGTGAGTGTTAACATAACACACTTAGTCTTTTGTAAGATATCTGACTAGGTATTGCGTGACATTCTAATTAAAAAACTAAAATGATATGACATGTGTCATGGGATATGTCATCACATGTTAAGTGGATTAAAATCTGGCTAAGTGATAGGTCTCAGAATGTAATTGTAAATGGGACATCATCACTTAATGGATAAGTTTCTACTGTGGTACCGCAATGATTGGTTCTTGGCTCTATGCTATTTAATATTTCTAGCAGTGATGTAGCGTAACAAGAGAATTGAATTTGGCTTAACTGCAGCCATTTTGTGTGTTCACCGACTATTAGCTGAAAACGAAATACCACATAGCTAGGAAAACTATCACTAGGTCTTTCATAGGCAAGGCCAAATGGCTGCATGATTGCACTTTTGCTAATCAGAATGGGTCAGAGTTAATGGACCATGAGAATGGAAGTGAATGTGTGGACAGTCATCCTGGGACCTGAGTGCCCCTGACATATAAGTTTTATTATTATGACTAGAAATGCTTTGCTGATTAGAGATAATGAGCTATTTGCTGAAGCTAGGAGAACTGGTGACCCACTAAGAGTCACTATGAGTTATGTGCTTTGTTTGAGTTACCTATAAAAGACTCAATAAAAGAGCACACTTCAGTAAAAGCAGTTCAAGAGAGCTTTTCTGTGAGCAGAGACTGACATCTTCTCCCAAGCAACTGGACAGAAGAAGGGATCCCAGAAGCCCGGCTTTAGATCACTCAGCACTGTCTCAACCTTTGGGTAATTAACTGAGAGGTTCAAACTATTATTATTGCTATCTAGGGTGACCATGTTTTTCCAAAGCACCTACCCGTTCAGGGCCAGTCCATCCCCCACCTGGATGAGGCCAACCCAGCCCAGCCCAAACCACTCAACCAAGCCCTCCCTTCCAGGGCTGGCATCACTTCTCAGCCCCCTGCACATTTCTCCATGCCTCACTAGGGGTTGCTTCACACTTTTTTTGAAAAACAGGACATTTGTCCTGTTTGCTCTTGACAACTGATCATCAAATAACCAGATTTGCCAAAAAAAGTTGGAACAGACGGGCCAGAGATTAAAAAAGGGACTGCCCTGGCGAAAACAGGGCATATGGCATGTGTGTATGTGCTTGAGACTCAATAAAGAAGGAGCTTTGGGTGAAAGCACTCTTGTTTGTACAAAGCATTGGATGGAGTAGCTGTGTCCCCATTGATTTATTCCTGACATTGCTTGGAGAAAACAGGTTAAATTATCACAGCTTGGGGTTCTGAAAACTCTGGGTAAAAGTGGAAGAAAATGTAAAATCATCACTGATAAATTTGCAGATGACACAAAATTTGGGGGATGGTCACTGAATCTGAGCACAATTATTTGGTAAAATGAACATAAGCAAACAACGAGTATTTTCATATGGCTAAATATAAATGTATACACCTAGGAACGAAGAATGTAGGCCATACTTACATGATGGGGAACTCTATCCTGGAAAGAAGTGACTCTGGAAAATATTTTAGGGTGATGGTGGATAATAAGCTAAACATGAGCTCCCAGTGCAACACTGTGAGCAAAAGAGCTAATGCAATACTTGGATGCATAAACAGAGGAATCTTGAGTAGGAGTAGAGAAGTTACTTTACCTCTGGATTTGGCATTGATGCCACTCCTGTCAAATACTGCATCCACTTCTCATGTCCATATTCATGAAAGATATTGATAAAATGGAGAAGGTTCACTGCAGATAAAAATCAAGGAGCTCAATCTATTTAGCTTAAAGAGAAGGTGAAGGTGTGACTTGATTACAGTGGTAGATATTTACATGGGGAACAAATATTTAAAATGGGCTCTTCAATTTGACAAAGTAAGGTACAACATGATCCAGTTCCTGAATATTGAATTTTACGTAAATTCAGACTGGAAATAAAGTATTCATTTTTAACAGTGTGGGTAATTTATCACTAGAACAATTAACCAAGGCTGTGGTGGATGCCCCATCACAACAATTTTAAAATCAAGTTTGGACTTTTTTTTCCCTAAAAGATATGCTCTAGGAACTATTTTTGGGAAGTTCTAAGGCCTGTGTTATATACAACATCAAACTAGATGATCAAAATGGGTCCTTATGAATCTTTGAAGTCCCTAAATCACTTCTGAAAATGGAAATTAGGCTCCTAAGTCAGAAGCACTTTTGAAAATTTTACCCCAAGGCCACAAAGACATTTAATTAAAGACTCATGACATCCTAGGTCTGTTTTTCAGACCATGGCTCCACTTGCAGATGCATATTGATTTTTAGCCTGCTTTGCAGGTTCCCATGCATCCTCTTGAAGGTCTAAGATTTGTGTTTGTATGGTTTGTGCCTGTAAAACCTCTGCTTTAATGGGTTCTGAGAACGCCTCATTCTCACGCCTTTATGTGCATGTGAGATATGTGTACCCGCCAAATGTGAATGCTTGTATAAGCATGTGAGTTTTGTATATGCATAAGTGGAGGCTAGGTAAGGCTAGAAGCACCATAACTCTCCATTGGCTCCTTCAACATCTGAGCCAGCAGCCTAAGGCTGTAACCTGCATCTCCAGATCTAGTTCTCTGCCCTTTGTGTTATCCCATTTCATCATTCTTATAAAATGAAATAAGACCTTTATGTCTTAAGATTTCAACCTGGGTATGCGCTCTGCCTGGTTATGCTGTTTTAGGCCTGATCTTACTCCCACAGAAGTAGATGTAAACAAGACCATGCCCTCAAATAACTCTTTTAAAATAATATTGTGATTTAGTCATTTGGCAAAGTACAAAATTGTAGAGTAGAGAATTTTGTATTTTATAAAATACATTCATTGAATTTTTACGTTCCTTAAAACACAAACCAGAAATATTTGTAGAAATTTAGAAATACTCTTTCCTAAAAAGAGACTAATCTCTAATAATATGAGTATTGTTTGTCAGATAAATTAGAGCTCTTAATGAAGGCAGACCATGTGTTCTGGCAAATCTAGAAGATACTGTCTAAATATTAAACTAATGCACCAAATTATGCTTCAGTTACACCGATGCAAATCCTAAATCTTTACACTTAAGTCAATGATAATACTTGACATCAGTATAACAGCAAAATTTTGGTCCACTGTATTGATTTATGTAGCAATAAATATGTAAAATCTGTTTACTTAAGGGGATAGTTACCTGCATTTTCAAACAGTGAAAACTGTCAGGTGTTGAAGTATTATTTTTATAGCATTCATTTTATTCTGTCAGCATCAAAGTGAGCTATACTGATGTACAATTTAAAAATCAATCTAAAAAGTAGGAACCTTCCCCAACAGTTTGATTAAGATTTATTTGTACTGATTTAAAGAAAACATTGGGCTAAGTTCTGGTCTCAGTTACTCCCAATACTAGCTACTAATGCACTATTAAACCAGAGTCCACAGGCTGAAGCAGCTTGCAAGATGCACAAGATTTATATACTAGTCCTGATAGTAACCATAGCCTAATGAACAATTTGTTCATAGTTTTTAACTTCCTGACTAGGGAAGATATTACGTAAGAACCTCCAGTGTCCAGCTAAAAGAATACAAAGATAAATATGTCTTCAGATGGCCTAGGACCTGAACTCATAAGAAGGCATCAAAACTGCTGTAATTCTGAGAAGCTGCTCTTAGTGAAGGTGGAACTCCAGATATGATGCTAGATGCTACAGTGCTTCCTACATGTGACAGGCTAGATTGCTGCACCCACATTATCTGTTATTTGAAAATGGTAAGTGCTCAGTACCTCTGAAAAGCAGGCCACTTTGGGGGGAAATATTGGGTTAAGGGCTCAAGCGTCCCCTCATTTAAATGGGTGTAACATGTACTCACCTTCTATTGATCAGTTACACCTCATTTAAATGAGGACGTCACCTAAAGGATCTAACCCCAATGTGCCAGCCTACATGTGAGGCTACTCAATCTCATTTTTAAGAGTGCTTTCCTATTTCCTGTTCCACGGTAGACACACATGCCTATTTCTGAAGACATCCATGAACTTGCTCATTCCATTTGCCATGTGCTGTCTTCATGTGCAGAACATTTTTGGCCTACTAAAGGCATATGGGATATTCTTTGATGGTTGATCAGTACTCAGTAGGGAGCCATTCAGTCCAAAGCAACTCCTGTAAGTGAACAGCATAGTTCAAGACTCCACAACCTGCTATTTGTTATGGATGTTTGTCAGATGGAAGACAGAGCCAACTGGGCTGAAGATTTCTTTTGGTGAGGAGGCAGCCTGCATTTTGAACTAGAGAACCTGCGCTGTTAACAGTGAACAGAGTTGGAACGCTACCTCTGCTTATGGAGGTGGGACACCCCCCACTGCTATCTGTACACCAAACTAGGATTAAAAAATGGGGGAAGTCTAATCAATGAGACTTCTCTACAGCTCAAATTAGCTTTCACAGCTATTGACCTGTGGAATGAAGCATAAAACGTCTGTCTTAAGTGACCTTTTATAATTTAAATGCAGAGAAGGTAGACTCAGGAGTGTTATGGATGGAGTTAAGCCTGTAATCAGCTTCAGAAAGTTCCCTATTTAATGAGAACAGGGTCAGGCCATCCAGAATCTCTAGACACATTCTATCTCACGTTCTGTCACATCACAGCTGGAAGTTTAGAGGCAAAAGCAAGTATCAGAACATTTCAAACACCTCAAAATGCTCATTTTGATTTCAGATTGGTTCCATGAGAGGCAAATGTTCAGGCAAGGAGTGTGTCTTATGTTTTTTCTGCAATTTTATGGCACCCCTTTTTGAAAAAGGATCCAACTGTGTGTGATAAGAGCTCAGGTATGACTAGATCCCATTTTCTTCATGGGCATTTTTCCAGGAATGAATTTGGCCCAGTGAATTTAGAGGAGAAGCCAGTATCAGACACGATGTTAGGAAATTCAGATCCCATATTGAGGTAAACATTTTAATAATAAAGAACCCAAGAAAAGAAATATAAAAACATGACAGAGAAGGAGCACTATTACCCAAAGACAATGATTTTTAGTATTTCTGATGTTGAATATTGCAGAGTAATTAGGTATAAGCTATGCTTTTAAATAATTTAACTACTGTACATAATGGTAAGAGTGGAGGGCAACCGAATTGCTGATATTCGCCTTAGATCCGTAGGTTAGGAGTTGCTTTTGCCAAAAGTGTAACTGGTTTATAATAATGGAGAGTTGTACATAGATTTCTTTCCCTTAACCAAAACGAAAGCTTTAGAATTTCCCTTCCCTTCCAGCAGATAGATCACAAAAGGTGTGTCCTCCTATTATCACAGCGAGAGGCAGAGCAGTTACTAACATCGTTGACATGCAAGCATGGGGAGCCCAGCAGGCAGCTGTTGCTTTAAATTAATGGGCCAGAAGGAAGCAGTGGCCTTTATGAGGGAGAGAGATAAGCCTAGAGCATAACTGCACCTGCGTCACCTCTAAAATGGCATCACGTGGCATTTGTTTCAAAACACCACTAAAGCTGACCCTGAGCATAGGGGAGTCTACAAAAAACACCAATGGAAATGCTGCAAAGCTCCTGCTATAAATACTGTTCCAGGTGTTCCTACCTCTATTCGATAAAAGAGGCAAGAAGATATTAATCTTTTATACAATCAAATAGCCTTGTTTACGAAGTATTTCCAACCATTCAAGTCTTGTTACTGCACACACTGCTACGCTGCCTGGTTTTAAAAACATAGAACATGGTGAGCATCACTGAAGGGCTCACTAATGAGTTAAAGGGAAACAGCTGTATTCCTATACCACACCTACGCTTTCACCCCCTTATTGTAAATGACATAAAAATGTTATAAATGCATTACTATCAAAATAGCTATCACTATATATATACACACACAACAACATGCTACATATTTCGTGTCAGAGACGGTTTATGAAAACTTCTCTTTGGACAATAATTATTTTTTATTTGTATTATTGTCACAGACCAGGACCCCCACTGTGCGAGGGGCTGTACAAACACAGAACAAAAAGACTGTCCCCCATCCCAAGGAGCCTACGGATAATTGATTTGAAGGCACCACAACACTACCTGGAACAGCGTCCGTACTTTCTGATTGTGCCGTATCAGCAACTTCATCCTGACATTACAGAGCAGGAAATCCTGGAGTAGAAACAGGACATGAGATCCACTGGTATTATCAAAGTCACTGCCTACAGCTGTATTGTGGGCTCAATATTTTCAGTAGGCATCATTGGTGTAAAATATTCTGCAGAATTTGTGCTTAAAAGCTGATTTACATCGGTTCTCCATTAACATTTGGGGCCATTTCTAGTCCATAACATAAAGGACCAAATTATCTCTGTAGTCTTTTACTAAGACCATCTCCCACATGAAAACTGCCTGCCAGGAATGACTTTTTGTGGCCATTTGATCACACTGTTTATTTAGAACATCTCTCTTTACACTGGACTTAAACAAATCCAAACAAGACACTAAATTTCATCCCATAAGCAACATTGTTGGCATTTGTTTGTACTAGACTGTAGTGTACTGCAATTCTAACCGTCATTGGAAATCTACAATCTTGTGTTGTAAGATACCTTTTCTAGAGCCATAGCAGAAGTGCTAAGAAGCTGATGTAACATCTTGGATACCATTTCTTTTAACAAATAGTTGGAACTTTTCTGATGTGACTTACAAACTATTCAAAAACTCCGATCCATGAAAACAATGATCTTAACACTTCCATCAGCTGCCCTAAAGTAGTTGAATTCATACAAGATATTTCAGGCCATTTAGAATGGGCATCTACTGTGGCCGAAATCCTATGTTCCATAAATGGTCCATCATAGCACAAGGGATAAACGTTACTGATGCAAAAATGATTAGAGAAAATGGTTTATTCATATATTACAAACTTGCCTTTTCCTTGACTAAATTTTAAGAAATCCCATATGAATTCCATTTTCTGTCGACATGATGGATTCCAGTGTGTCAGAGGAAAGTAACATATTTTATTACCCAAGTGGGTTTATGAAGACGTTGATATGCAGCTTCATAACTTCTATTTTACTTTAACATTCTTTAGGATTTTCTTTTATACTATATTTTGAAAGATGAATATCCATGTTAGTCATTGTAATTTGTGCTTTGTTTATAATGTTTGATTACTTTAGTTGCAAGCTGTAAATGTACTGTAAATGACAGATCTCATGTCTAAAACCAATTTGGACTAAAGCCAAACCAACCAAAGTGTCTTATCAAGAAAAACAGGATGCATTTTCTTGTGTAAGATATCAGTTGATGTAGATATGATCTTATCTCAAGAAAACAAACTTTATAAAATATTTACATTTAAAATACCTAATTGTGTAACAACTATAGAGAAAGCCATTCTCTATTCAAGAGAGGTGATGCTGAGGAATCTATAATCAAGAACCATAAACTAAGTAATGAATAAAGACTTCTTTCCACACTTTCTCTATTGAAAGAAAAACCTTCAGTTAAAAATTATACAGACTGTAATACAGGAATCTTTATTAAGTGATTTATTTAGAACCACTAAAATTTTCATTCATTTAACTTTAAGAAGAACATGGATAGTTGAAAAATGTTTTACTGAATATTATTTCTATCTAACTTGTGTTTCCTTTTAATAGTGAAAGCTTTGCTGTTCCTCAAATGCTTAAGATGGTAAAAGCTTCTTTTAAAATTTATATTTGCAAATATTTTGTATCTAAATTTAAGTTTCATATAATAGCTCCTGATGCCATTGTTACATTGATTAGGAGATGCTTTATGCACAGTAATTTGTTGCTATCCTTGGTAATCAAAGAAGCCATTTGAGTTTTAATAGGGGAATTAGTTATCTGACAATGCTTAAACATCATCTTACCAAAATCAAAGACTAAAAAAAAAAATCTTCAGAGTTTAGTAAGGACAGACAATGCCTTCCTGGATGACTATTTAAAGACTTTTAAAATTAGTTTAAATTTAAAAAGATTATTTTGAAAGCTGAAAGACCTTTATATATGACATACGGGTGTTTGGATTTATTTGAAACAGAATTTCAATTCCAACCGAACCCTGATAAAACTAAAGGGATCTTAGAAAGTGGACTACATAAAGGTGGTGTTAAACCTCTAAATTTTAAAAACATTCTGATAATTTCTTGCCACAAAGACCAAAAAGGTAATCAGAACTCTTCTGCATATGTATTAAGAAATTGCATGTTCATGAGCTGAAGATGTTACCAAGACCAGGCTACGAAGGTGGTGAGCCAATGAAAGGGTGACAACAGCTGATATTTTGAATCCAGCCAAGCCCTGAAAGAGGTGTGTCTTTCTCCTTCAGTAAGACACTGGAAGGAGAAGAATATTAAAACTCTGAGTTTGGGGAGCAACACAATGCGTTCCCATTTCATTTTCAACTGCAGAATTCATTGCAGTGCCCTAATATAAGCTTAGCTGCTCTTCTTCACCTCTACAAGAAAACTGCAACAGCAACCAGACAACTAAGAAAATAACAAACAAAAGGAGCCATGATACTTCACCAAGAAGCAGTAACTTTCAACCCTTTTTCTGAAACATGCATGGGTGAGATGAAGTTTGCAAAAGAACCACCAAAGGAAATAGATTTTTTTTTTAAATACTGACAGTGAACATTTTTTTAAATTTCTTTTTAAAGGCCCCACAGTGAGCTCTGTGCAGGCTCTGGGGACTGAAGTTATTAGTCCTCCTTATTACAATGTGCACGTGGTTATAAATTCCTTCCAATTGTTTCTCAGGAGGAAGAACTCCTGAGAAACATCACAACTACCCCAATTCTATCTGTCATCTCTCATTCACTATCACGTTATTGATTCCCGCATCCAATCAGCATGGGATATCAGCCTCCATATCTTGTTAAAATTTCAAACAAGCATCTTTTTGCTTACCTCCCATGCTGCCCCTCATGCTTGGAAGAAGCTTCACATAAGCATCCATGAAACAAACTCATTATCCTCCTTAAAACTCTACTTTGCTCTGAGGCCTATAAAAAGCTTGACAATGGTTAGGCTGCAGATATGCTGAGACCACTATCTACCATGCTGACAAATGCTGTCTGTTGTTTCCTATCTGCTGTCTCTTGCCACATACTTAGATTGTAAGATCTTTGAGGGAGGAACTGTCTTTTTGTTCTTTGTTTGCACTGCACCTAGCCCAGTGGGGTCCATTGTATCGCACCATCAATAACTGAGATGTTTAGGTGCTTCAATACAAATACAAATTTACAACTGCTCTTTTTGGGCAAAGAAATCTGGTAACTATTATTTATGTATATAGGCCCATCCATTTATCATATCATACTTTAACTAGCATTTTATCCTTTTTAGCTTTGCATTGTATCATAGCATGTCCTTCTTTCAAGGGTTCAACTTGTGACATATAAAACATATTGACTGTCAATGGCTCCCCTTCAGTATTTTATCTAGCGCTTCCAAATGCAAGTGAGACAAGAAATCTGCTTTTGTGTTCTGCAGAGGCAAGAGTCTGGAAAGCAGAGGCAACCTGCCTTTCAGTATGATCTTCCATCACATGTGACATTACTGCTTCTATACCATGTGAGGAAGTGTCACAAAGTAACTCTATAGATGAAGGTGTATTGTAATATAGAAGGGCCCGTTTTTCCATCTTATATGCTTCTTGGCATCACTGAAGGCCTTGAAGACTGTGTGAACCAACAGCATTTCTATCCTGTGTGTAACAGTTCAGCAGCTGTAACACGGTCACTATATTAAGCAAAAAAAAAACCTATGCTAACAATTCACTATCCCCAGAAACAAATGTAATTTGACACATTTTGTGGTTGTGTGGCTCAAGTTTTTTTGTGATTTATGCAAACCATCTTTATCAGGAGTATGGCCACAATACATAATGGGGTTTTTGAAAATTCACATTTAGATTTGTTCATTTTAAGATCATACTAAAACAGCCTGTCAAGTACTTTTTGTTGATTCTCAAAGTCCTGTGCCCAGCATATTGTCAAAACAACAATGAACGCCAGGAATACCCTGTAATACCGACTCTATGGTTTGTTGGCAAGAGAGGTTGCTGTGTTATAAGTAGTGCAGCAAGTGCTAAGAGCATGGGATAGGCACTTTTAAGTGAATGTTCTGGGATATTATCTTTTTCAAAAAAATTCTTTAGCCCACATTCTACAAGAAGCCATGGAAGGTAATTTAAAGTAGATCGGTCAATGACAACAAGTTTGCTTAAGAATTCTTTGTCAATGCAACTGGCAAAGCTTATGTCAGGTCCAACCCTTCTGGCAAGGACAATGGGTAGATGTAGCTCTCACACCTTCACCAACCTGTAGTGACAAAATATAAAAAATATTCCTGCCAAAGTTTCAGTAAGATGGAAAGCTAAGATGACTTTGCTAAAAATAGCTGATTTCTAATCCATATTACTGGCTATTTCTATGCTGATTTTTTCTTCACATGAACCAGTAATTCCTATCTCTGCTTGTCTTTTCTGCCTGCTTGTTTTCAGATTGTTTCCTCAATTCATCCTTAAATCCTCCTTCCCCCCCCATGTTCCACCCTCAGCACTGACAAGATTTCATCATAAAGCTCTCATCCACTTTCATCTCCCTTAGTACCTACCTTTTCATCGCTAACACTATCAATGTAATACCCACTGCTTTCAAGCATTAAACAGATTCAAAGTCATCAACTCTTCATAGAGTACATTGATCCAAAAAGAATGTGCCTGAAAACCACTTTTCTTTTTTCATTCTTGTCTCAGAAAGTAGTCTATATAAAAGAAAAGAAAGGAAAAGAAAATGATTTAGTTGACTCTAAACAATGTCAATTTTAAAGATGGTGATGCCTGAAATGGAGTGACAACATCTGTAAAATATCTTCAAGCTGTGCCTATTTAGAGTTTTAAAACATGTTCCTCTACAAACACCTACACATCATAGCCTGCCAGACAACAGCATAGTATTCAGGTATTTGGAGTGGCAGTGTGAAATCTGGTTTCCTACATAATTTCTTTCATACCAATAAATGGATGGATTCTTTTTAGATTATTGGATCAACTCGTCTATCCTCTCTCAAGTTTACAATGTTATTTATTCAGGGAAAGGGGCCTAAGTATCTTTTCCTTTGATTTCTCAGTTCTAGTGAGATCCAGACTCCCAGATATTTCTTACAGCTTGCATAATTGGAGTATTGTCACCTAGTTTGCCACTCTGCACCAGCACTGCATTCACATTTGCAAAATAAAAGCAACATGATTAAAATAGGGGGGTCTACTTATTTAGGGTTATATTCTCCACACTGACACCCCATCAACCCATGAAGACTGAGATTGTATAGGTACAACAGAAGATATATTTCCTTCCCAGTCTCATTCTCTTTAGAAATCTCCAAATACCGGAATATGAGAAAAAAGAAAATGCATAAGTAATTCTTCACTTAGTAGTAGCAAAACACAGGGGTTTTTTTTTATTTTTTTCCATTTTCCATCTTTCTCAACAGCCTCTCTACTTTATTTAATGTAGCAACAGAGAGGACACTTACAGATGTATGAGACGATATAATAATACAGCAGGTACTGTAATATGTGAATAAAAGATGTGTAAAGGATAGGGAAAAGCAAAAACAGATTTATAAATTACACAATTTAATCTAAAAATAAAAACATCAGCCTGAGTGAAACAAATGAAAATGTAGCTAAAGAAGAGTGGTATCAACAATTTGATCTGACAGCTTTTCTGTGTGAATCTGAAGGAAAGAGTAGAGGCAAAAGATTTATTTTCCATTTGCCATTTATTCTGCAGACTGACAACATTTAAGAGTCTTCCTTATATTATATATACAGCTACAGAAAGTCAAGGATGAAGAATCGATATCAAACTTTACTGGCTATTTTCAGTTACTGTTGCTATGAGTTAGAATAGATTTTTAAAAACCTTTAAACACATGCACATGGGTTTTTTTTTTTAACAAGAGTCTCCTAATAGAACATAGAATATTAGGATGGGAAGGGACCTCAGGAGATTATCTAGTCCAACCTACTGCTCAAAGCAGGACTACCCCAACTAAATCATCCTAGCCAGGGATTTGTCAAGCTGGGCCTTAAAAACCTCTCTGGATGGAGTTTCCACCACCTCCTTAGGTTACCCATTCCAGTGCTTCAACACCCTCCTAGTGAAACTTTTTTCTAATATCCAACCTAGACCTCCCCTATTGCAACTTGAGACCATTGCTCCTTGTTCTCTCATCTGCCACCACTGAGAACAGCCTAGTTTCATCCTCCCTTGAACCCCACTTCAGACTGCTATCAAATCTCCCCTCACTCACCTCTTCTTCAGACTAAACAAGCCTAGTTCCATCAGCCTCTCCTCATACGTCATGTGCTCCAGCCCCCTAATCATTTGCACTGCCCTCTGCTGGACTCTCTCCAATTTGTCCACTTTTTTCTTGTAGTGGGGACCCCAAAACTAGACACAATACTCCAAATGTGGCCTCACCAGTGCTGAATAGAGGGAAATAATCATGTCCCTCGATAAGCTGGCAATACTCCTACTAATGCAACCCAATATGCTGTTAGCCAGCTTGGCAATAAGGGGACATTGTTGAGTCATATCCAGCTTCTTGTCCACTGTAAGCCCCAGGTCCTTTACTGCAGAACTGCTGCTTAGTCACCTGGTCCCCAATCTATAGCAGTGCATGGGATGCTTTTGTCCTAAATTCAGGACAGAACTTGTGGAACCTCATATTTCTTTTGGCCTGTCCTCCAATTTGTCTAGGTCACTCTGAATCCTATCCCTACCCTACGGCATATCTATCACTCCCTCCATTTTAGTATCATCTGCAAACTTGCTGAGAGTGCAATACACCCCATCCTCCATTAATAAAGCTGTTAAACAAAACTGGCCCCAGGACTGACTCCTGGGGCACTCTGCTTGATAACAGCTGCCAACTAGACATTGAGCCCTTGATCACTACCCATTGAGCCCGATGATGCAGCCAGCTTTCTATCCATCTTATAGTCCATTCATCCAACCTAGACTTCTTTATCTTGCTGGCAAGAATACTGTGGGAGACTGAATCAAAAGCTTTGCTAAAGTCAAGGTATATCTTGCCCATCCCCTTGCTTCACATCCACAGAACCAGTCATCTCACCATAGAAAGCAATCAGGTTGGTCAGGCATGACTTCCCCTTGGTGAATCCATGCTGACTGTTCCTGGCCACCTTCCTTTCCTCCAAGTGCTTCCAAATGCATTCCTTGAGGACCTGGCTCCATGACTTTTCTGGGGACTCAGTTAAGACTGACTGGTCTGTAGTTCTCTGGATCTTTCTCCTTCCTTCTTGTAAAGATAGGCACTTTATCTACCTTTTTCCACTTGTCCAGGACCTTCCCTGATTGCCATGAGTTTTCAAAGATAATGGCCAATGGCTCTGCAATCACATCTGCAGTCTCCCTCAGCACCCTCAGATATATTGCATCCGACTTCATGGAGTTGTGCAAGTCCAGCTTTTCTAAAGAGTTATGAACTTCTTCTTTCACCACTGATGGCTGCTCACCTCCTCCACATACTGTGCTGCCCAGTGCCCAGTCTAGAAGCTGACTTTGTCTGGGAAGCAGAAAAGCATTGAGTACAATACAAAAAGCATTAAGTACTTCAAGTTTCTCCAGATCATCTGTCAATAGGTTGCTTTCTCCATTCATTAAGGAGCCTACACTTTCCCTGACCACCTTCTTGTTGCTAACATATCTGTAAAAACCCTTCTTGTTACACTTCATATCCTTTACTATATGCAACTCCAGTTGTGCTTTGCCCTTCCTGCTTGCACTCCTGCATGCTCGAAAAGTATTTTTATACTCCTCCCTAGTCATCTGTCCAAGCTTTCACTTCTTGTAAGCTTCCTTTTTGTGTTTAAGCTCACTGAAGATTTCACTGTTTAGCCAATCTGGTCACCTGGTTCTTTCTGCACATCGGGATGGTTTGTTCCTGTGCCCACAATAAGGTTTCTTTAAATTACAGCCAGATCTCCTTTCCCCTTCATAATAATCTCCCAGGTGATCCTGCCCATCAATTCTCTGAGGGAGTCAAAATCTTCTTTTGTGAAGTCAAGCGTCCGTATTCTGCTGCTCTCCTTTCTTCCTTGGGTCAAGATCCTGAACTTGACCATCTCATGGTCACTGCTGCCCAGATTGCCATCCACTTCTACTTCCCTGATCAATTCTTCCTTTTTGTGATCAGCAGGTCAAGAGAAGCATGGCCCCTAGTTGTTTCCTTGCACCAGGAAGTTGTCCCTAACAGTCTCCAAAAACTTCCTGGATTGTCTGTGCACTGTTGTATCACTCTCCCAGCAGACGTCAGGGTGATTGAAGTCCCTCATGAGTACTAGTGCCTGTGATCTGAAAACCTCCATTAGTTGTCTGAAGAAAGCCTCATCTACTTAATCCTCCTGGTCTGATAGTCTATAGAACATGCCCACCATGACATCACCCTTGTTGCTTTCACTCTAAAAACCCAAGGACTCTCAACAGGCTTTTCTTCAGTTTCAATCTGGATCTCTGAGCAGTCATATTGCTCTGTTTCGTACAATACAGTTTCTCCACCTATTTTCCCCTGCCTGTCCATGCTAAACCCGAATTGTGCCCTGCTTTTCTCCATCATGTAGGGCTGATCCGAAGTCCACAGCATCAGTGGAAAGACTCCCCTTTTCTTAATGTGCATTGAATCAGGCCCTTAGATATCAGCTATTTGTAATGTGTTTGTGTTTATATGTATTAATTGCTTCTTTATAAAGCTGATTTCTTACCTTTTTATAAATATATTTTGAAGTTTTGTTTACATTGTAAATATTTAACATCTGACTTTTCTCCCCATTAGACAATGTAAAAGAATTAGTCTAAAATAACTGATGGAAAAAAAGTAAGACTAAAAGTAAATCTCACTGAGTCAGAATCGGAGCTGGTTCAAATGTGTATAGTTCGACTGAACCATTAGAGGTAGACCAGTTTGTGCCAACTGATGATCTGGCTCAGACTCTTCAAAATCTGAGGTTGACACTATTTTTGCTAATGCAACAAAATCTTTGTTTCACTGACATGAGTACTTAAAAGATTTCAATTGGCTAAAAGAGAAAGCTCAAATTATTCAACCTTGTTCCCTGTAGGGAACACAGATAAGTTGATACAATGTAATTGTGTTTAGCTTTCACTCTGATGCATGTTGCTTGTATCTATTATGACTTACTTTCTGTGCACTGCACCTCTAACTGGAGAGCTACAGCATTAGCTGCTGTTGTGTTTAGATGCAGCCTGCTAAAGACATGATTAGGCACTGTACTTTAATTTTGTTCTTTCTTATTTAGTTGTTCTCCCACTATAAAATAAAAATTATTCTGAGTGAAGATAGATAGCTGCTCTTTGGATATGAAAAGCACAACACTATTGTGCTTAAGTTAGAGAACTAATTAACTTGCTAACATATACATGCTTATGGTGTTTGAAATGTGTGCCACTTCATATAAATAATATAGTAAAGTACACATTTTAAAACAACGGAAAAGTTTTTCACTACAGAAATGATTCTTGCATCGTTTTACATTCATTTTGGCTCAAAATTTCAGCAAATGACTGGGTTCTCATCTACACCTGACATGTTTAGCTGCCATATAAGAGACTTGGATTTTTCATAGACACTGGCTGTCAGACTTTGGGATATGAAGAAGGAGTGCAGTCAATTTTTTGAAGATAGAACAGATAATTTTGCACTAATGGCAAACCCTACTCTTGCATGTACTGATGCTGTTGGCAAGAACTCTAGAAGGAGCTGTCAACTCAGATCTCCCACTGGCCAGAGGTTAGATGTTTCAGACACATGCTGGAAGGGGTGGGGATGACAGAGAAGACCAATAAAGTTTTATTCAAAATACAGAGGAAATGTGGGAGAAATGATTTTTAAAAAAACTTTTAAGACTGAATCCTTGATCAGATCAAATAAAAGTAGGCTTTTATTGGACATGAAAGGTGGACCAAACAGAAATTTAAGATAGGGGTGATTTACTTCTCAAAAATAGTTGCTATTGGTTTTAATCACAGTAGAATATTAATATTTAAAAAGGTACAATCAGTAGAAAATTTAAAGTAAGTTTACAGTAATTTAACATACTAATAGCCTTAAGGACTAATCCTGCAGTCCTTAGTCAGGAAAAAATCTCATGTACTCCAATGGGAATTTTATATAATTAAAGACTGCTCCATCAAACCATTACAGTATAAATGAATAGAGAGTTCTGGAGTTGCTAGAGAAGCTACTAAGATTGCCCTCAAGCAAAACTAAATAGGATTATTAATGCTACCAATCTACAGTTATTCTCCAGCCTGATTAACAGCCTCAATTGTTGTGGGTACATTTTAGCCACAAACCATATGATTAGCTGATATGAACACCCTAGAGCAAGAATATGTCTTCAGTTTGTGTCATTCTGTATTTTAAGCAGTATGTAATTTTCTATTTCATGGAGAAAATTGCAGCAGCTAGAAAACAGATGCCAGAAATGTTTATTTAAACATTTTCTAAATATCACTGAGTTTTCCTTTCCTGATTTAATTACTAGTGATTTGAAGGCATGGGGCACATAGTTTTGTAGGAAATTCTGCTATTATGATTGTTTCCTTCAACTTGACATTTACATAAAGGTTAAAATCATGCTCACCTTTACAAGTTCAAAAGAAATGAGGTCAAGAATCATCAGTGATTCAATGCTATTCATGGATTCCAAAGCCAGAAGGGACAATTGTGATCTTCTAATCTGACTGGTTGTAAAACACAGATCAGAGAACCTCCCCCAAATAAATCTTTTAGAAAAACATTCAATCTACTACAACCCTTGGTAAATTGTTCCAATGCTTAATTACTATCACTATCAAAAATCTATGCCTTATTTCCAGCCTGAATTTGTCTAGCTTCAATTTCTAGCCATTGCATTGTGTTATACCTTTCCCTGCTAGATTGAAGAGCCCATCATGAAACATTTGTTCCCCATGTAGATTCTTACAGACTGTAATCAAGTCACCCCAACTTTCTCTTTTCTAAGCTAAATAGACTAAAAAAAACCCATCTATCACTGTAGGGCATATTTTCTCAGCCTTTAATCATTCTTGCGGGTCTCCTGCAATTTGTCAACCTTCTTTTTGAATTGTGGTCACCATAATGGGACACAGTATTACAGTAAGAGTCACAGACAGTGCCAAAGAGAGGTAAAATACTCTCTACTTCTACTTAAGATTCCCATTTATGAATCTCAGGATTGCAAAAACAACCCCTCTTTTGGCCACAACATCACACTGGCAGGTCATGTTCAGACTCCACCCCAAAAATCTTTTTCAGATTCCAGATTCTTTGTTCCTTAATATATGCATTTACATTTAGCCATATTAAACATACATTGTTTGCTTGTGTGCAGTTTACCAAGTGATAGAAAGCATTCCTTTTCAGTGACCTTTCCTCTTCATTATTTACTATTTCCCCCAATTTTGTGTCATCTGCAAACTATATCAGTGATGATTTTACATTTTTTTACTCTTATTTTGACAGCTATGCCATATCCAACTTTTATATAAACTTTTGTATCTTCCTTTTTTTTTAAATTAAAAAAATTATGTGGTACCAAGTCAAACACTCAGTATATTATGTTAATATTATTACTCTTATCAACAAAACATATAATCCCATCAAACAAGAGATATCAAGTTATTTTGACAGGATCTATTTTACATAGACCCATGTTGATTTGCATTATTTAAATCCTTTATTAATCTTGTCCTATATTAGTGCTCTGCTCTCTTTCCTGGGATTGATGGTAGGATGACAGACCTAAAATTATCCAGGACATACCATTATCCTTTTTAAAAATTGGCACAACAGCTTTTTTCCAGTTTTCTGGAACTTCCCCAATGTTCCAAGACTTATTGAAAATCAACATAAACAATACAGTGAATGCCTCATCCAGCTCTTATAAACTCTTGGAGGCAAGCTATCTCGACCTTCTGATTTAATGACATCTAATTTTAGTAGCTTCTGTTTAACATCCCCCAGCAATACTGGTGGAATGGAAGGAGTGTTATAACCATTCAACATGTCTGCCTTTCTGTATTTTTTATAATTCTATCATTTCCATGGACCAGTACCATTGTCATAATTCTTTTTGTTCCTAATATATATTTGTAAACTCATTGTTATCCTCAACTCTGCTGGCCCTTGATTTCTCCGTATGTCCCTTTATCAATTTTTTGCCATTCCTAACTTCTGATTTATGTTCATCACTATCAACTTCCCCTTTGTTATCTACTTTTTTTTAAAAAGCCATCTTCACTTCCTCTCTAAACCAGGTCATTTTTAAAAACCAGTATGACCTCTTCTACAACTGGAGCTATTTGGGCATCTAGTAAGGTGTTCTTAAATGATTCCCAGTTATCATTCACATTTGACATCAGTGGTACTTCACCAAAGATGAGTTTTGCCCTCAGAATTGTACTGTATCTCAACAACATTTTATAGAGCACTCTCCAGAGCAACCATAGCTTTTAATTAATTTTCATTTCCTTTTCCCAAATAATACAGTAATGCAATTTTAAGTTATATTATTTATGGGACCCTCATAGTAGTTCTCTTCTGTTGAAACAGTAATAGATTTCTAATGTCCTTAGTAGTCAATTGTTGGCACACAATGACAAGAAAGAACTTTGGTGAGGAGGTACACTAGAAGAAAATCTTTCTTCCCAAAATGACCCACAGAAGAAGAGAGTCTAAGGCCTTGATGACACAATGAAGTACAGTTTCAACTATTCCATATTATTAAAACAGTACAACAGCCCTAATATGGGCACAGCTAAACCATTATAAAGATGTTTATATCAGTATAGGTTGGTCCTATAAACTTAGGGGAATAAATCATACCAGCAAAAATACCTTTATATTAGTATTATTGCATCCATAGTAGGAACTGTATTGATTTAGCTATTTAATTTTTTTTTTAACAATCACACCCCTAACTGAAAAAGTTAAATCAGTTCAAAAACTGTGTAGACCGAAGCTAACGTTAAGCTTGATAGGCTGGCTCTAGGGAAGGGGAGCAAAATTAATTCTTGCTATAACTGAGGCTTTCAGAGGCAATCGTATCAACTACAGAGACCAAATTCTCAAATAAGAACACAAATAGTTTCAGCTTTATGCTCAGTTCTGACTTTCCAGGGTAAAATCTTTGGTCACTGAGTAAGAAGACAACAAAATTGCTCTCATTCACTTATTTTAAAGTGTTATAAGAATAAACGTGTTAAAATAACATGTCTTAGAGTCACCAAAACAATATACTTCAGTATATTTCTTTTAAACTGCACATATTAAGTCAATATGAACTAGTTTCAGAGTACTGTGAAAATGTACACTGCAAGTGAAAAAGAAGGGAATTTCATCCATAACTATGCATTTCCTTACTGTTGTGGGTTATGCAAGACTCTAGAGTTCATTTTCATATTTTGTTGTATATATAAAATGGAAGAGAGCATTTGTTCCCCAAAGAGTGATCCAAAATATGACAAAGGCCATGAATAAAATATGAATGCCCAGCAAGGCATGTAAAAAGAATAATTTATGGCAAGACAGGAAAAGTGACCCTTATAATATTGATCAAATATGTTACAATGTCACTTTAGCAACTGCAGGTAAAATGCTTGACACAAATGCCACCTACTTGCATCAATGGGTGTGTGAAATTGAGGGAGGGGACAGTCCCATTAAAGGGAGGAAGACACTAACCAAGTTATCCAGACCTGCTGATTTTTAAATATCTAGCTTTCATAGTTACTGTTTAGCATGCTCCTGCGATACCAGTGGAATGGAAAGAATATTATATGATATGACTACATCTGTTTTTTCCCCCAAATACAGAACAGAAATATTTATTGAACACTTCTGCCTTTTCTGCATTCTTGTTGACAATTTTAATGTTTCCATCTAGCAATTAAAGGACTGTTTGGCTGTCTTGTGACAATATTTTGTCTCTTTTTACTAAGTGTAAAACTATATATCTCGGGCTGTGGTAATTTACCACACCCATATACACTCTCTCTGTGACAGTGTGCATAGCTGGCATGGTTGGCTGGTCTTCCCATCTTGCATTCTTGCAAAAAAAAGCAGCAAAAATTTGACTGCTTTCTGTGCAAGAGTTCCAGGGAAGAAATGCACCCACAGAAATAATGTGTGCTATAGCATGCATGTATTTATTTTAAAAGGGATAAAATGGTTGCGTGTGTGTGTGTCATTCAGATTTCTACCGTTTACTTTTGACAGCAACATATAAAAAAAGCTATAGATTTGTCCACCAAGATCGCCTCATGCTTTCTCCACATGGTGCTTATTATTCAAGATGACCATTTTTCATTACCATCATTTTCAATGCTCTAGCTTGCGACTTAGAAGGAACAAGATGGTGCACAGCAGAGGAATGAAGGCACAATCATTTTGCATTTCTGTAATGAACCTGAGATCATCACAGAGCACTCTCAGGCATGTGTATGTTGTATTACAGTAACATATGCAGAGATCAGTAGAAAACTATAGAAGAGACATGAAAGCAGAAGAGAAATACTACTGCCAGAAATTAATTTTCATAAACAAATCTGCCTGTTTTCAGCCCACTAGACTGTTAATGCAGCATTTCTAGTTGCTTCCCAAACACTTCTAAAGTCAAGCAATTTGTAAGAGATTTTGGTTCTTTCCTCATGTTACTGCAGGTTCTCAATATATACTTAAAGCATTAAAAAACAGACAATGAAAGCCAATAAACTCTATGGGCAACAGTAAATGCCTGTAGGGTTTTCACTGTGCTGCTTTCCTTAATTATACTATATTTGAAGCGTGCCTGTCATAACAAATCTATACAAATACAGGTTTAAACATAACTTGAACTTCAATGTCCTTTGTATCTTCCTTAGAACACAAGTTACATCGATGTTGCATCAGATCAGAAGTTAAATCTAATCTTTAAGTCACTGAGACAAGAAGCTTATCTCAAGTATTGAGAAACAAAATTCTATAAGCAAAAGAGAAATGAAATAAACAATTCATCATTGGAGGAAGTGCAAATTGCTAGAACCCTAAGTCCAAGGCATGAAATGTGACAGGCAGGAAGGTAGATAGTGTTTGCAAATAAGGTGCTTAAAATGTGACAAAAGGTATTTGAAATTTAGTCTTAATGGAAAACAGATTGATTGCTGAAGCAGTTGTCATTAGAGGTGGCTTTGCCTAACTTCAAGTGCATTTGAACATCTTGAGCTTGCCCCTTTCAGCTCCAGAAAACTACCAGTTCTTTTCTGTTGCTGATAGCAGCAGCAACCCACAGCTAAGACCACTTGTATTGCTTCTGCTTCTGCTATGTCTTCCCATCGGCGCAGCGCAGTATGGATGGCGCGCAGAACTGAAGCAGCGGCGTCGACATGAGTTATGCACATTTTTTGCGTAGCTTGCGTAACTGCAGTCGACTGCCGCCAAATCTCAGAGGTAAGTATAGACCAGCCCTCAGGGTGCAAATTCTCATTCTAGCATCTGACTGTTGCGACCCCATGATGCAACTGCCTAAGCTCTGAGACTAGAGCCAGATCCCCCAGACTACCCAGTTGCTTAAGCTTACCCTTTCCCAGAGCTGCAGCCATGCACTCTGGTTTACAGTTTACTTCTCCAGACACATGTGATAGTTGAAACAAATCCTTCTGTAAAGCCTGTAAGCCACTCAGACACTTAATCAGACAGCACAAGAGATAGACAGATAATTTAGAAAACAACACATGCCCCAATGCCTCACTGTAGCTCACCCTCTCTTTGGGAGTCCACCTGTGCTCAGGTAGGCAAGGTCCTCCCTTGTCTCATCAGGCTCCTGCAGCAAACTCCAATGCTTGAGCTGGTGTAGAGGTAAAATAGCCACAGAGAAAGACTAGAGCCACTTCTTCCCTTTTATAAACCTGTCCTTTTTGTAATGTGACCCCTGATCAGTATTATCAGGTGATCCATTACTAGGTCACCTGGCAGAACCAGCCTTCTTCAGCCACCTGGTTTGTCCAAGGGGGCTTCCATTTGAATAGAAATCTATCACGGTTTAATGATCCTCAGTTGTCAGCCCTGTGTAACCATTCCTTGCAATGTCAGTCCAAGATGGAGATAAAGGCAGCAGACACACCGCCCTTACAATCAAAAGGGAGCTTGTCATTTGAGAGATACAGAGAGTCCACAGTATCAGATAGAATAAGCTGTATCCAGACAGAGTCCCTAAATTGTCACAATAATGAAAAATAAAAACTACAGTTCTTTGTACTCAACACTTTTTAACTAGAGATTTCAAAATGCTTCAGCAGCAATGACTCCAGGACAGATAAACTCAACTTTCTTAGGTGCCTGATCTAGCATTTCTTGGGCATTCATAGGCTGCAATTGACAATCAGGAATTTTGGATGTGCAAAGAATACAGAGCAGACTGCCAGTATGCAACCACCAAGAAACACCCTTCTCTGTTGATCATTATTAAACAAATAATGAAACAAACATGAATAACGAACATGACGTTCATGGAGTATAATATCCACAGTCAGACACTCATGAGTGAAGCTGTCACTTTAACTCATCAAAATAAAGTGCGTTTTACCCCAGGAGGAGGTGTGTGCTTCACACACACATATAAATCAGTAGGATGGCCATCACAGAAAACCTCTGCTAACTACATCCCTTGGTGAAAAGGGATTGTTTTCTATGTAAATAGTGATGTGTTTATTAATATAACACTTGGAAATAAGGAGGAAATGTGCATTTTCTTCAGTGTCATCAGCATGTCATGATAATAGGTAGTTGCCCATCACCTACTTAGCAAATCTGTGTAAACCTAAAATATTGCTATTATTTTACTGCTGTGTGGGAAAAGATTACTAGTGTAAACTGTACAAATTAGCTTCATTTTATTTAACAGTCTATGGATACAACTTTCTACTGACATTTGAGGTAGGGATTCATCTCTTAACACCAGGGTATATTATATAGAGAATATGCTACTGATGAACCTAATGAAAAATACAGTGCA
This sequence comes from Mesoclemmys tuberculata, assembly GCA_007922155.1. NCBI lineage: Eukaryota > Metazoa > Chordata > Testudines > Chelidae > Mesoclemmys > Mesoclemmys tuberculata. The sequence goes on along the minus strand of ML675624.1, from coordinate 29,661,109 downwards.
ATTTAATTAAATGCATAGATTTACATATAGTGATTATGGACCTTCTCCTGCTTCATTAGCTATGTAGAGGATTGGTGCCTTCTAGTTGTGTATTATAATTCAATTCACTCTCCACATGCAGGAGTATAGTAGTTAAAGTATCCTGCAAAATAGCACAGCATCCATTCCCAATGCATTCTAAAATAAATCCTCTCTCTTTTCTTGTGAACATTGGGAAAAGAGCTTTCTGGAGCTCAGTCTGAGGTATTACCAACAAGCGGATTAATTTACTTCACAGCATTTTCCTATTCTCCGTAATATATCAAAGCCTATTATGTGCATGCTCTAGGAGGCCTTAAGGAGTTAGCATAGGAAAGCTAGTTTTGCTCCCAGCTGAAATTTCATTTTCGCACATGCACTTTGTATGGGTCCATTTGACACATCTATGTCACAAGTTTTATCATAGGATTTGCACCCAAATGTTGTCATGCTACAAAGATGAAATTAAAGATTAATTCCATACCAGAAAAGAACCAAACAGTTAGGTCCTCATTTATATTGTACTTTCTCTGTATTCAGGCTGTGCTCTTTGACTGCAGTAGGAAGCAGGCTGAGTAAGGTCTTGGGGTGGGTCTACACTGCCGGCCAAATTTGGCAGCAGTCGATGGGAGTTACGCAAGCTACGCAGAGCTTTCCCATCAATTCTGATTCCAAAGATTACCTCTGTTAGATCAAACAAGACACAATTCGTCTGGGCACACAGTGCCAGAGGGGCTGCATGTTTTTACATCACTCCCAGAAGTGCTGTCTCTAAAGGCTGATGTCCAGTTGTGATATTATATCAGATGTCCCACTTTTGCAGCATTATTGCTTTGAAAGGTACTCTAAGAGGGGAGTAGGCACTATATTGAATATAGGTGAGACCAAGTGGATTGTCAACTTTCAGAACAGGAAACACAGCTTTATTCAAATGTAGCCAGTTGTGAGGCAGGTAGTATGAAGCCTATCCACCACTTGAATCCTTATTTTTAGAGCATTTAAATAGTTCATAGGCCCCATGTTGGTCTTTTTCTTAGGAGTGAACTTCAGCATGAGAGAGTGTTTATGAACAGACTATAGCAAATGCCTACAATTACTGTAGTTTTTAAACAACTTCCTTTTATTTAATCAATCAAAATTGCAAACAAAGTCTGCTCCCACACTCCTTACTCACATCCTTATTCAGACAAGTAGTGCTTTTGACTATGAGTGATCTGTAAATGTCAATGGGAGTGCTCTCTCAGGTAGGGGCAGAAAGATCAGTCCATATCTTGTGCCTGAGCATCAGCCAGTCAATTTCAGGAGGACATGATAATTCAGTTTATCAGCATTGCCAGCTCCAAAAATTCAGAGGAATGAGTCATACCCCAAAACATTATGACTTTTTTTTAAATGATTATATTGTGGAGTTTTTGAGTCTGAGTTTTGATTTTTGAAATTTCCCCTGCCTACTCTCACTCTATGTGGCAGTTACAGTCTCACAAATGTACCGGGTAGGGAGATTCCAACCCCCAATGCAGGAGCTCTCACACCCTGCCCTACAGGGCAGAGCTTCAAATTTCTCCACAAACCCCAAAACTCTAATTCTGTGTCCCTCAGCCCCATAAATGCCCATCTCTCACCAGCAATTAATTATGCATCCCCAACTTCCACATCAACTTTGTCCTCTACATCTCTCTATCCCTCAGCCCAGCAGGTAATTATGCTCCAGGGAGCCCTCCAGCCTCACCTCGCTCCTCCTGCAGCTTCAAGTGTTCTTCACCCCCTCTACACCTGGGGCAACACCTGCAGTGATTTCTTCACCCTCCTCTGTCCCTTCACAGGCCTGGTGTTGCCCAGATGGAGCAAGTGTGGAGATGCCCAGGAGCTGACTCTTTGTTCACAGCAGGGGAAAGAAGAGGAAAGGGAGCAGATATGCCCTCAGTTGCTGGGCTCTCTCGGCTTCTCTCCCCCATTCGGGAGACTGGAGTTGGCTGCTCCCTCTATGCCCCTCCCATTTCTGAAATCTCCTCTCTGCTCTGGAGGGCTCCGGTGATGGAGAAGGAGGAGCTCTCTGCCTTCCAATAGCAGCTCCAGTTGGCTGCTTTTTCCAAAGAGGTGGGGAAGTGGTGATGGCATCCAATCAGAGAGATTTTTCAGGGACAGCTGAAATTCACAAGAGAATTGAAGCTTATCTCATCCCAGAACTGGCTCCAGCAGCAGCCAAGATGATGTTTGTGATGGCACTGCGAGAGTTGGCAACACTTTACCACAGGTGAATCTGAATGACTGAGGCTACTACCTGTGTGATAGTAATGAAGACTGTTACTTACATGAGCAGTTTCCTTTTAGAGTTCATTTTAAGTATAGATGCAGCTGCATTTTCATTTCGGTTTAAATAGTCACTGTAGAAATGAACTACCTCTGCAACAAATTTGTATTTCTTTAATCTTTCATCAGAAAATTAGTGTCAGCCCTTGTGTGTCACATTATTAATGAAGGGTGTGCAACAATTGTCAATGTGGTAAATGGCTCATAGAAAGGAAAACATTCCTTTCTTATGCTATATATTTAAAGAGGGTTTGTTATTCTATCCCGAGTATTTTGCATTCATACACATGCTGCCAACTAAAAGGAAAATGCAATTTACAGGATCTGTATTAATATAATTTAGTAATTTGCTAACACACCAGTTGTAGCGGTTTAAATTAACATTCTGTACACATGTACTGTTACTATCTATCTAATTTGTCAAGAAATTGATTCTGAAATCCAGAGAGATAGGAAGAAACATAGAAGAGGTGTAAACAGAGGGAAATAAAGCTAAAGGATAAAACAGTCTAAATCCTTGCGTATATTTACTGGACCTTTTATTATTCACCTAGAAACTTACAGTATAAAAGGCAAGGAACAATTTGTACTAATTAACTGCATGTAGTTAAAAAAATTGACAAGAATGAGTGTCAGGGATTACAGTGATACAATCTGATAAGTCTTGTTCTATGAAGCCTTTAACATGTCAGCCAACCAGTGCTATCCTCTACAAAAAAAAAGGGGGGGAAAATAGTAAAGGACTCCAAAGAGCAAAAAGGGAGGACATGGACACCATCTGTGACTCCAAAGTAAAGGTCTCAGAGAAGACAGTCCCGACAGTGGGGATTTTGTTTTGTATGAGTAGCATTGGACTGAAGAATCTAAATGGTAGTTTTCCTTAAAAAAATTAAACAGGATCTACTGTTACAAAGTTCATCTATGCACCATAGAAGAATTTAAGCCAAGGGTAACATATCTAATGTACAGTCTCTGTACATCATTGTAGGATCAGACCAATATTGTGACAATCTATATTTTAAATAACTTTTCATAGAGCAAGGTTATCACTTGCCCAATACACCTGTGCAGGTCGGGTAGGTCAAAGTGCAGAGGAAAGCACTTCCTTTGTAGGGGTACTACGCCTCTTCACGTGCAGATGGGCAGGGAGTAGATGGAGCTTTGACTCTGTTGGAGGCCCTGTGCAATCAGAGAGGCCTGACCATGGTTTTGAGGTCTACCATAGCTTAAGTTGCTTGCTTGACCATTGTGGCTTCTGCAGTTTGACATCTTCGGTTGGCAGAGACCAATACGATCACTGAGTAACTTTGCAGGTGTCACAGTTTCTGCATACCACTGCCCATAAGACAAAATACATAACATGTATACTACACATACATAACAGATTATAACAGCTGCACATAGATAATACTGAGAGGAATAACAACTTATCTTTGAATGTCTGGGAGGTACACTTTTCCACTGCCAAGGGACATATTTTCTTACTGCCCCTCCCAACACCACATGTTGTTTGGACGACCCCAATTATCATGGCAAGAATGGAACCCTCTAACAGAGACCTGCAAGTGCCAATGTCTAACAGAGAGCTCTACGTATAGAAATGGAGGATTGGAAGAAGTGTGAATTGGTTGCAGGCAAACAGGAGAGGAAAGAAATAAAACCAAATGTAAAGCAATGGACAGTGGTGGACAAGTTACTAGAGGGGGATCAACTAATATTTCAATCAGCAACAGCACCATTTCTAAAAAAATCTGTGGAAACGTGTTGGCAAATTACAAGTTTCGCAGGACGAGATGTTGCAGAATAGTCTTGTAGGTACCAAGTTGCTAGAGAATACATCCAAGTCATGGGGTTGAATATTCATGAAGGAAAAAACCTGTGGTATTCCCCCAATTCTGTTTCACCTCTCTCTTTGATATTTGTTTACTATTGCTCTTGTGCCAGAATTGAGATCTCCTCCAGTGAAATTTATCATTTCCTCCTATGCCCAAGAGGAGGAAATCAAACTTAATGCTGTAAGGAATGGAGCTGCTGATACAAAAAGAGACCAGATTTTATAGTTCTCTGAAAAACTGGGATTTTTAAAAAACAACCTGAATTGTGACAGATAAGGTTTTGGGGGGATTCCTGTAAAAAAAAAAATAGAGGGAGAGTAAAACAGAAAGAGATAAAAAAGATGGAGTAAAAATAGGGCAATGGTGGAGATCCTCCAAACTTTTCTTTATTTCATTGAAGTCACTAGAATTGTAGATTTAAAAGCAAACTCACACCTCCATGAAGTAAAATCCATCACTTCTTACATACTAATTCCTTTCCTGACTGACTCAATGAAAATATCTGTATGCTTAAAGTTATGCTTAATTGCTTTGCTGTATTACGGTATAAAATTTGACAAATCCAGTTTTTCTGTACTCACTTGAAAACCAAACAGTGGCCATCGCTACACAGTTTCAGATTGTGCACTCCATTTTTAAAATTTGCAATTTAAACATTGTTGTTTATTAAGCATATCAACCAATGAAAGAATGGAAACACTATCATGTAGGCTTAATGTAATTAACTAAGACCATACCAATTTGCTGTTGATTGTAAAATTTGCATTTCTCACTCTGCACACCAAGAATTATTCAATGATGAAATTCACAAATCATTTAAAATAAATCCAAACATTCCACAATCAGCTCAAGGAAAATGCAAATGAATGAATAATTTCACCAGTTCTAGTTTTAAGAATTAGATTGGAAGTCATATGATAATATTATATGCTGAAAAGAACTACAATTTTGAGAGTGCTGTTTAGATGAAGATAAACTAACAGCTTCTGGGAGTTTCAATTTGAGCTCATTCTTAACACACAAGTATGTTCCAGGAGCATTAGAGTAGAAATGAAAACCAAAGTTACTGCCCTGAATAATTTACTAGCTAAAATTAGATGTGATGTAACATGTGGGGACATTGAACAGTCAAGGAGGAAAGACCAGAGCTGCAGCTACATACATCATCTGGTTATTCAGTTTAGGCAGGTGCATATCTTGGATGTTGAATTAAACTTTTTAAAATACATTATGGTCTGTCTTCTAGTGGAACAAGTGACTTAAAGAGGGAAGTGAATGAGGAAAATATAAAGGTTTGGCAGACCAGAAACAGGAAAGCGTTCTATGTTTTGGGAGCAATGTGAAAAGACATTGAAATGGTTGTGAAAGCAGATAAATGACTCAAGTTATTTGTCACTGAAATGCCTAGTAGAGCTTGCTTTATCTTTGTAACATGAAGATATTGCTTGTATATATATTTGATTTGAGAAGATTTTATGGATATGGATGTATATTTAAACAAGAATTGCCTAAATCATTGTTTTCAACAGGCATGCAGTGAACTCCCATAGGGAAGTCATATAAATAACTTGCAGTACATGAACAACGTCAGGGTCACGCTATTCTAGGAGAAGGAAGATTGATGCAGGTTATCAAACAATTTCTTGTTAATCCTGTAATGTCTCAAACCAGTTCCTTGGGATGTGGTGAACACAAACAAAACCCCAGCTTCTGGTGATCTATTAATCAAATACTCCAGCTTCTCTTTTTCTACAACCATAATGATGCAGGACACAGAGGACTCAGAATTAGTATAGTACAAAATTAGTGATTTTTTTAATCCTAAAATTTCAAATGAACACTTGTGCCATTACATTTTTAATGATTTTGTATTCTTGACATTCACTGAAAGCTCTTTTTCTATTGTAAATGTCTGCGTGTTGCTACAATGTAGGCTGAATTGTGCCTTTCTGCCTTAGGTAGCTGCCTGCTATGTCTCACTTTTGCATATGCGTGCAACTTCTGAATTCTTAGAAATAGAGTAGCATTACATTGCAACCTATCAGGAAGAGTATGTATGCTGTTTTAACTCTCCTGTATATATGCTCTGAACATAATGTATCCAATTATAGAAACAAATGCTAAAAGTGTCTTCCTTTTATCATGGATTAGGAAGACTGCATTCCATCCTGACTAACAGACTTTACCTAAGTGTTCCACGCACAGACACTTGCTAGCTAGTTCTAAGTATGCTACTAAGAAATATAATGCTCAACAGCTCTGCCCAATTACCTAGTCTAACTCATAACTCTGTCATAGTGCAGGCCATCCTAGTATCACTCCTTGCAATCAAGCATGGTGCCATGGATGAGCACTTGATTTCCCTTCACCCAGGATGTAAGCAAGTCCAAGCAGGCCTTTAGGTTTCAAAGAGTTCCCCAAAGGTTGGGCCAAAGCCAAGACCTTGTAAATTTTTTCATGAAAGACCAGACAGAAACCCACCACAAAATAGCCAATATCCTAGTAGTTAGGGCATTCCCCTGATATGTGGGAGAGAAACTCAAGTTCCTGCTCCAAATCAGGAGAAGGAGGTACTCGAACCTCAATCTCTCATATCTCAGATGAATTCTTTAATTATTAGGCTCTGGGCCATTCTGGGGATCTTGTGCTCGTGCTCTCTCAAAATTTCCTAGTGTAGACATGGCAGAGATTAGTTCAAAGAGTTATTTCTTTCAGAGATTAGCTTTATTAACTTCTCTTATAACACTCTTATAACAATTGCAGCTCTGGATATCAGTTATTGCCTGAGCTATGTTCTTAGGAGTTAAACCCCTTTCAAATTTCTATTTTAAATATGATTTAAATCTTAAAATTAAAACTTCCCCAATTAGATTGAACGGTTCACACTAAATAATGGATTCTCAGTCATTAGAACACCCAGTCAGACTAAACTCCCCTGAGCTCATTCTTCCTAGACCTGTCTCAGCTCAAAGGAAGAAAATAGAAAACTCTCCTATCGTTGGTTGGGGCTGAATCCCAGGTGTCATTGGTAGCCCCTTCCTCAGGCACTCTCACTACTCAGTTCACTGGAAGGACTATAAATTATCTGTTCAAATTAAGCTGCAATTAACCTCTTGTTCATCAAGGACCATGTAATATTTTTATATCATGTAACCAAGGCCCAGATCCACCAAGGTATTTATACTCCCAATTTCCATTGAAGCCAATGGAAGTTAAGAGTCTAAATACCTTTGTTGATGTGGGCCCAAATGTCTCAAAGCAAAACCAGTTATTTATTACACATCACAACACAGCCGTGAGGGAACTACAATGATCGTGCATTTCATTAACTCATGTACTGATATAATGGTGATAACTTAGCGTCTTCAGTTTCTGCTGGTAATGTTCATTGTAGTTCAATAAATTTTACAGGTAAAGTTAATAAAAAAAGAAGTAAATAAAACAAACCTACATCTCTTCCACTGACATTGATTCAACAAAAAAGTTTTATATCACCTAATGTAATTGAATTATTTAATAATATATATAATTGTATTTCATTTCTAGGTATTATTAAATAAGATACATTAAAATATAAAATGACATACAAAACAGAGTAATACATTGAAATTATACACCATTATACACCTTTAAGCTTTCACATTTGTGATGGAGAATAGTGTAATTCTAATTGGTGAATATTGATTCTCTAACTAAAAGTGACCAAGTTGTATTCCCTTTCAATTCTCAGTTATACATAGCATGAAACAGATTGAAGCCTGTTTGAATTTGAGTGTCAATTAATAATGTGACTACTTCTAATATATAAGATTTGTAGAAACACCTGTGCTAAAAAAATGCTTTAGCCTACAGTTAAAGTCAATACCCTCTATATATCTCAAGGTAGGTGGCAAAATGAGATGTAATTATGAAGATGGTGATGTTTCTATTCCAGAATCTTAAAAGATCTAGGAATATTCAGCCCAATTATTCAATAGTTATCTATTTGCATTTAAACTATTTACTAATCAAAAGCATAAAGATATATTAGGTTGTAGATTCAGAAACTAGGTTAAACATGCGCTTAACTTCACATAGGAATAGCTCAGGTTGAAATGGGATTACTCATACATTTAAAGTTAGACACATGCTTAAATACCTTGCTGAATACGGACCAATATATGATGACAATGAAAGGAGAGTTCCTCTTTTACAAACCTAAATACTCAAGCCATTTGATTCAGCAATATTATTCACAATAAATAATTCAATCAGCTCTAGTTGTAAACCACTGTATAAACCTCAGCAGTTAAAAACTGGAAACATTAACTAATAGAAGTTGCTACTGCTATAATTTCTATTTATTTCCATGCAGCCATAATAGTCCCTTGACATTTTCCCCATTCTGGAATTTTTTTCCTTATATGAAATTATTTCCAGCTAGCTCATTCCCACACCTTGTCCACAATATTTTTTTCCAGGGGCCCTAACCAAGTTGTAATGGGCTGTTCATCACTTGCAACAAAAATCTAGAGAGGAATGATATCAATCAGCCAAGAACAAAGCAGTAGCTTAAAGAATCAGATTTTGTAACATAACTTTGCATTGTCTTTACATGATATTGTAATGCAACATTTTAAAAACACTTTTAAAAAACATGAGAACTACTTCCAATCCAAATGGGCCCACATAATTAACTCAATGTCCATAGAGTACATTTCTGGATCAGCAAACAGATGGTTATCCATACATGCTCACTACACTGTGTGAAGTATTGCATTATTAAAACCTTCACACTGCTGAATATGTAGTAATTCAGACTTAAACTCATAACAAGCTCAACTCAAAATTAAATGTCAGGAGCAAATTTTAAAGTTCTTTAACTGTTTATCTACATGGATGGATAATATAGTAGAACTAGTCACACAGATCTTCACCACAGCCTGTTTTTGGTGACCTTTCATTTAACAAATCTTCTGACCAGCTCTATTGACAGATAGAGATTAGCGGGTTGCACTACATACCAGGTTGTGCTGGCTTTAAATTCAATATATTATAAACTCACTTTGTACTATATTTAGATATCTGTATGGAGCTTACTACTAAGGTTTAGGTGTCTCTTACAGAATTACTTCAGCCTTTTGGACTTTGGATCTATTCCCGAGACAAGTGTGAAGGTTGTTGTGATGGTATGTGGAACCCCAAGGTACCAGCTGGGAGCTGGGTTATCACTGACCCTTCTTTCTGACCAGCTTGAACTCCCTCTCATATTGTGATGCTGAGACAAGCCACAAACCCCTGACAGGTAGTGCACTTTTTCAGCCCTCCACAAGCAGTGATCAACTCAGTTCAATGAACACTTTCCAGCCACTCATGAACCAACAATAGATAAATTCCAGCTGGCTCCTCAGCCCAGGACTACAGTGTCTACATTGGTCAAAAAGCCTGACCAGTGAAGATTATTATCCAGTCTGCCCTTCCTCACAGGGGAAGTTGCATGCATCAGCTTTTGTTACTGTGCAGTTTGCCTAAACACTTCACTCAAAACCACACTGGATAAAATAAAACATTAAACAAGTTTATTAACTACAGAAAAATAGACTGCAGTCTTATATTTATTTCATTTGGTAACTACTTTTAATCTCTTTACACTTGCCACTTAAAATCTAAATTCTATACAAGCTCTTGAATTAGCAATGTCTCACCCTTGTTAGTTGATATAAGAAGTATCTTAAATGCAGGCACGGCAACCTTCCTTGCCTCAGACTCTGCTCTCCCCTTTAAGAGTCCTTTGTCTGCCAGATGACTCTCCAGGTGTTCAGTTGTATGGGAGTGAAGTCAAGTGTTGATGTCATGCTCCCCCTTTTACAGTCTGTTTCAGCTTGCTTGAACAGTTCACGCATGTGACATGATGGCTGCTTCCCACTGGTCAAGCAACCCCATTGCAAACATACATCCTTCAGTGAACCCTTCACTGTAAACAATTCCTGTTAGTGGAATCTATTCTTGAGTGGGTAAGAGAGCCATTAATGCTGTCTGGCCACACCATTGTTGTGCCTGAAAGGCTGTTTGTGGGGGTTTCCCACATTACAACATTTTCTAATAGCATGCTCAACATTTCATAACTTCACATACAATAGTAGCACATACAATTCAACAAGCTATTAATATTCATCAGATTGAGACTTAAAATAATACCAAACAATATTATATTATTATACAGAACATATAATTACATGACATAGGTGTTTCAAGTAGTTTCTGGGATGTTGATCTCAGACACAGGGTGTCACAGGTGTGTGATACCATTTTATTCTTGTTTTTATCAAGCAGCTTTCCTATTCATTAATATTCATTGAATTATTTTTGCAATTATTTGAAAATCATCAATAATTGACAAGAGATCTTAAATGAGTTTATACCAATTTCTTCAAATAAACAGTGAATCCCAGAAGAAAGCTTTAGTTACTAGAGTTTTGCAAAATTACCTCCTACCCCATTAGTTCTTAGTGAGTCAAATGTTAATTTTTGCAAACATCTGTGAATTAGCTCAATGTGAAATATTTTAAAATGCCACTCCCAATCCTATTGTTACCTAGTAATCCAAGCATCAAAGAAACCAAAAATCTTTCCTGTGGGGCTTGCATGTCTGCACTCATTTGTCTTTTAAGGGATCCCCTTAATGCGCTTGTAGGTTATCCTGTGGCTCTATTTTAGTCCATGGCTTGCCAAAAAGAAATCAGAGGGCAAATTGTGCACATTGCAGATAGCCATGAGTAATGGGGTTATTTAGAGCTGTTCTATCCCCAATCCCTCCTAGAACTCCCTGTACACAAAGTAGAACACACACTGCTACATCCTCAATATGTTCCTTGTTGTGTGTTCTGCTGGTTTTTCTGGTTTATGCTGAAGTGAGACAGGGATATGGCTCCTTATACTCCCCACCCCCTAAAGAGTGGGTTGCATCTGGAGGAGCAGGCATTGCAATTCCTTGAGTACAAGGGCTTCATTTATCCTTGCACAAGGAAAGAATGCTCTATCAAGACCCTTCCTTCTCCAGCCTGTCCTTTACATGCCTGGATAATCTGGCCCTTAATTTACCAGCCAGCAGAAGCTCCTTCTGAAGCTTCCATACATTTTCCTTAAATTATTTGTTGTTCTGTTCCAGTGCAATAGTGTATCATTCTTTAAGTACCAAATGTGTCAGTGGGACACAGGAACTTCCAAGTGGACTATGTCTACACTACAAGCTAGGGATGAATTTGCCCGTGCTCACATATTTATTCTCCTGCTAGCTCAATGAGAGCTAGCACACACATAAACCATAGTGTAACCACAGTTAGCATTACCACAGTTAGCAACAGCTACACCACCACAGCTTATCCATGTCAAGTACCCAAAATTGGTGGGTACGTACTCAGAATGGCTAAGCTGTGCCTCCACTGTCACTACCATGTCCACACTGCTATTTGTACTCATGCCACCTCAACGAGAGCTAGCAGGAGTGTGTGTATGAAAGCAGGAGGAATCACAGCCCTAGCTCAGTCGGGATTTTGCCAAGGATGCGACTGACTGCATGAGCCAACTCTGGATTTACATTTTTTTTTTAATTCCTTATCTATGGCACACGGAAAACCACAGAAAAGGTGAATTACTGCCAGCTATTTTCATGCAACTGATATCCATAGTATTCTCTCCCCCAGAACATTTGGAACAGTGAATTTCTGCTAAAAGTATCTTGCAGCTTTAGTAAAAAAGGGTAATTTTAACCAAGTAAGAGTCTGGCATAAAGTGACTGACTTTAAGTTTAACTTTGGTACTGTCCCTAATTCATGGGGTTTGCCTCACTTTTGTCCAAATAGAAAAAGGTTTGTTAAACTGAACATGTTATAATTAAATGTTTTAAGCCAAAGTTTTGCAGGCTGTAGGATGATGTTGTCAGGGCTGATTTGTCCAAAATTTGGCCTAATTATTTGCTTACTTCTGTTTGCAAAAAGCATGTAATTCTTTATACAGTTTATTTTTCAGAACATATTATTCAGTTCCTCACTCAGCAAAACACTTAAGCATGTATGTGTGTGACTATTCCCATTAAAGTCAATAGGCCAACTCTTGTGGTTAAAGCTAAGCATGTGCCTAAATGCTTTGTTGAATTGGGGCTTCAAAGGATTTCCCATCTAAGGGAGAAAAAAACAATTCAGTCCTAGCAAGTCATCAGCAATCCTATAAAAACAGGGGAAAGTCTCCATGGAACTTAAAATGAAAACACTGGAAGGGAAACGAGGTTTCATTTCCAAGCTTCTAGTAAGAAGTTATTACATAGAACAAGGAGAAAAAATATAGATTTAAAAAAAAACAAAAAACCCTTAACTGTATGCTTTTAGACTGCATTAAATCGAAGAAGGTTTATGCAACTGTTCCCTGCTTGCTGATCAATCCTCCACTAGCCATTTGCGTTGTAAATTCATTATCAAACCAAGAGAAAGCATCTGGAAAAAAGTAGGCAAAAGCAGCTCTTTGCAACTCAAAAAAAAAATCAATATTTGTATACAAATGTAGTTCAGCAAAGCACTATATATTTTGGAATAACTAGTGAGCTATGAAATTGACATCTGAATTGGACATTTTTTTTTTAGTCCTAAGACTACTTTTAAGGCCTTATCAGGTACAACAATCTGAAGTAACTTTACACTATATAGGGGGAGAGTATGGGGATCCATTTAATACCATCTGTGAAAACTGAATACTGTGAAAAATAAACAGTACATTTCTTTTAACTGAAAAGAAATTGACACTTTAGAAACTGTTATTTGTCCAGTTTAATAAAAGACTTTTTCTAGTGATACATTGACCGTTATGTAAAGTTATCAACAGAAGTCTAGAAGTGTGGGAAGCCAAATTACTTATTTAACTAAAAAAAAGTAAGGGGAAGAGCCATTTCCTTTAACAGAAAGATATGTTGATCTACGACTTAAAGTTGTGTCAGTATAATTAGGTAAGTTGCAGTGTGAATTTTTATCTAGTTTTATCCAGGAAGAGCACTAGTGGGAACACAGATATATTGGTATGAAGATGGTATAGGTATAGGTATAGATACTCACCTCCCTGTATGTGAATAGCTATACTGGTATAAAACACCTATTTTGAAATGTAACTGCCCCCCACACAAGGAGGTAGAGTGTATCATTTTAAGTACATCAGTATAGTTAAAGCAGTACAACTTTCTAGTGTAAACAAGTAGAGTGGCACTGTTGGATACAGTAAAGTATGGGAATAATTACACAAATATAGTGTTAAATAGAACATGCTAAGTGTGAAATGTTTCCAGAAATCTGATCAAACAGTCGGAACTGGGTGTTTTTGCACATAATAAAAGCACTGGATCTTCTCTTGACTAAGTGTGCCTCCCTGATTAGATTAGATGTCCAAACAAAGTACATCAGTGCTTCTTCTATTCCTTTTCCAATAGTCTGTGGCTCCATCATTTTATCGTTATTTTCCTCTGTCTATAAACATGTAGCCCAGTTCCCAAGGAGCTGTCCAGACATTCAGAGCACAAAATAGCTACTTTATCCAAAATATATAGTTTTACCAACAGGTTTTCATTTGGACTCTGGATACACAAATGTCCTTTCCAGCCACGTCCAACAGAGTGAAAAGGGCAGCTAGCAGTAATCTGGTGTCCCTTGTACCTTCCTCTTCCTTCCTGGCTGAAAACTCCTGTTTCGTTTCTGGGAAAGAAGCATTAAAGATTTCTGTTAACAATGGGCATAGTCATTCTGCAGTGCTGTTTAGCAGCCAGCAGGGACATGGATCTATATTCACAGGTGTCTGGCTCAAATGTTTTTCAGAGCTTCTCATGCTTTTGTGTCAGGGATGGGAGAGCAATATGGTGAATATCAGTTGATAAAGAGCAGTGGGTTTTTGCCTTAATTCAACTCTAATTCAGCTGATTCCATCTGCAAAGTAGAATGAGAACTCTTGACAGTTATCAGTGCTCTAGCCCAGTGTTTGGATTACAATCTGAGTTTTTTGGCTGGTTCATTATGTGGACTAGCTCTGTTGGCTAGGATGGTGAAGGAGTAGAAGGCTCTTGTCTTCCTTTACAGTGGCAGTGTATTCCTGGAAGAAGTCGTTGTGATGCTGATTGATAACTAAAAGCAGGTCTTATGCATTGGCATTTTAGTCTTCTGTTTATGCACTTCATCAATGAAATCAGTACTAGTGAACTTCTTGGTTGTTGTGGGGGTGTGACAGAGGCTGAAGGAAACTAAGGTGTTGATGGCTCTGATCTCCAAGTAATCATGCTTTTCTGCCAGTTTGTCACCAGAACTGTGGGTACTATGCTCTTCTGAGGCATACTGAAAGCTAGATGATTCGGGGTTGTCACTGTCAAATCAGCTTCACTGGTCCACTTCTCTAGTGTGATGGAGGCAAAGCCATGCTCTTTACCAGGATAAACTGGTGGTCAGACCAGGAGAGCAGAATGTTGTCATAAACCCAAAGTCCGCTACCATCCTGAAGGTCAGGTCCTTCCTGTGTCTGGCTGGACTGTGAGAAAATTATGATTTTCATGCAAGCGAGCTCACATGCAAGGCTATCCTGGACATGGTTTACTTAGGGTTGCAGTCTCTAGTAACAAGGAGCCTGGGAAGCCATCACCATGTTGGGCCAATGGTCCATTTGTTCTTCAAGGAACTCCACAGAATCTGCTCCTGGCAGTCTAGATCACTAGGATTCCAAGGTTCCTTTTCTCTCTCACCTTGCGGAATGTGTGGCTGTCTTTGTACATTTGGAAGATATTATTTCCGATAAATAGTATCTTCTGCATCAGAGAACGTAGGGGAACAAGACTGCTACACTGCCTCCTTTTTTAAAAAGTAATTTCTGGCTCAGTCTGAGATCTCTATTTGTCTGTGCTTTATTGAGTCATCTGTGGGAACCAGTTGTACTAGAAATTAGCATAAACAGAAAAATATTTGTGTAGGGATGCTTTTGGCACATTGGCTAGTCAAACTAACATACCATTTCCAGCAATTAGACAGTTACTAGTGACAGTGGCCCTACTAAGTCAGCTGCTTAATTTATTTCATGTTGCACATGGGTAAGCAAGAGGGGTCCATGGAAGAGGTACACTATATTTCCCTTTTGCTTGTGTTGTCAGAACTTTTAGTAAACTGCACCATCTGTAGATAAATACCTCAAGCTCAGCCTTGATATAACCAGTGATATCTCACATCTTAAGGTTCGTTTGTCAATAAAACACTCTGCACCATTATTTTTTCCTGTATAGAGTGTGTGCTGTTTTAAAGACATGCCTTTTCTGAATACAAATGGGAATAACTCTGAATATCAGAGCTTAGACTGAAGCTATGAATACCAGTGTCAAAACCTGTACTCATCTCTATGAGTTTTTCTATATATAACCTTATTTTAATGCATGGGTGGCACATTGGATCATGAAAAAATAAGTAACATGTTGCTGCTGTGACGTGTTCCTTTAACAGCTGCTGTGACATGATGGGTAATTCTGCTTCCTTTGTCCCATCAGCCTGTATTAAGCCCTTGTTTCCACTTGAAATGATATGAGAAAAGTCAGGCTAGCCCGAGGTAATGTGAATATATTATCCCACAGTAGCATGAAGGAAAGTATCACCTCTGTGAGTGATACTTTTCCTATACAACTTAAAGCACAATAATGTAACAGAGGCTTCAATCTATCTACTCTATAGATCCAGGATCCTGTAGTGGTCCAAGAGAGATGAAGAAATCATGGATTGAAGTATGAAATTTTTACTTCAAGAGGCTGGATTTGAAAGTGAAAAACGTGGTGGGAAATTGAGTCCATTAAACCTATTAAAGCTCAGTGAATCCAACAGAACAAGAACTCACTCTCTTTGAATAATGAGTGAAATAGAGCATGGTTGCTTTGTTGGTGGGATAAGATTTTGCCAGCAGCTTGAAGACAGTGCATAAGAATTATTTGTTGGTGAAGGTGGTACTTAACACCCACCTATTTCTTCAGATACCTTAACTTTGTGATTTTGGTTGGAACAAAGGTTTTCAAAAGAGAATGCAATTACTAAACCACCAAAATAGTGCAACAGTGCCTACCACAACGCATACTCCAGGTAGGAATTCATTTGATTATGTCAAAAAGGACTTAACCTACCAATATGGGGGCAGTCTTCACTGAAATATAGAGACACTGTGCAAAGGATCTTCTAAAACCAAGAAGTAGTGTAAAACTCATATTACAGAAGCAGACTGTAAAAGTGAGGTTTCTATTATCCTTTGATTCCTTCCAAAAGGACACTTCATGAAAACACTAAAAATTCAACAACATCTACTTGACCTGTGCTTTGTCTCACTATCAGGTCTCTCCTGTTGTGCTGTCTTTGATCTATGCTGGATTCTGCAGGGTGACACATGCCCAACATGCAGAGCAGATCAAAGGCAGTATCTCAGGAAGGACGTAGTGGCAATGGGGAAGCACCAACACTACTTTTAGTCAGTACCAAGATTAACATCAGTTGGTGGGTGAGATTTTACTCTGCTTGGTTCAGGTTGCACCTAAAACATGTAAATTGTTGCTATTTAACATCTCATGTAGTCAAGGGCACTAATGCATTTAACAGTTACATAACATAGTCTTACATATTTTGCCACAACAGATTTAGCTTTCTGCATTCTCATATCATCATAGTCCAAGGTGGACAAAAATTGACTTTCTGAATGCACCAATATAGACTGAAGAGCTTCAAAGATTATTTTTTCCTTTAATCAGTATATAGACCCATATATGTTTTCAGAATTCATGAACAGAACAAGATGTGGAGCCTGAAATGTCTGTTGATAAGTACAAATTTCAAATAAATATAATCTCATAAATCATGGAGCTCATGTTTTTGTATCTGAAACACACATACACCCACACACCCTGCACAAATTCATAGATTTTAGGGAAGAAATAAACCATAATGACCATTTAGTTTGACCCATGAACAGAGGCCACAGAATTTAATCCAATAATTCCTGAATGGAGTTCAAGAATCTGATTGAACTAGATCACAGGTTCTCAGCCTGAGGGTTCAGGAGAGTTCTCTAATAATAGAGAAACCACCACATCCCTTAGTAAGATGTTCCAATAGTTAAATCAATTTTTAACTGTCTTTTTTCCATTTTAAATGTTGCTAACTGCAGCTTCCCATGATTGATCTTATCATGCTTCTATCTGCAGCTAAATTCAAGAAATCTATGGTCAGAAATCTTATCCCTGTAAAGGTTCTTATAGGCTGATTAGGACACCTTTAATCTTTTCTTCAATAAACTAAATAGCTTGAGCTCCTTAAAAGACCTCACGTATCTCATAGTAAGGCATGTTTCCAGACCCTGAGTCATTCCTGTATGCTTCTCAATCCTCTAATTTTTCAACCTAATTCTTAAAATTTTGATACTGATACTGGACAAAACATTCCAGTAAAGGATATTGTTAAAAAAAATCTTCATTTTTGAAGTTCCCTATTTTTTCTTAGTTTTTCTCATTGTTAATTTCATTTAATGAGTAAAGTATATTCATGAGAGCACAAGATTATAGATTACTAGTTAAAACTTCTGCCCTCTATCCACAACCTCACTATTGATTAATTGTGTGACAGTAGGGTGAAAAACTGCAGTATTTGGAAAAGATTATATTAGCCCTTCTAAGACACTAGCCTGCTGTTTACCAGTTAAGTTTACAATTTTTAAGACCAATGATCAGAATGATTTCTTTTTCTGTGTATAAGATCCAAAGGAGACAATTTTTTCTTGGTTTCAGCGATTACTGCAATGTACTGTATATGGACATGTAAGTCAACTTGGACCACGAAAAAGGTGCAAAATGCATCCTTATGAAGTTGTTTTATCCATATAAGAACAAAAAACATAGTGACAAAGCATATACTGTGTTCTCTAGTGGCTGGTTCACTAGAGGACAATAGTCTATCACTGTTATGAGCTGATGAAGTTACCTGTTTGCTTCAGAATTGACAGTCCTAGGTTCATCAGCAGGTGTTTATTTTATAGGACTCCAGTGCTTTGGCATCTTTCTTGGCTGCCTATTGGTTTCTAGGTACCAGCATTCAGGACATACAGGAGAGCCCAGTCTCCAGGCAAACTGATGAGCACAGCGCTGGCCTGCAGTAGACTGCTTAATCGGCTTTACCAGCAGATTGGTTGGAAGAGTCAGCAGACCTGCTGTTTAAGCAGCAGCTTAAAGCATTTGCCCATGGTGGAGATAGCACCTACACCTGCTTGTTCCCAGCCTTGCACCAACTTTACCTCGGTTCAGGTAATTCCATATGGACCCTGGGCTCTGATCCCTGACCTCTGATTCCAGCTTTGGCCATGGGCTCTGACATGCGTCCTCTGCCTCTGATTCTGATCTTGGGCTCTGACTCCTGATGCCTTCTCCAACCAGTTGGCACCATTCCTGACATCCTGGTCACTGATGATAGGTAGAGTATAAGGTATTTTTAAACCTACAAAGGTCTAAAAGACTTGGGATCCAACTATCTAAAACACCCCCTTTCTCCCTGTGCAAAACTGGTGCAATTTAGATCACTGTATTGTAGGCACTCAAACTGGAGCTCCCATGATCTAAATGTCCTCATAAGACCTTCTAGGTGAGGCACCCGTCATTGGAATTCACTTACCGGCACAAAATAGCACAAATGTGGTTGATCACACTACAAGGTCAAAACAGGCAGTTAATGGAGGACTATTGTGATCTGGCATGTGGTCTTCAAACCATGAAGTGCAAGAGCACATGTTGGTTCATGGATTTTACTGTTTATACACAACCTCAGATGTGAGGCAGGGATGTGTTCTTGCCCTGGCATTATTCTGCTGAGCTGTCAAGTAGGTATTTGGACTTGCAACTCTATGCATCAGAATCAAGGTTAGCCAAGAGTTCACCGACAACCTATGCTGGCAGTGCTGCCCTGCTTGTGAAGAAATCAGAAAAAATCCAGCAGGGAAAATTTACACTAAATTTCAGTAAGTATGACAGTGGAACAAACTACCAAGGGAGATTGTGGAATCACCTTTACTGGAGATGGTTAAAGCTGGATTTGACATCACGTTACTAATTTAGAAATAACATCCTATGATGTAAGGAGATGCTCTAATTATATTTTAAAAGGGCCCTTCCATTTCAAGCTTTTTATGGGTACTTTAAGTAGATAAAATTCTGTATCTGTTTCCTTTCCATGTTTCTAGAGGATACAGAAGGGCATCAACTTCATAGACAACTGGAAACAGATCATATTGAGGGAAAAGGCCACAGAATAGCCTCTTAAATCCCCTCTGCAAAATATGGACCCAACTGTGCTACCATTTAGTTCAATGGGTTGCAGAGAAAAATGAGTGAGCCCAGGAGATGGAGAATGATCTTTGATAAGCAATAATCTCCAACACCTCATGCACAAAAACTGTGTGGATTAAAATCCATATTTAAATAAAAGAAAAACAGGACTTGTCCATGCTCCTCAAAACTCAAGCACACTGCTTTAGAACATATTTTAATACATATGTTCTTAAACTTCCTCCCCATCTGTGCTATCCTTCCCTTTCATATTCTATCTAGCTCCAAGACAAGTTGAGAAAATCAAATATTCTAGCCAAAGTACTGAGCTACTTTAAACTGTAATTATTGTGTATCTTTATCAGTACAGTAGTCTGATCTAAATTAAACAGGATTATAGGCTTCATTTTGCTCTCACACCAGTGAGAAACAGGAATAACTTCATTGTAATCAAATGAGGTAAAATTAAGTATGATAAGAATCAAGGAATCTGACTTCAGAAAGTAAGAATCCAAGTCATCTTACCTTTTTCTGACTTCTGGCAGAAAGAATCCTTAATTTTTTGTGTCATTTGTGTGGAAATACTTAATCCACTGGAGCCAACAAAATGAAATTATAAATTTTTGTCATTTTTTTAAACTTAAGTTTAATACTGTGACAAGAGTTAAAAGTGTTCTGTTACCGAAAAAATCATCCTGAGAACCCAGCTGGCTGTACTTCACTCTACTTAGCTAAAAAGGAATTCAGCAAATGAAATAAAGTTAATAATTGGCTCTTATAGAATGGTTTTCAACCATAGCTTCCATAGTACTTTACAAAGGAAAGTATCAATATTTAAAAAGAGGATGCTATAAAAAATTAAATTTCTTGGGGGAGATACCCAGATGACTCATACTGAAAAACAATGCAAAGTATTAGAGGAAATTTTTCATAAAATTTCAATGTTATAAGATATCTTACAATTTTTTCAAATACAACTGTCTTGAAGACCGAATTGCATTTAAGAATTCTAACAGTGTAAGAAGGAAGCTGCATTTACATTCTGCTTCTGCCATACATTCAGATTGAATTTAACTGAAAAGCAGCTACTGTAACTAATCTGAAAACTTCAGCACTGTGTCATTTTTATTCATTAACCTTCCATGACAGACTATGATGAAACAATCCAGGGCCTATTTTTTAAACGGACCACAATGCAGCCTCCTTTTTATGCATATAAACTAGACAGACATTTTAAGAGCTACCATTTGCATCCACAATTGCAAAAATTACTATATATGTAAGATGCTGATGAGCTCTTCTGAATCCCAGGTAGCTAACTGAATGGATAATTTTTTTTTCCAAACCCGGGCATCTCTTTGTGAACTTACAGTCTTTTACAGATGTAATTTAGATGTTTAAGTGCCAGATTTTGTTACTAAAACACTGTTGGTGCAAAAAGCTACATCCAGTAAAAGCCATAAAGTATAAAATACCAAGCATCTGATGTCTTAATACTTTCTATTCTGCAAATAGTGTTTTCAACATTTGGAATATGGTCACACCACTAACCTGAGAAACTGCTTTACTTTTGCATGATCTGGTGCAGTGTTAAGACAATATCCCTCCACAACAGCAAAAACATGAAAAGCTATGATTTAAACAATGGTATGAAGGATAGAGGCAATCAGTTTAGCTTGATTCAGAAATTAAGCTAACTACAACTTCGTGACAAAACACACAAGAAGTTCAGGAAGGCTATAAATTTCCATCCAAACTCTTGAGGGATGATTTATTTATAGTAGTGGTTGCTTGCCTAAAAAAATGTTCTGTGCTTCTTTCCAGTGTCTTGGTAAAGAAGAAAGAGTATGTGAAGTAATACAGAGCACAAATATGGGGAAATGGCTTAAGCTTATTAAAGTTAAGGATTCACAGCAGTAGCACTCCCCTCAGCTCCTTGTGCTTGGCCATGCTCTAAGTATCCCTTCTGCTCCTGTCTCAATAAGCTCCAGGTTACTGTTTGACAACCCAGATGCTCTTTGTCGTCACCACCTGGGTCCCTCTGCATCTGATCTCATTGACACTCCCACCCCTGGGTTGTCAGTTTCTTTTCTGACCCTCTGGGTTTTTCAGCTCCTTTCAACTCATGTTCTTTAGATCCCATGGCTTGATGATAATCCTGGGGCCATCAGCTGCTCCTTATCACCATCTTCTTGGTCTCTTCCCTTCCTCCATCATATTTTCATCATTCCCCATCATGTTCAGGAGTTGTGCATTCCAGAGTAAAGCTGCTCTTGTGGTTTGATCATATGCTTCTTTTTTCTGTGACTTTTCCATCAAGACAAGCCTCCTTGTAAAGTCCTCAACACTATTCAGTTTGGTATTGAAACTGAACAGCCATTTGACCCAGGTAATTACAGGCCTGTCAGTCTGATATTGATCCTGGGCAAGATAATTGAGTAGTTTATAGGACTCAATTAATAGAGAATTAAAGGAGGGTAATATAATAAATGGGTTTATGAATAATAGATCCTGTCGGACTAACTTGACATCTTTTCCTAATGAGAATACAAGTTTGGCTGATAATGTCGTGTTGATGCAAATATGCTTAGACTTTCTGTAAAGGCACTGGACTTGGTACTGCACAGAATTTTGATTAAAAACTAGAATGATATAAAATTAACATGGCACATATTAAAATAGATTAAAAGCTGACTACCCAATAGGTCTCAGAGTAATTCTGAATAGAGAATTATAATCATCAAGCGGGAGTGTTTGTATTGGGATCTGGCGTTGATCAGTTCTTGGCCCTACACATTTTTATTAGTTACCTGAAAGAAAACGTAGAATCGTCACTGAAAGACTGCAGATGACACAAAAATTGGGAGTGGGGTAAATAATATAGGGGACAAGTCACAAACGGAGTAATCCAGATTGCTCAGTAAGTTTAGGACAAGCAAACAATGTTTTAATGTGGTTAATGTACACATATATATTTAAGAAGGGCAAATGTAGGCCATACTTACAGAAAGGGAGGTGGGAGGAATCTAGCCTGGGAAGCAGTGACTGAAGACGATTTGGGGGTCATGGTGGATAATCAGCTGAATATAAGTGAGGGACTGTGGCCATAAGAGCTAAAGCAATCCTGGGATGCATAAATAGGGCAGTCTCAAGTAGGAGTAGAGAGGTTATTTTATCTTTCTATTTGGCACCACTGCTGGAATAATGCGTCTGGTTCTGGTACCCACAAGTCAAGAAGAATGAAGAAACTGGAGAGTTAGAGAGAAAAACCATGAGAACAATTAAAGGACAAGAAAATATGCCTTACATTGATAAAACCAAGAAACTCTATCTGTTTAACAAAGGTTAAGTGATGACAAATAGTGTTTGCCTACATGGGTAGCAAATATTTGAATAGTGGTCTTTTCAATCGAGCAGAGAATGATATAACATGATCCAATGGCTGTAAGTTGAAGTTAGACAAATTCAGAATGAAAAAAAATATGCATTATTTCAACAGCGAAGGTAATTAACCACTGAAGCAATTGATCGTGGTGAATTCTCTATCACTAGCAAATTTTAAATCAAGATTGGATTTTTTTCCTAAAAGATATGATCTAGAATTTTTTCAGGGATGTTCTATGGCTTATGTTCTATACAAGAGGTCAGACTAGATCAAGGGTGGACAAACTTTTTGGCCTGAGAGCCACATCTGCATTAGAAATTGTATGGCAGGCCATAGAGAGGAATGGGGGAGAAGAGGCAGAGCTGTGGAGGGGGGGAATGGCAACCATGCAGCGCTGCCTTGGGCTGGTAACAGCTCTAGTC
Source organism: Mesoclemmys tuberculata (assembly GCA_007922155.1). Classification (NCBI taxonomy): domain Eukaryota; kingdom Metazoa; phylum Chordata; order Testudines; family Chelidae; genus Mesoclemmys; species Mesoclemmys tuberculata. The sequence continues at coordinate 29,637,814 of ML675624.1, read as the reverse complement.
AGGGTGCTGCTGGACCCACATGGTGGGAAAAGAGCAGGGGGAGGGACAAGACTGGAAGGGGGGGATTGGCCACTGCGCTCGGGCCAGGGCACCACTGGGCCACGCGGCGGGAAAGGGGTAGAGGAAAGGGATTGGCCTTGTAGGGGGAGCAGCCCAATTACCAGTTGAGCTGGAGGGCTGGATTAAAAAGCTTGAATGTACCATATGCAGCCCACAGGCTGTAGTTTGCCAACCCCTGGACGAGATGATCAAAATGGTCCCTTCTTGCCTTAAAATCTATGAATAATTGTTCTAATAATGAGACTATTAAATTAAAGCCAAAAAGCATTCTGAATAATGCAATTGTAATATTTAATCAAGCCAATAACTTATTGGTTGAGCTAGAACCTTTTAGAAAGACATCTAAAATGATTTGCTAATAAGAGCTAATGTAAGTTATGTAAATGAATCAGTCTGATTTCTGAGCAGAAGTTTCTCCCTGAGAGTTTGTCCACTTTTTGCACGTCTAGTCGGCTTGTAAATTTATAATGCAAGCATGAGCATTCTGTCAGTCAGTGCTCTGGTGCAGCAGACAACTGCCTCAGCCTCAATTCTACTTTTGCTTCCTCACAGAACATGGGTCCCCTGACTGTTCCACCCTAAAAACATTCTGGTTAACTGAAAGGACAATTCCCGGAGTTTTGATTGGCTGGCCTAGGCCTGGAGCTATCCATCACACATCTGTTTATCACTCCTCTGACTGCCATTGTTCAGTCCCTTCCTGGTAGAAAGACTAGAACGGCTTTTTCAGAATCCCTCACATTATGTTGCTAATGATTCCCTTTGTCATGCAATATTTGTTAGGGTTCTTTCTTTTTATCTTAAACACATTATTACAAGAGGTGAATTGCTGTGAAGGACTGCTACCACTTTTGTCAGACCATTTACCAGTTTTGTTAATGTTTTCCTGAATACCTCATATACCTAACACGCTCCCAGAATGAATAAGTTTTTCCCTTGTAAGTTTGCTCATGAATGAAATCAATCTTATGAACCAATTAAGAAATTCAGCAGTTTTTGAAGCAGAATGCACTCGTTATACATTATGACACCAGCAATCCATTTCTTTTGAGACTTTATTTTCTATTTCACTAAAATCATGTCATAGAATATACTTTAGGTGTACATATGGCATATTGTGTTGATATTTTCAAAGACATGAGGCTGATAGAGACATAAGTATTTTAGTTAATGTGAACATACAAATGACTATATTGGTACATGCAGTCTTAATACACATGGGAATGGGAATGGGAATGATTAAACAAGCATGCAAGTTTTACCAGGACTAAATGGGTAGTCAGCATTGAGTTTGCTCCCTCACCAGCATCTGTCAGTGAGATTATATAAACATTTAATCAGACTTTATACAGAAGAATTAATGAGTTTGTTTTTTTTCCAGCTGATTTCATATATTCAAATAAATTGTCAATCTTCTTTCATATGGCTGGTGTACAGGTGAAACTGTTGCTGCTGCTCAAGTTGATTGAGCCAGATGGCTACATCAAGAGTGGCAGAATTTATTGCAGGGATGCCTCTTTCATATTTATTAATTGGACGGTAGTTAGTAATATGTTTGATCCGTCAGGAAGAGCCACACTGCCAAGCTGGGAAGTCCTTGATTTTCCTTTTGTGCATTAAATGTCTGCATCTACATGGTTGGTTCAGATTCAGGTCCGAGTTGACCAAGAGGTCTGTAGGAGGTCAAACCCAGGAGCCTTCTGTGTGGGATCCAGCACAAGGTGCTTATTTTTAAAGTCTTGTTTAGCCCAATCGTCTTTCCAAGCCTCCTTCTGATCATAGCCTGATTGTATAAGGCTAAGCGAATATTTGCAGGTTTGCAGGACTTAAGGTATTGTCAAGGTCTTGGCAGATAGGAAGACATCGGTTTCCTGAATTCAATGAGCTTCGCGAAGTGTCGCAGCAGTTTAGTGTATTGGCGGGGAAGTGATGTGAGACAGAACAGAAAGCCATACTGTTAGTCAGCTTAAGAGTTCCTGTGATGCACCACATCACTGTATACAGAGGGGTGTCAACAAGTTGCCGGTAGCTGTATCTGCTCCAAACTGGTGCTCAATATTCAGCTGCCAAATATACAAGTACCATTGTAGATGTTCACAACACTGATATCAATGCACCCCAGATTGTACCTGCTAGTTTCTGAATTAGGTCAGTAAAGTATGATTGATCTTAGACTACTTACCAGTAAACAGTAATAAGGAAGTAAAAAGATGCACAGCCTGAAAATGATGTACTTTGCCTATGTAGTGAGGCTACCCATAAAATACTGATTTTGGCTGAGATTCTCATAGAAGCCTACAAGAATTAAGGGCTAGATTCACAAAGGTACTTAGGTGCCTAACTGCCACCTAAGTGCCAAGTACACCATTAGCCACCATTGATGGTCTCAGAACCTTGCTCAGCTGCTACCTAACCTCATTGGTGCCTACATTTCTGAAGGTGAGCACACACAAAGCTGACTAAGATGTGATATTACCCAGTAGCTAATGAGCTACTTGGAGCCAAAGCTGAATCCACAGCAGCAGTAGGCACCTCCCTTCTGCCTGTCAGTCTAGCACCTGAAGGCCTGTATCAGAGTTAGGTTCCTAAATACCTTTGAGGAGTGGGCCCCAAACCCCATCACTTTCCTCTGCATTTCACTCCTGGAGAGCTTTAGGCAGCTCCCTGCTCAATTTGTTTTATTTTTAAAGAGAAATTTCCCTCTTTTAAGGTGTGCTTTACATTGTAATAGAGAAAGATAATTTAGGGACAGGTTTTCAAGAGAGCTGCTCATCCAGCAGCTTCCACCGTAATGTCTGAAAAACGGTCAGTGCCATATGACAGGAGGAAGATTCTTTAGTTTACAGTACCCAGTTAAAGTATTTCATTGTTTTAACGTTTGGTTAGAGCAATACAAGAATTTGTACTAAACTAAGGCTAGCATTACAAATTACCTATCATTACACATGCAATGGTGAGTTATCTAGAGAAACTAGAAATAGCTTTAAATCCTAGGCAGCATACTTGGTTTAATATGTGAGTGAAAGAAATTTGAGAATTGACATTTCTAACTTTTATGGTTACTATTGATCAAACTGTTAACTTACATTTCCATAGCCTTCTATTTGTTTAAGGCTTATTGGCAAATTCATAAAGATCTGTATTAAGGATCCATAGTTTTATTTTAGTTTCAAAATCCCTGCCTCAAAATAGAATTTAGTGTATAGTGATGAATGTATTTTAATTGTGATAAGACTGATGTATTGTGATCTGATCCATTACTGAATTTATTTTAACATCTTGGTTTAAATTAATTTACATAAACTTTGTAAATATCATAAGAACATCTTCTAAGAATTTGTGTCTACAAGGAATACATGAGAAATGTGATACAGATGAAGGTTTAGTTAAAACTACTGAATTAGTGAGTGTTTTATACTGTACCTACAATAATGATTTTATAAAGTATCTACCTGCCACTATGTTAAAAATGGTGTCACAAAGTGTTAATAAATATAAAACTACATTCTTTTGGCAGTAATGGGAAATTTCTGTTCTGTTTGGATGCCATTAACTCCTAATAGGCCACAGTCTACTCCATCTTCAAAACAATAATTTTGCTGATTTACTTATTGCACATGAAACAAATCATTAATGGCAAAAGTAAAATTGACTTCAGAATGTTTGATACTGTGCAAATAAATGATTCAACTTCATGGCCTATTTCTTCATGTCATAATGAATTATGCCCTCCTCACAGAGATTACATGAATCAATAGGTTGCATGAATGAACACAATATGTTATGCTTCTGTTAGTGAAATATTTAGGAAAGTATAATTAAACTAGGTTGTAAGAAATCAGTTACTTGCTGATCAATTTACCTGAAGTTGGTGAAAATAAAACAGGTTTTTGTGAACATATACTACTTTCTTAGTATGGTGAAAACCACAGATAGTTGTAAAATTACAGAGTTGATAGCCATAGTAATTTTTAATTCCATTTCTGAAATATACCTTCTGCATAAAGTTATATCTTGTATAATGAACGTGTAAGCTATTGACATCGGACTTGATTCTGTAAGGTGTTCAGCACCCTAAATTTCCATGAACTTTAAGCCCATCAATATCTTTTAAAAACATATGTGATAGCTCATCATAGAACATCACCAAGCAATTTCTGCATCAGGCCCATAACTTTTGTTTGAGCTAACTGGAGGATGGCAATACCCTTTTGTAACAACTTTAAAGATTTCTGTGTTTGAAAAAAAACAAAACCTTTAGAACATTTTTGCAGAAGGAATGGTGTAAAAATTTCTTTTCAAATTGAAACCTGAGCATTTTGCTTTGGGAACTGTATTGAAACAGTTGCATCTCAGTCAGTTTCTATGGCCTGGTGATTAGGGCACTGGACTGAAATGTAGAGACCAAGGTTCAACTCCTTGCTTCTTCCCGTTCTGAGTGATTTGAGATGAAAAGCTCTGTTCCAAGTCTGAATCTGTGGCAAAGCAGGGACCTTGGTCTTCCCAGCCCAGGGTCCTACCAAACTATAACTAGTTTCTCTGCCTAGCTTTGATGAAATTGCATAATTAATTACATCTGGCTGAAAATTTACTGGCCTGCTCTAATTCCATGACCTGTGTGATATAGGAGGTCAGAGTAGATCATAACATCTCTTTTTGGCCTTAAAATATGAAATTCTGTGTGGTATGCAGCTTGCTGGGGTACACAAGGTTTAAGACACCTTGCTCTTTGCATGAGAAAGCCTTGTCTGTACCAGCCAGGTGTCAGCTCCACTGGCCACAGGAAACAGGTGCTACCCTCCATGCCTACGCAGGCTCATGATAGGCACTCTCCAACCCACAAGCCTTCTGCACATCCCCTTAGAGTTACCATCCCTTGGTCACCATTCACAGATCACAGACTTAGGGTTGGAAGGGATTTCAGGAAGTCATCTAGTCCAATTCCCTGCTCAAAGCAGGACCAACCCCAACTAAATCATCCCAGCCAGGGTTTTATCAAGCTGCACCTTAAAAGGAGCAATGTAGACTAGTTTACCAGTTTGCTTTAAGACCATTTCACTTAAACGCTAGTAGACACAAGCAAACATTTGTTTAACAAAGTATTGGCAACAAATGATTACATGCAATGAAATCATAGTACACCTTTTAGAGCCTAGACTTAAGTGTCTTGTTAATTATCTACTGAAGTTTAGCTGACCCAAAGCCTGTGGAGCATTTTTCAGCTAGGGTGGCTGTGATTAGCTTTCAGAAGCCAAAACATGCTGACAGTTCATCTCCTTGCTGAAAGATCCTGGGTGCACCTCAGATTCCCCAGTTATATCCCTAAAACCCATTGTCTTTCCTCGCAAATAAGACACTTGTTTTGTTTTGGGGTTTTTTGCTGCAGATCTTCTCATGA
>ML675624.1:29606722-29631956 GCA_007922155.1 Mesoclemmys tuberculata | reverse complement strand
GGTTCCTGGGTCATAGTAGGTACTCAATAACCTCATTAGATGCAAGAATGGTAAATATGAAGTTACTTATCTGATGCCACATCCTGTATATAGTGAAAAATGTATTCCATCACTATAGGATAAACTGGAAAAAATGTACAACTATTTTGCACTCTCGTATTAGTGATTTATGAAAGTGTACAGCAAATGTGGTCTAAACAGTCAAAAAATTGCAGCTGCACTTGCTCATGCAGTATATTTGCAAATCAAATATTGTGCATTCTAATGCAGATAGGAATTGATGTGCAAAAGTAAAGAACGGTACAACTGCAAAGATTTAACGTGTGAAAAGTAAGCCAAATGTTTAGGATGACTTTCTTCATAGGCCACACATTTAAATCCTAAAGAAAAAAATTAAACATTGAGAATGAAGAGCGACAGAAGACAGACTGTCAGGTATAAAAAGCAAATTCATTTTTTCTTATTTTTAGTGCCTGCCTGCAAAATAATGTTCGGTATTAATGTAGAGCTGAGCAATGTAGGTCAGAGATAGTGCTCATTCTGCTTTAATTACACTTTCATGTACTCTACAGTACAAAGTTAAACACCTCAAGCTCCCTATATTATTGTACAATTCTGCTTAACAGAGGAGGAAGGGTGAAAAAAATAGTACAGCCTGGGAGACCAGAAACCTATGTTCTAATCCCATCTTTTATGCACTCTTGTTCATATTGAACAAGTTATTTAACTTGTCTGCCTCAGTTTGCCCTCCTGTCAAATATTTTTTTCAAGTGTATGATATGAATATCGCATGGTTTGATCAATCAACCAACGCCTGCAAGCATACTGAGAACTCACTTAGAAAGCACTCGGTAAATTTGTTTTTATTCATTTGAAAAGCCAAAAGATTCAACTCCCATCAAATTCATTTTTTGCTGCCCTCCCCAGAAACATGTCTCTCATTGTTTAGGTTTGGCTGAAAGCATAAAGGTTTCACAATGCCTTGAAAGCACAATATGTATTTCACTGTTCATTTTGGCAGAGCGAATAAGATGCTCTACACTCATGAGTAGCATCAGCATTTCTGTGGTTCTTGAAAATGAGTTCTCCCCACTCCACTGTGTATTCGTTGGTGGAGAGGATTAAGAATTCATCTTTCTTTCTCAGCCTTACAAGATCTGTGTCCTGACATTAGCACATGGGATTGTCAACACAGCACTGCTTACACCCATAAAAGGCAGAGCATACCAAAGTGACTCAGTGAAGAAAAGTTTTCCCAGATGGGTTTCCCTTTCAGAGCTTTCTCAAGGTTGGGTGGTATCTCCTCATCCCCCATGGCTCTTAAATTGGGATCCCCATGCTTAATGTTTACGATGATTGTATGCTAACTTGTTTTTTGGATTCTAGTCTGATGGTACAACCTAAGTGTTGTAGTGATTTTTTCTTTTTTGGCCCTCAGATGACTGTATTCGGACCAGATTACCTACTTACTATGAAATCTCTGTCAGGTGTGTTTTGATTTTCTCTGCTTGTTCCTATCCCTGTTTAATTAACTACACCTACATTTTCTTCTCTTCGGGCGGAGTTCCCAGAACTGAAGCAGCAAGGAAGAGATACAGGGTATAGGATTTTGCCAATGGTAGAATGCCTGTAAGTGTCAACAGATGTGACTGAGCCTGCTTTGGTATTTTTTTCCACCATGTGGAATTTCTTGCAGGAAACCTGTCACTTTCTGCATTCTCCAGCTGTTTCTTCTTAATATATGTTTGACTAACACCTATGTTATACTAAAACTAGAATTCTATCTTATTGAGTAGGCAAAGTGCCACCTTAACAGATGGCAACGAGTAGCCTAGATAAGCATGTACAACATTTAAAGCTGCATTTCCAGACAAGAATGTTGAAGCAAAGATACATACAGGACTTCTGGACTGAATGTTCGAGTGCTTGGTCATGACCATTCCATTGTAGGTGTGTTTACACCTCCGTGCATGGTTACCAGGTTACCTTTTTTCCCTTTAGCAGCACCCATACGGCAGACTCTGTTGCCCTCTGGAACCCTGCGCACATGCCGCTGTATATGAGGCACTGCTGGCCCTACACCCCTCAGTTCCTTCTTTGCGCCTGTGAGAGTAGATGGAACTGCTACGACTTACATCGCAAGTGTTCTCAATCCCTTTTGTTCTCCTTAATCCATTGTTATTGCCTGAGTGAGGTAGATGAGTCATTAGTGTTGAGGGGTGTGCTATTTGAGGAGCTAGTCTCCTCGGCCACTCTGGTATCGGACGCCTTGGACTTCGGGTGGGGGGGTCACATATCAGTGCCAACCTCAGCACACAAGGGGTCTAAATTGAAGTAAGAGAGGCACACGCACATCAACGTGAGAGAGTTATAGCTCTTTGCCTAGCCTGTGGGGTGTGTCTCCGCTTTGTTGCGGGCAAGGTAGTGCAGGTGCCGACAGACAACACAGCTGCCATGTATTACATCAACAGACATGAGGGAGCCCATTCCCAGCCCTCTGCAAGGAAGCAAGTTGTCTGTGGGACCTGATGGTGAGGCACAATTTTCATGTCATACCTCTCACTTCTCTGGAGTGAGGAACAATGAGGTGGACCGCCTCAGCAGATGGTTCTTACCCACCACAACTGGTCGCTTCACCCAGATGTGATCACTATGATTTTCCAATGGTAGGGCTCTCCCTAGGTGGATGTGTTTGCCTCAACATGGAACAGGAAATGCCCGCAGTTCTGCTCCCTCCGCGGTCTGGAGGCTGGGTTTGCTCTCCGATACCTTCCTGCTGCAGTGGCCAGGGAGCTTCATGTACATGTTTCCGCCCATTCCGCTTCTTTGCGAAATCCTGCTGAAAATCAAGAGGGACAAAGCAGATGTTACCTTAATTGCACCGACCTGCCATGCCAGCACCGGTTCAGCATGCTGCTGTACTTATCGATCACTCCCCTCCGCTGGAGCTACTGAGACCTTCCCTGCTGATAAAGTCCCAATGCTGCCGCCTGTTTCGCAGACTGCCCACTGAGATGAGTCCAGGAGGGGCGGGAGGTGGATCAGAGGCAATGCATGGTTCTGCAATAGCAGGGAAGGAGAAGCAGCAGTCCATAGCTATAGGGGTGGCCAGGGAGGAGGACCTCAGCCTGAAGGCAGTCACCATTCTGCTTCCTCCCTCCATGGTCTGCAGGAACACAGAGATTGGGAGGGGGGGTAGTGGAGCATTTCCCTGCTTGCCCCCCACTTGTGCACACCCATGATCAGAACAATTTCCTGCTTCTCCCTCACCATGCCAAGCTTCCAATATTGTATTTCATTGGTGCAAGCTAAAAATAGGTCTTTCAGCAAAAGCAACAGAAGAGCTATCTGGAGAAATAAGCATCTACACTGTTAAATTACCCAAAATAATTTAATAGCAATTCTTAGTTTCCAAAACACAGAGCACTAAGCTCTGCCACCCTTGTTTGCTGAGTGAGCAATCCCATCTCCCTCAGACTATTCACAGATTAAAGTTCTACTTATTGTGTGATGGCAGAATCAGAACCAAAGTAATACATAAAACTACACAGAAGCCTGAGCTGCAAGGTCTAGATTTTGATCCCATTTCAGTGATGCTTGCAATTGAGTTCTCTGCAAAGCCCATTGTAGAAATAGGACCAATGGCAAAATTCAGATCTAGAGTGACAACTTTTGATTCAGAACACTGCATTTTCACATCTAAAACCATGGATTTGGTTCAGATCTATATTTCACAAAACTTTGTTTTATGACTTTATTTTACTACTATGAAAGAAAAAAGCAAACTAGGAAAAGCTCGGTTGATCCACTAAGGTTCAACTTGAATTTTAAAAGAATGATTGTCTGGAAACTCAGTATATGGCTATTCCTGGATTTGTTAGATGTAAGTAAATTAATGTAATTCATCAATGTAACCACTATTATGTGGGCTAAATCCTAAAGTCCTTACTGTTGTGAATTACACGCAGCACAGTACTGAGAAAAGAGAAATTTTGACTGAAGCTACTACCACAAAACTTCACTTTTGCAAAGAGCAGAATGGAATTTTTTTTCAAACAGAGCAGACAGACATTTTTTTAAAATGTCTCTATCTTAAAGATCCCCATTAAGTAATCTGTATGGAACAATACATTCACTATGTCTAGGAAGTATAAAAACAAATTGACCCTGTTTGAATTTGAACCTGTGGCTCCAGAGATTTGAACCTGTGGTTCCAGAGATTAAAGATTCACAACATATTCAATTGCTGAGGGGTTTGACATATTCACTTATGCCCCTGCTGGCAATTCCATAGAGCTGCCACAGATGTAGCTCAAATACAACATCTCACATGAGTTTCTGATCAAGGCTATTTCATCATAAGACAACTAATAAATACAAATGAAAGAAAAAAAATTGGACTACTTTGTGAAGTCCATACATTTTTTCTGTCCTTTAAAACAAATCAGGTCAACTTATTTAAATAAAAGCTGAAGAGTCTTCGAAGAAGTGGTTACTCACCTTGTGCACTACCTGAGGTTCTTCAAGATGTCTGTCCCCATGGGTGTTCCACCATACGAGTGGCAGCATGTTTGCATCTGGAATCTGAGATTTTTCAATAGCTGTGCGCATGTGCAGCCCAATGCGCACCTCCACTCCCTTGCATGGGAAGTATGCATAGCACTGAGTAGCCCGAAAGCTCTCTGTTCTTTCTCTGCTGCAGAGCCCATATGTAAAGCTTCAAAGCCGAGGGGAGGAGGGCAGGTACTGAAGCACCCATGGGAACATCCATCTCAAAGAATGCATTGCTGGTACTTTCCAATACCAATTTTTGTCCTTCAAATGGTTGATCTTCAACCATTTTCAGGATTCCCAAAGGAGGTACAAACAGATGTAACCAGGAAGCTCACCACATTACTACTGCAGTAGCAGTGGATCAGACTGCCCTGTCGGCTGAGTCCAAGGAGGCTTGAAGAGCTGTGCGGGCTATTAGGTGGCCTTCTGCTATTAGGGGCAAGAATTTCTCCTTTTTCGCCTCTGGGAGGTCTTGTCATAACTCCAATTTAGGATAGTTCAGATAATTGTATTTAGCCATGAGAGCCTCAGTTTGAAATTTTAAACTGGAGGGTGGCAGAGAAGTAGGATTTTCTCCCAAATAAATCTAGTAGTTTCCAATCTCATTCGGGATAGTCAGAGTGGGATTGATAATGGCAGCATTAACAACAAGGGAGTTCGGGGAAGGATGAGAGAACGCATAGTATTTTCTATCCATGTTTGTATGTAGGTGGGATAGAGGATGAAGACTCCCATAACAGATTGGCAGGTTTGAGTAGTGTACCACTGATATGATTTTTGCTGCCAAAGATGTATGGAGAATGTCAATCAGCTCATGCTTCTGTTCCTTGACCTCCTTCAGTTGAATGTGTAGCATGTTTGCCACTCTACAGAACAAGTCCTGAAAATGTCTAAAATCATTGGCTGCTGTGGGAGGTGGTGGCCTCATGGCCTCATCTGGTGAGGATGATGAGACTTGTAGTGCCAGTAGTGCTTCTTCTTCTTGGTTGTCCTCATGTTCCTCCACCTGTTCCTCCACCTGTTCCTCTTGTGGAGGTTATACGTCAGGAGAATGATGAGGATTGGATAGACTTGAGGGCACTGTACCTGTTGTGTTGGAGGATTACCAAACTGAGCCCTGTACATGGCCCAAGGGTCCGTGCAAGGCCACTTAGGTGGGAGGAGAATGGAAGGTTGCATCCAAGGAGGCCTCTGCCAGGAATGGGTTCTGTGAAGTATTAATGGGTAAGTTTGCAAGGCTGGTGCTATTTGCCTAGATGTTGATGGGGCAATAAATTCACCATATTCCTCCTCCTCTTCCCCTGTGTCACTAGGGAAATGGGGAGCCATTCCTGTGGGGGAGCAGGAAGCATGGCTTGACTCAGGTGATGGGGATACTTGGGGTAAGTATCATTTGAGAAGTGGAGACTCGAGTAACAGACACTCTTAGGTCTGTTATGTATCTGAAACCATGCGGTGCATAGGGCATCAGCAGTGCCAATGTAGTACAAAGTGCCCTGGGGTGTGTTTCCATATGGCCAGCAGGTGTTGCCAGAGATTTTTTCAGAGCCACTGATTTAGTCAGTGCTGAGGTCTTCATTTCTGGCAGCTGCTTTGGAGCCACAAAAGATATCAGGGCCAGAGATGAAATAGAGGCTTGTTTTGGTCACCACAGATAGAAGGTGGTGTCAGTAGCTGATAGTCTGCCCTTGCAGAGTATTTTGACCTTTTCTTAGAGGCTGAGGAATTCAGTCTCATGCAGAGGCATGCTCCTTGTCAGATGGATCTAGCTGGGGACCGCATACTTGGAGTTTGTGGTTGAGGAGGCGGCCACGTTTCTCTTATCCTCTGACAATTCAAAGAATGTTTTTCTCTTACTCGGGCATGTAGAGCACAGATTGGTAGATGATCTTTCTTATTGTGAGAGTCTCTCTGGGAGGAGAACAAGCCCGGATCTGACACTAGATGATGGGATTGTTCCATTAGAATATGTGTAAGTTTAACGTTCCTGCCCTTCTTTGCCCTTGGTTTTAAGTCAAGGCAATGGGAACACTTCTGGGGAATATGTTCCTCTCCCAGGCAACGAATGTACTTTGCCTGGCCGTCCATTATTGAGAAGGCAGCCCTGCATGAGACACACATCAAACCCAGGAGAACTGAGCATAAGGGGAGGGAATAGCTTCCCTATCAGGAAGGGAAGAAAGTAGGAAAACAAAAACTTATGCAACACTAAAAACTGTAGGGTTATGGATATTAAAATGAAGTTGTAGGAATTTTTTATTTTATTTTAATGTATTTATTTATTTTAAGAAAGAGGAAAATGAAGAACCATCTAAGGGAGTGTTTGCTATCTAAGAAGATGAAAAACAGGCTCTGTTAAGGGTTCCATTCCAGACTGCAGGCAGTAGAGAAGGGACTGAGAGCAGTTTGACTGCTCAGCACTAGGGGACCTGCATATGTGCAGTCCAATGGGCACTGCTATTGAAGTTTTGACTCCAGATGCAAAGGCACTGCCACACCTAAAGTAGAGCACCCATGAGGACATCACTCAGAGGAATTTAACCTATTCAGCACAAACTATCCTGAGCTTTCTGTAAATCTATGCTCAAGAACGTTTACACACACTATAGGTGAATTTTTACAATATGTTTTTTAAAGTAAGACGGATGGTAGGTAACTCCCTCTCCCAATTTAGAGAGTGTAATTACTCCCCCACCAATGAACAGATTGTGAACTGTAATCTCCAAAAATTATAGCGTTCTCTGCTACTGCAGTTTCCCAATGGGATCTGCTAATAGATAGTTACTGTCTTTTCAGAATTATTTTGAAAGCTGTGCTCTACTTGACTCAAGTCATAAAAGACTTTGGTTCAAATTAAAGATATGAACATGAATAATATAATGGGTCACTGAAATCATTCTTTCAAGAAGTGTATGATTCAATACAAAATAAACAGTACCTCACATTCATACAAGTGCTGTGATGTATTTGCATTTCATTAATTCAAAATAACTCAGTATTTTATTTATTCCATATGTGTATAACCTGAACTGAGCTCTTTGGAACAGAAACTGTCACCTTAATATATGCCCACATGGTGCCTAACAAAATGCAGCACTGATTCTTCATGAGTGTCCCCAGGTGTTATTGCTTGTACAAGCAACAATAGACATTACCTAAGCAAAACCTTTTCATTTAAGTAGAACAGTAGGTACTATATATACACACTGTACATCAATTATTAATCAGTAGGTGACTCCACTAGAAGTAAGTATGTTTCCTATACTTGGAAGGCAGTAACCAAGTTTTAAAATATCTACCAAATGTCCTTGCAAGAAAAAAAAATCTTTAGACATTTAGAATTTACCTGTTATTTATTGCTCAGTTTGTAGTGGCTGCACAAATTTTGCCACAAAAAATGTACAATATTGACAAAGGGAATGCAGCATTTGGATTAAACCAGATCTGAGTATAGATCGTAAATAAAAAGGGATGTATGATGCATACCAACGGCTATATTATGTAAATGTTATATAAACATAAAAGAATATTTAATGAAACAAATTTCTATGAGCCAAATATTCTGCTGCTCTGCTCCCTCTACCACAGTCAGGCTCCCACTTCACCCTCCCCACAACCCAACATGGGCAGGCTTTCAGTTGCATGGAGGGGGAATCTGGCCATCCCCGGGTAGATGATGGTCCCATAGGGTCCATTACCACCTAATCAGTTCGAACTGCCCTCCAATTGTTTTAATTGAACCCAATGCTGGACAGAGAATTAGAATGCTCCATGTATTCCCCTATTTCTGTTGCCATTAGTTAGCAGACAACCTAGCCTACGTGCCTTGCACCTTCAGAAAAAAGGTTGGGGCCAAATCCTAAGGCCTTACTCTGTTTTATGTAGTCCTTACTTAGGCAAACTCATTGCGTGAAATCCAGGCTGTCATTAAGTGAAACAACAACTCTCAAAGCCTTAAGTGGGGTCAGAGTTTTACACAATGACTCAAATAGGACTTTGGATGGCCGAAGTGGGTAAAACGATCTGGACTGTTGGATCTTGGTGCAGGAACAGGACTCAACCTGGAACTGTCATGAGAAAAACTCTTGAGATTGAGCGGCCCCACTAAAATCAGTAAGTGACAATTCAAAATAAAGGAAAAAAGTTTACCGGAATATCCAAAGCTCTTTTGCCAAACATTTTAATGAAAATAAAGTAACAGATATATAGAAATATAGATTTGTTTTATAGATATTACATATTATAGATTGTATAGAAATCTATAAAACAGAGCTGGGCTTACTAAGAAAAAGGAAATGCAAGAGGAAAAAGGATAAGGAAGTCAAGCAGTGTTACTATTCCATATCCCTTCTGCACTTGCCATGAAATCAATACATAAAGAATAATTTGAAGACCGATCCCATCTGACTGCTCTTATCTTACCACCTGTAGTTTCCAAGAGTTGTGCCAGTAATCCATTCATGAAGCTTTCATTCTAGACTATTAAGCATATTTGTCCATTCTCTCTTTGGTAATGTAGTTACATCAGATATGTTTCCAAGAAGAAAGGATTTAATAGGCACCATATTTTTTCTGCAACTCCAAATTTGAGCTTCTTCTTGACAGCCAAAATAAATCATTCCAATTTTAGTTGTTACTTCTGACTTGACATTATATAAATGCTTTCTGCCCCAATCTCTAACAAATGCTCCATGAAGAGAACTCATTTCAACTGGAGTTCTAAACACAGTGCACTAGATGGACCAGTATTGTAGTTTCTAAAATGTCACCAAAACATGATTCATTGGTCTCAAGACAGTATTAACTACCATGTAGCCCAAGTGTGGTCAGTCATGCCTTTTTTTTTTTTAATTCTGAATTTTGAGTGAGAATGATGAGCCAAATCTTTTGAAAGCTGGTAAATCTGGTTTGGATATAAGATGTTGATTGGAACATGCATGATGACATAAGAATCTAGTTTATAGTGATAAACTGCAGCTCTTCTGCTAGTGTAATTTGCAGAAGATGAATCCAAAACAAATTTCATATTTCATTATGACAGAGTTTACATTAGCATTCTGCAAACTACAGTTTAGTAATGTGAAACAAATTCATCTTTGAACACAGAATTAAAAATGATTGTAAGTTTACTTTGCTGCATATAAAATTGCACTGGGCAATGGAATTCATGAAATATTTTTCATGTTACTGACAATTAAACAAGACAAATATTTTAGACAAAAGCTGAAATGTATGTAGTAAGAATCTGGGATCAGCATTTATTTTTTCTGAACCGGATCTTCTAGAACTATTAGTCTTGGCACTTAATTACAAGGTGAAGCTAAAAGCGGTAGTTAGCTTTTGAATAAATTAAGTGAAGGTGAAAGAACCAAGAGCTTTTTAAATGTCTTGAATAAATTATATTTAAACATGTGGGGGATAAATTTTTTTTCTGTGGAAGCCCTCTCTCATAACAGAGTTCTAGACCAAAAGAAATGTCAATTTTCCCCCTTCTTTTTGTAGGATGATTGAAAAAAATCAGGGAACAAGCTTCCGGTCTGGAGAAATGTTAAGTTTTTTTAAACACAAATATGATCTATAACTTTGTTAATCTGCAGTTCAGCAAGACCATGATAACAAAATATGCAAAAAGTGTTCTTTTCGTTCTGGCAGCTTCTTGGTACATAAGTAGGGGTGACAGGATTCTGCACAGAAGTGTATGTGCTATCAGCCAGCACTTGAAGGCGTTCTACTAAAAGGGATAAGTATTAAGATCTTTTTTTTGTTCTTTATAATTTATAAAGTCAGCTCTGACATATTTGTCAGTCTTCAAATATTGACGACTCCATTTTTATTTTAATATTAAAAATCCCTGTCTTCCATGCTAGCCAGGCAGGAAAAATTCAGTTTAAAAAGCCCCAAAGCCACTACTGTATCAAGTCCTTCAAATTTGTTCTCCAAACTCCCCTCTGCTATAGGGCACCAAAAACTGCCATCCGTTGTAAGTTGTGAGCACTGCTCCTGAGTGGCTAAGAATTGCATACACAATTAGTGTGTCACCTCACTATCTCCTACTCATTCCTCCTGCTCACTTGTGTTTGATATTGTAAACCAGGGATGGGTAACTGAAGACTCAAGGGCCATATCCAGCATGGCAGATCTCTCTATTTGGCCTAACCATAGGCAGCTGGTGAAAATACTTGGGGTGGGGGAACAGAGCAGAGATGTTGACATGGGTGGGCCAATCTGCACCCAGGCCTGCCCAAATCTAGGCACCAGGCACTGTGCTTAAAGTAGGAGGAAGTACCAGGGCAGGAAGTGGTGGAACCACATCTGTCACTCATGAAGGGGAGCAGCTCTGCCCAGTGCCACTCAGCTGTGGTCACTGCCTATCCATTGGCTCCCAGTCCCACAACCAACCTGACTGCGGCCAGTTATCCTGTCATCCCTCAGTTATGGGCAGACTGGGGTGCACCTCTGCCAATGAGGAGGCGGTAGTCCGCTGGGAGTCATAGCAATAGAGACCCCTCCTTGCCAGCATGACAGAAGGGCATTCAGGCCAATTTTGACTGTGAGCAGTAGGATCTCATTAGCCAGGTCACACCACCAGTCTCTGCTCTGCTCCCCCATGGACACATGCTTTGTCATGTGATTGAGTTGGGATCCCAAGCAATACAGGCTCTAGCTCTATCCTATTCCTGACGGTTTGCTTAATTTCTCTACATTAGTAGCTATGTGACCTGCCCTGCCAACTGCTGAGGGGTCCTGGACAGAACTCATTGTTTGGGAGCTGAGAGCGAATCAGCCAATGGGGTGGAACTAACCTGAGCTGAGTGGTGTGGGATGGGGGGGGGGGAAGAGGGGGAAGGGCGGCATGAAACTGAGTGGAGTTGTATGAGGCAGGAGCAACTTTATACAAACATTGCACCCCTAAGTGACCTGGCTTATTTTTTAAAAATGTTTTTCTGTACAGCCCACCAAAGGTGGTAAAAGGATTTTGTGCTCCTCTGCTTCTTAAACTTGCTCATCCCTGCTGTATGCTTTGTGGAGCAGGGATAGTCATTTACTACATATTTGCACAGTGCCTACACAATAGGGCCTGATTTGATTGAAGCCTTTAGGTGTTGGTACAATATAAATTGCGCAAAAAATGAGAAATTATACCAGATGTTAGGACTGGTTTATCCACAAAGGTATGGGAGGCTGTCACGCGGGCTGCATTAGGAGGGGGGGGCATTGGTGTTGTTTGACCTTAATATGTCAAAATCATAATAATTCATGTAAGACATGCCATGTCAGGTACTGTTAGAAAGGTGATGATATGCTGAATAAGATGATAATATTTGTGCTCATGTGTCATATGTGTAAGGAAACTTATGGAGATCTTTGATATCCCTGTATTTCAAACTGTGCTGTGGAAGACACACCCCAGACAGAGAGGCGGCAGGACAATAGCTTGCTTAATAGCCCATTCAAGGCCTTATCAGAAGCCAGAGGCCCGGGAAGAAACTAAAGGCATACCGGAAGAGTTACCAGGATTGGCCCATGTGACTATGGACTTCATTTTGGTTCCAGTAAAGTTCCACAAGCCACATGGCCAGTAACAGAGGGTATATAAGATCAAACCACAGAAACCATTTTGTCTTCGTCTTGTGTCCTTGTTCCTGTCCAGCTGCGGACACACCTCTAGATTAACACACTTTGCAACTGAATTGAAGGACTTAGACCCATCCAGGTACTGGATGTACACCAGAGGAACTATACAAGCCTGCAACTCCACAATTGTTCTAGAAATCTGATGTATATGGACTTTTAAATCATCTGTATGTATCTGATTGCTTTAAGCCTTTAACACTTCTCTTATTGTTTGTTTTTCTTTTATTAATAAACCTTTAGTTTTAGTTACTAAAGGATTGGCTGGCAGCGTGGTATTTTGGGTAAGATCCAAACTTATAGTGAACTGGTACTGTGGCTGATCATTTGGGATCAGAGGGAATCTTTTAGTAAAGAGCATAGAGTTAAAGCAACTGGTCTCTTTACTGGACCTAGTGTCGGTTTTGGGAGCCAGAGACTGAAATGCAGTAAAGGAGGCTGTGTGTATTTGCACAGTGGCTTCTTGATAACCAGTGTGGGGGAATCAGAAGCACTGTTTTTGGCTGGTTGGGAAGTCTGACTGTGGTGTCACCCACCAGTGCTGGGAGAATTTACTCTCCTTTTGCAGCCTGCCCTGACCCTGGCATTATCAGTGGGCTACCCTGGGCACAGACGGGTTACAGAGGCCTTAGACATGTCATGTGACCTTTCAAGGCCCTTACTAGAAGGAAAAGAAGTGCTGAATCTTTAGCAAAAGCATCTTTTCTCTCACCTGTGAAAGGGACTGATCCAAAGGCTACTGAATGGAATGGGAAGCTTTCCATTGACTTTATTGTGCTTTAGACCAGGTCATTATTTAGGCATCAGAACTTGACCTACAGCCTGAGCCACAATATTCAAACTTCTATTTTTAGCACACCAGATCAAACCCTGATGGTATAATCTGTCTAGCTGGGCAGGGCAGCATGCTTTAGGTTGCATATAGACTGGGACAGGGACAGCAAGTAGAATGGGATGGAGACAAAGAACCAGGAGTGGGGAAAAGACAGCTCTGTGATGGGAGCAGGTTGTAGGGGAGAAGGCAGATGGGGTCAAGTTTGGGGAAACTGGGTAGAGATCACTAGAGCACATTCCTCTTCAAAACCTGAAATGGGATCCAAGATTCCTGAGTCTCCTCCTTCCTCTGTGACCAGCAAATATCTGTGTTATACACTGGCTAAATTGATACAAGAGAATTTTAAGCTGCTGTAGGCCACGTAAGAAGATTAGTACCAGAGACAGCATTTAGCCACACAGCTGAAAAGCACTCAGAGGGAGAGAAAACATGGTAGATTTTTTCTGTTCTAATTTTTTAATAACAAAAATGGTGACTATCAATGATTTGGCATGAAAACTAACTAATAGATATATAGTTAAGTTTAAAGCTTTTGATAAGTAGTAATGATAGTTTAGAACAAGTTTTAGCTAGGAATCTAAAATGCTGGCCACGGTGTGGTGTTAGAGAGACACAAACAAAATGGAGGTGTTAAGAAACTGACTAAGAGCAGAAAGGGAGAATGGAGTGAAAAAAGGTCACTCCTAATACCTGAGGAAAGGGATCAGTTAGGTAGGAAGGGGCATCTCCAGGAGGTCCAAGTTTGAGTAAACAAGTGAAACTAGTTAGCATATAAGGGATAACTGATTGTTAAAAGATGATATCACCCCTGGGAGGGGAAGATGCTGTCTATTGGCTTTGAGAAAGCAACCAATCAGGAAAGAGCAGAAAATTGTATATAAAGGCAGGGAGCAGACAGACTTGCGTGTGGATGACTGGAAGACCAGGCGAGGATATCTAGAGCAACATCAGTGACAGCAGAATGCAACAGCATCAGCTTGACTAAACAGAAGGACCTGAGATGAGATGAGGGATTTGACCAGGAACGAAAGTAAATATAAAGGATGTATGGGTATGATTGTAAATAAAGTGGGATGCTTGCATTTGAATGACCTCCTATCCCACCCATTCTATAAGTGCCTGATCAACATTCATAGAATATCAGTTTGTAGCAGTATTAAGTAGTGTTATTGTAATATTAATGTATACATAAGGGAATTGTATGTTCTAATAAGTTCGGTATTTTAATACAACATTGTGTTAAGGCTTTATACATCTGTAAGCAGGGTGTCTTTCTCCCTCTATATTATATTGTATTTTGCAACATTGTATGTTTTTCATCCTGTGCCACTAAGTATTCATAGCATTATAACATGGGCTAAGAAAATATTGTATTGGGTTATGAGTACTACATTGCAATTTTAGACTTTGTTATATTTGATGGTGCGCTGCATTAGGTTTTATAGTTTACGGTGTCCTGTATTGTCCCAAGTGGCTTATTTCATTTGTGATGCTGATTTTCATTTTAAATTGTATTAAAATTAGCATTTAATAGAGAGACAGTTTGTTTTCAAAGACATTACTTTCTGAGTGTCAGTCCTTAGAGGGGAAGGCTGTATCTGTATCCTCCCAAGGGTAAACTGAGGCAGTCAGGTCTAGAGTTTTCCAATAATTTAAATGGAAACCCCTGGTAAGCCCTTGTAAATCTCCTAGGGCAGGCCACTTCCCAGTACCTGCTTTTAGAATTAAGATTTGGCTTGGTTATTAGTATATCTAAGCCACTATGGGATCACTTGGGTTCAAGTTTTGGGGGTAACAGTGGTCCATCCCCCTTTAGTGCTGGTCCTCTGAGAATGACAACATAGTACCACTATCGGTTTCCTATTAACTCAAGGGGCAGAAGTCTGTGTGGTAGACCTAACAGTACAACTCTGCTGATGACCTGTGTGGGTGTCAATATGATGCCAAATGGATTTTTTTTTTAGTTTGATTTTTTAAAAGCTAGAAAACTACACATAAAAGAAACCTTAAGTTAAAGAACATTAAGGTTACAAGTTCGGCAGTCGAAAGCTAGAAAATACCAGAAATAAGGTTACTTGTGCAATTTTAATTCAGTCTCCTTGTGCCTATGCAATATGATAGTCTTTAATTACATGATCACATACTATTTTTTCCACAGGATCCCTACCTCATTCAATGTACAGGATGGACATGCTCTGAAGATCAATCAGGGTGGTGTAGTGAAAGAAGAGGCAACAAGGAGATGGCCAAATTTGCACATAATACAAAACTACAAGAGTTAAGTCCAAAGCAAACTGTGAAATGTTACAAAGGGATCTCACAAAACTGGGCAACAAAATGGGAGATGAAATTAAATGTTGATAAAAGCAAAGTAATGCACATAGAAAACAATCCCAACTATACATATAAAGTAATAACCACTCAAAGATCTTGGAGTCAAGATAGTGGATAGTTTTTTCAAGATATTCACTCAAGTGCAGTGAAAGTGAAAAAAGCTAACAGAATGTTAGGGACCATTAAGAAAGTGATAGATAAGAGACATATAATGTCGCTATTTAAATCCATGGTAAACTCACCTTTAATATTGCGTGCAATTCTGATTGCTTCATCTCAAAAGAGTTATATTAGAATTGGAAAAGGTACAGAGAAGGGCAACTAAAATGATTAAGGGTATAGAACAGCTTCCACATGAGGAGAGAGAAAAAGAGACGGAGTTTTCAGTTCAGATAAAAAGAAGGGACAACTAAGAGGGGATATAAAATCATTAATGGTATGGAGAAAGTGTTATCTACCCAGTCATATAACAAGAACCAGGGGTCACCCAATGAAATTAACAGGCATCAGGTTTAAAACAAAGAAGAGGAAGTACTACTTCACGCAACAACACCATAGTTAACCTGTGGAATTCATTACCAGGGAATGTTGTGAAGGCCAGAACTAGAACTGGGTTAAAAAAAGAATCAGGTAAGTTCATGGAGGATATTAGCCGAGATGGTCAGAGATGCAAACCCACACTTCATGTGTCCTAATACTAACTGCCTGAAGCTGGGAATGGGACTACAGGGGATGGGTCACTCAATTGTCCTGTTCAGTTCATTCCCTCTGAAGCATCTGGCACTGGCCACTGTGAGAAGACAGGATACTGGGCTAGATGGACCACTGATCTGACCCAGTATGGCCATTCTTATATGAAGTCTGTTGTCTGTGTGACCCCCTCCCTTCATCTCATGTGTTATGAAGATGAAAGGTGTGTAGTGAGTGAGACAGGACTTCAGGAAGACAAAGGATGGTGTCATAGTTAAGGCAGTTGTGTGTTCCCCCACAGAATGGAGTTTGTATGCTGTGTGTGTTTATATAATACATCCCCACCACCACATATCCTGTGTAAGAAGTGATATTTATGGTGACTAATTGCACAGGCATAAAATAAATAAATTTTAAACGTGTCCGTGCAATTTATCATGCACTTGCAATCACCCTGGGTCTTAGACATTCCAAACAATCTAACTTTTTTTTTTAATTATTAAAAAAAGGGGTGCTTGAGTGAAACTTTTGAGAATTGTTCCTTCTTCACCCAAATACCTTTTAACAGGATGGGGTATTGTTTCAGGCACACAATTTTAGTATATTACTGCTAGAAATGGGAACCTCCATACCTCAGGCAGAGATTCCCAGATCCTCAGTGAGGCCCAGCTCTTAAAAGAGCCTATATCTTGGCCTTTGAAATGATGACAGTTTTAGGTCTAGAAAAAAAAAACTATCTTCAGCTTTCTAAAAATGTTTTACAAGTGTTACTTCAGTGAGACATGTAGAAGAGTAAAGCAAACAGGGATGGATTTTTAAGTGAAAGGCTACAACTTTAATTGTTTAACTTTAATGTGATGGGCTAACCCACACACCCTCCAAAATGCCACCCATTTACTTGGCTCCAGTGCAGTTTAATTGTCCGCGACGCAGAAACAAGTATTCAGGATTGGGCCCCCTCATCCCACCTCTGAATCTTCTCACTTCCCACACAAGGGAAATGAGGGTGAACATGAAAAGTATCTTATTTTGCAAAGACCAAGGGTATGTCTACACCAACAGCAGCAAAGTCGTCGCCATTAGATTGACCTATCTGGCTTGATTGAGCAGGTCTTCACTGACTGCTCAATCGATCCAGAAGTCAACGCCGGCAAACTACCCCCTCAAGTGGCATAGCACTGCATCAGTGGGAACGCAGTTCCCGTCGGCACACTGCAGTGAAGACACCATGCAGAAAGGAATGTCAGCAGCAAAAGACAGAATCTTCCTCCACTGACAATCTCCCTGTTGAGGCATAATCTCCCTACGCATTCTGGATGAGAGGAGCCCTTCCTCCCCCCCTTCAAAACCTCATGGGTTGATTTTCTTCTGCTGGTCTGATCAAAAAGATCCTCACATACCTGAGACATGGAGCATTTTTTCCATTTTTATTCCTTCTGGGCCATGTATAGTTGGGATTTATGGTAACTAAGACACTTGAGTTTTAAAGGTGGCTAGAGACAAGCAAGTTCCAAAATATTTTAAAGCATTCACAAGTATTTTCTTTAACATTTATTACATACACAAAATCATGAAAAACACCACACAAATTAGACCTTCCTTTGCCACATTTATGATCACTGAATTCTCAAATACTCAGATTATTTATGGTGATACTTAATATCATATTCTACTTAGTGATGTCATGTCAGTTGGATCTCCATATCAATGATGAGGAAAATAAAATCTGACATTCCACAAAATAAAAGAAAGAAAAATTGAACAGGCTTAGAGTTGAAAAAGTTATGGAAATTAGCTCCTCTCTTCCTGACCTGACAAATGACACGCATAGTTGCAAAGATCACATCTAATCTCATTATAAAGACTGGCAACAAAATAGACTGAATTGGTTTCATTTGCTTGCTGAACATATACACACCGCCTGTTCTGTACTTTTCAATTGTTTGTTAAACTCTAATACCGCGTTCAGCACGCACATTATACAATTTACTGTTGAATAATTTGCTAGGGACTTCTTTATTTACAGCTTTATAGATTTGCTGTAAATTTTTTTTTTTGAACTTTGCTGAATAGTAAATTTAAAAAAAACAGTCTTTCTACAAAGCAAAGGCATGAAACAGAACACTTCATCTTGAATAGCCAACAGTCAAAAATCCTTTTGGAAATCCCAGTTTAGTGTACACAGTCAGTGACAACAGATGCTCCACTCACACAACTCCTGGACATTGAAGGAAATGTCTATTTAATACATTGTTAAAAAAAGCCAGTGCAATTAAATCAACAGCACGTTGTCACACAGACCTGGAACTTTGAAAATTCCATCCCTCATTCACAGACCATGTTTGGAAGTTGAACACATTACCATGAGTGCCACTTCCATATTAAGATCACACCTTCTCATTTACATACTAATTAAGGGCCCAATTCTCAACAGCCACTCACTCTAAGCATGAGTAGTCCTATAAAAGGATGTTCTTGTAGATCATGATACTGCTCCTCTCCTTCAGCACAGACGATGCTGCAATGATAAACCCATTAGCAGCTGAGGTGCTTAGTCCCTGTGGTGATGGTATGCTTAATGTACATCTTGAAAGAATGATTTCAGTAGGACTGCTTGCATCATTCAGTGATATGCAACGTGAGTAAGGGTTGCAGAGCAAGCTCCATCGTTCTGTCCTTATTTATCTGCTTTAACTCCCCCAACTTTCAAATCATCATCATAGGTGGCTTCCTTCCATTACAGTATGCTCATGATTCAGTGAGGAGCTCATAGTTTGTTAAGATTTGTGTTCAGGTTATAACTATTAGTATTTTTTCACTTAACTCCCCCCGCCCCTCCCCATGTCTCAATCTTCTAAATGTTTCCTCTGTTATGCATCTGCAATCCTACCATGGGCAGAAAACAGCTCTGTTCCTTTTAATATGCTGCACAGCTGAAAAGGAGGAAAAACATATTTGAGCATTTTCTCTGTCTGCTTAATAGTATATAAGCATTCCAAAAGATTTACTAAATACACTGGCTAATTTAGAAGCTCCAAGGGAACTTAAGTGGTGAAGATTTTTATCTGTACCTATCATTTATACAAGTACATTCCATCTCATCTTATATAACTTCCCACTCAGATTTCATCTCCTGTGGCAGCTTAAATCCCGTCTTCCATTTCAAGAGAATAAATTGCAGATGTTATATAAGGTGTGTCATGTTTCCCTTTAACATTACTCAGTAAAAATGATATTAACAAAATTATAGATAGAAAAATAAGTAGTTACACCTATTTTCTACCTTAGGAAAAGCTGTAAAGATTTTAACATCCCAGCAAGTCTGTGTTCATAGGCAGACATTTGTATCAGTGTTTGGGCTCTTCCCATAAAGATTAATGAAATGGCTGATAGTTTGTTAATGCACAAACTGTAAAGGTATCTCATAACTAGATCATTCTGAATGATGCAAAATTTCTATTCAAATTTTTAATTCCACTTGCATTGGCTGTGATCATGCTCCTATGTTGTTCATGAATATTCATGCAAGTATATTTACTGTTAGGTTTTTGTTTTGCAAAGTTTGGATAAAGATATCTTTGGAAATCAGATTTTAAATTAGTATATGCATGAATTCACACTAAAGTTCATATACTGCACACTCACAGTCCAAGAGCAAAATTATCAAATCACTTATCTGACTAATCACAACTAAGAACAGAGCTGCAATTTTGAGTAGTAAATATGTCTGATCATGCCACAGATTTTAAAATGAATATATTTCTTATATATTTAGACAAATGTATTCAAGGAAACTGATTTGCTTATGGTTATTCTATAACCAGAAGAACCTATTTGTAAGATATGTTGTTTGTGAGTAAATTTGCATCAATTAGATTAATTTAGGTCACGTTCTCTGTCTTAGAACAATAGTTTAAGTAAATTTATACTTGTTTATATTACAAAACAATTTAACTGACCAAAGCAAGGTCATTGAAAGTTAAGACAGATGCTCTTTTCATCTCACGCTAATTATTTCTTTGTTTCACAGCAGTATGAATTTTACTTAACTTTAAATTTCCTTGCTTTTGTCCATTTGTGCTTCACACTTAATTCAAAGTTGGTTATTCATTTTTAAAGAACTGAAAACTTGCTTTAACTTTAAATTTTCCTGCTTTTGGCAGTTGCGTTGAACTTTAGCACTATTTAAAAAACAAATCTTTTTCTTTATGAAGATTATTACATTTAAATTGTAGTTTATTCCTACAGAAAGCTTTGAGACCTAGCTGGTAATAGAAATCTTCACTTGAAATATATCAGGCATGTTTTGATAGGTCTAAACAACGTTAAAAGCATGTGATCTTTCCCCAATAATTTGTATTTCTGTAATTTTTAAAGTTTGTAATTTTTACTTGAAAAATTGTAATGTTTCCAAAATCATTCTATCATGGATCACTGAGAAAACAGAACGTAATGACTGTTTTGTAATCATGAGTCTTACATATCAATCCAGGTTGTGTGTGTGTGAAAAGTTATGTCATATGATAAAAGCCTATTTTATAATAAAGTTCCATAAATATTTTTAAAAGGGCATGAAAAATATTTCCCAATAGTTTCTCTAATAAGGTGGATATTTTCAAGGGCTAAAACAAAATATTTTCAGAAGTATGCAATAGTATAACAAATATCACCCAAATTATTTGAAGTATTAAGACAATACACGCCAATTTACCATGAGTCTTCTTGAATAAGTCATTCCAACATATCAATGTGATATCAAGTCTTGAAGACAATGTCTAAGCACCATATTTTCTCAGAAGGATCACACTATTCTAACAATTTAAAGAATAACTAATACAGCTTTGTCTCCCATCTGATCATTACCTAAAACAATGTCTCCATCCCCTAAATTTGCAACTTTCTTCAGTACTGGTGTTGGAGGTTCATGATAAATAATGGCAATATTGATCAGTTATCAAGATGTAATCAGCCAATTAATCCAATGCACAAACAAAATTAGTTTCTATGTAAAGGGAAATTGGCTCCAGCTCAAATGCAATAGGACTTGGATGAAGGAGAAATCATTTAAGGAATTGCTAGAAACCATGTCCCCACTGATCGACAATGTGGTTCTCAGTCTCCAATCCACTGTTTTAGACGCCATAATAACTGACAGGGAACAGCAACCCAAGACTGATCTTACCCCATAGGAGAATATTTTGGAGAAAAATTCCTTCAGACATTTTAAGTTGAAGGATAAAAACCTATTACCTCCCCTTTCTGCTTTAAAATAAAAATTTTCATAGTAACACCTTTCATTACTGGAATAATGATGGTTTTATTGACAACTATTGACAAATAGTAAAAGAAAGCTCAACTTTTGCACAACAATTTATAAAGATTTAATGGCAGTACACAGAGAACCATTGCATTAAAACAATTTCTATTTAAATCAGCCAAACTTCTCCTTTAAATCTCTCCCTTTTATTAAAGTAGAGTTAAAAGTTCAGTTGGATATTTTCCACTGCTACAAGGCTATTCAAAATAGAATATATGCATGCTTGTAGGTCTCTCCTTGACTTTGACAGACAGATAGGGAAAATGCAGGATTGTAGCACTATAAGCAAAATATTTAATGCAACAAAACCAAAACACATGGGTTGAATTGTAAAGGAATAGGATGAAAAGGAAGTCAGAGCATTCTTCACCATCCATGCAAATGACCTCATGGTTCTCTTCTTTCTAGAGTTACAACTGCAAGAATATAATACAATAAATGATTGATGGGAAAGTTGAAATAACGTGCCAAGCACTAGCTGCATGTTTAACAACTATTTTTCTGGCTCATATGGGACTATGTGGGTGCAGTTGCTCACTAGGTAAATGTCAAATATAAACACACGTCTATATCAAGCTATTTCTGAAAGATCTGAGAGAACTCAGCCCTAGCAAACTAATTTAATTTTGGATAAATGAAAGGTACTGGGCTACATTCTGATCACATTTACACAATCTAAACCCAGAGGAACTCAACAGAAACCAATGAGGATACTCCAGCTCTACACCACGCAATAGATCAGAAATTGCCTCAAGTTTTCCTCAGATAAATACACTGTTTCAATATTAGCTTACTCATCCAATGTGACTACACCCAAATATGTTCCATTTCTTTTCACACCATGAATACACCATGGTAGGAAATCAATCATTTATATTTATTCTGGAACCTTTAAAAAAGATGAGCTATAATTTTTTCCCCAGAAATATTGAGAACTTATTGAATGTGGTGATAGTATTCCTTATGCAGTAGCAGCAAGATCTGAATTATATTGAGACTTTTTTCATACAATCTTACTGACCCAGTGGCAGGATGATGCTACTAAAGCTGGTATCCTTTCACTGTTGTGAGGAAGACAGACAATTCTCGACTTCCGCCACATTTTTATCTTGATTTCTTGTGACATATTTCTCATCTGCCAGGCCAAAAAGCATCACTGAATTCAAACCTTCTTCCTCTGCTCTCAAGCTTCCCTTTCCTCCCTCATGTTTTCTCCAACTTCTGTTATAGACATATCTTCTCTTTTCCTCCAATTCATACTCTTCCCACTACTGCAAAGCCATGCCACAGGCCTAAAGCAGCATTTCCAGTGCTACCATTGCCTTCCCACAGTCACGTCCTATGGAAACACCACTTATTGCTACTACTTCATTGTGTCAAGTTCATTCCATTCACTTATCTAGTCCTACTTCTTTATGGCCAAAGTCAGCCGTGACATAAGTAGCTGAATTTGGTCCTATTCCTATTGCCTTCAGTAGGCAATTATACCAGGGTTTGGCATTGTTATATACTGATTACCCTTGGCAATAGGATGGAAAGTCGCTATCATTTAAATCCATACTATCAAGGCCAGCACAAAATTAAAAATTGTGTAACAACCTCAAAAGTTGGAACCACCATCTACCTACAAATTTTAAAAGCATGAACCTGGATGGGTTCAGGATTTCCAGAATGAAATTCACCGATTTATGAACAAACACTTCTGCTTTTATCTTCCTTGCTGCAGCTCTGTTCAGACAGCTGATCAGGAGCAAACAAAGTGAAAATGGAGCTAGTCCTGACAATGATAGGCTGATTAGAATGTCAAGGTTCTCTTTTTTCAATCACCCTATTTTTCCATGCATCTAAACTCTAATCTTTGCTTTGAAATAAAATAAACATAAAAGCTTCCCCCCTCTTTTACTGCCCCTAGTCATAGCAAGTCCAGAAAGCATTTTATGGGAAAAAAAACAGACTTTAAAAAAAGCTTTGAGACTTAGTTGCACTATCCCTGATTTAAACTGCTTTCCTGAACATACTGTTTCTATTAATGAGATCCTGAAATAGTTTTGTATAGAGCAAAGCTATCATTCCTTTTTATATCTACTAAAGCTCTGCGAGGAGTATTATTCTGAAGATAAACCAATGCGTGATTCAGGGACTTTTCCTGCATTCATCTGGCAGCATTTATTTTCTTCATTATTCTTGTTTTTCCCTCTTTTTTGGTCCTCATTATTTATTTCTGGGAAGGAGAAAGAGAGTTTACAATATAGCTAGATCAAACGAAGACCAGTTAACTCAGGAAGTAAAGGTTCTGGAAGTGGGATAAAACAGTCAATGGGACAAAATTTATTTGGCCAAGATGCGTTTTAAATTAACTATGATGACTAACTAGTCCAACAAGAAATTAAAACAACAAAAATGAACTGAGTTAGCATGGGCTCTTAGTTACAAAAGTACTTCCAACACCATTAGATTCTCCAATGTCTCTCCAGTTGCATCTACAAATAACTTTCCAGACTCTACACTAAGAATGCTCCAAATGTTCCAAGTGCAGCAAACATTTACCACAGCTCTTAAACTCAATAAGCTTTCAATGTTTTATACAGGAAGAGGAAAGATTATTGTCCAATGAGGGAAGTGTTGGATGTTTTATTCCCCCCTTCTCCATACTATTTGTTTCACCACCCTTCCCTATACATTTCCCCCTTCACTCCCAACATGTGCATTAAAAAAAAAAACACATGTAAAAAAAATCAGGTAGTTGTAGGAGAGGATAGAAAGGATTTGGGTAGAAGGAAGATAGGTGATAGGAGGTGTCTATCCCAACACATCTGGGGCAGATGCCTCCCCTAACTATTAATCATGCCATACAGACATGGTTAATAGGATTATCATGATGGCAGATCTACCAAACGGAATTAATAAAATGGAAGTAGGCAAATAATCCAAGCAATTTACTGGAAATAATTATATTAAGTGTTTAATGGATTTGCTTTAGTCCTGCTCATTTTTGTTTTGTTTATACAAACATTTAAACAATTGGGCTTTACTAGCACAAATGTTAAAGTCACACACGTGAGTATTTATTGCAAATGAATAAAGCAGTGATGAAACAAACAGAATTACCATATGTGACCTCGTAGACAAATCAAAACCAACACCACTTGGATTTCAAATATGTATAATCAAGCCACAGAATAAAATATATTTGAAGTGATATTTGTTCAATAAATTTGATTTCCATGACACTGTACATTACTTAATCTGTGGGAGCTCATTGCATGTGCAGAAAGGATAAATTCACATACATTATTCATCATGAATTATTCACTCATCTCTAATCAAGTGTGTTCTGACCCTGTTTCAAAAGGTAATATCACAAAGAACACGAATGATGAATTTAAGCAAGTGAGAGCAACTTGAAGAAGACTAGGACCAGAACAAAAGATGTTTGGCAGAGCTATTTTATAGCTCAGATTAGTTAAGTAATAGTGCCTTAAATTCAGGTAGAAATTTGAATCAGTGCTGGATCAAAAGTAGTACGTGAAAAATTGTGCATGACAGTTTGTGCTTGATAAACTTATTGAAATTTTGACAGAAGCTATATCAAGTGAAGCTAAGTTAGGAACTTTGATTCATAATCCCATGAACATTAAATTAGGTAATTGGGAATAAAACATTGTTTCCCCACTGCCGTTTACTTTTTAACCAGAATATCTGGTGACATCTGTGAAATGCTGCAGACACCAGCGATCGACAGCTGCAGGTATAAAGTCAGCTGCAGACTTTAGAGAAGCAGAGTCAGATTGCACCTGTGGAAAGGCATTTAAGGCTACCCTTGACTACTATATCAGGTGCTCCTTCAGCTCCATTTTGTTATAGAGGAGATA
>ML675624.1:29331187-29606322 GCA_007922155.1 Mesoclemmys tuberculata | reverse complement strand
CTACCTCAGATACGGTAATATCCACCACCACATCCAGATTCCCATTCTGATATCTAGGCTCTTATTCTCCTCCTCCTTAGACACAGGCCACTCCCCTTTATCCTGAGGTACACATCTCTGGGCACAGCCTCTGTGCAAGTCCTCAACCAACTGACTGCACTTCTGTGCATATTGGGAAGTAGCCACTAGATGATGCTCACCATCATAAGGTAATACGTTTTGCACTTCTCACCATTGTTACTTACTGCATATGCAGTGAGATAAGTATGGAGTAGAAAAAGAAACAACTTATTACTAAAAATCCTGCTACAGGGCTAAGCCAACTTCCAATTTGCATTCTGCTCATTAATTAACACTTCACATTAACAGACATTCAACTTCCAATGGCACTAGCACTCACATATACTACATCTTTGTGCCACATTTTTCTCCAGTTACTTGCTATATTTTAGCATCATCTTCTTGCCTTTCTACATATGGAAGGAAGTCACTTGGTTGTCACTCAAATTCTCACCTTCCTATACTGCTGGAAGGGGAGAGGCTCTATGTGGAGTAACAGCCTCAAATGATTAAGTTCTATCTAGAAATTTTGTACCCATAAGCTTTGAGTGAGTTAAAGATTTCCTAAACTAAGTTCATTCATTATCTGTGTTTCTTTGTCATAGCAAAAATGGAAGCATCCATAGCAAAAAAAAAAAAAAGTTTATAGAAAAATGCAGAAAACATGGGTTCACATTAGTTTGAGCAAGATATCCATTATGATTAAAACATTCCATGCAGAAAAACTAACTACTAATGCTTTTAAACCATTTGAAAATCCAGGTCTCTAATATTCTACTACTCTGCATATATGTATATGGTACATACAGCCAGATTTGTAAAAAAATTCAGGTGGTTACCAAAAATCAAGACTTGTTATGCAAAACCCCTGTCAATTTACTATTGAAATTTATGGTTATGACAAACAATCAATATTTTTGCTTTGCCTGTTTCATGCAGCTTTTGCTGCTATGTGCTGAGTGCTGATGATGATCAGGAAGAATTAAAGGGAAAATTCTGTTAGCATCGATGACAGCAGATTGATATGTCAGGGCTCTTCCATCATCTCTTGCTTCCTTATTTTTCTCATGAGTGCAGAACACGGCCTGATTTTTAATAGAATATTAATGCTAAAATAAGAGTACTAATCATTTTGCAAAGTCAAAGTCAGATCAAACCAAAAACCATTACATAGTAAACAAAACAAAAAATCTATAAAAGATTTAAAATTTGGAGTTTGACCTCTTTTCTTGTACATACACCACCCCTTAAATCATTAAGGTTGTTATAACATCTTCAAACACTAGTGGAAATCAAAGTAGAGGCAACTTTATTCTACAACAGACCTTTTACAAGAGTATTAATCTGGAGATAAAATTGGAAGGGTGATTTTAGGAAAACATCTATTTTCCTAGCTAGATTTTTGTCCATCAGTACTTGAGGTTTTTAAAATATTCTCCGTTTTTTCTTTTTTCTAAAAGGAATTCTTGGTGTGGAAGAAGAGTTTATACAACAAAACTGACCAAAAGGAAGCAGCAGTGGTACCTTCAAAGTGAACCCCTTTATTTCAGAATAAATGTAATACTGTATTTGGGATTTCTGTATTTCACAGAAACACATGGCTTCATTGTTTATAGAATGAAAATTAGTACTTCTGCAGCAGGTGTGGTTACTTTATTCATTTCTGAAATATCCCAGAATTAACACAAAACTTGTGTATAGTAATGTTCAACTAAATAAAGGTGGTAAAATGCAGTTGCTTTAAAAAAAAGAATGTACCATGGCTTTACATAAAGACATGTTCTACATTTCTTCAGCATTCTTTTTCTGGATCACAATCATTTTTCCTTCCCTTCACTGCTTGTTTGCGCCCCTCAAGGGATACATTAAGAACAAATTGATAAGGTGTTGTTCCCCCTTGTTAATCAGTACAGTTGTTGCTCACAGCTTCAGGCTTTATGATCAGTAGAATAAAATGCTGCACTGCTTATTGATTTTGTCATTATTGTGTCAGATTAACTGAAATTGAAGAATGATATGCACTGGGGCAAAGATGTACAAAAATAGTTTGGGTTTGCTCTTGAAAAATACTTCGGCATTAGCACATTTCTAGGAAACCGGTGGATTAAAAAAGGAAAATATTCAGAACCTATTTCTCAGGTATCAATAATTCCTGACAGCTATTTATAATTTGATCTACAGCAGTATTTCTAAAATATAAGAGCATGCACTATGAATTGCTATTATTGTATATTCTAACATCAGCCAAAGCTAATTTTTTTCCCTACTGTGTGATTTACAGTTACAAGGTTCCTTACATCTCCCCACCATGGCACAGGCCTTCAGAGAACATTTCCATGGATGACAGGTGTGATGCTAGCTGGGTTAAAAGGATCATTTATGATATTTATCAATATTCAAAATTTCAATAAGTCATATTAGATAGGCCATGTCAGGTACCATTAAAGGTTGTAATTTGTTAAGTATGATAGTATTGTTTATGTGCATGTGTTGGAAGTTATGGATATGTTTGATGTATCCATATTTCAATTTGTACTGTGTTTCTGTGTGACCCAAGGCAGGATGGCTAAAGCACTAGCCTGCTTAAACGGCCCCTTAAGGAAACTTAAGGTACAATGGGCCCAGAAGGAGAAGCCAGGGATACACCTGATGAGTCACCAGGACTTACTTATGTGACCCTGGACTCCATCTTATTCCTGTACAGGTCCAAAGCAGCATGGCAAAGGCTAAGGGACATAAAAGGCAGCTGCACCACATCCATTTTGTCTTCAGTCTTCACCTACCTCTGGATCAACTCATCTACAACTGAAGTTGTGAATCAAAGGACTGAGACCCATCCAGGTTCTGGATGTACACCAGAAAGATTATACAGGCCTGTAAACACCACAATTCCACTGGAAACCTGATGTATATGGACTTTCCAATCATTTGTATCTGATCGCTTTAATCATTTAACATTTATCTCATAGTTTCTTTCCTTTTATAATAAACATTTAGTTTTAGTTAAAGGATTGGCTGTGAGCATGGTACCTTGGGTAAGATCCAGACTTATATTGATCTGGTAATGTGGCTGAGCCTTTCGAGTGAGGAGAACCTTGTTGTTAAAAAGCAGAGTTTTAAATAACTTTTCTCTTTACTGCACCTAGTGGCTGATTGGGAGCCAGAGGCTGAAAGCAATAAAGGGAGCTGTGTAGATTTTGTTTTAGCTTCTGATTCCCTACATTGGCTATCAGAAGCATTGTTAGTGGCTGGTTGGGAAGCCTGACTTCAGTGTCACCCACCAGCGCTGGGAGAATCTGCTCTCTATTTGCAGCCTGCCCTGACCTTGCCATTTTCAGGTGGCTACTCTCGGCACTGACAGGCCACAAGAGAGTCATTTAGTTATTCATCCCAATTCAAATGTTGGCTTTTCTGGTGAGATAGTTAACATTGGTGCTAATTTGTGTCAGCTGTGCTCTAAAGTGGGTACTCAAAATACAGGCTGAGGGTATGTCTACACTGCAGAGTGAAGTCTATTTTAAACTGACTTTCACCTGCCGAATTTTAGAAGTTGCAGAAGCATAATCACACCATGCTCAGTGCATCGGGCTATTGCGGCCCCACTAGCGGCACTTGGGTCGACAATCAAAGCAGTGCACCGTGGGGAGCTATCCCACAGTGCAACTAGACTCAGAGGCTTTTGTCATCCTCCCATGATGCACTGTGCTTCCTACCCCTCCCTTCTTGTCCCAAACAAATAGACAAACACTTTTTCATGCCATTTTTCTGAAACCTTCAGTCTGTGCCATGCGCATACTATTGCTGGAGAGGCGTGGAGCCCGTTCAGCTCTGCACTATCATTGTGAGCATCACAAACACCTCATGACTTATCCTGCAGTACTTTCAAGGGCAAGACAGGAGCTGCAGTGCAGAAAATTGCGATGTTACTAAGGCTGCCTTGCTACAAGCCATAGAGCAAAACAATTCCCATTTGCTGCAGGCTGTCACGTAGCATCTTTAGTCAATGGAGTGCCAGTTCTGGTCCCAGGAAACAAGCACTGACTGGTGGGACCACATCATTATGAAGAACACCTGGTAAGGATTTTATATTTGTTAAATTTTACCACTAGAAAACATTTTATCTTGTGACCATTTTTTATTATAATGCCTTATACTTGTATTCACTTAAAAATCGCATTTTATTCTTCAAATCAAAACTAAACCAGTGTTGTGTTTTACTAAATTTTATGGATAACTCCATTTAACAATAGCAAAACTGTTGTACATTGATCTTCCTAGAGGGGCAACAGACCCAAAATATCTGAAATGTCCAGGAGAGGGCTGGACAGTGCAAAATACACATTTTTGAGGTAAATTTAGGACTGGGAGTGTGTTGCATCATCCTGCAACTGGTAACCAATGCTGGTGGAAACCAGAATTGACTGGAGCAGGCTTCAGTTGTGTGTGTACACACACAGAGTGACCTACATACTGTTTGTAAAGGGCCCTGGTTGGGAGCTACAACAGAAAAACATTGTGAGGCACCATAGGTTTCAAGGCAGGTGGTGAGACAATCCCTCACTGGTCTGACTGGAAAGCTGCAAGATGGCTGCTCTGGAAGAGGAAGAATACTAAATAGGCTGTGAGAAGTTCAAATCTAACTAACTAAATCCCAATTAGTCAGTATTGCATCATGTTAATGATGCATAGTTGAACTCAAGGTGAATCTCAATTTTTTTAACCTTTGTCTATTTGCTTATCTTTATTTTTCCAGTTTCTGATCAATCTATTTCTTAAGACTGAAGCTAGGTAAATATAATCAAGGCTTGAATGTCTGAAGTTCAGTCCGCTGTGAAAAAACAAACATTAATGTACTTTGTGCTGCTTTCCACCAAACACTGAGCATTTAGGAAATTGCAATACTAAAAAGACTGATTGCAAGCATACTCCATCTGTCAGTGCCTCTGTCCTAGCACTATCCACACTGGGCATGTACACTATATATATATACACACACACACACACACACACACACACACACACACACACACACACTTGCACAGGCAGGCATAAACCATACTTGTTTGGTTGTGCCATTGACATAACACTCTTAATTGTATCAAACAAAGCTCAGGTTAAGAAAGCAAAATATAAAAAATTTGTTTATAGTTACTGAAATTCATCCTTTGCAAAGTGAGTGTAAATAAATTACACATGAATAATGTGATTATTCCAGAGGCTTGAAATACAGCAGGAGATACAAATGTAAGATTTACTGCATAGTTACTTTATCTTATTTGAGATGGCAATAATAGATAAATGCTGAACAGAGAAAAAGGTTTCATTATAATGCACTGTTCTTGCGGGTGATAAATTAATGTTGTATCTTCTGTTATATCAATTTAGATAGTAAGACTTTAGACTCCAAACTGCTTAGGCAGGTATTGTCTTTCTATATCTGTAGAGAAGTGGTTAGCACATTTTTCTATGCTACAATTTTGTAATTGTCTTCATAATCAAACATTTTTAAATGCATCATGAGTATTGTGAACAAAATATTAGATATCATCTGCACCTAGAATTGATCTTGATAATTATCCAATATACTGGGATTCCTCTGGGATGCATAACTGATTATTTCAACAAGTATGATGGCACTTTTCAGTCCTAATTGACTCCATCTTCCCTTTCTGCCTTCCTCTACTTCCTTGCAAACTCACTTCCCCTTAAAATCCACTTGCCATTTTCCCCCAAACCCACTCTCTCCTTATTATCCCATTTGTTTTATCTGAGACATCCACTCTTTTGTCTCCCATGGTATAGCATGAAAGGAAAATGAAGGTGGTGCCTAGGAAAGGTTCCTGATGATCTAGGAGACACTGGTTCCTCTCTCCCTAAATGAAAGCCATCATGTATTGTCAGTGCATTTCAGAAAGCTACAGGATCAGAGAAAGTAATTTCTTTATAGAAAGGGGTGTATTTATAGGGAGATGAGCAGTAGAGAGGATCAATCAGACAGACAGTCTTGTTATTCTTGGTCAATATGCCATTGAATGGAAATAGTTTAATGAATGAGGAAGGATTATAGGTCCTTGCCCACAATTTGGATTTTCAGTGAAATATTCAATTCCAATGTTGTTTTGTTAAATCAAATTTCTAGACTTACTTCAAGATATTTCAAACTGAAATACCTATTTGGAAGTGGAGGTGTGGAGTTTGTTAAAATTCAATGGCAGGTAGCAATGAGGTGGCTGCTGGTTCTCAGGACTTGTCTTCAGTGTCTGAAAGTAAAATTGTGGTCCCACTGACGTCAACAGAAGTTTCACCCTCACTTTAAAAGGGCCAACATTTCATCCCAAGAGTCACCCGTGGAAGCCTGAGTAGGAGCCCAGCCCTATGAAGTGCTGTACATCTTTAACTCTCACTGAGATTAAAAGAAGTTGAAGGAGGTGACATAAAAATTGGGTGCTTGTTGCTTAGCACTCATTAAATACAATCATGACCCCCAAGCTTCATAAAACACTATGGGCCAAAATAGCATTAGGGATAAGTGAATCAGCTGACTTGAGATAGATTTTGATTTTAGTGTTGGAATCAGTTCAGGTCCATTTTACCCAATTAAAAACTTTACTTTGCAGTAAAAATATAGGCAGTCTATGACTGTTCACTAAAAACTCATTGAAGAATTATCTTATTTAGACATCTACTGGAGAGGAGAGAAGGAAAAACAAAGATGCGTGACCTTGGTCAAGGCCATATCCCACATCCATAGCTTGTGTCTGCACAGCAGCGACTGTATTCTTTGTAAGACCTTGGATCATTACCAGTTCGGTAGTGCAGTGAGTATTTTAGTCATTTTTCTGTGCCTCATGAATGCCTTGCCATATGTGGCTATATTAAATACATAGATTTGGGTTTATTTTCATTGAGAAATTGATTTTGGAAGTTTATTTGGTGTCTCACACAATTACTCCCAAATGAGCTGACACTGGGAAAGAGACATTTTCCACTTAGAATTAAATTGGGCCAGATAAGCCAAGTCTAGCTCCAGGTCTTATATTTACCCACAGATTAGGGGACACTGTTGGACGTCAGGATACTTGGCTAGATGGACCATTGTTCTGACCCAGTATGGCCATTCTTATCTTCTAAAACCTCTGCACAAATGTATGAACATAGTGAATCACTTTATAGTGATATCAGATGGTCAAGGTCTCATGCATCTAAAATGGCAGAATTGTTTCCTACTCTACAGGGAAAAGAAAAGTTAAGTACTTTTTTATTATTGTTTTATTTAACTTTTGTTCAGGAACCAATTTTGGATTTCCCCCCCTACACACACAAAACACACATGGTTCTTCACTGCGATTGCGTTACCTCAAGGCACTTAACTGACTCCACATCACGTATTACGGAATCTCAAGAGATGTATTACCAAGATCAACAAGCTAGTCAAAAAAATCAATGTAATACATTCATAAATCATAACTAAATATCATTAGTGTAATGAGGCCTTCCTGTAGCTTGAAACAAACATGGACTCAACATCTTCAAGTAATAGACTCTTTCATGCAAGTCCTGGAAAACATGGTTGTTTGGGTGCAGTGGCCTGGTATAAGAAGTGATACTCTTGGGATCAACTGATTAATTACAAGAAGTACCTAAAAAAACTTAAACTTCATTTCTAGTAGTCCATTTAAAGTAGGATAGTTTCATTTTGGAACAAATGAGTTTGACTAATTAAGACCCAGAGGGCTGTAATGCTAATGTGCGCTATCATGCTGCCTGAGCAGTGCTATGGGGTACAATCTGTTAAGCCTCAATACCATCTCTTAGAAAATTGTGCTATCCAAAAATCTTTGTCTAATCCTGCACACAGCTCTATCTAGATGGACACTTTGATTCCTCATAGATACAGTCAGCCTGGAGATTAAGTTCATTTTCCAGCTGAATCCTTTCCTATCTCTAGATACCCTTCCGTCTAAATCTCTTTGGTATTAAAAGGTTTCTCATGATCTTCAAACAAAACTTCAAATCAGAGATATCTTGTTTCAGTACGTTAAGAATATAGGCAAATTGTCAGATTAAAACAAAAGAAATAGTATGCCTGACATAGCTACTGTAACTCTCTAGAACAAATATAGATCTGTCTCCTTTTACATGTTAAAAATATCTACCTGTCTCTGTTCCAGCTAGTCCATTGTAACAGGCCCTCTTCAGGTCTGGCTCCCTGTCAGATACAGCTTCCTGTCTGAAATAGGTGTCATTTTCTTTCACCCACCCACCCTCCTCTATCTGATTCCCAGTGCTATGATACTTCTCACTTTACTCTGATGTGTCTGGCTCATCAAATCAGCCCCCGAGTCCCACAAGGCAGTACTTTTCAGTTGTCTGCAGAAGTGAATGCCTGTCATGTTTTTAACAAAGCCACGCTCACCATTGTAATCATGCACCGAACAATTATTTTAAACTGTTTTTCTGTGCACCTTGCACATCTTTTTCTAAAGAAAGCTTTCCTTCATACCATCCCCAGTTTGAGACCACCTGTTATGTTAATTGTCCTTGCTTAAAGTGTTAACCTGAAGCCAACCCACTGTCTGCCTTTGACAGAACTCATTTGATCAAGCTAAAAGGGATTTATAGGATTATTTATGGACAGATTGAGTTGTGACAGGTCTCCCTGAATTTTAATTACCCCCCACCTGGGATTGCTACCTTCCAAAATATACACCAATTGCCCCTCTAACAAGTAAATGGAGTTGCATGGTTATGAGGAACATTTATTTTAACACTACCCAACACAAACCACTTATTCCCAATGTTTGTGACATTCTACAGTCAAATATAATGCGGCAAAAATGTCAAAGATTTGGGACTGTTCTTGGAAGTTTTAAGCCAAGTGAAGGAAATGCTACTTTTCACTTGTTTCTATGCAGTATTTTTATATTTAGTCAAGGACTGATAAAACCAGCTTCTGTTTAGCTTTACTTACTTAAATATATGTGATTGAGACACTCTCTCATGGCAACAGTCTCAAATAACAGAGCTACACACTTGTTAGATCTTTCTTGCATAACCTTCAATTGCTTTACCTGTCAGATGCAGACTAATGACAACTAATTACTCTGTCTTGTGCATTTCATCACAGTAGGTAGGTGCCAGGAACTCAGATTTCTGCCAAAGTGAGAATGTCTTTTTAATGGCCCCTTAGGGCTCCCATGCCCTTTCCCCTCAGTTCCCAGACAAGTTCACCGGAAAGCAAGTGTCCAGAGGCCAATCTGCAGGCACTCTGCAAAGCATTTATTGAGGGTTGCACTGGCAAGCTTAAAACTATAACCATATCCAAGCCCTTTACACTAGTCAGGCTTATTTCTCCATACACGGAGAGTTTTTTCCCCCTCCCTCACCAATCCTAGTTCTATAAGTCCATAGAACTCCCTCTCCAGTGAGAGTTCTGTACACTGATGAAAACCCCCTTCTCCCTCCAACTTGATAGCTTTAATTATAGCTGTAGCTCCCACCTGGTACCAACCCTTCTAATATTTGGTCATATTCTGTTTTGGAGGGCCTGGGTGGCCTGGGGCTTTGATGCAACCCCTTTTGTGCTCCATGGGAGGGGCAGGGAGTGGGGTCACATCTTGGCCATGGTCAGTTTATGGCCTTAGGTTTGTTTCTTTTTAACACATCCCTGGCTTTCCCAGACAGTTGCTCAGCCTTGCTCTGGTGTCTGTCTTTAAGAGGAATCAGAGCTTTCCCTCACTTGCACATTCATCTCTCACACCTTCACTATGCCTAAAACATTTTAACTACATTCCTTATCTTTTCACACTAAAAGAAAAACTAATTGCCAACAGGCAAGAGGAACACTGTCTTTGTTCTTTGCTAACATGTGTCGCTCAGAGACTGACTTTCAGGCAGACCCAGAGGCCCAGAATCCCATCACAAGCAAATACACAGGCCTAAATACTTATATGAACTCACATCACATACTTGTACCTTAACACCCTCAAACCTGGCAGCACTGAAGAAATTTAAGTGGCCTAAAGAAGATCTTCAAAATTTTTTGAAAACTATCATGTAAGCATCAAAGCATATCGTCTCCCAGCTCTTTAATATCTGTCTAGGAGCAGTTACTGCCAGCTGTTGCACTCCTAATTCACTTCCTATACCGCCTATTCTTACTGAATCCCCCATTTACTGTGAGATTCAGTATCAGATTTGAAATGCAGTATAACAAACTATTTCAGCTTGGCAGCTATAGTTAAAAGGAGAGACTCGTATGCAAGTGTCCTTTTTCCTCTGACTCTAGACATTTCTCTCACGGAAATGCAAAGTTTTAAAGGTAAGGTCTACAACCATGACAATTGCTTACCGCAGGGCACTATAGACTGAGATTGGTTCCAGAACGCTACAACACAGGGCTGGGCAAAAATAGATGAAAGTGTCACTAACTACAACGCAAAATGTGTTGCTAATCCATATTTGTGATTTTGTGCTTCTGAAAATCCCCCAGCTTTTAATGAAATTTCTTGATTCTGAAAATTGATTGAAGAGAAGAATGTGAATACTCCATGAGTTTCTGTGCAAGAGTTCAAAATCTCCCAGTCTAGTTGTAGATGAGAAAGTGAGGAAAATTTTCCCAGTTCTATTCATCTTCTTCAGAGACCACATGGCTCAGATTTATCTGGAAGCCAGGAGATTACACATTTTGTTCCCATCATTGTTATGAACTACTGGAAATTTTACTTTTGCGTTTACATAACACTCTACAAACGTTTATGCCCTTCTTGCACAGTTGAATAATATTATTTCTAATTTCCTGGTGAGTCTTCCATGCAGGAGGATTGCAAAACCCTTTAAATTAATCAGATCTGTCATTGCTCTGTGAAACCAATCTAAATTTTGACGCTAACCATATAGGTCATCATAATGTGCATAAAATTCTGCAATTGCATTATTAAACCACTAATGTTGAGTCCATCCCTATTTTCTTACGAGTAAATCTGTAGTAATGAGCTAAACACAGGACCAGTTCAAGCTTTTCTATTTTAATATTTGCCCTAGAGCAACATGTAGAGCTTTCCACAAGAAGAGACTGTGTCTCGTTTTGTAGCTAGTCAGTGCCGAGAGGCAGTCTGGGCAACATGAGGAAATATTTGCAGGCAATATAGCATTGTCCAGAATTCTGCCATGCAAGCTGTTTTGAAAAAAACCAGTTCGGTGCAAGCTAATTTAAAAAACACCATGCTGCTGCTGGTCACTTTCAATTATTTCGATGCTTGATAAAATTTAAATATAAACTAATACATTCAATAACTTGCCCTTTGCTGTGTACTATAATTTGGTGATGTGACTTACAGTTCCAGTACTATTGAGGAAACAAAGAATAGCCAGTCAAACCTTCTGGCCCTTGGGCTTTTCTGACACAAGGGATTACCGGTGCCTTCTAAACACACAGTGGGAGAATTCTGTCAATTGTTGGCACAATATTCCCCATTCTTCTGTAGCATAATTTAAAGCTTTGTTGAAAACAAGGTTATTCTTGATCAGAACAGTATATCTACTTTAATGTATCTATTAAAAACTGGTGTAAGTGTGATTAGGGATAATCAATTTAAATAATGGATAAGCTATTGTTTGTAGTTAGGTTTGTTTACTGACATGTGCAAAACACTTGCCAGTTGCCTGCAATTGGGTCTTCTGCTATATAAGTAACATTGGATATCACCAAATTAGATGGACATAGAAGAACAGACAAGTGTACAATCCTACTTCAAAAACCATTATGAGAAGGCAAAAATACTCCATGTTGTGAGACCTCCAGGTTAATTTTTGCTGCGGGTGGGGGAGAGGTATTTCCAGAGTACTTTTTAAAAAATTATCTGTTGGTCAACTGTAGTGCCTCTAAAGATCCCAATCTTGCAATTGGACTCACACCCACACATGGCCCCATTGACTTCAATGGGTCTCCTTATGGGGTTAAAGGAGCATGCATGGAGCTGATCAGTAGTCTAAAGGTCAGCTCATCTGTTTAGATGAAAAACAAATTTTGCTTCTGACTGTGCACTGTGAACTTCCCTATACTTATTCACCAATATGCCTCACAGTTACCTTGGAGGAATTACAAGATGTATATAATTGCCTTGTTCTTCTGAACCCACTTCTGCTTTTGAAGGGTATTGCTCTATTTACAGGAGTAACCTTTACGTACTTGCATTTTAAAAGGTCTCTCTTCCCACCTCCATTTACCTTAGCCACATTCTTCCTTCCTTCATGCCTAAGTGAATATTTAGTTAACAGGTGAACAGTACATCTGTGCCAGAGTTACTGGAATACATCCGTCTCCCCACTAATCTCAGTTTCTGAAGCTAAGGGAAGAGAGAAGATTTTTAAATTAAACATTTTAAATAATTGACTTGTTATGTATGTATGTAGATGGGTTTAAAAGAGCAACCAGCAAGAAAGTAGAGAGGAAGGAGGCTGTGGGGTAACAGAGGGGGAGGGATAAGAAACTGAGGCAGCTATATTTGTGATGGATTTATGCAGATAGAATTTTAAGGGAAGTAACCAGAGGCAAGTTTTATATAATTTTTTTAAAAATGAACTTAAGCAAAGTTATGCAAATTACACCCCCAGCAACCATATATGGTTCAATAACTGTAGAATGGTGGGTCACTAACCAAACCACATCCTTGAGTAGGTGTGCATTTGAGATGGGAGGTGTTATTTCCAACTCATGTAGATTTATTCATTCTCGTTCTGCTTGAGCTAGTGTGTTAAAAATAATAGTGTATCCAGGAGTCACATGGGTCATGGCTAGAACCAGCCACTGGCAACACAGAATCATAGAATATTAGAGTTGGAAGGGACCTCAGGAGGTCATCTAGCTCAACCCCCTGCCCAAAGCAAGGCTATCCTCAGCTAAATCATCCCAATGAGGGTTTTGTCAAGCCTCAGTTTAAAAATCTCTAAAGATGGAGATGTCACCACCTCCCTAGGTAACCCATTCAATGCTTCACCACTCTCCTATAGGAAAAGGTTTTTCCTAATGTCTAACCTAGACGTCCCCCACTGCAACTTGAGACCTTTGCTCCTTGTTCTGTCTTCTGCCACTACTGAAAACAGTGTGGCTCCATCCTCCCTGGAATCCTCTTTCAGGTAGTTAAAGGCTGCTATCAAATCCCCCCTCATTCTTCTCTTCTGCAGACTAAACAGGCCTAGTTCTTTCAGCCTCTCCTCATAAATCTTGTGCTCCAGCCCCCTAATCATTTTTGTTGCCCTCCGCTGGACTCTCTCCAACTTGTCCACATCCTTTTTGTAGTGGGGGGCCCAAAACTGGACACAATACTCTAAATGTGACCTCACCAATGCTGAATAGCGGGGAATAATCACTTCCCATGATCTGCTGGCAATGCTCTTACTAATGCAGCCCAATATGCCATTAGCCTTCTTGGCAACCAGGGCACACTGCTGACTCATATCCATCTTCTTATCCACTGTAACGCCCAGATCCTTTTCTTCAGAACTGCTGCCTAGCTCGTCGGTCCCCAGTCTGTAGCTGTGCATGGGATTCTTCCGTCCTAAGTGCAGGACTCCGCACTTGTCCTTAGTGAACCTCATCAGATTTCTTTGGGCCCAATCCTCCAATTTGTTTAGGTCCTTCTGTATCCTATCCCTCTCTTCCTGGGTATCTACCACTCCCCCTAGGTTAGGGTCATCTGCAAACTTGCTGAGGGTGCAATCTACCCCCTCTTCCTGATCATTAATGAAGATGTTGAACACAACTGGCTCCAGGACCGACACTTGGGGAACTCCACTTGTGACCGGCTGCCAGCTGGACATGGACCCATTGATCACTACTTGTTGAGCCCTTTGCTCTAGCCAATTCTCTATCCATTTTGTAGTCCATTCATCCAACCCATACCTTTTTAACTTGCTGATAACAATACTGTGGGAGACCACATCAAAAGCTTTGCTAAAGTCAAGGTATATCACGTCCACCGCTTTCCCCTCATCCACAGAAGCAGTTGCCTCTTCATAGAAAGCAATCAGGTTGGTCAGGCACGACTTTCCCTTGGTGAAAACACACTCACCCAAGGCCTATAGGCACAAATTAGGGCAAC
The DNA here is from genome assembly GCA_007922155.1 of Mesoclemmys tuberculata. NCBI lineage: Eukaryota > Metazoa > Chordata > Testudines > Chelidae > Mesoclemmys > Mesoclemmys tuberculata. Next base: position 29,592,160 of record ML675624.1, on the reverse strand, counting down.
AATCCTGAGCTGCTGCCCATGCTACCCCCAACTACATCAATTTTTTAGATCACTAGCTCAAGCAATGTTAGCGCAACTCTAGCTATCTGCAGTGGAAAACGTGTCCAGCTGTAGTGTAGACATAAGTGGCCAAAGCAATTTCACTGAAGCACATTGTAGCTCACTCAAATCTTGTTCTTGAGTCTGAGTAATGTTACAGTACATTTCCCTTTCTCAGTCCAAAAAGCAATCAGTAAGTACAGACATCCACAAACTGAGGTATGTTTACAAAACATAGACCCAAATGTCAAATTTATAATAGTCCATGAACCTCTCTGGAAGTGACATTGTGCAATTTGCTTCTTGAATGCTTCCAGCACTAGCTGTGCTTAAGCTGCCTGTGGGACTGTGTCTGACATTCGAGTAATGTCACCCCTCCATACACGCTACATGCTTCAGTCTTTCAGATTCAAGCGCAGATTCTATAGCTTTTCTATCACATAAAACACACCAGAACCATCAGTGATTTCATAACTCTGCAAAGAATGCAGGTAATCAGGCATATAAATAAAACATCAACTGACTTAAAATTAAAATAAATCGCTTATTTGTTAAAAACTAAATCAGCCAAAAACCATGTCTAACTGCAATAGAGTCATGTCAGAAGTACAGAAACAGTATGAGGCATGGGAGCGTCTAATTAGCTTTGTATTTTATATTTGGCATTAAAAGTCTTGTTACAAAGATTGTGGCCAATGTATGCTGGGCACTATGCAAACCCATAGTAAGAGAAAGTCTTTAACACTATCAGTTTACAGTCTAAATAGACAAGACCAAAAAGGGTGGGAGGGAAAACAGAGGCACAGAGTGGCTCTGTGACTTGCCCAAGGTCACAACAGATAATTTTGAAAGCTAGGACCAGAAAAACAAGTATTTAGGCTCAGATTAGAATGTGAATTTTGCAGTTTTACCCATCTTCAATGGCTATCCAAATAAACCCCCTGTGATTCAGAGGATCTCTAGGAAATTCAGAAAAAAACCACAAATCAATAGAATGTGAGAAAAGCAAGTTTTGGGAACATCTCTAAAGGTTGGATAATCTGAAGGTTGAATAGTAGGGGTTTGCCTAATCACAATACACTGGTACACAAATTTGTATTTCAAGCAGCACTATAGCATACAATACTTACAATAAACAGAGCAAATGTTAAAATAAATCCAATAACCACACCCCTCTATAACAAACAGCAATAAAGGAATTCAAATTTGAAATGGTAGGGAAATATTAAGACAATAGTTTTAAGTAACACCTCTTGAAATATTGTCGGACTCTGGCTTCCCCAGAAGTTTCCACAATTCTGTGTGTCCAAGTTATTTAATAAGGAATTGGTACAAGTAAAATCAATATAATGTTGATTTAAAATGGGTTTGAATACATCCACACAGGAGTTTAATAAAAATCAGTTCAAATACGTGCACCTTTGTGCATAGACAAGACCTAACAAAATGGGACTATTCACTTATTTATAGTTATAACCACATGTAAGTGTTTGAAGGATTGGGCATTGAGTTTATCAGAAAAAGGAGGTGCAATGAAGTTTCCATTTAGTCATCGTTGAATGAATTTACCATCCAGAACTTTCATTCCTGAATTTGCTGCAGACAATGTGGGTGAGGCGAAGGGAAGAGGAATTCTGGAAATGGGGATCAATGTGCAAAGGAACATGCTTTGTTGCCCCCTGAGGGAAAACTGCATAACCATAAGAAATAGGGTTAAATGCTTCTATTGGCCAGTGTTTCATCCAGTCACTTTTGTGATGGACATGAGCTCTACTAGCACAAGAATATAGAATTTACAGGTCATTCCTGAGGACAGTTGGGAGCTTGAAAATGTTCCTCCTTGATGTTTCACTTATACATGCACATTTTAAAGGTTGTTGGTCATCATCCGAACTACAAAATTTAAACAGTAAAAATAAATTCTTGTGTTGTTACCCAGGTTATCTGAACCCAAAGCTATGGTAACTAATCTGTTTTCCAGGAGGTGTCAGAAAAATAGAGGGGGACAGCACCTCCTTCTGATGAATTATTGGCACACAAAAGAGTTCTTTGACTCAAAAAATCCTTGTTTGCATTGAATCAAAGCACGCATCAAAATCTAGCAATAGTTTTGAAGCACCCCAAAATATAGTTACCCAAAATCTTAGGTGGTATCGAGTGACAGCAGCAGGTCTCAGGTGGCCAGTCTTCTTCCACACCAGCACCGGTGAGAGGCATTTAAGTGTCTCCTTACTCACTGAAATCCAAAATTTTTCTCAAGTACACTCTGACTAAAGTCTTTTATAGGTAACTTAAAACAAAGCGACTCATAACCTCCCCTAATGGGCTAACCATTTCCATAGCAACAGCGAAGAACTCAATCTTTACTTATCAGCAAAGCAACTTCTCAGCAACAATTTATAATCAAAGGCACAAAAGACTCAAGGTTAACTATCTTAGTTAGCAATACTGCTGCTGCAGCGATTTTTGTCTGCTTAAGTAAGGCCAAATTCTCTCTCGCTGAGTGATGTCCTCCTTTCCAGCTTTTAGTGGCTAAGTGCATAAAAATGGCTGCAGGTTACATCAAATCCATTTCTTTTGCAACAGAGTGATAAAGGGCTAGCTCCATAAAGTGATGTAAGCATTGCCACACTCGGCACTGCTGTCCCCCAACTTCTAGGCACCTTGCCACCCAGATACTAATTCTCCCATGTAGGAGTCATACATTTAAGAATAAGATTAGCAGAAGCCAGTAAACTAAGCCTGGAGCCTTCTAAGGTAACAAATAGAAAATGTCAGGAGAGAGAGTGTTGCTAAGCCCCACCCCACAAGGTAGATAGCTGCCTTCCTTCAACCTGGGTTCAGGCTTCTCTTTGCTTGGGATTCACAGCCATGAACCTATTCCTAGAATTAAGCATCTAAATCAGGTCAAGTCAACTTCTTCTCCCCCTTCCCCCAGCATTTTTTGAGAGCAAGAGAAACCCTTTCATTCCATTATAGTCAGTAACACATGCTCACTGGCAGACGTGTAGGTCCTTAGGGAACTTTGCCTGCAGAAACTTAGATGCTATGGGAATATAGGAGCCTGTAAGTTGGGAGGAAGCTGAGCAGGGTTTTTGAGGATCTCAGTGGTGCCTAATGTTGAACTGAGATGCCTAAAGTAGCAGCTAGGCATCTATTCCTTTGGAGGATCTAGCCCGAAGTCTCTGAAGTGCACTTGTCAAAGCAATGCTAAATGTACTGAAAACACTTCAGAGCAGGGTGCTGCACAGCTTTCAGGGGAAGTGCACCAAGTCCAAACTATAACTGTGTTGGACTGCCCTCATTAAGTTCAGAAATTATTTGGAGAGGCACATACTTAATGAAAGCCCTGAAGGAATGTTACAATTCTAAGTATTTGTAGAATCAAATGTATTTATTCATTTTGAAAGATTTTGATACTGCCGAAACTCAAAAATATTGTTTTACTATTACTACTACATGCACAGAGACAGACCTCAGTGTGTAAGCCACAGCTTGAAGTAGGGTTGGATATGGAGGTGTACTGATGCCATCTCCTAGGGGCATTGGGCCTAATTAACAATCCATCAGGGAACACAGGCAGCCTAGTTGAGTTAAGCAAGCTTCTCCCCCGAACCAAAATAGTTCTTTTGTCAGATGTGGAAAGGAAGAGGGGCCATGGCCCCAGTCACCTCTCTATATTCCTTTGGGGAGGCTAGCTCTACGGTCAATAGGAGCCCCAGTGTCTTTGTGCCCATTTCGAGTCTGTGAAGAAGTGGAAAGGGATGGGGAAGAGGGAGAAAAGCTTCTTGCACCTCTTTCTCCTTTGAGGCCATGTAAGTCTACTCACAATTAGCCATAATGGCCATGAAATAAACAGAAGAGTAACATATGCAGCATAATCAAGGTATACAATGCTCTCCATTTGTTGGGATAAGAGGGAAGGTCCTCTCTGGATCAGTAACTGATTAAAAGATTAGAACCAAAGGGTAGGAATAAATGGCCAGTTTTCAGAATGGAGAGAAGTAATAATGGTGTCCCCCAGGAGTCTCTACTGGGACCAGTACTGTACGTGATCTGGAAAATAGGGTAAACAGTGAGATGGCAAAATTTGTAGATGATACAAAATTATTCAAGATAGTTAAGTCCAAAGCAGGCTGGGAAGAGAGTTACAAAGGGATCTCACAAAACTGGTTGACAAATGGCAGATGAAATTCAGTGTTGATAAATGCAAAGTAAAGCACACTGGAAAACGTAATTCCAGCTATATATTTATATATATATATATATATATATATATATATATATATATATATATATATATATATAAAAATGGAGTTTAAATTAGCTGTTATCATTCAAGAAAGATCTTGGAGTTATTGTGGATAGTTCTCTGAAAACATCCACTCAACATGTAGTGGCAGTCAGAAAAGCTAACAATGTTGGGAATCATTAGGAAAGAAATAGATAGTAAGACAGAATATCATACTGCCTCCATAAATCCATGGTACCCCACATCTTGAATACTGTTTGCAGATCTCATTGCCTCATCTCAAAAAAAGATGTCTGAATTGGAAAAGGTACAGAAAAGGGCAACTAAAATTACGGGTATGGAAAAGCTTCCATATGAGGAGAGATTAATAAGTCTGGGATTTTTCAGATTGGAAAAGATGACTAAGGGGGATATGATAGAGGTCCTTAAAATCATGACTGGTTTGGAGAAAGTAAATAAGTGTTACTCTCTCAGAACAAAAAAACTAGGTGTCACAAAATGAAATTAAATAGGCAGGAGGTTGAAAAGCCAACAAAATGAAGTATTTCTTCACACGATGCACAGTCTCAGCCTGTGAGACTCCTTTCCAGAGGAGGTTGTAAAGGCCACGACTATAATGGGATTAAAAAAACTAGATAAATTCACACAGGATAGGTCCATTGACGGCAATCAATCAGGATAGGCAGGCATTGCTGTTTGCCAGAGGCTGAGAATGGCCAATAAGATGCTCTCTCAATGATTACCTGTTCTATTCATTCCCTCTGAAGCACCTGGCATTGGCCATTGTGGAAAACAGTATACTGGGCAAGATGGACCATTGGCCTGACCCAGTATGGCCATTCTTATGGGCATAATAATTGCACATCAATCTGAAATGACTGATTTTTCAGTTCAGCCAGCAGACCAAATAAAAAGCCAATTATGATGCCAATATAGTACAGGAATCATTGTTTTGGATTTGAGTTTATTTTGCAATTAATCAAACATGAGATGCTGAAGGAATCCAGAGGAACAGAACAAGTTGTCCAGAAGAGAGCAAACAGATATGAAAGGAAGTCAAGAGAAGAAATAAAATAAGGAATAAAGGAACATGCACTTGTTTTCTTAATGCTTCTTTTTAGGTTGAGGATTCCACCTGCAAATAGATAACCCTAGCTACAAAGTCAGTGTATCACTGATCTGATCTTTCAGAAAGCTATTCCTCTAATTCCTGTCACCTATTACCCTCCTTTTTTAACATGATCTCTGCCATGGTGTCACTCTTCCACTTGGGGACCATACAGATCTTCCACAGCAGCATATTTAAGTGTTAAGCACTGATCAGAATTATAAACAATCCCTTCGTGCATTAAACTAGAACTCTGCGATTACCTGGAATGTAAAAGTTTGCTTTAAAATAGCATTGCCCATTGTATTATTTCTCTAATTACTTGGAATTTTTACTGTCAAAGACAATGTATCTTTGGCATAATTACATCACACGGATCAGGATCCTTGATTGTGTTTCACTGCAGGAACAAGGTGTTATAACACTGTTTTGGCCTAAGGATTGCTGCTACTTACTCCATTCACCCAATCAATGTTACAGATATTAACTAAAAAGCAGATCTACAACAAATCCTTGCATTACTTCATGTAGTTTGCCAACTCCTGTGCTTCCCTCTCCCCCCATTGTAAATTACTCCCACTCCATAACCATGTCTAAAATCCAATTGTAAGTTCCTTAGAGAAGGTTACCATGCCTATATGTTCTCAAGTTATAGATTGGTATACTATTCTATCATACACTAAGACATTCAAGGAAACAAGTCGCTGAAATTTTAGTCACTCAATGTGACCACTGCTTCTAACTTCCCCCTGCCTCCAGGACAAGAACTCACCAAAATTAAGCACAAAATTAAAGCTAGTATTTAGCTTGCCTGGGGCATTTTTATTATATGCCTTTCATTAACAGTGTGAGTGCCTCACAATCTAATGTATTTACTTATCCACACATCACCTCTATGGAGGTGAGGAAATACTACTATTCCCATTTTAAGAAGGTAAACTGAGGCACAAGAGTCCACGGATACAGTCTACACTTCAGCTGGGAGCCTGTGTCCAGTTCAGGTAGACAGGCTAGCTCTGCCTGAACCAGCACATTAAAAATAGCAGTGGGACCAGGATTAGCTTGGGCTAGCCATCTGAATACAAATGCATCTGGATCCCCTAGCTATGTATACAGGTAACTAGCTTGATCCACTACCCAGAATACCCTGGCTACCTTACTATTTTTAATGAGTCAGTTTGAGCAGAACTAGTGCATACCTGAGTTGGCAAGCACACTGAGTGGCTGTGTAATCATAACCCAAGTGTATGTTTACATAGCCCATGGCAGCAAGACTCCCAGCCCAGGTAAACAGAGTTGGGCTAAGGGGGAGCTTGTGATAATACTCTTAAAATAACTGTACAGATAGGACTTTGAAGTTGTGGCTCAGGCTCCGAAGTCTAGGGAAGAAGGGGGGCTTCAGAGCCTGAGCCACAACTTGAAAAATCTACTGTCTACACTCTTCATAACTATTTTTATACCACTAGCACGAGCCCTGCTAGACCAAGTCTCTCAATCCAGTCTGGGAGGCTCACCACTGGAGGTTGTGTAGGTATAGCCTAGAAGACTTGCCCAAGGTCACCCAGGAAGTCTGTTCCAGAATAAAGAATCAAACTCAGGTTCCTCAAGTTTCAGGTTATTGCCTTCATCATCCTTCCTCTGCAGAGAACCTTCTGTGTGGAGACAAACATTACCTTTTGCAATTTAATTTTTGCCAGTTTGGGGAAATATGAATAGGGTATAAAATATGGGACATCATATTCAAAGTATATTTGATACTAACATAAGTTGCTATTTATTACTTTTTGCACCCACCAAACCCCAAAGTGGATGTACAACTCTTGACTTGTGTGATAAAGTAATCTCTGCAAACAAATCTGACTAGCTTACATAAAAAATTCCAGACACTAATTATTTTAAATGTGGCCCTTTGTTTTATTCAAAGCTCAAAGTGAAATACTATAGTCATCACAGCTCAGTCTCAGGACAGCACTTTATGCAAAACATTTCAGAACAGTGGGCATTGCAAGTAAAGAGATACCCGTGGCTTACTCACTATGGTGGATCAGTTACCTCTCCCTTCAGCAAGAGGTCACCTGAGGTTATGAGTAATTTTCAAATGTCTGTAGAGAGCTTCATTTTGAGACTGTCAGTGAATAAAAAAATTACCATAGCAAGTGTCACATACAGTAACTCTGCTTTTAAAAAGGAGCAGCCCAGATTTTAAAGGAATCTGCATTTTTTCTCCATGTGAATTCAACTCTGGTGCAGATAAATGTGTGTTTTTAAAAATTGGGGCTGGAGAATGGGGCCTATGTAGGAATGTACAAATCCTATAGGCATTTTAAAGTGGGACAAAAGATAGAACAAGGTGTTGCTGAGAGAGGTGGAACTCCTCTCCCCACCCCTCCTACTTTCCAAAGATGGACTATGTCAAAGGACATCAATTCACAAAATGGTCTACGCATGCTGCACTCCCCTAGCGCTTAGCTGAGCGGAATCCTCCCACACAAGCCACTGTTGGGGATGCATCTCTTCAGTTGCCCCACCGTCTCCCCCAGACCCACTTGACTGAATTGATTAATATATGTGCTTGGTCATCTCCACTATTATTAGAAGCTCTCTCCTGTTATCAAGCAGGAAGCAGTCTCACATAAAGGAAAGAAAGCGGATAGCTCCTATGACAATCTTACCAGTGTCTTTACAAAGACCTATTCCTACCAAGTAATGGTGTAAGTTTCTATTATCCAAATTGAGATTAACACGTTTTTATGTATTTCACACTAGCCTCTCAATTAAAATAATCCATTCATTTCAATTATGTTATCCTGCAGAATGAACTTAAGTATATTTTAAAAAAAACAAACAAGATCTGGGTAAAGCAGGAAGTGTTTCCACCTTCAATGCGAGCGGCTACAAAAGTATTTGTCTGGCCATGAAAGGAGAGCTTTTTTTCATTAAAGAAGACACTATCAGCCTAATCCTGAAGCCCTAACTCAGGCAAAACTCCCATTAACCTCAATGAAAGCTCTGCCTCAGTAAGAATGGTTAAGGACTTCATGACTGGGACCTAGAGTTTTTTTGTTTCATTTCCATCTCTACAAGCAAAATGCACTTCGTTAATGATGGCGATCTGTTCCAAGGAGACTCCCTCCTTCCTTCAACCCTCACCAAAAACAAGCTTTTGTCTGACGTGCAATGGAATTCACCACAGCCTTGAATTATTTCACATTTTCAGTCAAAGTCAGGACCACGCAGAAGCCAATGAATATTTCTTTTAGGAGGGTTGGCTTTACTCTCAGCCATGTGATGTATGAATACAGAGCCCTCTATGAAGAGTGCTACAGGATGGAAAGGAAGTTATGGGGAATGCCAACCCAGGTTAATGAGGCCAAGAAAACCAGGCAAGAGCACAGAAAGTGTTCTGTCAGATTTTAAAGTTTTTCCCCCTCTGAAAAGCTGTAGAATATTCAAACTTCTAAAATATACTTAAAGTCTGAAAGACAAAATGTAAGCAATCTGTTCCAATTATGATTTACATTTAAGAAAAGTTATGTGACATACAGAACAGAGCCTCATCACTGGATGTCTGCCAGCTCCAATTTCCCCACATTTAAAATTCATTAAGCTCTTTGAAACAGCTTAGGTGTTAGATAGAAACATGCCACTCTCATCTGAGTTCAATGAAAGTGTTACATGTTTATAGGAGGGTAAAATTTGACTGTCTTAAATCACGATTAATTTAATCCAGAAAATCCTTCCTTTCTAGGAACAGCCCAATAGATAAAGTGAGACAGGACAGTTAGAACCTGGATCTGCAATTGGATCCATACAAGAGGAACATCCACCCACACAACGCAATGGAAATTACCGAGTCTCAGTGAGAGTGCATGGATCTGATTGCAGGATCAGAGGCTTCATATTGATCAGTTCCAGCCCCTTATTTCTTGAAAATATGAGTTTTTCAAAACAAATTCAGAACTGAGTAACTGTAAAATGTAGATGCTATATTTATATTCATTTAGCCATGCAGCCTCATTATCTAGTATTGCATTTTTGCAAGTGACTTACAGAATTTAAGTGGAGCAGAGCATCAAATTTAAAAAGTAATATTAATGTAGATCTTATTTGCAGGGAGGTATTTAGTTCATGGGAGTCTGAGTAAGTACAGAGGTCAAAGCTAACAAATACATCCCAATGCAGGATCAGAGACCTAATGTAAAAACACTTGAACATGTGTGCCTAAAGTGGCAAACTATTTTTCTTGTCTGTGGAATGTTTTTATGCCATATATATTGTTTAGCGCTGCGAGTGTGGTGTCTGTTCAGACAGCACCAAAAGTGCTATACTTATGTCCCAAGAGTTTGCTTTTGATGCAGTAAGGCATACAAATATGGATACAGCAGTATTTTCAGTTGAGCCTGAAAAGCAAAGCATTTCATGGATTCCCACATGCAATCAAACCTAGCAGTTCTTAAAAAAAAACCCTCAATTTATGCTTGAGTTTAAAAAGAATAAAAGTTTTTGATGAGTTCACATACACAGTTTAGTCATTAACACTTTACAAATAGATTCAGAACACAAATCAATTAAGCACTGATCAACATCCATGATTAAACACATGAATATTTGTTTAGTTGGGGGATCAGGCTATAAAAATGTTGAGACTTTAAACAATTACTGAAGCATATTCCAAACTGAATATTTATATGGCCCTCACCATAGTATCTGGGTACCTCAGTCAGATTTCCCTTCATGTGTTATCTCCATTTTACAGATTACTGAGATATAGGGTGAATTAAGTGATTTAGCCAAAGCCACATAGGAAGTCTGTGGCTTAAGTGAGAATTGAATACAGGTATACTTTGTCTCAGGCCAGTGCCATATCCACTGGGTCAGTTTTCTTCCCTTATACATTTGTGTTCTGCTGATCAATTTCCTTCAAAACATCCTCTCTCCCCTAACCAAAGTACAAAAAAAGAGGAGGTCTTAGAAATCAAGAGTATTAGTTTTGGTACTTGGGGACTTCATGGGAACCAAAGTTCAAATGAGTGCCATGAAGTTTACTGCAGAGACTGTCAAATTTTGAGTTCTGATATGGCATGGCAGTGAGATGGACATTTTCAAAATATGACCTGTATCATCATATGCACCTCCATTCAATTTTAAAATGGTTACACACTAACTTACAGATTTAAATGCTGGGATGCATACATGCAAAACCCATTTAATGTGTGCTCACATTGCAAATATAAGTACGAACAAATTGTGAATGTAAACTGTCACATATAATCGAAGGTCTGGAAAAACCATGAACTCTGGTGGCTTGTATGGCTTCTGAAAATTTGGTTTTAGAGCACTCTGGCACTTTTGGATAAACAGCACCATTTTTCCCCAATGGCCCCTGATTAAAGTTTTCCTTCCTTCCAGTCTTTGGCAGTTGGCAATGTGGTATCTACCAAATTGCTATCTTCTATCCAAGAGGATCCTACTCTTCAGTGATCATTAATTTGAGAAGTGGTCTGTGATCTTCTAGTATTGCTCCTTTAATACAAGTGTAAAACCTCAGGTCTGAAATCAAGAGGATATGATTATCTCTTGGCATACCATAGGACATCAGTTTTCTGCTGTTATTGTTTTTTTTCCCCCCTTACAGATCTTGCAAGAGAATTCATTGCGACATTAACATGATGCCATGGAAACAGTGGTGCCTTTCAGAATGCTAACACTGGGAAACAGATTACATTTTTTATGACTATATATATCTAGTATGCTTTTTCAAGATCTAGGTTAAGAAAATATCAAAACATTTCCCCATTTTTGTTGTATGGTCCGTCAGTATATTTCATTCAAATGTAGCTAAAAAGTGTTATAGGGCTGACTTTGAGAAACTGCATAATTCTTATTGCTCTGTCAAACAAGGGAATCTGAACAATAAGGAATGTCATGTCTCATTTATGATAAGAGATAAACCTATAACTCCATGGGTGAAGAGGCTGCATGATATATGAAGATTTGTTCCCTCCAGGCCAAGAGGAATTTAATATTGTTCACCATTGTCATTTATGCTATACAAATTTTATAAAATAAAAGCAAACAAAAAACAGGAGAAAAATCACTCCTATTCTTCTAAATACCACACTCTGAAATATTTCTTAGATAACAAATAAAATTCCAGCACCACCACTATTAATTAGAAGATTTTTCAGCAAGTGAATGGCTCTGATATAACTTAATGAAAACATCCAAGTCTCATGAAGCAAAGGCAATTTCAATAAAGAGAAACTAATTCTGCATAGAAGTCAGTTGGAAAAGCAGGTAGCTTTGAATACTGATTTTAGGTCACCACCGTGTATTTACTAAATTTTGATTAATAGGTTCCCCTCCCCCATTAGCAAGATCTGGTTCACTCAATATACAGATGAAGTCAGGGAACTGATGAAAATCCATAATCTGGCCCTTCCCTGAGAACTGACATTGTTACCCAGGGTTCCACAGCCCAGCAATTTTTAGTCTCTGAGAGTCAGTATCAGGATATAAACCAAAACAGAATCAGCACCTTCCCTTTGCTGTATGGCTGGCACAGATAAGTCAAACCAAGTGCTCTTAAAGAGTTACTTTATTGGCTTCCAGCAATTCCCATTGGAATGCCTTTACTAGAAGTCTTCACAGATCCTGGATCTCCCAGGGATGAGCCAGGCCAGTAATATAGCCACAGCAATGTGCTAAGCACTTACAGATAAGATATGGGTATGGTGGGGGGGCAGGGGAAATCGCTGTCCTGAGATGTTAATCATTTAAAGAGAAAATATACCGATGAAGGAGGAATGTAACAAAAACACAACTCAGTATAGTTTTAGTCATGTCTTGTTTCAAATTTGTTGGGGGAGGGCATGTGGGTAATTGCTGCCTGATCTGAAAACAATTGCTCCTCACAAATGATTAGGGACTATAGTGCTCATTGAAACTGGTAGATGCACCACAAAGGATTCCTTAACCCATGGCTATCCCTGAAATCCCCATGTAAAGAAGAGGTTACATGGCAGAGAGAAGTTTTATGCTGCTCCATCAGCTTCTTACCCTGAGTAACATCCTTGGAGGGCAGCATTTCAACAACCACATCTGGGCTGAGAACTCATTCAACTCTTCACCCCCGTCTCATCTTTAAATCAGACTAACATTCCCATTTGTCTTTCTGAGGCCCTGTGGACCAGGAGTTCTCGAACTTTTTAAATGGAGCATCCTGTGGACTTTAGTATAACAATTGCATCCCCCCTGACCACTGAGCCCCCCACCACTTTCAGAAAGAACCAGGGCAGCAGGTAGGGGAGTGGGGATCGGGGGCAGCAGCAGAGTGAGGGAGGGGAAAGCATGCATGGCAGCAGTGAGGGGCTGGGGCTGCTGCCGCAGGAAGCAGCAGCTGGGAGCTGTGGCAGCGTGCCAAGCAGGGAGCATGCCCAGTGGTGGCAGAAGGCTGCTGTTTCAGGAGGCAGGCAGCAGCAGATGCACAAAGTGCAGAGCTGGACCAGCTCTGTCCCCTGCTCTGCCAGCAGAGCAGTCTGGGCAGGTGTTGGGCTTGGGGGATGCTTAGGAGGGGAGAGGAGGCAGGGGGAGACTGCTACAGGCGGTGAGCCCCACACTGCTGGTAGTGGCAGGGGAGTGGGAAGCAGGGGTTGCAGCAGATGGAGGAGCTGGGGATAGAGCCAGTGCAGTTTCTCACCTAGTATGCCCCCCAAATTCTACCCATGGCACCACCCCACGATCCATCTCTCGCCCCCCCCACTTTGAGAACTGCTGCTATAGACTTCCCAGATTGGCAGGAGGAAATACCCCTGTCCTCCCTAAGGAGATCACACCATGTGAGCCAATTAATAGAGATTGAAAGTCTGGTGGAGTCTTCTGATGGGAACTGCACAGAGGATGCCCTGTCTCATTGCCTCCTTTACTGCTGTCTGTACCCTGGGATGGACTCAGGTAGTGAACTGATCTTAACGGATCCTTCCTTCATACTCATACTCTCTAAAAATTCCACCTATCAGAGGTCCTGCATAGTAACCATCCATAAAATTTGAAGTAGGATCAGAATAGTGGCTGCATCCCGTTCTGTATCAAGTTAGCTTAAGGGGAGATTAAGCACCTACCTGCCATTTGGGCCATTTTTGCAAGGGGGTGGGGGGCAGAGGGAGGTGGGCCAAATTGACTTTTTCAAGAGGAGTTTGGCAACAAGCTGCCATTTGTGCCTTTGAAGACCCCCCCCCAGTTATAAATAGAAATATACATTTCAAATCCTTAAGGTATACATGTATATGTTTGTATGAATCTATTTATACATGGATATGTAATGATCAAGATATGCACATACACCTAAAATAACCTTATTTCCCCTCCCACATTGTCTTGCTGCTCTGACTAGTTGTGTTTGTTGCATCAGGGCCTAGACCATGTCTATTTTTCAGTGAGCTGCCTGTCTCACATTAGGGCTTTAAACAACAAATGTCTTTCCTACACTCCAGCTGCTGAGTAGGAGTTTTCTAGTGAGCAGGTATGTGAAAAACCTACCAGAAATCCTATCAGAAAAAACAAGATAAGTAGTTGCAAACTTTTATGTGCAGTGAGATGGCCCTTAACCAAAGTCCATCTGAATCAACGGAAAGACTCCCATGGATATTAAGAGACTTTGAATCAGGGTCTAAATGAGAAGAAGAACTTCAGCAAAGATATTTTGACTCCTGCCTCAGGATTATGCTTCCCAGCTGCTAAACTATAAATCTCCACAGCTAGTGCTATGCCACTCAGTTCCTGCTGAGCAAAAACAGAGTGAGAAATGGGCTAGTGACAGTCTGATTTATATTTTGTAAGTATAATAAATATAAACAGTGTTGCCTCACTACTAGCCAGAAAAATGTAACATTTTCTTTGTGGGATTTCAATATCAAACCATGTACAATTTTGTTCCTCACTATTCCAAGAATTCACACAGCCCTTCAGTTTTACCATAATTTCACTGAACTGTTCAAAGAGGCAGCAAGATGGAAGGGGTAAGCATCTTCAAATTCATGAGCTTGCAGTATATTGCTGTTGACCTGGCAGCTTTGAATCTTCACTGTGGGCACGAATGTGCCCATCAGGCTTATGATCAAGAAAAAAGCCCAAAGACAAAGTTAAAGTTCATATCACTGAGCCAGACAAACATCTGAATTTGGAAGCATAGGAGCCAGTTATGCTGCTGAGAGGAAAGGTCGTATTCAGAATAAGAACACTTATTTACTGGAATTTTTTATGATGTGGAAGACAAAGGGAGTCGAGATTATTGATCGCAGAGTAACAGACAAGACTGGGATAGGGGACTGCTGAAACACTAAATACTTAAGAAAATAACCAATAAAGGACAAGGAAGAGGAATAAGAAATTTAAAGTGAAAAGATTTTGGATTATTTAGTTTGCCTTATTTGAGACTATAAAAACAAAAAAGACTGAGCTTTCTAAAAAGCAGTTAGGATCCATGAAAGGTTTAAGCAAGCACAAAGTTTAAAAAAATTAACTATATTCTAATTGTTATAGTCACCATTTAAAATGTACTAGACAGGCTGAAGGCAGATGTGACTAAACCAAAAAGAAAGATTTTTCAAATATGTCCTACATACAAGATGACAGCAGACATCCCAAATTAAAGGTGACAATCCCCAGAATGCACGTTTATCTCAAACACTGAAAAAGTATGAAAGGAAATGCTTGGAACATAAAAAGAAAGGCCAAAAAGAAAGCTAACTAAAACAACTTTAAACAAAGTGTGGCATTGGTGAAGTATTATATGAAGTTAAATAATCTAACTGATTCCAAAACCCTCCAATATTTCATATTTAAGACACCAGGGTTTGGGTTTTTGGGGGGAGGAAGATTAAAGGCAAAATTTCAATAAATAGTTAACATACTACATTGTACATTACTTATTTGTTCAACCCAATGTAGTTGTAACATTTTGAAGTCAGAGGTGAGATTTGATGGTCACAATGGTCTCCCTTCTAGCCTTGAAATCTGTGAAACATGTCAGCCTTTGCAATCAAGAATCATGTTGTATAGTTTTACCAAGGCCCAAGTAGGGGGCAGTATAGATCAGCAGCAGCCCATAAGTAGCTCAAGAAAGCTCAACATCTTCCCAAATAGCATTGTGCAAGCTGTGGTGGTGCAGCCAGTTTTCCTTGTCTGCAGGCCAGTGTGCGCGTGTTGAGGGGAGGGCCATAGCCCTACCTAGTCCTGTCGGGGTTCCATGCACCTTTGAAAGAGAATATTCCCTCCTTTCTTGTGACTATAGGAGCAACTACCACCATGCCAGGCCCTTGCATGGACCACAAAGTGGGGAGGGTCCTTGAGTTCTTCCCATGCACATCTGCACAAAGACCTCACTTTTTTCTTCATGTTAAACCAAAAGCAAGTTCCCAAACAATAAGAGGCGTTACCCATCCAGCTGTATTAAAATTCATTTAGTGAATTTCAGTAGAATTTTAACATAACCGTCTTAGAGTGCAGTTATGTTTAGAGAACGTATTCTATATTTATTCTCCATCAGTGGCTTCCCTATCAGAGGACGTCAATTCACAAGTAAAAAACAAGGTGTTCTAAAACTGCCAGTCAAAAGCAGCAATACAATCAAATTGCGCTCTTTCAGCATGCTTAGACTTGTCCACTAATAAAACCTCTTCGATCAGAATTCAGATGTCAATTTTCCTGACGTATGTGACAGAATAGAAACCAGTTCATTCCTCCATAGTGTATTTGGACTTGATTCTAAGCTTGCTCAAAGCAATTTTAAACCAGTGTAATTCCTTAGGACTCAGTGGCATTACATCTGATGTAAGCCTGTGCAAGTGAGATCAGAATCTGCCTTAATGGCTCTACAATGGTTAGAAGAAAGAAAGCTTTTCCCTCCTCCAGAAATTAAATTATATGACCCATAAAACAAGTGAAATACGAATGTGGCACTTTTACAGTTCTTAAATAACTCTTTTGTTATTTCCCTATTTCTTCTGGAAATCCTGGACACCATTCACATTATAGGAGTTGACGGAGAACTTTTTGAATGACAAATGATTTTGTAAACAGGCATGGGATGAAATATGAAAATTTTCCTATTAAAAGACAACAGGCTTTAAAATGGTCTATTATAATTGAATAAATACATTCATCTTTGATTTACAAAGAGCATTATTGGGAAAGACATTACAAGATATCTATCCTAGATTACCTACCCAAATTTCTCCAACCAATCTATTGCCCTCTTTCCTACCAAAGATAGTCTAGTTCAAGCACCTTTCCTGATGTCTGCTGAGGCACTATGGCACATGGAGAGGGTGCTTCTCTCCATCTGGCATTCAAGTCATTTAAGGACATTCAGGGATTCTTCTTCTCAGGTTATTTAGGGCCCAACTCTGGAAGCTTGAGAAGTCTGACCTTGAGCTGTCTTCTCTTAAGTTCTTGTTATTGTTATGAGACAACAGATCTGACAATGAACTGTTTTTTCCTATGCCAATTTAACAAATGAAATGAAAGATAGAGCTCTGTTTGAGAAACTCCATAGGCAGAGGGGACCTCAATAGGTTCTGAAGTAGTTCATAACTAACTGAACGCCTCCTTGCCACTGGGTGTATCCTAGGCAGTACATCAACTAGAAACAAAGCATCCCACAACTATAAGAAACACCATCTCCCCATAGTCTCATTTTGTAAAGAGAAGCTTTTCCCCCCTTCAGTTCCCAAATTCTCTTCATTTGTTCCTCAGTTTGTGGCATGGTGATTGAACTGGGAGCTCCACCTCCAGCTTTGTCTGCTAGTGGCAGACTCAAATCGTCCTAACTATACCTGCCAGGCAAACTAAGTACTCCTGTATTATTTTGTCCATTAGTTCCCTTATCATCTGGGTCTTGGGAATAAGGCTAACCTTATCACCAAATTTTCTTGGCTTGGCTATAGGTAATAAAAAGTAATTTTCTTTGAAAAATCCTGTTTCTACTTTAAATATTATTGCATAATAATTAGCTAATAACTAAAGCACATTTTATTCATCCAAGATGGGATGAATCATCTAAGTATTATTTACAATTATGCTATTTTTTCTGTCCCTTCCTCCCTCCTCCTCCCCCCAACCTCCTTCTCTCTACATGTGGCTATAAATTAGAATATGTTTGGCAATGCAAAATAAGGATCTATCACCTTTTGCTTAGTTCAGGCAGAACTTTATTCAAATAAATATTAATTTTTTCATACCCCCTAAAGTCACAAGAAGATTCAATTTGCTCCAAGTATATTATGTTCAGATTAGCTATAATATGGAGAATTCTGAGTAAGTTATTGAATTTATTTTATATAACTCCCAAAAGTATTGCACAGAAAGGATTTTTGACAGGCCATTTATAAGATACATCACATGCCATTCTACACATCCATTATATCTCAAGTTTGTTTTAGAACATTTTATATTACTGGAAAAATGATTAGTTTTCTTATGGAACATATTGAGGTCTTATCTAAGAGTCACATCCAACAGTTACACTGATGTAAATACCGTAAGCTATTAGAAAACGCTCCGTGTTCTCACCATCAGCATGGAACATGTCAGTTCCATCAAAACTTCACAGAAACTAGGCAAGCAGCAGACTGGTCAGCCTGCGTGGTGTTCTGTCAGCCCAGATCATCCTCCCCCCCCCCCCCAACTCCCTGTTTTATGATGTAGCAGCTTTCCCAAGCAGATGTCTCTTCTGGCTGCTTGCGCCTTGGAATTTTTTTGGCTTCCCCTAATTCCCCATTTTGTTTCTCCCAAAAGCGACTTTCAGATATTTTCCTCATGTGAAAAAGTTTACTTTTTGTACTATTCAGTATAAAATTTTTTTCCTTAAACTTTATATTTTCTCTGGGAAATAAATTCTATTTTCTAGCCATCTCTAATTAAAACCAATTATAGAATCACAAATTAGAAAGTGAAGCAACCTATTAAGTATCATTTCCACCTCTCCACCAGTTCAGGCTGGTTCCCTAGGGAGTCTGTTCTAGTGTAAGACCCTGATTCAGCAAGGTGCTTAAACTTATGCCTAACTTAAAGAACATAGTAGTCCCATTGGGATTTCAATAGATATTCAAAGTGATATTTAGATGAAAAAAATTGATGGCAAAAGTTGAGATGTATTGGTGAGGTAAATATCTTGT
This sequence comes from Mesoclemmys tuberculata, assembly GCA_007922155.1. Classification (NCBI taxonomy): domain Eukaryota; kingdom Metazoa; phylum Chordata; order Testudines; family Chelidae; genus Mesoclemmys; species Mesoclemmys tuberculata. Next base: position 29,573,586 of record ML675624.1, on the reverse strand, counting down.
CTGAAAAGGCATCAGTGTGAATTTACTATCCAGTTCATTTTACATTAGTCTAAATGTCCTATGGTGTTTTTCAAGAAGGGAATAAAAGATAACTGAAATCCAGGGGGAAAAAATATTTCCCCTCTTAATAAAACAGGTTCTAATATGGTTGTTGAGCACACCCATATATGCACATGCCGCAGTGTGCCTGTCCCTTCCACATATACAGTCCTGATGTAGAAAAAAAATCCATTGTGACTTCCAAAGAAGAAGGATAGGGACAAAAAGATGGCTGGCTCCCACTCAATTCACATAGTTTAGTTCAGAGAGAAAAAAATTAGGCCCTTAGCATATTAAAGGCACTATATAGAGTGGAACCAAATTCTATTGTAATTAAGGTATTCAAGATTGGTAGCCGGATTCTTGTAGGGAGCTGATGAAATGTGATAAAGAAACAATATGGATGAAAAGTTGATTAGTTGCTGGAAAAAATACAGCATGTTTTGGGAGCTGGCAAGATCGTACACACTTTTTAATGATGGGAAATGTTTTACAAGATAAGGAATTTTCAGCCTTAGATGCTCATTAAGACATAATACTGAGTCCTGGAAACCATGTTATGTGAATTCACATGAATATGTAGAATAAAGTCTCTCCTCTGCCCCCTTATCTCAGATAAGCTGCCAAAAACTGAAAAGAAACAAACTTACTGACAATACTTGAAACTGATATTGCTTTTGGAAGACACTCCAAAAGTAAAAGATAGAAAAGGAAATGGAAATTTCAAGTTTGTTAACTGGAAATTGGAAGTTGACCTAGATTTAGAGACAATTAAATGAATCAGCAAGAAGTATATGTACCCCAAGTGCAGAATGAGTTGATTGAGCGCAGCCATGATGAAATTTGCAATCTGTCATTTCAAACTGCAGTTCTTCAGATTTTAATCTCATTGCTGATAAAAAGCGGATGTGGTGAATAATGCATGTTAACTCAATGCAGAGCTACGAGTGGAAGTGGTGAAATATTTTCTTCTCTTCTCCCAGGCTTCATGATGATTTTTAATTATTGATACAAGTTCACAAACGCAAACAAAGTGCTCTAATTAGAGCTAGTCAATATCTTCAGACAGATTTCTCATCAAAACATACTTGTCTTGAAAAAAAAGAGAGACTTTAATGGAGTTTAGATTCTCAAAATTAAAATTGAGAAAGTTTCCATAATTTTTAATCAGTATTTTAGAAATCAAAGGAGTCCGGATTTGAATCATATTTGAAATCATTGTGTTTTTTTCCAAAGAAAAACTTTTTGTAAACAAATATGCTTAATAATGATTTCATTAATTTTCAATCAAACATGTAATACAAATTGAGCAAGATTTTGATAAAATTTGATTTAAGTCAAAATTATAAACCTTAATGAAGAACAGAGAACAGATCCAGCTATGACATTTCAGAATTTCCCAAGAAATTTCTCCTCATTTTTGACTAGGTCTATGTGCAATGAATTGTCATTAGGACATAGGATTCTGTAACTAATGGTGCTACTAATACATCATGATCCAGAATCTGAGGGAGTCCAAACTGCTAATGAAAATTACTGTAGTTTCAGTCTGATTAAGGCCTGGATGCTGGACTTTTGACTTAAATGGAGCTGTGTACAGACCAGAATCATCCTCTCTTTCCTAGAACAGGCCTTAATGGCATCTCTTATGGATACAGTCCCCTACATCACTTGCATGGAGTCACTTGCTGCTCAAGGCCTAAACCTAGTTATTGAAAAGAACTGCAACAAACTATTCTTCTGACCTAACAAGTGCCCAGGGCCAGTGTGCACTTTTCCCTAACACTTTCAGGATGTTTACAAGAGACTAAGAATAGTGTAGTGGTCAAGGCACTAACTCAGACTCAAGAGATCTGGATTCAGCTCCACATTCTGCCACAGACATCCTATATGAACATGGGCAAGTCACAATCTTTTTTCCCCCACCCATGGGAAATAAAAATGTGATGATTTCTCCCATCCTCTTTGTTTCTTCTATTTAGATGGGAAGTTCTTCGGGTCCAAGACTGCATCTTACTACGTGTTTATTGAACTTACCATACATAATAGAGCACTGATCTCACCTGGAACCCCAGACACTACTTTAATGCAAGTAATTTTTAAACTATATACACAATGTTTATAAAGGAAAAGCAAAGAACGTGCATTTGTTTAAAATGAGCAACAGCAATATTTTGCCTAGACCTAGACCAAGCATAAAAGTTCTGTTATTTTTAGTTTCTCTAAAGATCTAGATAAAATACTTAATCCATGAGGTCTAGTCATCCTTTGCCTAAACTAGATGTACATCCTGAATTTGTCAATACAATTTAAGATAACCCACCACTAAGCCAGGCAATTAAAACCACTCCTCCAATAATTCCAACTCTTACTGACTTCAGTGAGATTCATCACTGGTTTCAAGTTCAGCACTTTCATAACTTCTTTGCTGTACTGATTTCTTAATGTTTACTTCTGTGAATATTTCTGGAAGTCACTATCAACTGTGCATTTTCAGCAAATATTAAGGGAAGCAAAATTTCTAGTTGGGAGCATTAACATCAGAAATCTAATTTGAAGAATTATGTTCACCCAGTCAAGGATCAAGTACATACCATGTGACCTAAACGCCAACAACAACAGTTTAGACACTAAATTAGCAATACTGACTACGTGGAGGAATACTGAAGCAGAAGTACGTTCACCTACAACAGTCTGGTGTCACTAGGATCTAGTTGGTGCATCCTCTCCCTACAGACATATGGTCTTGGGGGGAAAACTGCAGAGAGGAACTGACCTGAGACTCTGGCCAGCAAGGGCCGAAGCAGCTAAAGGAGGAACGTTTCTCCATCTTTAGACATTTCATTCAAGTGACAAAATTTTCCAATGTTCTCTGTCCTATGCTGATTGGCTGTTCGTACCAAACACTCCTTTCCCCTTAGTCTCTTCACCTGACTTTTACTACACACCTTCCTCTCTTTTTCTGTTCTGCCCTGTCTCTCTCCCTCCTTTTCTTTCAGGTTTGGGCAATCCTATCTTAAGTAAGCCCCACCACCAATGCCCAAAATTTCAGAGAACTAGCATTACTGTTGCCACCATCATGTTTTTCACTCTACCTGTTCTACCCTTTTCTCTACCTGCATCTATTTAAATTGTAAGCTTTTCAGGGTAGGGTCTGATTCCTTCTGTTTATTGCCTAGCAGTGCCTAGCATGAAGGGTCCACCATTTCTGGTTGTTGCTTAGGCATACTAAACATTCAAATAGTTTTGAATAATAAACACACTTGTAAAACCAATCTGGTTGCAGATTTAGGAAAAAAATGTGCTTAATTCAGTGAATATGCAATTTGTTACTATTGCTTACATGGCTCTAAATTCTGACGCTGCTACTGTTTTCATCTCAGGCAGTTCCTAGCCTCTCCAAAATGTTGTTCCACTTCTTGGCACTACATACATCCTTGTTTGATATCAGAATCAAGTTCTTCAAAAACTGTCAAATTGACTGCAATTGAGTATCATGGGCTCAATCATTCACATTTGACTTAGAACATTTTAGGTAGTACAGGAAATAGTACTTAGAACTGTCACAGGGAGACATCTAAAGGCCTGGTCCTGCAATACTCAACACAAATATCTCGTGTCCAAAGATGAGTGAAGGTTTGCAGGATTAGCATTGAAAATTTCAGTGAACCGTAGGTATTCTTTTCCCCCTAAATATTAAGTCCATCCCTCTGCCAGTGCAGTATGAATGAAGTGGTGTAAATACATTGCATTCAAGACTACTTAGACACTCTCCATTTCAATATATTGAGTTCTGCAGAAACACTTGACATCCAGTTAATGCAAGTCATACGTGTCCAGTAAATACTTAAGAACCCCGTAGGACACCCAAATTTGGATATTCCAGTCCATAGTTTAGGACTGCTGCTGGTGCTAAACTCTAACATATCAGCATCCAAAGGTAATGCTTTCTGCCATTTGACAGGCTGAGAGAAACTCCACTCCCATCCTGGCAAATGATGACCTGGCCTCAGTTACACAACAACTTTGTCAGCTCCCATCTAGGCTACAGCAACAATGCACCTGAACAGAAAGCAGTCATCCATTAAAAAGCTCTAGGACAAAACAGACCAGCAAGTCTCCTCAGCAACACAGGTTATAGCGAGCACATCAATTTGTCCTCTGCACTTTAATCCCATGGATTGGAGAGTCAAGTTCAAGTTCTTGCTCCTTATCTTGTAGTAGCTTAGTGGCCTGGACTCAGCCTAAAATCTCACCAAAAGTTCCTGGATGACGATACTGGTCAGCAGACTCAGGTATTATGGAACTTTATGCCATAAGCGTACCGCTCATCTGTATGGGAGACAGAGGTTTCTCTGGGGCTAAGAGTATGGAATGAACTCTGACAGGGACCATGGACCCTAACAAGTCTCACCACCTTCAACTTCAAGAGCAAGATACACTTTCTTTCTCTCTCTAACTTACACACACACACCCAAATAAGACATTGCACACAAGATTCTCCAAGAAGGTGGCGGAACAAACCACGTTACAGATATTAGTGACATTGCTTAATTCAATACCGCAAGGTGCTCAGATATGAAAATGAAGAGGTGTTATAAGAGTACAGACAGTCTAGACTATAGTCTTCTAATCCCCAGATACGGAATATTATTTTCCCATCACAGTAGAGTTAGTTTGAGGAAAAGGAGTAAATACCACTTTGGCCTTGGGGCCTGTTAGTTTCAGCCAAAGACAATCCAGAGACATTATCTCTTGGGATCCCCTTTGTTTCTTCCGCTGAAACTCTGCTTCTACACTATGGTCTTGCTCCCCACTTGGAATCATTGGCTCCAGCACTGCTCCCAGGGAGGCAGTGGCAGTCTGTTCCTTTCTTCCCCTCCTGGAGAGGCGTTGCCTAGTAGCTGAGGCATATCTGCTTGGGTGAGTGGGCTGCACTCCTCTTTTCGGATGGTGGTGTTGGGGCTGCCCAAAACAGGGAGTCTGAGATTACACACAATTCCCAGAAACATTGTTTCAAGCTCTCTGCAGACTTAGGCAGCTGTTACTTTCATTCTTTACTTTTTAAAAGTAAAGTTTAGGGTCTGTAAAGTAAGTACTTAAGTCTGTAAAGTAAGTACTTAAGTAGGTAAAGTACTTTTAAAAGTAAAGTTTAGGGTCTGACAATCACACAAGTCTGTTGTGCCTATTTCTTAATCTGGCCCCAACACACACACTCTGCTATGGTTCATCTCTCTTGATGCAGAGAGGACATAAACCTGGCACATTTGGCCACCTTGGAATTCCCTTAGCGTATGGTAAGCCACAGGCGGTGTAGTGTTGGCTTTAACACTACCACCTCTTGCAAACCTAGCCTGCTGTGCTCTGGCTAGTCCTGGCTGCCAGCACAGCTGCTTCTGGACCATGGAGACTAGTCTGATCTATAGGTTATGTATTAATTATATTGATTACTTAAGAATTCCCAGTTGTTACTTTAAAGGTTGATGGGTCCTTATCCTAAGATAAGGCCCAGTATAATTTAAATTATTATGTAGTTGGGAATCCCAAAGTGCACAACCACAATACTCACACTATAAGAACTCTGATATATTAACCAATAATTTCTTAATACATTTAGCATGGTCACAAACACCCCAGCTCAGTAAGGCATATTCAGTAGGGGTTTCCCTGCCCCCTCCTTATTTGTATGTCTCACCTTACTAATGCTGGAGTGTTCTTCTCCAATAGGTTATGACATTAAAGATCTCAACTTATGTACCACAATTCATCTCCATGACACTGTTATGGTCAGACTCATGTTCTTGTGGTCAGAAATTCCCCTTAAACACTTTTTCAGCTGCCTAATACTTGGTTTTCCATTGGCCATTTTTCTGTGCCAAAGTTCTTAGGCCTCAAGTCTAATGCTAACTGCTGAAGCTAATGTAAGAATGTATGTTCCTTGCATTACTGATGAATATAATAGGGGCATAATATAATGCAAAGCAGTGAATATAATCAAGGCAAGCTAGCTATGGGCTACAATGCTCCAATCTATGCTTGGATCGGTCTTAATTACATAAGCCTCAGCCCTTGTTGGCCCTTAGTATCAAGGAGCTGCAAAGATGATGAAAAGTCACCTTTGCTCCCCACCTCAGATCTTTCCCCCAGTAAAGCTCAGCCAGACAAAGCCTGCATACAGATACCATAGAAATTTCGTCTATGGAGTGAACTGCTACCTCCTTTTACACATTAACTAAAACATATCAAAGCATGTTTATTCTTCATGTTTGTTTCTGAATCAAGGCTTCATTTTATCCAATTCCATATGTGTTTTCTGTTATCCTCAAAATGATGACATGGCCACGAGCTGGATAATAAACACAGTAAATATTCATTGGATTTTAATAACTTGATTTTGATGTGTTTGCTTTTCATGAATATTGCATGATAGCAAATTAGTTTAGCTAGCAAGAATGCTCAAAGAAACAAAGGGTATTTCAGAATATTCATGGAAAGCTAATTTCAAATTTTGTAATCATGAGTATTTGCATTAGAAAATTGATCCTATAATAGCATAAAAACATGCCAAGGGAACTCTGTGTCTCATCAAATTGTGTATATATTAAGTGATCAGTATGCTTGTGAATAAGTTACAGAGCAAAATTGTTGGTCAAATAACTTCAGAAAATACTTCTTGAACAAATCAATTCATGTTGTAATCTCACAATCATTCATTAATAGAAACAATTCATTAAAATAATTGTTTACAGATCTAGGAGCCACTCAATACTGAGTGGAGAGAAACTCAATGGGCATTACTTATTATGTAATGTATTAAGGTAGTGCTCAGACTCCTCACATGAGATCAGGGCCCCATTATGCTAGAAAGTTCCTTCCCCGAAAGGAAAGAGACCCATTTTAAAATAAGTCATAAAAATGTCTGGAAAGCCTTTTTAGTGTGTTATACATAGAATTCACATGGAGGGGAGGTCTATAGCACAGAGAGGAATGCATTCCCCTCCCACATTAGATTCGCCATACTGATTCTACTGCCAAAGTTTCAAGGAGGAGACTGAATTTCTCATTTATTTTGATCAGAGCTGCAATTTGATTGATTACACATGCTCTAGCTATTCAGACATCCAATGAACTGATAACCAACCACACAGGCAATCACCAGGCTTCAGACCACTAGCTGCCATAAACTATCATGACAGAGGATCTAACCCCACATTTGCACGTGCAATGGAGAATGGAACTCACGCATCCCTTTCTGAACATTTGGTCCTAGAAATCTTCGCAAAAAAGTGCCAAGCACTTGTACTTCCCATAGGCTTAAATTGGCATGCAATTTCTTGGCACCTTAGAAAAGCAAACTGAGTCCAGCCCTTTAAATTGCTTATGAAGAGGTAGGTGAAGAATGTAACTATTTAGGTACCTCATTGATTTTTCTTCTGATTTATGTTGCTTGTAACCAATAGATATTTGCAGTTTTGTTTTTTGCACAATATTTCAATACATCACATTTCTGAAAGGGACAGCCCATTCAATTAAATATGAAAAAATATAAAGAGATCATGTCATGTACTTAATGCAAAATATGTTTGGCATTTAAATTCATGCAAAGTATTTGATGTTTAGTGATAACAGGTCGCCCCCACATATTTAATGTAAGTAAGATTAGCTCAAAATTTCAAGTTTCAGGTTTTCCATAGGAAGAGAAGTGGGTTCACAGTTTGAGGTTTCTGACTTTAGCTGCTTCTTTGCTAAAACCTATGATATTTTATCTGTGAAACCCGACTTTTGGTCCAAGCAAGTGCTAGTTTGGAGAGCTGTCCCTCCCAGCAGCAGAAACTGAATGCATTCACTTTTTAACCATTGCTTCCAAAAGATCATTCAGATCATTTATTTGAGGTTAATAGAAGCCTCTTCAGGGAAGGAAGCTCTAAGTAAATATATTTCAAAATATTTAGTCTTTAAACTGTTTTTATGTTCAACATTGTGTGTTCTTGGATGAGTCCTTGTTGTGTCCTCTGTTTTTTCCAGGAGACTTGTAGGGGAGGGATGGGAAGTGGTCTTTAAAAACATTGTACCATTTTCAGCACTTAGGTGTGATCTTATATAAATCATTCCACTGAAATCCTAGTCATGTAACAATCAAAAGAGGAAGAAGCAGCCTTGCAAAAATATTTCAAGATCTTGCAAAACAACTTCTAAAAATGAGCATGAGCATGTATTGTGTGAAGTGGTACTTCACGTATTAAAGACAAATTTTAACTGCCAGACAGCTGGGAAGAACACAAGGAGCCTGCTTCCCCATTCACCCATTTGTGCCCTGGTTCAGCAGCCACCTGCAATTCCAGTAATGACCAGGCTATAGAGAATTAGTCTAAAGCCATGTCTCCAAACATTTTGGTTTTGGAGAAACAGCCTATTTCAATTAAATGTTTGACAAAAGAAATGGAGCTGTTTAATTAAAACCTAGAAGCAGAACCCTTAATTATAAATCAGGGGGCTTTCTAAATAGAGCCATGGGATCCAAAGAAAGGAGGAAGATAAACTTCACCCTTTCGGGGCTGAATGAGAAGGGAAAAAAATTCATTTATCCTCTAGTAAGTGGAAGAATTTTCTAGTATAGCTGTGAAACAAATTACTGAGACCTTGTGGTTGGAGCTGGCTGAAATTTTTCTGACTGTTTTTCAACAGAAAATGCTGATTTGTCAAAGCCTGATTTGATGAAAATTTCATCAGGAAGGTTTCCTGGGTCCAGGATGAATTTGAGACCAGGCACCATAGTAGTCCTAGCCACCAGGCCATAAAAATCAGCAAGAGAGATTGACTCTGCATCTAGTACTGTGATGTGGGAGACCCAGATTCAAATTCCTTCTCTAATCAGAGACAGCAGGAACTTGATGAATGGGGATAATAAGGTTTTAGTTCTACCTGCTTCTTCTGCCAATTACATCAAGCCCAGAACAATTGGGGTGAGAGGCTAGCATGCTCTCAACTCATCTTGTGCCTAGAGAATTTAGAAGCTGTGGTATAAAATTATCCTAGAGTAAACCCCTTTCCATGTGAAGGCAAAACCTGCCTTTCAAAAATTAAATTGCTCTTTTCAGTCTTACATTTGATATCCAGAGGCTAAATCCAGAGCTAAAGTAGACCATACGAGTTTTAGACAATTCTCTAAGATGCTATTCTTTATCTCTGGAACACCATGCGTTCATTTCTTAATACAAGAGCAAACTGTAAAAAAACACCCCAGTATTTTATGTAACAATTAGTTTACAACTTGCAGTCTCAGTTAAAAATCCACAGCTCCCTTTAGCATTAGTGGAAGTGGCGCATGTAGATCATGGAATTATAGACTTGTCTACAGTAGTGAATGTTGCCTTCTTTAAACATGATTTAACAATTGAATTAGCTAGCACAATGCTGCCCACAACTTTGAAATCCATGTGGACAAGTGACCCACTCAATTAAACTTAAGGTTTAAAATTTCCTTACATAGAAAAGGCTCACATGACTCTTCATCTAGAGCTCCCTGACAGTAGTCTCAAACCTACTCCCATTGACTTCAACTAGAGGAAGATCAGGGCTTACTTATAGGGCTTAAGTCACATAAATCCTCCAGATAAAAACTCCCAGCAGGAGCTTCAAGTCTAGCAGGCTTATAGGATTGAGCTCTAATGTCTATCAATCTAGTTTGCCATTCTTATGCCCCCGTCCCCATCTCCCTAGTAGCCAAGTGCCTACCATGTACTAGCTTAAAATCTAGTTAACAGTCAGATCTAGCATTAATTTTTGGTGGTGACACTAATTTTCTGTGTATGCCAGTAAATGAGCAAATTACTCCAGATTCTAAAGTGATGATGCCTCTGCACTACAAGTTAGACTATTCAGATGTTAAAGCATGTTTTTCAGTTGTGCTTAAATAGCCTTCTAGTAGCAGGCAAATTTGATTATGAGATGATCATAATCAGTGTTAATGTGACATTCCATTATGACAATCTTTGCAGATGTCTATAACACTGGATTAATGTGAAAAGCATATTTGAGTTTTTTTTTTTCCTGATGTGATTACCACACACTTTCAGGGTTGCATTTGCATTCTAAGTCTCTTTGCTTTAATTTCTCTCCTGATGCAATTACTCTGGAAGCCTGAATAATTTTTTTCCCCTAAGTGATTCAGTTATATTTGCATATATTCCTCTTTAGCAATAAGAATTTTTTCATTGCTAGCCCAAACTATAACACCAGTGAACATTGTCTGTCAGCACAACATACTGTAATTAGACAAAGGACTCCACTTTTTGAAAGGGTGTAGTATTAGTCTACAGCAGCAATTTACATATAAAGTATACTACTTTTTATGGTTACTTTTGGAGAAGGTTACTGAACTAGATGAATTATTGGTGCGATACTGATTTTTATTATTTTCGAGAGCATTTAAAAACAAGATTCCAGCAAGTTTTCCACAATAGACAGAAGGGATCTTATCAGTATACCATGACCCATAGGTCTTGAACCTAGGGCTGTAGGGTTCATGAGAACAGCCACACTCCAACATTGCACCTAGTATCTTGACAACAGCTGCTTACCTAGGACCCATGAAGCCCAGCCCCAGTTTGAGGCTCCATCCAGGGTCTTATTCACAGAGTCCAATATCATCTGATTGGCCAGCTGGCCCTACTTAAGCCAGCAGCAGGAAAAGGAAGCTATCTGAACACCTGGGCTCCTTCCTGTTCTGTACTGAGCACCTTGTGTTCCCTAGGCTTGAGTTCTTGGCATCCTGACACAGCATCTGATTCATGGTTCTGATCTCCAGTTTGTCTCCTACCTCTGACATCCTGGTATCCTGACTGGGGCTGACACTGCTTCCAATCAACTGTCTCCTGCTTCTGATTTCCTGATACCAGCTGACCCAAATCCTGTCTGAGTGTGGACACCAGCTCTGACCACTAAGTCTGGCTGCCCAGGACCCAACTTTTCAGAGCAGGTGGGTTGACTGCCTGCATATTCACTGAACTGAAAACTAAGGAGTGTATGGTGTCATCCATATCTGAGAGGACGACAAATGGAAGACTGCCTTTTGAACCCATTATGGCCACTTTGTAGATTTATTCATGTCATTTGGATTGACTAATGAAATACTGGAACATTTCTGGGACATTAATGATATGCTATGAGGCATACTGGGCCAGTTTGTAGTGGGGTACTTACATATATTGAACTTCTCACATGATCTGCACCATCACACCACACACATCCACACAGTCCTACAGACTACAACTACATGGTCTCCACTCTAAACTTGAAAAGCATGCATTTGATCAGACCTCAGTTGAGTCCTTCTGGGGACAGGCTGAAAACAAGATAGAGCTGCACAAAGTCCATGCTCTCTGCTACTTGACAGGCCCCTGCAATGTGTGCTCTCTACCATTTTAAGGGTCTGCAAACTTTTACTAGAGGTTCATCTCAAATTTTTCAAAACAAGCCAAGCCAAGCCCTTCACTGTCTTACTCTGGAAGAATACCCAATTCCACTGATTGCCAAAGCCCAGCATGCATTCAAACAGATAAAGCTTACTTTTGCCACTGCTTCACTACTGACCCAGCCAGACGTGACAAGTTTTCATTGTCGAAGCATATGCCTTTAGCATAGCGATAGGGGCAGTCCTCTCCCAGAGGCAGATACACAAGCAAATACTGCACCCCATCACCTACTGTTCAAGGAAGCTTACCCCTGCTGAGTGAAACTGAGATCTTGGACAAAGCTCTTGGAAATTAAGACCACCTTAAAGTGTGGTGACAAGAGTAGAAAGGGCCCAGCATCCAGTCCAAGTGTTTACAAATTACAAGAATCTGGAGTACCACTCCAGTGGGCCTTGTTCTTTTCCCAGTTAAATTTTACCTTTCCCTACTGCCTTGGAACTAGACATAGCAATGCTGATACCTTGTCCTGAAAGTATGGCTCCATAGGTTCCCAATCTGAAACCAGCCCACATTCTGAAGTCTCATAATTTCCTCAGTGTAACCCACCACCAGGAACAGCTCATGCTCATCTGCTCTGCCTTTGTCTCTGGAATTCCACCTGAAGAGATGACCTTTATAAACCAAGAAACAGTGACATCCATGAGGGGTATCACATTCATAAGGGACCTCTTCTATGTACCCCCCAGGACCTGAGAGTGGTCTTCAACTGTACCATGACTCCACCTTAACAGGACACTTGGGGCAATATAAAACATGACAATTAATGTTGGTACTTCTGGTGGCCCTGTATGCACCCCACTCGATACGTCTATCACTTCCTGCCAGGTGTATGGCCAGACCAAGATTTCCTGCCAGAAACCCAGTGGTCTCCTACAACCTCTGGACACCCCGTTTCAGCCCTGGGGTGCCATTTCCTTAGACTTTTTGGTGAAACTATCAGAATCCAGTGGTTTCACAACTATCCTGACACTGGTGGATTGTTTTTCCAAAAAAACAAACTTCATTCCCTGCACGGGTTTACCTTTTGCAGGGGAAAACCACCCAGCTCTGGATAAACAATGTAGTCCATTTTCATGGCCTTCTAATCACACCACCTCAGAGCAATGGTGCCAGTTCACTTCCTGCTTCTGGCACAAAGCCCTACATCTATTAGGGCTCCATGCACATCTGTCCTCTGCCTACCATCCTCAGTCAAATGACCAAACAATCAACCAGATCCTAAAGCAATATTTATGATGCTGCACCAAACATCACCAGGACTACTGGTCTTCACTGTTCTAGCATACAAGGTTCTTGTGTAATAATGCAGACTAGACTACCAGTTCCTTGGCTTGCACCAGATTTGGTGACAAATGAACCCAGCCACCTTTGAGCTCCAGCTCCCTTGATCTGTTAGAGTCCACCCTACATTCTATGGCTTACTTTTAGAAACCTATGCTCAGAACACTTCCCCATATACCTTAATCATCGCCCCTACTAATGCAAGTACTAGGTCAGGAGGAATACATTTTCCATGAAGCCCTCAGTTCTAAGATCAATCAGGACAAATTATGATACCTAATGAACTGGGAAGGTTATAGCCCAGAAGATCACATGTGGGAGCCAGCTCAAAATGTTCATGCTCCCATCTTGGTTCAGAACTTTCACAGGAGCCATCCTGAGACACTTGGGCCAATATTGCCCATAGGGCATCCCTAGGAGAGAGGGATGATGACCCATGGTCTTGACCCCAGATCTGTCACAACTGCTTATCTAGGATCCATGAAGCCCAGCCCCAGTTTGAGGCTCCACCCTGAAGTCCTATTGGCAAAGTCCCAGAATAACTGATTGGCTTGCTGGTGCTAATTAAACCAGCAGTAGGAACAGGCAATTGTCAAAACTGGGCTCCTCCCTGTTCTGGACCACATGCCTTGTGCTTCCCGCTCCAATTCTCCATCTCATGGCTTGATTTCCTGGCATCCTGACCCAGCGTGACTGTTTCCTGACTAGTGGTTCTGATCTCCAAATATCCTGAGATAGCAGATATCAGCGAAGTCATGTGTATGGACTCAGGCTCTGACTTCTAGGCCTGGCTGCCTATGACCTAGTCTTGACAGTGAAATATACTGATTTACACAGAAGGTGGAGGAGGACTGGAAGATAATAGCTGACAAATCAAACACCTGATCACACTCACACTTAATGGAGTCCTCCTAACCTGATTCCCCCAACTTGAAGAAATGTGGACTCAGCTTCTTGGAAGGTTATTATATGGGTTGAAAAATATTTTTTTTATTTGTGCTTCCCTTTTGCTTTCTTACAACCTGGCCCAGTAACACTCTGTATGGTCACCAGTGTTTTGTGGGAGACCTAGCTGTTGGGACAAGCAGCTTTCAAGCCAATGGTGTCTGATGATGAGAACCCACTCATCATTCCTAGCTCTAGGACTCTCAGGTTCAGACCTCATCTGACATCCTTCCTTGACCATGGGATATTGCAGTCCAGCTGTCCTACATCTGAAAACTAGTGCATTCAACCTCTCAAGCCCAACACCACATATATACTCCCACAGAGCTCCACCTCATCTGTGGGCACTCTGGCTTCTAGCTTAATCCTTTTGGGAGCAACATGACAGAAGAGCAAGAGACCCAGATGCAGAACAGAGTGATTTAACCACAGTGACTTCACTCTTAAAAAACTAGAGTTACAGAAGTTGGATAATAAAAGTCCTGAGATGCACCTTTCCCTAGTCTGAGCTCACCCCTTCTATGAATCCAAGTTCTGTTAACATTTCCAGCTGGACAGTCTCTATCCAGCCCTCCTTCCCTTCCCCAATAAGTCCTTCTGCTGTGTGGTGATGATCAGACCTTCTGTATTGAGCATCTCTTAGGTAGCCGCCATCTCTGTGCTATGTGCTCCACTGGGACATGCCATCCCCTTCCCATACTCATGCCTGCTCCACCTGTGGGTTTCTGTGTTGGAAGAGCCATTGTTCTGGGGGAGAGGTTGATCCAGTAGCTGATAGACAAAGTCAAAGTTTATGGCCCTAGATTTCAGTCTTTACATCTGTAAAGCAATTCAACAGGTTTATCTTGGGCAAATTTCGACATGTGTTCAATACATAATACTTAATGAAGTCCAATTTGATAGAGACATATCCCATGGTCACAGGGGGGCTTGACAATAAATCCCACTCATGTATAGTTATCCACCTCCCAGCAAATGGATTGATCTTGGGCTGATGGCAGAGTCAGATGATCAGCCATCAGAGCATGGCATTCTGGGGGCGGTACTTCCTAAGATATTGTTTGATCAGTTAGATTGGGATCTACCTACAGGGAGACTCCTGCAGGGAGTCAACACTCCACACCAGCTGGATAAAGAGGCCTGGCTGGAATGATCTGGAGTGGAGGAGGAGAATCTCTCCATCCCACAAAAGAAAAGGCCTGACTGAAGCCACTTGCAGTAAAGGGCAGGAGCAGAAACTAAGAAGCAGCTTAAGGAAAATATTAGGCAGCAGCAGAACCTGAGGTTAAACTTCCATAGATTTTTGGGCTATGAACTTGCAGACAATATGGACTAATTCAAGAAGAACAGTAACTCTTAATAGCACTATGAGTCCCTCCACATACCAGAAGACATTACTGTGATTCTTCCTTCACAGGCAAAAAAGGTATTCAAAAACATCTGGTAAGAAAATTTGATCAGATGTTTGTGAATCAAAGCATACCTTGAAATATGCCATTGCACAATGTTGCTCCAGCAGAGTGTTAATATAAGTAGAGAGCAGCTATGTTTCCCCAATCAAATAAAACTGGTTTCTGTAATAGCCCATCTGTAGTTCTGCAAAATGGTGCATGTGTAAAGGTGTTCACATCTCTAAGGGGATCCCTGAAGTTAAAAGGAGAAGTTTCAGCTGGCTGGAAATGTTTAATAAAATTTACTTCATTGAAAAATGACTGAGAAATGAAAATTTTGATTTTTTTTCCTTTTTTGCAGTTTCACAATTAAATGAATAAACTTTCATCTAACTTTGAACAGAAAAATTTTGATTTTTTGTATCAAAATTTCTCTTTTCAGGATATTTTTTTTAAGCTGGGAAAGGAAATGAGAGGGAATGAGACAAAAAGTAGAAAAAAATTTAAGTTAAAATTCATTTTATTTTGAGAACAATTCAACAGTTTTTATTCAAGTGTTTTCAAGGAAAAAGCTGCCAAAAGGATGATCACTTATTATTCTCCAAAAACAGCAGAAAGGAGCATTGAGTGTTATATCAGATTAAAAATGAACGTACACCACTCTGCAGAACACTTGCAACTTTAAATGATCCTTCAGCAAATGCATTAAATTAAGTTCATGCTTCAGTAGCCTGCAGTGTGTAGATAACCAATTTGACTGAAAGTTTGGCCTACAGCAAGTTACAGGTGAACAAGATTACACAATACAAGAGACTTACAATACCACTGATAGGGGATAAATAACTTTTTAAACTGTCATGTCTATTAAATTTTAAAAAGCCTATACTAAGGAATAATGAGGTAAGTATTTTTAATGGGTGGAAGGAGACCCATTGAGATAGGAGCCCCCTCACAAGCAGTCATTCATTAACCAGAAGTTATTGATTTTATTACTAAAATTACATCTTCAGATGCTTCATTGTGATATGTAGTTCATTCCTTCCTGGAACTGCCAACTTCAGAAAGACTTACTACTTTAGTATAGTGCAGGTAACCCAGTTACTTTAACAGTAAGAAGTATTAGCACAAGTATTTTCTCTGCCCTTTTGCTTTGAGAACTAACTTCACGTCCGACTCATGTTCAGAAACAAAAATTAACCATTGGGCACACACTTACTGGTAGACAGTTACCACTATCAGAATCACAAATCACTTAATGTAGTTAAACATTGCAAGCCTTACACAGAAGAATGTTACACTACCTTCAGCAATACTGCTTTCAATCAATAGATAAAAGGGACTTATTTTAAACTTCAAGTGCACTTATAGTTACTCAGATACTGAAATGATAAGAGACATGAACATTGTTAGATAGAACATTTTAAGTGAATGGAAGACATTTAAAGCACCTTGTGTTAAGTTCTCTTCATTATTCAAGTGTATTTCTTAAGAGTGCATGTGAACAATTCCCACGCTGTCTATTCCATGTGGAAGCTTGGGGGAAACTATAGAAAAGGTCAATCTCCCAAGAAATAGAAAACTTTTCTTTCATAAAAGTGTACCAAGCTACCTGAAGTAGTTCAGATGCACCTGAGACTACGTCTACACTACTAGTTAGAGGTATGATTTTCAGCTTATGTAGACATGAGCTACTGCAAGTATAAATAGTAGTGTAGCCAAAATAGCATAGGCAGCAATGGCACAGCTCAGCTATGCTGGACATATACCCATGGCATTCAGGCTTCAAGCATCCTTGATGTTAACTGGAGACCTTAAGACTAATTTTTCTGTAGCTTCATTTCTCAGCAAATTATGGCCTTTAAAAATCTGTCTCTGCATAATACAGTGAATTTTCCATCCTCATCCATATTAGAAGACAACTGGAAGGGATTTATGGGCAAGCAGAAGTTGCACAAAAGGAACCAGCAACAGAGGAAGGACAGACTAACCAGAATATTGCTCAAAGATGTGCTACTCAAAGTGACTCCAAAGGGTAAAAATGTAAAAAGCTTAATCCCACAAAAAGCAGGTGTGAAACAAGCACAGAATAAATAATACAGAGTGCAAGGCAACCTGATTGTGCATTATCAAAAAAACTGCTGTGCCCATGTCAAGTTACTGTAGCCTAGTAGCAATGAATAAACTTAAGAGGGGAATTGATGTGAAGTGCCTCATTAGCATGATTGCAAAAAGCCCTTGTCTCCTCATATGCACCCATACCATACTCGTTTTATCCTTTGCATTTTGAGTAAGATAGCAGGCACAGAAGACAATTGAGAGTAGCTACTCACAATGCAGAAGATTGCTCCTAGCGCATAACCATACTTCTGCCCCTGTACATCCTTTAACTGCAAACACCTTGTCCTCCCTTCTACATGAAATGATAGGACAATCCAGGATCAAAGTCAAATACTACCAAAAATTATTTTAAAAATAAGTGCAAGAGTATTACTGTTGTAAGAAGCATGATCTCTAGTACACTGAACATTGTATAATTGTTCTTTTACAACCTGCTTTCAAAATGTGTTCTTCCCCAGAGATAGCTGCATTTTAATGACAGGTACCGTAGTAGCTTGTAATTTACAGAGGGATCTTTTGGCATGAAAGATGCAGTATGGAAGAATGACACTGTTAGGGGACTAGAGGAATAGAATTGCAAGATAAGAAAGATGCTAAAGGCATGCAGCATACCTAAATAAAAATAATTAGGAATCTGGAGTAGTCTGAAGATATCTGAAGTGCATAAACACTTGGGAAGTAGGGCTGTATTAAAGAATAGGCTCAAGACATAGGGTACAATGATTAGAGAGGTACCATTCAGACATGCAGGCAAGTGAGGGAATAGTGGTAATGTGGAAAACTAGCAGGTATAAAAAACTTTTGAGCATTTACCCAGCCAGCACACATCTAGCAAATGTATCTTCATACAGAGAAACAATGGGCTGGCCAATGGGCATTATATGGGAAGGGAAATGAACTGGCATACAAGAATGACAAGATACAGTTATCTGCACAGTCAATAATGAACTCTTTGAGCTGAAAGTGGTGCATTAAAAGTAATGCATAAAATATTAAGTCCTGTAGGAACTTAGAGAGTTGATCAAGACCTATAGGTAGGGGGAGGAATTTTTTTAAATGAGAATATAAAAGTAGGACTAAGGATTCCTAACAGTAAGGTCTCTTAAATTCAGAACAGCCCTCCAAGGGAAGTAGTAAAAGCCTCACCACTTAAGGCATTACATCAAGACAACAGCTTCTGAACTGATAATTTAAAACTTTTTTAAACTGATACCTTTCAGAACCATAAGGCAGCTCTCATCATACTTCACCACCAAGAGGAAAACCACTCACCATGCTATGCTAGAAAAACCATTTATGAGCCAAAAGAAGTAAGGAAACAGCTGAGTCCAGTTTTATAAATTATCTTGTTGCCCTTAATTGAGTGGAATAACAATAACTTAATTCATCTGTTGGCTGTTTAAAGCTCAGTTTGCAATTATACCAGTCTCGCTTTGGAAGCTCAGGTGAAGCTAGAGTTAGCAGGGATTATATCTAGTAAGTGACAGCCAGATGCATTTAATGAAAACATTTTCATCAGGGGTATTTTCCCTGGCAGAAGTTTTATCATCAGAGGTGTTTCCCAGACTTTTTTCTTCAATAGAGGATTTTATTAATGGTGTAATATGAAGATGACTTTTAAAGGTGTTTTTTTATTTTTTTTGTGTCTTGTGACAGACCTTTGTTTTAAAATAAAAGCTTTGCCACTGAATGACTGAAGCCTTATGAGTATAAATTAACTCCACACAAGGATTAATTCATAAAATTCAAAACATAAGTAGATTTTGCTCAGTATGTACACATAGCCTTATTTTTGTCCAGATAATGCTCAGATACAGTGTCACTGTGAAAAGCATCTATTAATATTGAGAGACAGAAAGATTGATTAGTTAGTGTCTTATTTTGACCCATGCACCAGACAGTTTTCAAGAGCAGGCATAGTAAAATATTTAATACATTTCTCTTTGTCTGAAAACTAAACATGATTCTATATATTATTGATTCTGACAGAGAGAAGAAAAATGCAGTGGACAATATATTTTCTGACAGCTACTGTCACTAACATGGCTTTTCAGTGACCAAAGTACAGATACTGATGTAATGTGCAGTATACAGTGGATCTGATTCATCACTGCCTTGCATTTTATGTAGCCACTTACATATGTGCAAAGTGGGTGTAAAATACTACCACATCAAAATGGTGGCATTTCATACCTACTTTCCATGGGTATAAATGGCTGCACAATGTGTTAGACAGTGGAGAATCAGACTCTTCAGTTTGGTTCTTAAAAGGCTCATGTGCTTTCAACAACATATACAAATATGCTGTTCAGAGCTCTCACTTGGGGGCCTGATCCTTCATTCTTTGCATACTCAAAACTCTCACCAACCTCAAATACATAACAAGTAAACTGAAGTCAGTTGATTGAATTTGAACACTAGGGGACAGATTATATTTTATAGCTGACCTGTACCAAGTACAATTTGGAGCATGTGCACATGTGCACAAAAGTGGAATAAAACTCATCATTGCCCTACACTAATCTTGCTGTCACTCTGTAGAGAGCGAATTCACCTGTGCCAAATGTAAATGTAGAGTAGCTGCCAATGGCCCAAAACTAGGGCTTAGAACAGGGTTGGGCAAAATATGGCCTGCAGGCTAGATCTGGTCTGTCTAACATTTCTGTCCAGCCCGCCATGCAGGGGCAAAAGCAGGCCCACCCAATCCATTGCTTCTACTGCTGGCACTCTGCTTAAGCTACCCTGGCACATCAGGGAGCTTTCAGCCAGTTGCTACCCAAACTTCCAACTTCCAGTCATGTGGCCAGAAACAAGAAGTTTGGGAAGCGACCGGTCGAGAATCACTAAGCTGCCCGATGCTCCAGTTGCCAAGGTAACTGGAGCGTCAGGCAGTTTAATTTCTTGGCTGGACATTTCCTGAACTTCCTACTACCAGTCATGTGACTGAAAGCCAGAAGTGGCCCAGGCCAGTGATGACTTATCAAAATGTGTGGACTGGCCCCCTCTGTGAAAATTATTGCCCACCTCTGAATTAGAACAACACACCCCTTTTCTACCAATTATGCCCTTTTCCCCTGCTTTGTTAGCAGGTAGGAAGGGAGTGGCGTAAGGGACTGTACTGATTCTATGATACCAGTGGCTGCAATGGAGGATCTTACTGGGTCTGATACACTAGCTTTAGAGATTGCATTAGCAGCACAGTGAAAAGCAACCACAATGCACAATGCAGGGAATCTCTCCCCAGAGCTGTACATTTGGAAATCAGTTACAAATACCTGCTGATCATTACAATTCACTAAAAAATGTAGTAAAAATGATTGATCATATTATTTTAATTAAAGTAATTGATTCCAATGAATAAAATGGGCCAAATTCAGACAAGTACATGACAAGGACCCAGAAGAAAGAGTAGTAGCAAGAAAAGCAAATAACAAGGATGTAAAAAGGCAAAAATATGGGTGGCCATATTAGTTTTGGTTATCTAGGGACGTGTACATTCTGGAAGCATTCCCATACACAAAGAGTAATGTGCATTTTTCAGCCTAGGTAATGTTTATTTCAGATTAGTAAAAAAAAACAAAGAAAAATCAACATAAAGCTGCTATGAGAGAGAAAACAGTGACTTGCTGTATAATTCTGCTTCTGAAATAAATAATGAAACCATGAACTGTTGCTTTATAGATGCCCTTGCAGCAGGCCTGGGGACTCCACTATATGTAAAGGTGCAGTGCGTGGGAAATGACATCAATGTCTCCCTTCAAAACATTACTGCTAATACCACATGTCTGTTTTGATTAGAAGACCTGTGAGGAAGATACCTCTGTGGCTTCCTCAGGCTTCCTTTGTGTTTCATACAGTGGTTGCCCTTTAAACGTCAATGTTTACCTACAGATGAGAGTCTGCATGTGTAAATGCTGATTTTAAAGGCAGCTGTGATACACATTAATGACTTTTGAATGATGGCCACTGTCACAGTACTACTGAACACACAGATGGCATTTTAAGACTTGATGTTAATGGTGAAATTGACCTAAAGTTGCTGCTTATGATCATTGTAACTTCAAAATATCTGATCACGCCCTAGAATCTGTGATCCTTTAAAATCTCCCTCCTAATAACTTTGTGTTCAGGTCAAGGAGAAGCAATGATGCCTTTTAAAGAAATCAGCGTTCACTGATCAACCATTTAGGGACAAAGATGGCCACTTTGTTTCTCACTAAGTAGTACCTTACTCCATGAATCATCCCATTGATTTCAATGGGACTAATCACAAAGAAATTCAAATGAGCAGTAAGCAGCTCTTAATAATTACATGATATTAAATAATACACAAAATGTAAATACAAATACATTAAAGGGTGTTGTGAAACTTTTTTTCAGAAGCCAGTTGATTCTTTAGGCTGCCAAAAACAAAAAGAGAGAAAGAGATTAGTAAAGACCATTGATCTGGAAACACTTATCTCATACTTAGAACATAAGAAATTTCACAGTCCCATGATCTTAAGGCAACCCTATCACTTCTAGAGGCAAACTTAATCTAATTCTTATGGAACAAACAACATTTCAATTATAATGCTCTAAATAAAACTGCTATGAAAAATACAAAAAGCCAGCTATGATCTTGTTTTCTCAAACAGAAAGACACTTATCAAAATCTAATTAAAGATAATTGATACATAAGGTCTATAGCCCAGCCTTTGGAGTAAAAATATGCCTTCTACTCTGAGGGCTAGATCTTTGCCCCTGCTAAGACCCTTTTTCATGGTCTTAAGAGGGGAGAAAGAAATTTGTCTTGAACAGTGGCATTTGTAAAGCCCTCTTCCAGCCCTACGATTCGCAAATGTCCCCAGGTTTCAAGGGTTGCCACTCATGTTCCAGATTTTAACTACATTCCATCAATATTTTCTGTCCCTTCACTTTTATTGCTGAAAATGATTTACATGAGAAATAAAGAATCATGAAACTGAGGGTGGAGAGGACACTAAAGAGATTAGTCCCACAACATTTTAAATATCCTGCATGAATAATTCATTTATGTCCTTCAGTTTTGGCATTTGTTACATGTTGCATCTTATGTTTGGGCATTGGCAGGATGGCTAATACTGTGATGAGGAGAGAGGGGGCATGGCTGGAGCATGCTGATCATTAGGGATCCCTGCTGGCATAATAACACAACCTAGAGTATCCACAAGGTTGCTTTCAGGCTCAGGATGACAGAGAGGTGATAGAAATTCACCTGTGCTCTCTCCTAACACATGGTACCAAGCACTGCTTCAATGCACCTGAGGATCTAGGCATTATTCACTCCTAAACAAACTAATACTAACTGACACTTTATTTATCTATATTTTAAGTCACTAAGGAGAAAATCACATTGGAAACAATATAGGCCAAATTACTATATTCCAATATACCAGATCAGAATAGCAAAAAATTGACTTAAAATAAACAAATCACAACTGAATGAGGTGAAACATATTGAACATATTGTTCATAGAAAAAGGGGGATTTTCTTGTTAGTAATGTATTTTAATATTGGGGAGCTAGATAAGAATACTTTCTTGATATTTTTGGAAAAAAACTCTGGAATTGATTAGTTCTAGAGTCCATAAACTTGCAGTGAGAGGAAATGGAAAACCTATTTCTTTCAGATTTAAAAAAGCAATTCAGAATCATCTTTCCCAGAAAATTAGATGCTTGATAAAAACATGGGTAGCTATATAAGGAAGGCAGAATTTAAGAGGAGATAGATATAGTTCCCCATTAAAGAATAACAAAAATAATATTCTGGACTAATTCTGAGGCCCCTCCTTAAGGGATTTCAGAAAGAAAGTGGCTGAAATGTCTGGATGTTGACAGTGAACTGAAGAGATTCTTTTCAAGAAATAATATAACTTGACTATAAAATGGATACCAGAAAAAGGTAATCTCCTGTGAAATGTTCATTTGACTTAATTAACAAAACAGGAGGGCTACATTGTATCACATGCAGGCTGGTTTTCTTTCCAGAGGAAAAAAAATGGTTCGGAGAAAATAAAATCTGATTAAGCACAAAGGGAGGAACTATTAAAGGTCCTGATTCAAGAAATCTTCCTTATTCAGACATGTGCTTAACTTTATGTGCTTAAGTGACATTGAAGTAAATAGTGCTTAGGCCATAGGACCTTACCTAAAGCCCACTGAAGTCAACAGAAGATTCCCATTGACTCTAAGGCCTTTACAGAATAAGGTGTAATGGGAACAAGTATTAAAAGATATCATAATTAAGGCACAACATCTTGCAGTTCCTCTGAAAAACACGAATGTAAAGAACAGAAAGTAACCAATAAGAAAGAGTATGATTGTATGAAGGTCTGCTCAACAATGTGCATTTAAATCCTACATTGTAAACACAATGAACATGTCTTTCTCTGTGTTTGGCAAGGTCAGTGTAAATTTGTGATGCTATGTAAGTAATTTTTATTTATTAATTATAATGTATTATTATTATTCTGAGTCCATTAAAACTTTGAGATAATAGATTGAATCAGTAAAAACATATTGAATTAATAAATGCTGGCCAATAGGATTAAGGAGCATAAGAAGGGCTTAAATGGAACTGCACTGTCAGTTGAAGGAACTGAACTTGAAGGAAAATTGATCTTTCAGTGATATCCTGGGATCTGCAAATTTTAGGAGTAGGAGAGCTGAGTAGTTTCCCTCCACATCATGATATGGGCATAGACAACTAGAGGCTTTAGCCCTGTCTAAAAAATTGAAGGATTACATTAATAAATAAAGGAAACACTGAGTTTCCATGATGCATGCACGCATACTTGTTTAACTAACTTAATGAAAAGTGAATACATTTATTCATGGTACAAAAATATTCATTAAAGGGATATTTAACAACTAATATTTTATTATTTTTAACATTAGTCCCTCTGCTCCCTCCCAAACAAAGCAAGTTGCCTATGTCCCTGGATTGAACAATATTAGGCAATCTCAGCAAAGGGATCCTCAGTGAATTTTTTTCCTCCTAGCTCTCACTGCAGAAGGGTCATTATCATATGAACATGAAAGCCATCTGAAAGAGCAGAAACAAAGATTAATGAAAAATGTAAGTGAATTGGCAGTAGTGAGTGCCTAGTGGGGTATTACAGGGATCAGATTGAGTTTTATCTCTTTTGCTAGTCTAGCTGCAGGGAAACAAACATGA
This sequence comes from Mesoclemmys tuberculata, assembly GCA_007922155.1. NCBI lineage: Eukaryota > Metazoa > Chordata > Testudines > Chelidae > Mesoclemmys > Mesoclemmys tuberculata. The sequence goes on along the minus strand of ML675624.1, from coordinate 29,549,140 downwards.
GTTTAAGAAAGTAATACCGTTTCCATATAAAGTTATATCAATATCTTATTCTTTTTACTGTTGATACTTTTCACACATGTATAAATAACTTACTTTGATGAGTCTACCTTTATTAATAAATTTTGTAGGATTGAACCTCGTTTCTGGATCCAAAAACCAATCCACATTAACATATTACTTGCTTTAAAGGGGATATACTTTTATCTAGGTCTGTTAATAATCCCACTACACCATCTGCATAAGGTAATATTCTGTGTATTAAGTCCTCTGTTGCTATTCATTGTATCTAATTTTCTGCATGAATGGATATGACTAGTGGTTCAATTGCAACAGGAAACAATAAGGGAGATGAGTTCTACGGTTCAGTCTCAAAACTAATGATAATTTATTAAAACTCTTGCCAGAGGTTTCATATACCAGATTCTCAGTTAGGCTGGTGAAAAGAGGATAGGTGAATGGGCTGCTGAGTCTGCACTTACAAGGATCCACTGGACCAAAATCCCTGTAGTTGGGTCATTGCTTCTAACTGAGCCAGAAAAGTGCAGAATCGTGTAAATGGCTGAATGGCAAGAAAGATGGAAAATACTTTCTTTGTTAGCTTCTCTATAGATAATTTATCCTGCAAAAATATACTTTCAGCTCATTTTGTTCTGTGTTAATACAACATCTCACACAATGGGGTCTCGATCTGTGGCTGGAGCTCCTTGGCCTTATGATACCATACATACATATACACATACACAATTCCCTGTGTAAATAGAAATGGCTGATGACACCTACTGGGGGAAAATGTGGGGTTTTGTATTTTTCAGCTATCTCTACTTATGAATAAAAGTGTCTGTAAATTAAAATTTTGTATGCTTAAGACCTTTACTAATAGCTCCTGCCTTAAATTTTGGAATCATCAATAAGTGAGTCAATTTAAACTCTCAACTGTAGCATTTCTTTGCTCAAAGGTTCCAAAAAAAATTAAAATCACACCCAAATTCATGAGGGGTCATTTAAAATATGTATAACTCAAGATAATTAATAGATTTATTTGAAAAAAATATCAGAAAATTGATTCTGTACTTAAAGCATAAATTCTGTAGGTTTGGGAAAGACATGCTCTATTATTCATAGGTACCTGGCCTAAATGGGCCAGAACCTACCTATCTAAGAGATTTATTGATCAACCTCTCTCTCCTTGTGCCTGAAACAGCCAGTGGAGGTGCCTGAGTTGAAGCCCCTTCAATATAAGAGAGCAAAGCTAGCAGCACATCCTCCATTAGGGCTCTGGGCCTTTGGAATTCATGTCCTCCCTAGGTCTATAACAGCCCATGTTTTTTAGCCTTCAGTGCATACTGCAGAACCCATCTTCACTCTCTGGCTTGCAAGGAAATCAGCATGTGGTAGGGCTGAGTTTGTGGCTTTCGGGGTGGAGGGGCTAATTAATTTAAATTTTATTTAGGCTGGCACTGTGTAGTGGAGAACTGGGAGAACTGATCTCATCTGAATGTACTTTAAAAATGATTTTAAAAGACTTCAGGGGAAGCAAAGTTAGGCCAATATTAACCACTTTTGAAAATGCCTCATCTAATCCCTGCCTTTACTAGAAATCACAACAAAATCTTGACTTTAAAGCCATGACTTTGATGACTCCATAATATATTTCAACTTATTTTAAGGCTTTTAGGGGTATGTCTATTCTGCATGCTAAGTCTGGGCTCTGACTCAGGTTTGAGCCCAAGTTCAAACAGCTCTACTTTAAAGTGTACTAGGGAATATTTAGTGCACATCAGCAGGGTCTCCGCAGACCAATTAATGAACAACATGTTAGAGCACTTTAGAAATCACACCCCATACTGTCCATTGCCACACTACATAGACAAGCCCTAAGAGGGCTTTCATGGCAATTTCAGCCCAGATCCTCAAATGTATTTAAGCATCTAAATTTGGGGATCTGAGCCTTCTTCCCTATTTTTATAAATCAGCTGTTTAATCATTGGTTATTCTGTGCTTTTCAGAAAAGCAAGAGAAAATTATGAACTTTCTAGTAATCTGGTTAGCTGATGAAATATATATAAAATAATGTGACAGGTACATAAAGAGAAGATAAGCTATGAATAGCTTACAGTTTCAAATATAAACATCCCTTCCCCACCTTAGCATTTCTCTGTTAGTTCTAAACTATTAATGCAGCACAGATTTGCATTCTATTTATATCTTTGCTTTGTTGCCTTTATTTATAAGGATACATTTTCCAAGCACCATGGTTAATATGTAGGTATGCTATACTTAGGTATTTAATTAGACACTTTCACAATGGTTCTTTTAAATATACACCTGTTACGTACACATCTTGCCTTGTGTTCCTTTTGCTTACGATGCCAAGTCTGAATGCACTGTTCTTTCTAATTTCTATATATCTTCCCATTAGGATGGCTCTACACTAGCCTTTTTCAACTAAAACTTCCCACTATTGTTATTACAGCTCCAGTGGTGGGAATGCAAATAATAGGCCATCTAGCTGCATTTTAACCTAGGGGTTAGTCTACAGGGGTTATAGCCTCTCAAATGACTCAGAGCAGGTCTAAAGGGCATGATAGTTATAACACCAGTAGCACTGGAGCCTTGTCTGCCCTAGAGCATTAATTCTGGAAAAGCAGTCTCTTTCACTGCCTCCAGAATAAAATCAGCCAACACATGTCTCAGAGAAACTAGTAAAACTCTCCTAATAACCTGAAGACCAGCTCTATGTGGATTGAAAGTTTGTCTCTCTCACCAACAGAAGTTGATTCAATAAAAGATATTACCTCACTCACCTTGTCTCTCTAATATACTGGGACCAACATGGCTATAACTACAATGCATACAGACAGTATGACAGTCTTTATTTATAGAGTTTATAAGGAAACAATGATTGACATATATGCAACTGGATAACAGTGAAATAAAATAGAGCAAGCATTTAAGCAAAACGTCATACTCAGAAGCCCGTTTAAAGTTCTTTTTGGTTAACAGAAACCTTGGTTGCAAGGAAGACTCAATCTAAGACAACATTACTGGTCCTTGCAGCTTCATGGTCAGCAGCAATACTTCTCACAGTCGCAGGGTACTTGTGTTGTTATTCAAAATCTCCACTCCCTTACTTTCTGGAAATGAATGATTTGATTTGATTTTAACCCTTTCATTGCTTACTTAAGTTTACTGTAAGGGATATGTTTTCTTTCAGTAACTGTAACTTTCATACTTTAAAATCGGTCCCAGGAAACTGAAATATGCAAAAGGAAATTTAATTACTCACAAAATATATTAGATTCAAAACCATATTCGCCTCTGTCTTATCCCTCCTCTTGCTTTGTCCATTTTGAGGCTGTATTAAACACAAAAGACATTTTGTCTTTCTGGTTATGTATTTAATAATAGGTCAAGCCTTGGGCTTTCACACTTGAATGAGTTACAGCCTGGGGAACCTGCTTACAGAGAAAGCTAGACTAATTAATATAACTAAAACATGTCTAAATAAAACAAGTGTCTAAAATAAGAATTAATGTCATGGTCCATCACAACATCCTATTTATACACTGCAACGTATCCAGTTGTAATAGGTATACTAAAAAGACAACATACCAGTATCAAATCTGCCCTGTCATTGCAATTTATGTATTTGTGACTGTGTCAGCTGGGAGAACAATCTGGCAGTTTGATGTGTATTTAGTGTTTAAAGAAAGCCCTTGTGCTTTCATAACTGTAAAAGTGAGGTTTTCTTTAACTCTCTAGGGCTTTTAAGGCAAGGAGCTATTCTGATCATGCCATAATATGCCCGTTTCCTAGATTCATAGAGTGTATGGTGAAAAGGAGCCATTGGGATCATCTCATCCGACCTCCACATAACACAAGCCATAGCATTTCATCAAATTGTTCATGCATCAAACCCATGACTCAAGGCTGACCTAGAGTGTCTTTCTTAGGGGAGGGAATCCAATTTTGATTTAAAAACTTCAAGGTAATATGTCCCTAGGTAAATTGTTTGAGTGCTTTATTACCTTCACTGTATTAACAAACAAATGAGAAAAAGGTATCATATTTCTAGTTTAGCTTCAGCTTCCAGTCATTGGATCATGTTATTCATTTATTTACTAGATTAAAAAGTCTTCTACTATCAGAAATCTTTTCCCCACATAGGCACCTATAGGCTGTGATCAACTGACCTCTCAACCTTCTTTTTCTTAATAGATTGAACTTCTTTAGTCTGTCAATGTAAGGCAGGTTCTCCAGACCTGGAATCATTCTTGTAGCTCTTTTCAGCAACCTTTCCAATTTGTCAACATCCCTTTTTAAACAGTGAACACCTCAACTGCGCACAATATTCCAGCAATGGTCTCAGTAATGCCGTATATAGTGGAAATGACACCTCCCTGTTTCTTCTCAGTATTCCCCTATTTACACATCCAACAATTGCATTTCACCTCCTACCCACCACATCGCACTGGCAGCTCATGTTCTGTTTGTTATTCACCAGGACCTGTAAGTCCCTTTACAAATAATTGCTTTCCAAGATACAGTTCCTCCATCCTATGTGTGACCTGAATTCTTGGTTCCAAGATATATACTCTTGTATTTAGCTGAATTAAAATGCACATTGGCAAAGTAAGCCCAGTTTACCATGTGGTCCAGAGCACCTTGTGGAATTGACATCCTTATCATCTGCACAGTATAGGAATCAGGCATGTTCACTGCCAACAATACATAAGTGAAACTGCACTTCTTAAGATTCTGTGTGTCACTACAGAATATATGTTTGCTGTGTTCTTGCAGCTGTATTGCACTCCAGAGCTGACATCTTAGTCCTCATCCTCAAAAGGAAACCTCTACAACACCTTCAAAAGATCAGCTTGGAAACTTAAATTCATAACTTTTTTTCTCAACTTTAAAATGTGAATTTTCTTTGCATTTGGTTTTAAATAGTCTCCTGTGAGCATTGCAACTCAATCACTATAATGTTGTGTTTAAGACCCTTCTGGAAAGTAACTGGCCTTTAAACAGAGGTGAAAGCAGTTTTACCAACTCTCATGATTTTGTCATGAGTCTCATGATAATTATTACTTTCCTTAAAGCCCCAGTTCCTGGAATCAAGTGACTATGAGGTGATTTCAGCCTTCATTCTTAAAGGAAAAGTTAGTTTCTAGCCCTTGTGGATGTGGAGAAAGCTTCAAAATGTGACCTCAAGGCTGAAAAGTCTCAAAAAGCAGAAGGGAAATAAAAATAACTCCAAATCTATTGTTTTTACATAATCTCATGATTTTTAAGACCATCTTACAGTTCTTGGTGACTTAACTCATGATTTTTGAACATTTGGGGTTGACAATACTGAAAAAGTGACTCGAAAGTGTCAGTTTCATTCCTGTTTAACATAAGTTTCTAGTCTCTTATTTGCAGTATGGTAACACTCCTAGAACCCAAGGCAGGTGCAACATAAACTCACAGGGTCTTGCTCTAGTAGGTTGTTTCCAAAAGTTAAATGATCTCTCCCAGCCTGGTGAACTGCAAAATTCATAACTCTGCTGGACACTAACATCCATGAATTTAACAGATACACCCATTTTATGGCTCTTTACAACAGGTAACACAGCCTACTGCTTCCTAATCCTTAATTTATTTGTACATTTGAAGTGCTCTCCTACAAAATGAGTGTACGCCTTACATTTAACAATCTGCTCCCCCTTGTGTTTAGCTCAGACACTCTGGTTACCTTCTCCAGCCCTGAGAAAGAGCTCTGTGTAACTCCAATGGTTGTCCCTTCCACCAAAGATATTACTTTGTCTCAGTACAGAATATAGACCAGCATAGCTCACCAGGTCAAATGAGAGACATTAACATAGCCCAGGTCATAGCATTTCATCAGTGATAGAAATGGAGCGACTGCCAAGGTTCTTCCTCTTTGTGCCTCCTCGGCCCACAGGTACCTCCTTCCCCCACTGTTCTGCACAGAGGTTCGTCAACAAGCACAGCTCTTCGCACCCCCTTTCGCTCCTTCTCCTTTAACCCCTCTTCTCTCAGTCCCCCTGTCCCCGCTCCGGTCTCGCCCCCACTCGCCTCCCTTCCCCCAGACTCTTCCCTCCCCAAGATCGCAACCCCTCCTTGCTCAAGCGCTCTCTTCCCTTCCCCACTCGCCTTCGTCAGGCTCTCTCCACCCTCCCCCTCGCATCCCCGGGGAGGAAAAGGGACAGGGGCCACAGGGCCCCTCACCCCCGTAGTGGGTGCGCCTTTAAACTGCCGTGGAAACTGCCACCGACAGCGCTTCCTAGCCGCCGGCCGGGCCGCGGATCCCAGAGCCTAGCCTGCACCCAGCCCCGCAAAGCGCTCAGTGCACCGCACGCTGCAGTCCCTGGACAGTCCCGCCCGTCCCCCAGCGAACGCAGCCTCGCCGCCCTCCCGCAGCCCCACTCGGCGCCTCCCTTCCAGGCTCCAGCCCGCCCGGCGACACGGAGGGGCCGCGGGCCGCAGCTCAGCGGCCGCTCTCGCGCGGACGTGCCTTCGAGGAGGCTCCGACACCGCTCTGAGGATGAGCGCGAAGGACGTGAACAGAAAAAGGCGGGGGGGGGGTAAGGACAACGTCCCTCCTCGGCGCTGGCTGGACTAACCCCTCCCCCACCCGATCCCCGTCTGAAGGGTCGGCACCCCCGCGTTTCCTTCGCGGACCAATTCCCCATCCCCTCGCAGAGGAGCAGCCTCCCGCGCCCCGCCTCACGCACGCGTCTCCTCCTCGGGGATTCCTCCCTCCCCACTCCGCCGCCAACACCAGCGCCTCTCTCACACACGTCGGAGGCTCGGCCTCCCTCCTGCCCCGTCCATCCCCTCCTGCACGTGGCCCCGCGCTCACTCAGGCCGGCTGCCAGTCTGGCTGCGAGCTCCCCTGAGTGGCTGAGGGCAGCCCGTTGCCCGGGCTTGGTCTCCGCCCTCCCTGCGCGCTCTCAGCCGGCCCGGGAGTCCCAGCTGCTCAGGAATGTGGCGAGCGGGGTTCCGGCTGCCAGCAGATGCCGGAGGGCGGGCGAGAGGGAAGGTGAGCTCTGGCTGGCGCGGCCGCCTCTGCTCTGCCTGATTCCCCGCTTGGAACAGCCGCCTCCTTTAAATGACCAGCACGAACCGCGCCGAGCTGGTCCCCAGCTACCAGCAGACAATGCTCGGCCAGGTGCCAGGCGCTGGTGAGTAACCACCGCGGACGGAGGTTCCCAGGACAGCGGGGTCACAGGTGCTGCACCGCCGCCGGGAGCTCTCCAGGGTGCTGACGTCGCGGCCGTTTCGCCCGGCAGCTCCCGGGACTGAACTCATTTCCTTGGCGCTCTTTCTGGATCCTCCATGACTCGGCCACGTCTGCCCTGGAGGTTGTGAATGCCTCGTAGTAACATGGCCAGGGGCAGCTATCTTCGTGCAGCTGTTTCGGGATTCTATCTGTGGGAAGCTGCAATTCTGCTCAGGTGAGTCCCTGCCCGGGGGGAGACGGAGATCACAAACCTGCCCCCAAGCGGCTTCCCTGCACAGCTGAAATGCTTGGGACTCGCGGACGATGTAGCGATCTTGCTGCCCCTCCAGCCTTACTCGCCACAAATGTCTGGCGGCAGTAGCCTTCCATTGTCATGCAAATGTACGGGGGTTTTGTCTTTGAGATACCTTTGAGCTACCGGATGCCGCTGGATTTCAGTTTCATTTTATAACGTTAGGGTTTCTTGTTTTATTTAGAGCGGGGGTTTCCCCCGACACAGTTGGCCAATTAGCTTTTGTTTTGTCGGCATTTTTTTAAAAATGGGAAATGCAACACTTACGCTCTTTAAAATCCCCCAGTTTAAAGATGTGCATCTGTAAGAGTTGCATCACGTTTATTCAGAGTTCGGGATACATTTGATTTAAATTACTACCATTCGTTATCTTATTTCGTATAGGGCATCTAATGTGGCCACTTTATTAGATGTCAGGAACGTCTCATGCAGAAATAGGAACAATTATAGTCAGGTAGAGCGAGGAAACTGATTAGAGAATTTCTTCTAAGATGTTTACCTACTTGGTATACTACGCAGCTGGGCTTTCTAAAATGTATATAATGTAAGATACTGAGAAAGCAATAAATCAAGACTTGAGTGGTAAAAATTAGAGTACATCTTAGTACACAAGGTTTTTAATCACTATATGCCCAGTGCACTTGTCTCAGATAAACTACTCTTCTGATACCAACACAAACATCCTTTTTGTCAAGTTGTATAGGTATGTGGTTACGTTCTAGAACAAGCTAGACTCTCTCTTTCATTAGTCTCTATTTACTTTAAAAGGCAAGCAAACAAACAAGCAAACAAAAATCCCCACAAAGTAGACATTTAAAAAGCAGAATTCGAGGTCATCTTGTTGATGTTTGCTGCTAAAATATTACAAGTGTCAGATATATTTGAATGCTAGTTTGTACTACAGTAAAAAAAGCATAAATACATACAACATACATACCACGCAGGCAGGTTAGTATTGAGTGTGCTATCGTTATTATTTTTCAAAGATGAAGGAAAGAAATAAAAATGTAAAAGGTAGGTTACCAGTTACTCTCTTGTGATAACATACGGGGGTTATTTATAAACACATACGTGTGTACAGTACCAAGCAGTGGTGATGGTGAATATTATACATTCACGTTAGCTAATGTTAGGCTACTCAAATCAACCTGTGAAATGTAGTACCATTCACTGTGATTTTATTTTACCTTTGGAAATAGGAACTGATTTTAAGAAACTGGGTCACATGATGTGGGATTATTTGGTGTTATGTGGGAGGGTGGGCAATGCACATAAGAGAGTGTACATTTTCTTGTAGTGTTGAATATTTAATGTATAGAGTAGGAGGGTGCACCCCATGGGTTATCTACTGAATAAAGCATAATTATAAGTAGAAATATACTACTATCAATTATTTTATTTCCAAGTTACGTATAGATCATGATTTCCTTGCTTTTTTATTTAAATGTCAATATACTATTAAATGAACAACTAACCCTTTATTTCATAATGCAAAAATATATGTTATTTACAAAGAGAAGAATTTTTGTAAAGCAGCTATTTTATAGCATCAGATCAGAAAATAGTACCCAAGCAAGCTAACTCATTTATTTAGTTCAAATTGCAGACTGACATCTTTGTGTTGCATATTTATATATTGTTTTATTCCATTTTAAAGCAACACAGATGGTTTCATAATAGCAGAGTTGCTCATCTAAATGAACATTTTTAAGACTGGTCATTATGCACAAAGCAAAACATTATGCACAAAACAGTCTAGAAGCTAGACTGTGTACAGTATGGCCTCTCTCAAGGGGCTTAAGAGGTGGGAGAGAATAGGAAGCTTCCAACTCTTATTCCCTACTTTGCAGCCCTTGTGAACTCTTGAATACAAGAACTGCTCCTGACTTGAGCTATCAGCATCACAAATCTTCCCAAAAGGATATAGACCAGCATAGTTCAACAGGTCAAATGAAAGACCATTAACATGTTGACACAGATGTTTTGCTTACTAGGAGTCATTGAGATCAGTTCGTCCCTGCTTTGCATCTTGTATAATCATTTCACTTGGGTATAATGGGGAGGGTTTACTGTTGCCATACTGTCTTCCCTCTGACACACACACCTGCAGCTCCACGAGGATGGGGGTCTTATTCAGTATCTTCAGTGAAGAGCTGTACCTTCTAGACACAACTGAGCCCTTAATGATTTCACCTGTTCTAGACATGATGCAAAAGTCATGAGTCCTCTCAGATTTTGCCAACATTAGATCTCTAACTTTTCTTACATCAATTGAATTTTGGTGGGGGTTGTGGGGAGGGGATCAGGGAGAGGTTAAGTACTCCTGTAGAAGACACTTAAATTTCTTGAGTTGTGGTAGTACTATCTCTGCATGTATTTAGGTGTCCTCTCAGAGAAGGGTAGAACTTAAATTGGCAATACATGCCGAATAAAACAAAACAAAAAATCTCCTTTTTTAAGATAAGACTATTTAAATGCAAGCTTCTTGTTCTTATCTATTAGATGTTCAAGGTCCCCCTTCTGGCATGTTTTGTAAGAGAGACAACATCTGACTCTGAAAAAAAATAATTAATCTGAAAAGAAATAATTTTTCTTCCCATTTTAAAGTCCCTTTAAATCAGAAATATGAAAAAATAAAGACTTATATGATAATTATTTTATATAAGTGGACTTCTAAAAGCTACTTTGCAGGTAGAAGAGTAAAACAACATTACTTGCATTTTAGAAATCTTGTATAACTATTTCTATATATTACTATAACAATGTAAGTGGCATATAACGGAGTGGTGTATTTTAGATCTTATACTTCCCATAGTGATGTATGGGACATGGCATAAGACTTTTAACACTATTACTTTATATATAATTTTGAAGAGCATTCAGTTTAGATACACTTCTGTTTTCATATATCTTCAATGTGTTTGTCCTTATTTGTTACTGTATGAAAGTCATAAGATGGGACTATTGTAACTCCTTGTTTCTTGATCTTATTTGTAAACATATCAGCACATTCCAGATCACTTTGGACTCAGCAGCAAGACTTGTTAATTATACACCTAACCTGTCTAAAAGTTCTGCATTGGCTGTCAGTACATTTTTTCATTGATTTTAAAATTCTGCTTATGACTTAAACAGATTCTTTATGGACTGGGCTCTTCATGCATTTCAGAATTGCTCTGTCACTGTTTCATTAACAACTCATGACAAAATGGAGCAAGGCTTTTTCTGTTCATACCTCTTTGTGGAAATTGCTTCGCAAACTCAGGAATTCCGAAATTCTCAATTTTTAAGTCTAAACTGAGTACTCTCTTCTTTAGTTTTTGCTGTGATATTATTGTTTAGTGTAAAGTGTTCTGAGTCACCCCATGTAAGTAGTGTAAAGCAGAATCTTTGTTTAGGACTATATCTGTTCCTGCTGCTTACCTAAAAATAAAATCATAACCCTTGGCAATACTATAAGGCCAGACTGCCCACTTCCACAGGGAAACACTGATGAAGCATTTAAAGGGGAAGAAATATTGATGAGGGTCTCCTGTGGAAACTTCTCCCTGTTCTATCAGGAGCAGGACTTGCCCTCCACAGGAAAGAGGGCTCAATCAAAACCCCTGTCAATCTGAATGGATCCCAAACAATCAAGAGGAGACTGAAGTCATCTGTGTGGAGTCTGCTCACTCTGCAGTAGGTCTGGCCTTCACTTGTTGATAGAGTGGCTCCACTGAAGCTGAACAGCCAGGGACCCGCTCTTTTCCCCTGGGTCTCCTTAAAGGGGAGATAATAGCTATCAACATTATTGGGGCAGGACTGTGAAAATATACCATCACTTCTCCCTGTATTATACTTCTCAAGTAACCTCCAGAAAGCAGATGGTAAGATTTGTGTCACACTTCTTACAACCTATTCACTGATCCCTCATTCCTCTCTCTGGGGGTGAATCATACCATGGAGGTGGTTGACTGCACTAGAGGGCAGGATGGGTGGAGAGAGAGTGTCTTTTGCTACTGTGCCTGGGCCTACAGTTAACTATTGTGGAGGTTATTCTTATGTTATGGAGAATGATGACTTCGGGTGAGTAGTAATAATATAGAAGAATGTACTGATAACCAACAAACTTTTCTTCATGAAAATAGTTGTCATATTTTTAAAATGTCAAGCAGAACAATAAAATATTCCATAAAATATGAGATACCATCAGAATTGCCTGTGAAGCCTCAGTAGCTTAAGAAGCAAAGAATGACACCTTTGATGTTAATACAGTAGCAATTAAAAATCCATGAACTGCAAACTCAGTGAATGTATCTTTTATTAAAATCATAAATGTGTTGGGGTGAGAGAAATGGAAATTTAATCATTCTGGGTATTGGAAATGGAATACAGAGCCTTTAATCTCCAGCCCTACTCTGTAGCTACCAAAAGTTATTTTCAATGGATAGACAACTGATGTATGTCAGATAATCTCATTCTAGGTCCTACTGGACAAGTAACAATGACACAAAAGCAGAGGAATAGGACTCCCTGCGTAGGTTTGCCTAAGGACCTGGATTGCCTTATAGTTTACAAAATAAAGAAAAAGAGAGCTTTATTATGTGTGAACACAGTAATTTAAATATGCTGGGTGAAATTCCGACTCCATTCAAGTCAATGGCTTGCCTTTGACTTCTGTGAGGCCAGGATTTCACCTGCTATTCCTCATTTCTTAAAATAAACCTATAAATAAACTGCTTTCTTTAGATCCCACCTTTGTTTTTGTTACACCATGAAAGGAAGAAATGTGCTTGTACAGTAAAATATGGAAAACTAAATTAAAATTACAATGAAATTTAAATTAGCCTACACCTTTAAGTTCTTACTGTGCTAATATTGGTTTCTTACCTCTCAGTATTTCCTAATTCTTTCCTAGCCAACTGATACAAACAAAACTGGAAGCAAGTAATAGGATGAATACTATGATTCTGTGTGAAGAAAAGTGTAAATGATTGCACTCTTAAATCAGAAAGATTCTGATGTGCCAGGCCTGAATATGATCTCATTTACTGTTGAAAATTAGATGAAATGCTATTTAAATCAGTAGACAAACAGATTAAAACAGGTATAAGAAATCAAGACTGTTGTCCAACTCATTTTTGAATATATTATTTAATTACCCTTATTAAATAAAACCTTTTTAGATATGGGAATGCATCCCAGGTACATTTACATGCATTCTGATCTTTGACACTGTCTCACAATTTACAGTTTTATGAATGCTTACACATTTTTAAAAATACATTAGCATATGTTAAATAAATAAGCACTTTAATGTTGCTAGGGCCTTTTGTATTTTTAAAATTTCACAGCCCACAGTTTTCTGTGGAATCTACTCCCTAGTGCAAAATTATACTTCAAAATTCCATCTTTTATTGAAAAGAAATGTGTCTAGTTCTCATGATTGTTAAGGTAACCTTAGAAACATGAACCAAGTGTAAGCCACAATAGCATTCTCCTCCAGAGTCTACAGGCAGCCTGACACAATCACTCTCAGAGATGTGAATTTCATGTAAATTGGTTGTTTACTCGGAAACCTTAAGATATTAGAAATGTCACAATTATTTTATTGATGATCATTTAGCAGAGATATCCACCAAATGTGCGTATCCCAATCACAAGCTACCTCCCAAAGTGATACATTTATTTTTTTATTTTTTAAAAGCCACACTATTTTTCAATTTCCAAGCTGCCTCAGCAAATTATTACAGAATCCAGGGATCTTCCCATATAATTTAGATCTAGCAGGCTGTGTACAAAAGGTCTTGATTATCGCAAGGCATCAAAACAGCTTTAGATATTTTTTGTTTTAGGTTTTTAAATAATTAAGTTTTAAAATTGCACTGTCATTGGTTACATGTAGGAGTGGCTAGGAGTTTCCATTGCCTAGGCAGGCTTGAACCGAAAGATGCAGGAACTACCTAAATTAAAGCATAGGAACCAGCTGTCTAAAGGTGCACTGCTAGACAGAAGTGAAATGATGAAAAGTGAGGACTTGCTAGTGACAGGATAAAACATGTCATTTTATGAGGGGAGGAGCAATATGTCACAAATAAATAGTGGGAGCACATCTTTAATTATCTTTATTGTCTGTAATCAGGCCATTGGAGGTGATAGTACTGAGCTTTCACTGGTAGTTCAACTGTAGGCACAAAAATGCTTGTTCAGGTTTTCAAATAGGAGGCTGCTCTACAAAGTAGACAGATTAGGTGGGCAATGCTCTTGTCCGTCATCTTTTTCGTAGGCTAGTTAACCCTTCAGGAGGCGAAGCATCTTGCATATGAAACAGCTAGGAATGCAGTTGGGCATGATAATCATGGCATCCAGCACATTCTCATTGATTAACTTCCCTATATGAAGCAGAGAAAAGTGAGCTGACAGTGGAGAGGACATGGGCAGCATGATAACATGGGCAATATCAGGAAAGCTGTGTGTCTGGAGGAAATTGTAAAAACACCATTGAAACGTGTGGATGTATGTAATGGTATATAGTGTTCGGTGGACCAATTTCACTGAAAACATGAAAGGCTAACAGCATCATTTATTAACCTTAGCATTATTTTCACTGACGTATTCAGTAAGGGAAATGCTTCAATGCATGCATTAGAAATTCTGGTTTCTGTCGTTATCTGGCATGAATCCTGTCACTCTGAGCAGTACCCTGAAGCACTATCCTGACCTTCACCTTTAGATGATGTCGTATATCATAAGACTTTTATGTTGTTTTTTTGGAAAGAACACAGAAAAAAAACCAAATCCAATATAGCTTTATTCACATAGCCCACATGATATAACGGCATGAGAAGCAATGAGACACTGAGTCTTCAAAGAGGCACAAAAGGAAAAAGGCATAAACTGAACAGAGGGAGTTGAACTCAGAGATAAGATACTATAAAAAATAGTTAATGAAATGGAAGTGTGACAATTCTTGGAAAATGTGAACATCTGCAAATCAATTGAAACAGTAACTGTGCACTTCGATAAAGGTGCTGCTACCCCTGCTTTCAAATAATTAATGAATAGGTTAAATAAGATGAGACCTAACATTGATCTCTGCATCTTCTGTTTAATCCAATACATTCCTATTTATCATTGTCCAAGGATTATACTCATTCAGCCCACCTGGCAGTATTCATATTGTTGGGATTTTCCTGAGACCTCAACATCCTGGTGCCCAAGGACTCAGTTTGACTCCAGGTTCGTCCCTCAAGTTCCTTTATTGGCATCCAGCAAAGCTACACTAAGATCAGGCTCAAGTGCAGTGGGGAGCCTATAGGCCACAGCTTCAAAGCCCAGGAATACAAATCAGTTTGTATGCGTATTCTGAAACAGACTACCACATGTGCATTCCATTCTACAGCAAATCACATACTAATTTTTGTAGCCAATCCCCATCTAGATCATGAACTGTTCACATGCTGTACTATATGATAGGCCACAGCTACAAGTTATTACATATTCCTTCTTTCCCTACTATTATTTAAAAGGCCACTGTGAATTTACAATTTCCCCATTGTTAACCTTTATTTTCTTCTTTCTGTTGCCTTTCTTTGGTCAAGCTCAGTCTACACATATTCAGGATAATGAATTAATTTTTGCAAGATTTTGTAAAAATACATTACATTCCTTTCCAAAATCCAATTATTAGATCTTCTAGATTTAGTCCTTCATTCAGTTTTGTAATTGTATTCTTCCTTCCTTCAAAATTAAAAAACTTAATCAAACTTAGCAAGTTTGTCAAGATTTGTTCGTGCAAATCTCTTATTTTTCATGGTTTCTTTATCCTCTAGGGCCCCAGTTCAAGAAAGTACTAAAGGTACTTAACTTCAAGTACCTTTTTAAGTGCTTTCCTAATCTGAAATGCTTTCCTGATTTAGGGCCTACAGATGGGATTTTCAGCACCAGGTAAGGCAGCCTCTAGATCTGTCCTGGGTCAGATGATCCTTCCTCCCAGAGGGAAGAAGATAGGCCAGCTGACATGGTGACTCTCCATCTAACTGTACAGGGTCAGGAATTGGTGACTAAGGATGAGTAAATTAGAGAGCTCACAGTGGCACAACTGTGCCGATGTAGCTGTGCCACCCTAAGACTGCTTGTGTAACAGCTCTATGCACATGGAAGAGAGTTCTCCTGTTGACATAATAAAACCACCTCAATGAGTGGTAGTAGCTACGTTGGTGGGAGAAGCTCTCCTGTCAACACAGTGCTGTGCACTGATGCCAGAGAAACATATGTCGCTCAGGACTGTGTTTCTTCACACCCTTGAGCAACAAATTTTGCTGGCATGTGGTAGAGTAGACATGGCTTAAGTGTTTTAGGCTATGTCTATACTACAGCCTATGTAAGCAAAACCTGTTGCTCAGAGGTGTGAATATTCCACCCAGGACTGACCTTGGGGATGGGTGACCACCCAAGGCACCATGGTCAGGGCTGCACTGTGAGCAGTGAGAGGTGCCTGCCACAGGCTGGCAGGGGAGCACCACAAACACACAGAGGTGACGCATGGGGGAGTGCCCAGATTCCTCCCTGCTTCCTCCAGGCAGATGACCATGTGTGGGAAAGACACCGGTGGAGATATACATATACTTCTCACCCCCCTGACACATTTCTCCATGATCCCTTAGGTGGCCTAGGGGGAAGTGAGGAAGAACCCAGGACTTCCTGCATCCAAGACACTTCCGCCCCGGGCTGTGCTGTAGGTGAGCATCAGGAGCTGGTTCTCTTCTGCCCTCCCCTCACGCAGCCCAGATGGCTTTGTTCTTCACTCCCCCCCACCTCAATCCCCCAGGGTAGCACAGAGGATCAGTGTTTGAGAGGGTAGTGAGCAGCATTGCCAGCTGTTCTGTGAATCCGGGTCACTTTCCTCACATAGGCACACAAGAGGAGTGGAAGAGGTAAGGGCAAAGGGAGCACAGTACAGAGGTTGGGGGCAAAGGGGAGAGAGCAAAAGTTGGGGTGAAGCAGGGTACCCAAGTGCAGGGGTTAGGGAGCAGGAAGGCAGACGTTAGTGGTAAAGGGTGCATAGTGCAGTGGTTGGGGTTAAGAGGGTTCGAGGAGAAGGGGGCACAGGAGAACCTAGGGGAGAAGGGGTTATTCGTTATTGCATATTTTACAAATTTCAGATATATGTCTCAGATTAGGTGATTGAAATCATGTTCCGTTTCATCAGTGATGACCATCTCTCAGCTTCTCTGCATTAGCACAAGATGGGTCCATCTCCCCCTGACTGCCTGAGTTCTTCTCTTCCCTTACTTCATCCATGAGAGCATGCAGAAACCTACCAGCAGGAGTCAAATATTTGATCCTGAAAACCTGTACTCCACAAGGAGTACTTATTCATACACTTAATCCCACTGAACTCATGAAGGTTACAGGATCTGTCACCAGCTCCTGCTATAGCTCAGCAGTTCAGAGTTGTGGAGCAGCATTATGTTCCTGTTGATTTGCCTACAAACATTGGGATGTTTTACTGCTGCCATGAGGAATAAAGAACAATTCTATTTTCTACCATACAGTCTTTGTATCATGAAGTAAAAGTCATATGCCAGACTCCTGCTGGCTATACATCGCATGTGTTGGGAGAGATAAAGCATATTTTCTTGCCGATTCTGAGACAGACATCACAGATGTGTAATGTTGTTAAAACTAGAATGTATGGGTTTGCACAGGACGAACTTCCCTACAAATTAATTCCCAATAAAGATAATTTCTTCATAATAAGCACTGGAATCAACTTTTACAATACTGATTAGCCTAATCAAATCATTATTTGTAAAGACTGTTTAATAGCAGCCAATGTATGTTCAAGTCCAAAATTTATACCCCTTATGCCATGGCCTTTTCACTTGTTTCTATGTTAAAGGATAAAAAGTAATAAGAATATATAAAGTGCTAAATTATACAATTATTATAACCTTGGAAAAAACAAACTGTGTTCTGAATTCTATTTGACAGGTTACTGTAAGTATATGTTAAGATTTCATCTTTGGAGATGCCAATTCTACAGCTATGTATGGTGGAAATTCCTTTAGTAGATGATGCATCCTGTTTTACTGGAATGTGTGAAAGAGGGTACTTCCATTTTAGATTACTTACCTCCTGTTTGTTTGTTTTTTAATTACAAAACCAAAACAGGAAAAATAAGTCTTTATCCTGTTCATTTGTTTTACAATATTAACTCTGCAATAAAAGATCAGCAAGAAAGAAAGCCAATCCAATCTATAAGTGATCCTTTCTGATGGCATATTAAATCATTCAGATAGAGCAGATGTAAGGGACAAGTTCTAGGTCATAGCATCTTTTACGATGTACAGAAAGATCTGTTGTTCTGTATAGTTTTTTGAAGTTGAAAATGTTTTTGCTCAATCACATGATGTGACAGTGTGACAAATTAATTGTAACTTAGTGTTTCTCTGGGTTTTTGCCTTCAGAGTTGGGTGAATGGAGAGCAGCAGCTGCTGACCACCACATCCAGCTCTGAAGGCAGGGCCACCACCAACAGCAGCACAAAGTAAAGGTGGCTATACACCACGTACCATGCCACCCTTACTTCTCCACTGCTGCTGGTGATGGCACTGCCTTCAGAGCTGAGCGCTCAGCCAGGAGTCGCTGCTCTCCAGCTGCCTAGCCAATGCTTAATTAGTGCTGGGGCTGAGCCCTGGCACTTTTTTCCAATACAAATTAAGCACTGGAGAGCCCATGGGGGCCAGAAGCTATGAGGGGGAGCACTGTGCCCATGGGAGTTGGGGCACCAAAATCAAGTTTGCCCAGGGCACCATTTTCCTTAAAGCTGGCCCTGATTCTTCCCCCCCCATACCCCTGGAGCAACATAAGTTACATCAACATAAGCACTCATGTGTACAGGGTTATGTCAACCAGAGAGCTTCTCTGGCCAACATAGCTCCTGCTGCTTGCAGAGGTGGTTTTTTTATGCCGACAGGAGAGCTTTCTCCCATTGGCATGGAACATACCAGTCATGTCGCAGCAGCTGTACATATAGACTTGGCCTGAGATGCTTTCAGAAACTCCACCCTCTGTGTAGCAGTTATTTTCTTGTAATATTTGCACCATTATTTCACTGGGGTTGAAGTCATTCTTTTATGGATAAAAATTTCCAGTCACTCTTTTTTTCCCCGTTTAAAAAAAAAAATTGATACTGCTTTGTCTTTTCTCCCATCTTTTGATACCTCCCCAGTTCTTGGTGTCTTTTCTGAAATAATCATCATTGATTTGATAAGTTCAGTCATTCCCTCAACACCCTGCAAAGCAGGTTATCCAAACTGGCTGATTTACACCTGTCCATACTTTCCAAATAGAATATTCCAGTAACAACTCTTCATTGATTCCTACTTGTCCAAACTTTTTCCCTGCATTTTTCTGTTAATTACAGATTTTAAAAAGGAGTTTGATAGCTCAGCCATTTTTGAGTCATCAATAATTTAATTACTCTCCTTTCACTTGTTAATGGGTACTATTTAGTACTTCTTTCCTTCTCCCTCCATTCATTAGGCTAGTATTAACTCATTCTGTTATTTTGTTCCCCTTGGGTGAAATTAACTCATCCACCCACAAAACTCAAGTAAAATGACTTTGGTGATTGAGGCTGGGTGGATAGAATTCACTGTCACAGCCCACAGGGAGAACCTGAGGCTATAGTCACATTCTTTGCAGCTGCTATTCCAGCCAGGGAGATGGAATGGGATTGCACTGTCCTCCCTGCATGTAGTTTCTCAGGCACTGGATCCTTGTAATTGTGATCCTGTGGCATGGCTCCTAGCTCACCCAAAATGGCCTCTCCCTTCTATGTGGGGCTGACCCAGATTCCTTCTATAGTTCAGACTCCCCAGCACTATGGTGACTAGATAGCACATGTGAAAAACAAGACAGGGGGTGTGCAGGTAATAGGTGCTTATACAAGACAAAACCCTGAAAATTGGGTCTGTGCCTATAAAATTGGGACAGCTGGTCACCCTACCCAGTACAGTCAGGCAGTTTAGCTTCCTTTGTCTTTCTCCATGGATTTTAATTGCTGCTTAGGCAGAGCTCAGAGATTACTGCAAGTTCTCTTTTGAGAATGTAGTTTAAATTACAAAAAAAAAAAAAAAATAGATGTTTTCCTTTATTGAGTTTATGCCCCTTTCGGGGCTCTGTTTCCACAAACATTGATGTGACATTTTAGTAGCACAAAGGCCTGTAGGAAGCATATTTTAAACTCACTTTAATATTCACAATGAATTATTAATTCTCTTATCAGCACGCAAGGCAATAGCCTGTTTTTAAAGAGTTTTACTCATCTGGCTTGGGAACACTAACAATTTCATGTGGCTTGTGTGAGCTATTACACTTTAGCAATAGTCTGACTAGAAAGTCAGAAAATATGCCTACACTTCATGCTTCTTTAGACAGCAGGTAGAATACATACACTTCCCCCCGCTCCGCCTATCCCCCGTGTATAAATAGCAGTGTAAACAGTGAGGAACTGCTTAGGTGAGCAAAGATACACCTCAGCCCTGTGGGTATGTACCTTACAGGTCTCATTACTTACTCCCCCATCTTCACTACTACTTTCAACTGTGTGGTGTCCTGCTGCCTGTCTTCCCACCCCCACAATGTACCTTTAAGCTGAATTGATATTGCTCTGTGTTAAAACAGTGTCCCTAATGAGTGAATCTCCTGGGCTGCTACAGTCTTAAGGTCAGCCAGATGATAGTCACCCTTAGAGATTTCCTTAGGTTGGAAGACTCCCTTCTTCATATACTCATCAATACAGTGACCACAAACACAGCTACAAGGAAGGAATTGTGTGTATTATAAATTTTCACCAAGCAGATAATCAGTGTTACATAGTCACAAACACATACAAAAACCTAATAGAGCCAATGCAACAGCCAGCCCCGTATTCAAACTCACTCCCTCAAAGAGAACATTGAGTCAGGTGCATCCCTCAACAGGTTGTCATCAGTGGGGGAAAGGGACTAGTCTCTTGATGGGGTCTTCCCTCACTATCCATACCAAGGAACTATTTTTAGCCTCTTAATAACCACTCTTACTACCTGATACATATACATGAGGGTTCCATTCCCTTCCACACTCCATAACCTTTAGGGTGCCCTGCTGTTCATAGGTTGCCTTCTTGGTTCCCCTTATTCTCAATAGCATTTACATATGCACATCCCCATGGTAACCTGCAGCAACAGCAGAATTTCCTATGATGTTCTAATCAGATGTCTTGCAGTCTGGTCAGGTACATTGTCGCAGACTTTCCCAAATATTATCCATTGGCACATTCTATACAGTAACCTTGGAAATTTACTGGTACAGAGTTATTCCTGAGTCACCCATTTGTGTCACCCCTCCTATCCCGAGCATGCAACACTTTTGACCACCAAAATCCTCTAGGCACCTACATTTCTGCCAGCAGGCAACCACAGAGCCACCTATATCCTGACACTATCAAGCAGCTCATAACCTAATTTATGTCTAAACTCTGATTGCCTAATCTGTGAATCCTTTCTTCCTCCTATCTCACTGTAGGACCTGATCCAGTAGACATTCTCTGAACTCTCCTAACCTCACAAAAGACAGCCAGAAGAGGTGGTCCCCTTATGCCCAATGGACTAGTGGTTAAACACACACTTGGAACATGGGAAACCCAGGTTCAGATCCTTCCTCTGCCTGATGTGAAGCAGGGATTTGAACCCAGGTGTTCCTTATCCCATGCGAGTACCCTAAACATTGGGATATTGAGTATTCTGGGATGGGCTGCTCTCAATCACTCTTGTTGTTGCTGTTCCACTTTCTCTAAATAATTAAGTAGTCATTGGAGCAGGGAATGGAGCCACTGTCCACACTCTCAAAGTGTCCTAATCACTGGGCTAAAGAGCCATTCATTCTCTCTCTCAGGTCAAATGAGTATTTAATGAGTTATACAAAGTGAAAGAGCGAGAGGTTGCCAATTCCATTATGTCCTCCTGGTGAATGTAGCCTTTGTGAATAAAGAGAGGCAACATTTGCCAGATGTATGTTTGTAACCACTTATTGGCTCAGCTCTTTATTTCCCTCTACTTTTTTTGTAAAACTGAACCCAGCTTGTACCTTTGTATAGGCATAGTCCTTATGATTTTTATTCATAAACAGAACACACATTTAGATTGGACTACCTTGGATCCTTCAACAGCCATTCTTCTTAGCATGTTATTTTTGCCTTAGGCTGTCACATTTTGGAATCTCAAGGGACTTTGCTACCTTAAGAATGTCTTTTTTGCAGGTTCAAGTTCATTGCTACAGCAATGTTTTGAATGTTCTTTATTTATGGTATAAACTCTGACCTCTTCAGTACCTTGCTTTTCCTACTCAGCACCTAACTCATTCTCAGAGAGGGCTCCCTTTATGTTTATATTCTTTTTCTGACTGCTTCTGGTCTTTCAGAACTAAATGTGTTTGCCTCACATAATTGTCCACACAGTTGCTGTTCATTGATAGACAGTCTGTAGGATGAGAACCAAATATGAAGGGTGGTGCCATAGCAAGGAACCTTTCTATTTTACTTTTCAAAACACAATATTAAAATAGCATCAGATTATCAGGTATCAGTTACAATCAGAGGATCGTTTTATTTCAGCAGGCACTTTTTAATGAAACTTTATTTCTTTACTTACCTTTTTTTTTAAATAAAAAACAATGATGAATTGTGTCACCATTATACTCATTACAGCCATAATCATAAAAACAAGGGATTAAATTAAATTTGGTACTAAATCAATGTAATCATTATTTTACTCATGAGTGATCCAATCAATTAATATCAGCTCAGATTACTGCTTTTGGTAGTGCTGTTTGTGAGATGCAGTTGAGTGCATAATGGCTGGCTTCAGCTTTGGCCTTTATACAGTCACTTCCCCATGAGCATGTAATTAATTTCCTTGAGCTGCTTTGTAAAGCTTTTTAATATGCACTGTATTAAAAGCATTCATACATCAATAGAATAAAACCAACCACAAAATAAAGTTCCCATAACTACAGGGCTTTGAGTTATACTTGCGGTACCAAGGAATAGGCTAAATAATAAAATGAAAAAGCCACTGATTCATTGTTATGTGCACAGCAGCATTGCAAGTTGGTTTTGTAGTCACTGTACTTAAAAATGTTTGCATTTTAAACTTTTTCAATGACTCAAGGAATCTACTTCAAATACTGATGGGGAGAAATAAAAACTTGGATTATCTGACAAAAATCATAATGGCAAAGATGAGGATAACTTGACACTCAGCAAAAGCATAGGTATAAGGTTTTCAAAATCAATTACTTCTGTATTGTATCAGAAAAGAAAGATGAAACCACCACCAAAGTTACAAGGGAAATAATTTAATAGCTGAACAGAAATAAGTGACAGATTCTGAGGAATGCACCTGGAACAAGATGAATACCTTTGGGGCTGCTCTAAATTGTGCTTATTTGTAACAACCCCCTGTCACCAATATGCTAGTAGGGCTCATTAGAGCATAACATCGCTCTGGATACTCACTCTCCAACTCTGGCATGCTCCTACACGAGGGATGAGGAGAACTGGATGGAGGTGGTTTACAACATGATTTTTTAAATGTTCTTTCCCCCCTCCCCCCCCATTGATATTAAGAGAGTCCTTTTAGGGATACATGTGCAATCTCATTTATACCATCTTTTTCAATCATTCCTGCCCTTTAAAATTTCCAAATGAAAAAAAAACAAACAAACAAACAAAACAAAAAAACCACCCTACCTTGAGGCTGAGACCACACATGGAAAAATGTCAGCCCTGAAGGTGAATAGTTCGGAAAGTGATAAACCTTTTAAGATATCTGCGAGGAGGTATGGATAAATTCAGTATATTTTGTAGCAGGAAAGTGACCGATTTTTAGGAGAAAGAGCATTGAAACAACTTATAAGATTCAGGACAACATGATTTAAAAAACAAAAAGAAGTGGAGAGAGAGCATGCACTCCCATGCTCAGGAGAAGGAAAACTCTGTTTTCAATCTAATAACTTCAGGCCTGGCCAGGCAGTTTGTAAAAGTTGTGCCAATCACACCTGGTTTCTGGGTCTACACTGCCAACTCCAGCTAACAGGAGAAGGCAAAGGCAAAGCAGAGCTAGGGAGAGAACTTGTTCTCTTATGAGCTCCCTTTTCATAACCTGCATCTTGGTACAAACATGCAAAAGCTGTGAGCAGCTGTATAAAAAAGAACCATCTTGAGATTTAAAGGTATTTGCCCATTCAAACACATGTGAAGCAATATCAGTCTGATTTCTGTGGCTCCAGTAATGTATTCCATAGAAAAACTCGTACCGGAGCTTTGAGTGAAAATATCCGAGGTTCTTGCAGAGGCTTGCCTCAATAGTTTCCTCAGAGGACCAGGCTTCCTTCCCACAAACAGCCACCCTACAAAGTCTGTGTGCAGATCCCAGTGGTCCCGCTCCCTTTCAGGCTTCCCTAAGCTGGCGTCTGCTTCCTGAAACCCCTCCTCCCTCCAAGGCTGCTCTAAAGCTGTGTGTGGTCCTAGTGGACTATTACATAAATAGTGGATAATGAAGTGCAGGAAAGTCTTTGCCCTTCCCCCATTTGCTCAGTCATGCCCCTCTACAAATTAGAGAGAGAGCAGCCCAGATACTGTTGTGTCAATTCTATATCACTGAAGTACTCTTCTACACTAGAGTGTTCTACCTGTGGCTAGGTATGCCAGCTTTAGCCACCCTTTTGTGCTGACTGTACAGTGCAGAGTGACAAACAGAAGAAAAACTGGGCCATTGCTAACTCTTGTGATTGAATTCATTTACTGAAGTGTGAAATAAAAGCATTTTAATCCTGCTTCACATGGAAATCCTTACCTAAACCTTACCTAAAACTCTCTACCATTACCTCCATAATGTATCGTCTTGTTAAGGTCTATGATTGTTCCTCGTGCTGCTGTTTCTGTTGCCTTAATCCAAGCAGTGGGCAACTTTATTAAGAAAAAAGGATCTGCTGGAGATTTTTCCTTCTTTAGCACAGTAGAAGGGAAGGAGGTCTTCTCACAGCAAGCAGAAGATGCTAGAAATGGCATTAGCAGTTCCTATGCAATTCCTCAGGAAGTATGCTGGTTTGGGTTAGCAGTCTGGTACTCAAGAATGGGAGATGGAAAGAGGCAGGAAGAGCAGTTGTGGCAGGAAGCTGGGGTAAGGGCTGGTTTTAGCTAGAGAAACCAGAAAATTTTTTTGCTTAGAAAATCATAAGGATGATGTTTGGGGAACTTGAGTGATGCAGAACTCTTAAAGACTCAGAGTATAAGACCAGAAGGGATGATTAGATCAGCTAAGTCTAATATGTGGTCACGTATTAGATACTATTGCATTTCACCCAGTTGCTGCTATATTGAGCCCAATAAACTTGTGTTTTACTAAACATATCTTCCAGAAGGGCATCCAGTCTTGATTTGAAGACACATCGAGAGCTGGCGAATCAAACATTTTCACTGGTAGCTTGTTCCAGTAGTTAATCATGATCACTATAATATATTTGTGCCTAGTTTCTAATTTGATTTTGTCTGGATTTAGTTTCCAACCATTGGATCTTGTTACGGTTTTTTCCATTAAATGAAAGAGCCCTTTAGCTCCTGGCATTTTCTCCCTCTGAAAGTACTTATACACTAATCAAACCACCTCTCAATCTTCTTTTTTATAAGTTAAAAAAATCATGCTCTTTAAGTGTCTCATCCTAAAATATTTTCTTTAGCCCTCAAATAATGTGGCTCTTTTCTGTATCCTTTACAATTTTTCAAAACCTTTTAAAATGTAGACACCAAAACTGTCCATAATATTCTAGTATCAGTCCCACCAATGCTAATCACCTCCCTACTCTCACCTCCTCTGTTTATACATCCAAGGATCTTGTTAGTCATTTTTGCCACAGCATCTCACTGGGAGCTCATTTTTATTTTCTTGCCCACTACGAGCCCTAACTTCACTGAGTCACTGCTTTCCAAGGTACTGTACATTCCAAGATCCCCATTATGTAGATATGGCCTACCTTTCTTGTACTAGAGGTATAACTTTGCATTTGGGATTACAAGTTTGGTTGATAATGGCATTAATTAAAATTCATTTTCTTTGAATGGGGCATATCAAGTGATCCAGAGTGCTCTTTATGACTGCCTTGCCATCATTATTCATCACTTCACTAATCTTTGACATCAATGATATGGATGTAAATATAAATTTACTGATGATAAAATATATGGATGACAATTTTGAATAGTGTCAATCCTTGTACTGTGCCCTGTTGACCCCACTAGAACCACCCCCATTAAGTGAGGATTCCCCAATTACAACTATGAGACTGTCAGTTAACCAGTTCCTAATCCACTTAATGGGTGTTCTTAAAATAGTATTGTGCTAGCTTTTTAATCAGAATGTTATGGGACTAAGTCAAATGCTTTACAAAAAGATTAAATGTTACATGAGTGCCATTATCAGCCAAACTTTTAATCCCAAATAAGAATGAAATCAGGTTCATTAAACCTAGTTTCCATAAAGCCATGTTGACTAGCATTAACAATATTTCTATTCTTTAATTTTTTTATTATTTGAATCATGTACTAGTTTTTCCATTTCATTGCCTAGGACTGATCTCAGGTTAATTGACCTATAGTTACCCAGGTCAATCTGCATAGACTTTTTGTATAGTGTCACAACATTATGTGGCAACTGCCAGCCTCCCCCAGGTGGTCTCATGCTTTAGCTCTGCTTGTGAGCTAGGGTGCCCCCAGCTACCTCATCTCCCTTGGCTGTAGAAGAGCACTGTCTCCTAGCCTGGAAGGTATACTTCTCCAGCTGCTCTGCAGCTTCCCCTGCATTTGTTCCCTCTTCCTTCTTTAAGGAAGGCGGGGTTTAAAATACCTCTGGCCCCACCCTTCATTGGGTCCAGGTGCCTTTAATTGACCTGCTGTGCTTTCCCTTTTGCCTGGAAGGCAGAGGGTTTTTAACCCTTTCTGGCCCTCACATTAGCCCCGGCACCCCCCCTCCCTTTTTTTCAAGGTCACTGGAGACGCTGCTCGTGCTGTCTGGGGGGCCCCGCCTGCCTGCCTGCCTGCCCCCCGCCGACCTGGCCTGCCCCCTGCCGGCCCAGCCGGGAGGGGGTGAGTGAGTGGCACCCCCATCAGCATCACTATCACCACCAGCTATAGGGGGGCCCCTTTCCTGGCTGGATTTTTCCCCTTCCCTGCTGCTGTTCCCTTGGCCCCCTGCTTTAGGGCCCCCCCCGCCCTTTCCCTTCTTTGCCCCCCTTCCCCATAGCTGTCCCCCCCCTTTTTGGTCTGTCTGCCCATCGGGTTTGCTTACCCTGTCCCCGTTGTTCCGCTTTTCCCTTCCCCAGTCCGGCCCCTGAGTTTGGTGGCCCCCCATCCTGTCCGGCTCTAGCAGTTCGCTGCTGAGCCTTTCCAGCCTTGCTCCAGCCCCAACCCACCTCCCCTTTTTTTCTGCTGTGACCCCCTTGGCCACTGTTTTTTGGCCCCCCCCGTCCTTTCCCCCTTCTCCACTCTCCCCCCCCCAGCTGCGCCCCCCCTCCCCAGCCTACTTGTCCTTGAGTGGTTGTTTTCATTTTGCCCCTTTTGTTTTGGCTTCCTCTCAAGGTCGGTTTTTTCCCCGCCCTGGTCCTAGCGGTCTGCAGCTGGGCCGTCTCCACCTTGCTTCAGCCCAACACCCATCCCCATTGCTCCTGTTGCTTCCCCCCCCCCCGCTCCGGTCTCAGCAGCGCTTATACTCCCCCCATTGACTTTCCCCGTTCTTTGTTGACCCCCCACACACATTGGTTCCAGACCCGCCCGCCCCCCTGCAGCCAGCGGAGCCGGCATCCCAACCCAGGCTGATGACCACACAGCCGAGCGGGACGGAGCGGCTACCCCACCCCCTTCCCTTCCTCCCCTGTCCCCCACCCCACTGCTGAGCACACCCTACCCCCTTCCAAGATGGTGGGTGTGCCCGGGACCGGACCCTGCCCCCTAGACGTTCCTGCCCCTTCTTTAAGCCCTGAGTCCCTGCCCCCGCCTGTGGATCCTGGCCTAGTTGCCCCTGCTAGGCCCCCTCCCAGGCATTGATCTCGGGACACCGGCGGCAGGTGCCTCGAGTGGGAACTCCCGGGACCCCACTGCTGCCACGGCAACTGCCCTCCCTGCTCCAGGGGACGTGCCCTCAGCCGGGGGGAAGGGCCGGGGGGGGAAAGAAGGGCAAGGGCCCCGCCCAGAAGACACCGCCACCTGCGGCTGGGTGCCCTCCCCCTCCCCCTCTCTCCTCCCCCGCTGTCCCTTCCACTAGCTCTGGGGGCAGTGCCGCTCCCAGGGCGTACGCCCAGGTGGCTGTGGGCTCCCCACCTGCCACCTCATCATCTGCCCCGACTGATGCCTCCAGCACTGTCCCTGGGGACCAGGGCCCCTTCCCAACCCTTACCAGGAGGCATGGGGTCCGTTGCTCCCTGGTACCCGCCTTGCCCCACGTGGAAACCTACGTGCGGGCGTTGGCACGGGTGGTAGGGCCCACGGCCATGGTGGTGGCCTCTAAGATGTACGGGAAGGTGGTCTTCTTTCTGGCATCTGAGGCTGCCGCCCAGGAGGTGATGGAGAGGGGCTTAGCAGTGAGGGGTGTCCACGTCCCTGTGGAGCCCCTGGAGGACCTGGGCGTACATGTGGTCTTCACTTCTTTCCCGCCCTTCCTCCCCCCTCTTGCCTTTCCTCGCTACCCTGGGGAAGCCCATTTCCACCATCAGCCTGCTCCCCCTTGGCTGCAAGGACCCCGCCCTCCGCCATGTCCTCTCTTCCGCCGGCAGGTGCCACTCCAACTGCCACCGGCAGCTCGTGGTGGGGAGGCGCTTGAGGGGTCTTTTCTGGTGCCCCATCAAGGGGCCCAGTACCGGGTCCACTACTCGAGGGGAGAGGCCCGGTGCTTCCTTTGCCGAGCAACAGGGCATGTCCGGAGGGACTGTCCCCTGGCCCGACAAGACGGGAGGCCCGGGTCCCCCGGGACCCAGGGGGGTGCCAGTCAGGCCAGCGGCCATCACCCCAGCCGTCCGGTCCCTGTGGCCACCCCACCTCCGTCTCCAGCGGCTATCACCTGCTCTCGGGCCCCGGGGGCTCTCCCCCCGGATCGCCCGGGTGAGTGAGCTGGCCCCGCCAAAGCCCGGAGTGGTCCAGCCAGGCCTGCAGAGGGGAGGGTGCCAGGGCCACCACTGTCAGGAACTGGAAGGGGATCACCCCGGGGGGAGACTTTTTTTCCCTCTGTGACCCCACTCCTGTCTTCCCGAGCCTCAATCCCTGTGCTGCTGCCCCCTGACTCTGCCCCCACTGCCAAGCCCTCCACCTGGGAGGGCTGGGTGCTGGTGCAGGGGAGGCGCAGTAAGCGCAAGGCCGGTGCCCAGCACCCCCTCCCCTCCATTGCCGAGGGGGGTGAGAGACCCTGCAAGGCCAGGAGGGGGGCTGCTTGAGCCAGGCCTTCCACCGAGCCCCCTGCCGAAGCCCAGCCGGTGACACCGGCCAAGGAAGCCGTGGCAGTGGATGTGGGCTGCACCATCTCCCTCCTGGAGTCCCTCCTGGAGGAGCCCCCGGCCGAAGACCCCCCTGCCCCTATGTCAGCCGGCCCCCCCACCGGTGCCAGGGATGCTGCTCCCTCGGCTAGTGCTGGGGAAGACCTTGTGGCGATGGGAGGGGATTTCTCATCCCTTATGGAGGAGATTGACGCCCTGGGTCTAACCCCAGCCAGCCAGGGGGAGGACATCTCCCCCCAATGGAGGGCCTAGCACATGGCAGCGCTGAGCCACCCCCCATCCTTCCTTACCAGGCTGCTATACCTGGCCCCCCCAGGGCCCCTCTCGACCCCTCCGCCCAACCAGCTGACGGCGGAGATCCCATCACAGCCACCGCGCCCCTTGCAGCACTGGCTGGGACTGCGGAGCCTGAGTCATGATCACACTGTGGCTCCTCCCCAGCCATAGGCTGGCTCCCCTCCTCACCCTTGAGGGTGCCAGCCCAGATGTCTCCTCTCAGGGGCTGGAAACTGCCAGCACCATACCACCTGAGCCCGCCCCCGTAGAGGACCCTCTCTCCCTCCCTGCCCCTTCAGCCCCCAGCCCTGATCAGGAGACACTGCACTCCGCCGGCCCGGCTGCCGGGGCCACGTAACCTGCTCCCGCTCCTCATCCCGATCCCTCCCCCATCCTAGCTTCCACCTCCGCTCCCTGTTTCCACCTCACCCCTGCCTTCCATTTCCAACCCCTACTCTGTCCTTCCTCCCCCTGCCACCTGCACCCCTGCCACACCTGGAGTTGTCTCTTTCCCCTTCGAGAGCTCCCAAGAGGCGGCCTTTGCATTCACCGCTCCTGCCCCCCATGGGGCCGCTGTCTTCCCTCCACCACCGCCCCTAACCTCAGCCCCAACATGCTGCGGGGCTTCTGCAGGGGCCAAGCTGGAAGATGGACCCCCCATAGTGCCGCGAGAGGAGCTGCGTGCTTTCCTCCGGGATACGCGCGGCGCCCGGAACTGGGCAGAGCTCGCTCTGCAATGCTGGGAGGACTTCGACCAGATCCTCCAAGCCGCAAGCGCCGCACTGAAGGAGGGAAAAGGGACCAGGCGGCAGGGCGTCGCAGCATATCAGCGGACCCGCATCTTCCGTAACACCCTGATGGCCTATGGACTCAGCCACGGATTGCTGCGTAGCCCAACGAGGACTGCCGGTGCTCCTGTCCACGAGGATCCCCCCAAACCCCTTCATAATTCCTGTTGTCTTCGCCACCTTAAACACCAGGGGCTGCAGGATGGGTCTCCGCAGGAGCCAGGTGCTCTCCTTCCTTTGGGAGCGGGGGTACTCTGTAGTGTTCCTGCAGGAGACCCACATGGACCCAACCACCGAGGCCAGCTGACAGCTGGAGTGGGGAGACGGGGTGTTCTTTAGTCACCTCTCTGCCCATGCAGGTGGGGTGGCCACCCTGTTCTCCCCAGATTTGCGGCCCAAGGTACTGGGGGTGACTGAGGTTGTGCCGGGCCATCTGCTGCACCTTCGAGTCCGCGTGGAGGGGCTGGCACTGAATCTCGTCAACGTCTACGCCCCGATTGCGGGCCCGGAGTGGGTTCGGTTCTTCTAGCGGGCGTCCACCTTCCTCAGCACCTTGGACCTTTGTGAATGCCTGGTCCTGGGCGGGGACTTTAATACCACCCTCGAGGAGCGTGACCGCACAGGAACTGAGCACTGCCAGGCCGCCGCAGACATCCTCCGAGAGATCATAGACCATCACTCCCTGGTGGATGTCTGGCGCGACCACCACCAGGACGATGCCGTCACCTTCACCTTTGTCCGGGTGGGAGAAAACCGATCGAGTCACTCCTGGCTAGACTGCATCTACCTTTCCCGCCACCACCTTTCACGGGCCCACTCCTCCGACATACAGCTGGCCCCATTCTCGGATCACCACCTGGTAATCGTGACTGCCTCTCTCACTGCAGAGAAGCCGGGGCTGGCTTACTGGCACTTCAACAACAGCCTGTTGGAGGACATGGGATTTGTGGCATCCTTCCGAGAGTTCTGGCTGGCCTGGCAGGAACAGAGGCATGCCTTTCCCTCGGCATGGCACTGGTGGGATGTAGGGAAGGTGCACGCCCGGCTATTCTGCCACGACTACACTCGGGGGGCCAGCTGGTGGCGGGACGCAGGGATGGAGCAGCTGGAGCAGGAGGTTCTGGCACTAGAGAGGCACCTCGCCGCCAGCCCCGAGGATCCATCCCTCTGCGGGGCGTGCCGGGAGAAGCGGGAACAGCTCCGAGCCCTTGAAGTCTTCGGGCTTGGGGAGCCTTCGTTCGATCCCGCATCCATTTCCTTTGGAAGATGGACCGCGGCTCCCACTTCTTCTATGCCTTGGAGAAAAGGAGGGGCACCCGGAAGCGCATTACCTGCCTCCTGGCGGAGGACGGCACCCCCTCACAGACCCGGTGGAGATGCATGGAAGGGCCAGGGCCTTCTACGCCAGCCTCTTTTCGCCGGATCCAACTGAAGCCACCGCCTGCTGGGTGCTCTGGGAGGAACTTCCTACGGTTGGTGTGGGTGACCAGGACCAGCTGGAGCTACTTCTCACTCTGGCTGAACTCTCAGGAGCCCTCCGCCTCATGCCCACCAATAAATCCCGAGACATGGACGGGCTGACCGTGGGGTTTTACCGCGTGTTCTGGGACATCCTCGTCCCAGACCTCGCCACCGTCTGGGCCGAGTCCGAGACCAGCAGAGAGCTCCCCCTTTCATGCAGGCGGGCTGTGCTCACCTTGCTGCCCAAGAAGGGGGACCTCCGCGACCTTCGGAACTGGCGTCCCATCTCGCTCCTCAGCACAGACTACAAAATTATAGCCAAGGCCCTCTCGCTGTGACTGGGGTCCGTGCTGCAGGACGTGGTCCACCCTGACTAGACCTACACCATCCCGGGCCGCACCATCCTCGACAATCTGTATTTGGCCCGGGATCTCCTGGAGCTTGGGTGCAGGGATGGCCTGTCGTTCGCCCTCCTGTCCTTGGACCAGGAGAAGGCGTTCGACAGGATGGACCATGGGTATCTCCTGGGCACCCTGCGGGCGTTTGGCTTCGGAACCCGTTTTGTGTGTTTTCTCCAAGTGCTGTACGCCTCCGCGGAGTGCCTGGTCAACTGGACCCTGACCGAACCAGTCAGCTTTCGGCGTGGGGGTGCGCCAAGGCTGCCCACTGTCCGGCCAGCTGTACGCCCTGGCCATCGAGCCCTTCCTCTGTCTCCTCCGCCGGAGGTTGACGGGGCTGGTGCTCTGTGAGCTGGAGCTCAGGCTGGTCCTGTCAGCGTACGCCGACGATGTGCTCCTTGCGGTCCAGGACCCGGGTGACCTGGTGCGGCTTGAGGCCTGCCTGGCCATCTACTCGGCAGCCTCCTCCACCCGGGTCAACTTGACCAAGAGCTCTGGCCTGATGGTAGGGGCAGGGTGGTGGACGGGCCCCCTCCCACCTGCGCTTCAAACCATCCGGTGGAGTGGGGGTCCGCTGCTCTATCTGGGCGTCTACCTTTCCGCCACCCATCCCTCCCCGGTAGAGAGCTGGCAAGATTTGCAGGACCGGGTGTCTGGGCAGCTGCAGAGGTGGACAGGATTGCTCCGGTGCCTCTCCCTTCAAGGGAGGGCACTGGTGCTCAACCAGCTAGTCCTGTCCATGCTCTGGCACTGGCTCAGCACCTTGGCCCCGACCCTAAGCTTCCTGACCTACCTCCAGAAGATAGCCCTGGAGTTCTTTTAGCCAGGACTGCACTGGGTCTCTGCAAAGATCCTGAGTCTCCCCCTGGAGGAAGGGGGGCAGGGCCTGTGCTGCATCTGCAGCCAGGTCCACACCTTCTTCCTCCAGGCCCTGCAGAGACTTCTTTATGGTGCAGGTAGTCCGGCATGGAGCCACTTGGGGTGCACCTTCCTCTGCTGCCTCCGGGGGCTCCGATACAACCGGCAGCTCTTTTTTCTCCATCCGAGAGGTCTTCCGCGAGACCTTTCCAAGCTGCCGGTCTTCTACCAGGACCTCCTCTGGACCTGGAGGCTAGTCGTGGCCTCCAGACTCCTTGCAGTCACCGAGGGGGAGGATCTCCTTGCGGAGCCCCTGCTGCACAACCCCCAGTTGCGTGTGCAGGTGGTGGAGATCCTCTCGCTGCAACGGAGGTTGGTCCTGGCGGGAGTCACCAGGATCGGAGACCTTCTGGACTATGCCCAGGGGGACTGGGTGGACGCCCAGGCGCTGGCCCAGCGCATGGGGCTTTCCACCCGTTGGACCCCCCGACACATACTCCGGGAGGTGAGGGCAGCCTTGCCCCCCGCCGCTCAGGCTTACCTCGAGCGGGTCTTGCAAGAGGGTGCCCCCTGCCCTCCCCTTAGCCCCAGCCCTCCGGTGCTCATTATTGGGCCCCAGCCCCATGAGCCCCCCCAGCCTCTCCCTCCTCACGCCTCAAGCCGGCTGCCCGATCTGCAGCTGGTTCTTTTTCGAACCGCGCCCAGGAACCACCTGTACATGCTCATGCTCCACACCCTTCATTTCCTCGCCCTTGCGTCCTGCCCAGACACCAAATGGCGGAACCTAATGCCACCTGTGGAGGGCGAGGACCCCCGGTGGGCCAGCCTCTATTCCACCCTAACTCTGCAGCCCACCAGGGACATCAGTTGGCGGCTCCTTCATGGAGCCCTGAGCACAGGCATGTACCTGGCACAATTCACCCCTCGCCCTGACATTTGCCCTTTTTGCGGTGCGAGGGAGACCCTGGCGCACGCCTATTTGGCATGCGCCAGGCTGCAGCCCCTTTTCCGGCTCCTCCAGAACCTCCTGTTGAGGTTCTGGCTGCACTTTTACCCCCACCTGTTCATCCATGCACATCCCAGCCGAAGCCCCACGAGGTCGCGGGACCTCCTTGTCAACCTCCTCCTAGCCCTGGCCAAAGTGGCCATCTACAACACCAAGGAGAGGAGGTTGGCCGTGGGGGAGCTCTGTGACTGTGGGGCCTATTTTCGTTCCTCCATTCGTTCATGCATCTGGGCGGAGTTCCTCTGGGCAGAGTCCGCTGGCTCCCTAGACACCTTCCGGGAGCAGTGGGCGCTGTCCGGGGCACTCTGTTCGGTGTCCCCACTTGATTCCCTTTCCTGCTTTTTCATTTGTTGTCCCCCAGAATCAGTTGAGCCCCAGGTCCCTTGGCTCCCCCCTTAAGTGAGGGAGGGGCCTCGAGCGGTGGGTGGGCTTGCGCCCACCCACCCCTCTCCTGGTCCTCAAATAGTCACACCCTTTTAAAGCCGTCCACCCTGACTTTATCACAATTAGTATGTTTCTAGTCTTCTAGAACATCTAATATTTCAAGTTTTATTAAAAATTAACATCAGAGGGCCAGAAATCTTTCAGCCAACTCTTTTCATTCTTGGGTGCAAGTTATCCAGACTTGCTGATTTAAAAATATTTATCCCTAGCAGATGTTGTCCAACTCCTTCCTCCCCAACTGGAGAGTAATTAATCATTCTTGTGTAATACATGCACATCATCCTGATTTTTTCCAAATACAGAACAAATATTTATTGATCACTCCCCTGCATCATTAACCATTTGCCATCTCCCTTTAGTAATGGGTCTATACTGTTACTAAGATTTATTTTGTTCCTAATATATTTTAAAAAGTCTTATTTTTATTGTCCTTAACTCTGCCAGCCATTGATTTTGCCCTGAGTATTTTAGGTTCTCATATCAATTTTCTGCACTTCATAACTTCTGATGTGTATTGATTGCTATTTCCCTTTCTTTCCCCATTTGTGATATTGCTTTTTTATTTCTAATTGCCTTCACATCATCATTGATCTATGATGGATTTTTACCCAAGTTGTTCTCCTTGACTCTGGAATTGTACAATATTATATTTTGGGGTGGACGGTCTTTGAAAAGTCAGGTAACTGCCCACACCTCAAGTTAAACAACAACAAACTCCCAAGACTACATGTCAGTCAAAAGCAGCAGTTTTAAATATTTTGACTGTTTCTACTGTGTACATCCTAGTGTTAATATTTGCTTTTATTGTATATCTACTATTATGGAGTCTCCTTTTATAGTTTTTTTTGTATGATGTTTTCTTGCCTTTTTATCACCATGGATCATTAGTTATTCCATAGCTTGGTTTTCTATCACATAGTAACTTTGTTTATATCAATCTCTGGAGGTTATTTATGTAGAAGTTATTGACTCAAACCAGTTTGCTTAACCGCAAATATGCTATTTAAACAAAAACATGATTTGAGGGAAATTAATTAGACTGTCAAGTACTGGTTACAATCAGATTGCTGGATTTATTTAAAATGGGTCTGCTGCAAGTGTTTGTCTTTAATTAGGTATATTTTATTTAACAGTGATGATTGTCACCATTACATTCACTACCACCACAGAATCAAAGGAAATATTCTTGGAATTAAATCAATGTAATCATTATTTTACTCATGAGTGATCCAATCAATTAATATCAGCTCAGATTAATTTGAAGAAATGCTTTTGGTAGTGTTGTTTGTGAGATGCAGTTGAGTGCATAATGACTGGCTGCAGCTTTGGCCTTTGTACAGTCACTTCCCCACAAGTATGTAATTAATTTCCTTGAGCTGCTTTGTAAAGCTTTTTAATATACACTGTATTAAAAGCATTCAAATGTCAGTAGAATAAAATGAACCACAAAACAAAGTTCCCATTGCTTCGGGGCCTTGTGTTACACTTGCTTTCCCAAGCAGTACACTAAATAAAATGAAAAAGCCATTGATCTATTGTTATGTGCACAGCAGCATTACTAGATGATTCTATAGTCAACATTGTACTTTAAAAACCAAACATTTCTAACTTTTTCAATGACACAAAGAATCGGTATTTCAACTGCTAATGGGGAGAAAATCTCTGATTACCAGACAAAAATCATAATGGCAAAGATGTGGATAACTTACACTCAACAAAAATATAGGCATGAGGTTTTCAAAATACAATACAGAAGTAATTTATCAGAAAAGAAAGGAGATACCACTGAAGCTACAAGTAAAATGTAATAGTTTTGTATATTGTCCTTCTCTGGGGTATGAGAACTAATCAGGGTATAATGGCTCACACAGAATCCTAAATTTATCCCTTTCAGCAAATTTGAGATGGATATTGTACTGAGCTCAGAATAGAGCAGCTATAGAAGGTTTGTAGCATGAACTACAGAAGCTATGATGCAATATTGTCACATAAGTTTTGGGGAAATAATGAAACTATCCAAATTGCAGTAAAGGATGGTCTTATACAGACCAACTTTCAGAAGTTCACATGTCTGGAATGGGACACATTTCCTAGAACTTAAACGGCATGATTTATAAGCCCAAATACCAGGTGCACAGCTACATCTGAGTTTTTGCCAACTACTAAATTTCTGGTGTTCAAGTTTATGATCTTTGTGAAAATCTGAGTCAGTCTGCTCACTCCCTCCTCCCCCCACCCCGACCATTGTAGAACCTTAAAATTTAGGACTCTATTATGATAACCAAGTCTGAGGTCCAGTATAGCACAGGCCAAAGATTTCACCCAATAATTTCTGCATCATGTCCACATCTTATGGTTGAGTTACAGCTTTTTCTTTTAAAAAAAAAAAAAAAGGCATTCAAATCTCAATTTACAAACTTCGCATAATGGAGACTCTGCTACACCCATTGGTAAGATTTTACAGTGATTACTCACTATTGAAATTATGTACCTTATCTCTAGCCTGAGCTTGTCTAGTTTCAGCTACTAGTCACAGGATCTGGTTGCCTTTGTCTTTGTCACAGGATCTTTGTCTGCCAAAGAGCTCTCTAGTATCAGAATTTTTCATCCTATGTTGGTACTTATAGATCATGAATAAATCAACTCAACTTCTAGGTGGTAATTAGGATATTGACACTGACCTGAAAGGCTCTAAAGAGTCTGGATCCTGGCTACTTGAGGAATCTTCTCTCTCTCCGTGTGGTTTCACCATCATTGAAATCTGCAAGGTGTTTGAGAGAACAGTTCCTGGTTCAAACTAGAGGTGGACGTTGGTGGGATGTTTTCCATGTAAGGTCCTTTATTTTGGGATACTCTCTCTTTTGCGTTCTATCAAAACTCAACCTTTCAAGAGAAGCTGTATTGTTAATCTTTTCTTTCAGTTGTTAGGACAGGGACAGCATAATGGAGAGAGCTCACTGTCAGATTGCTCCCTCAAGCCAGGATGCAGGCATTCTTCCAGTCTAGCACCTTCTATTTTGTGCTGATCTGGTTTTATGGTTATCTGCAGTTTCTGTGGCCCAGCCTCCAGCCACATCATCTTTTAAGTTCAAACTCCCTTCCAAGTTACCAGAAAAATACAAACATAAACTCAAAGTTTGATGGGCCTTTGCTTCTGTTTGAGACTTGCCAGTTTTAGCCTCATAGTCCTGAAATTTGAACTTCCCTCCTTGCTGAGGAAGGGAAACCCAGGTGCATTCTTTCCTTTGGGCTCCAGACCAGGGATTCTGTGTTAGGCATGTTACTCCTTTTCAGATTCAAAGCAGCTAGTCAAATTGGGGATGTTCCAATTGTCAGCAGAAATTGATGGAGTCTGATGTTCTTTGATGCAATCTTGTTTCCTTATAAGAAATGTACAAAGTCCTGCTTCTCTAAACGTAGGCAGAATCAAGAGCAAGAGGAACAGTTTCTTAGCTTACAGCCCCAAGCTCTCTCTAGCTTTTCCCAGGGTCACTCTGTCTTCACAGACTATAGATGGGCTTTCTTGCCTCTCTATTCTTGTGTTCTCACACACCTGGTCACAATAGCCAGTGGAACCTCCCACCGACATGGTATTAGTTTTTGGGCAGACTCTACTAAGCCTTGTTGTAGTTGTGGCCCCTTAACTATTTTTTATAACTATCTAATTGGATGGTATATTCATGCATCAATTTGAACCAGATTTTTAACTCAAGCCATAGTGAGGTTTCATGCAGCTCAGAACAGGACGGTAAGGGCGTTCCTTACAATCTCTTGGTGTTTTCCTGGGCTGCTCCTACCTTTCCCCTGTTTATCAATGTGATTTACAGAGCTGCTGCCCCAACTACTCCTGCTCTGAAGTTCTGTCTCGTTGTGCAGCTTCTTCCCAACCCACTAATGAGGAGCTTCCTAAGGCTATTTCCAGCTTCTTTAGACAACACTCTTCCCTCCCCACCCCCCCAGAGCTCCTCCTACTTTGATTTGTGCCTGGCTTTAGGGAGACCCCTTTTTCTCAGTAGGGACGGATACTAAATTGGGCCTGATCCCATCCCCTTTAAGGCTTTTGTTAATCCTTTGCCAGAGAGGCAGACAGTCACCACAGATCAGCTGAGAGAGAGTGGTCAGAGGAAAACTATCTGTTATGCTGGAAATTTAAATTTTCCAGTCAGGATTGTTACATGTGGTAAATTTGGATTGGGAATCCCTTCACCACCATCCCTTTTGTTTCTATGTTTTGAATAGAACTGGTCAGAGAATGCTTTAGTTTCATTATTTGACTTTTTTCCCCTCCCCTTCTCATTAATAGTTTATTTAGCAAATCAGATTTTAGGTATTTGAGCAGCTGTGGTTTACGAACAAACCATATCCAATATACTTTCAAGAAATATAAATAAATCAATCATTGATTTGAATCTAGCCTACGCTGCTGTATGTTTGGTGGCTATGTTTAAATATAGCTGACAGGAATCCATGACACAAAACCACTGTCAAAATTAGCACCCTGGTTGGTTGGCCCAGTAACAAGTGAATAGGTATGGAGACTGAACAACTCTCTTTGTTACTCCTAAAGGCAGTCTCACCAATAAAAGCTGAGGCACTGGGACATCTAGGAAAGGAACAACTTGTGTTAAATTTATCTTAGGCTGGTGATTTAAAGGTGCATTTTTTAATTTATGCCAACAGTCTTTCGTAGCTTGCTTTTGAATGCTCCATGGGATGTAAAATTTTGATAACATTACATTCTTTCAACCAAGGCCATTGGGAAACAGATGAAATTATTGAAAGAACCAGCTCAGAGTATAAAAGAGAATCTGTATTCCTTCTAGATTCTCAGGAATGACTTTCTGCACATGTACAGAAGCTGTGTGTAGTGAAGGGGAAGATTATTCTCGTGTTGATGTGTGTGCAGAGATCCCATTAACACTAATGGGAGCTATATTTATATTGAGTGAGGGGAGAATATATTCATAATGTGCATCCACTTAGCAAACAGAGGCTTATTTTTAGAGGCAGTGTGTGATGTAACTGGGGAATTCTTAACAGTGGAGTGTCCAGGAGCAATACATATCTCATTATTTCCTTTTATTTTTCCTCTGTACTGTTTGTCTTTTCCTGTCAAAGACATCATGCCTCTAACTGTATTTTCTACTGCTCTACTAACCAGTGTTACAGTAAGTAGAAATGACCTGCTATGGTGTTATCAAAATGACTATCTAGGTCTACAGTAAATGATCTTGTGATTAAGGCACAGGACTAGCAATCAGAAGAACTGGGTTCTATTGTTGGTCTTGCCCCACAATTCTTGTGCAAGTCCCTTCCCTGTCTGTATTTCAGTTTTACCATCTGTAAACTAGGAAAAAGACCTATGTTATAATGGAATTGTGCTATTTAATTAATTCAAGTTTTTAAAGAACTTTCAGATCCTGAGATGAAAGACATTATACAAGTGCAAAGCTTTATTTGTTATTTGAGCAAGGGGTTAGCCTAGATGACCTCCTGAGGCCCCTTCCAACCCTAATATATGATTCTACAATTATTATAAGATATAATGTATAGTGTGTGTATATGACAAAATCAAATCCTATTAAAATATTTTTTCTTCTGACTCTTCCAAAAATTGTTTTATAAACTAACTAAGCTTCATGTCTATTTTATGTAGGTATTCTCTTTTCAGGGATGAATCAAAACAAAATCTGGAATCTGAACTCTTTCTAATTAAATTGCAGCTGAGAGATGGGGGATCAGATTTAAATCCCCTATTCAGAAGGTACCCCCATGCTTTTGGTTTCATACCAGATACCAACAAAGCAGTGACCATTTTTTCAGTTCTGGTTCAAATGTGACTATGGTCGTTCACGAGCAGCTGTTTTTATGCTATTTACAGTCCAAGATAACGGAAACTTCAACCAAGAGCTGATCTCTTTCTCCCTGCAATCCTGTCTCATTCACTACATGACTTCCAACCACTACCAAATAGGGGTGGATGCCACAGGCAACAACTTCATTTGCTACACAACATTGATTCTCTCAGTGCAGTGTCCATTCTGTACCCTGCATGAGGCAGGAGTCCTAGGGAAAATATAGTATGTGATTATGTAATTGGAGATTGTACCATAATGCCTGTGCACAAGGCACAGGTAATCTTATTCCAGCATTTCTGAAAGGTTTTGAGTGTTTTGATTTGCAACCTTAATGGCCTTTTAAAGGTAGACAAGCGCAGAGTTACATCAGTTAGGCCTCACTGGAAATGTCTACACTGCAGCTGCAAGGTGTGGTTTCCGGTATAGACAGACCATGTCACCTAGAGCAGAGCTAGAACACTAAAATAGTGGTGTGGATGCTCCAGAATGGGCCAGGGCTCAGGGTGGTCACCCGAGCTTGGGCAGATTGAGTGGGCTTGAACTTCATAGCTAGCCCAAGCTGCTGCCCATGCCGCAGCATCAAATCAATATTTTTAGCATGCTAGCTCAAGCATAGTTTGGATAGTTTGTCTACCCAGGCTGATAATTGCATCTCCCAGCTGCCATGTAGCTATAGTTAGTAAGACCTAAGACCCCACCTTTGACCTGCAGTATTGGTCCAGGTCCTGCTGAATTCAGCAGGTGTTTTGCGGTTTAGTTTCTGCACACTTTTTTTGAAAAAAGTTATGTTCTCTAGTGAAGTTATTCTTAAAGAGCACAATCCTTCAGTGCTTACTCAGGAGACTCTCCTATTGAAATTGATGGAAACTTTGAGAGGAATTAAAATAGAACTTATTTACACTATATATACTACTTACATTGAATATAGCAATTTCAGCAAAGTCAGAATATAGACTGGGCAACAGAATCACTGAAAGAGCCTAGGTTTTTAAATGACTACATTAAATATTAGTAAACAACCATGATCATGTTGCAGTAAGGTCAATGCAATATTGGGAGAATCATTAGTAAAGCAAAAATATTCTTCTCTATTCAACGTTCTACCCTTCAGTTTGGAGTCCAGTTCTCAGTTTTGGGTAGTATAATTTTAAAGACAAAGAAAATTCAGAGAAAAGCAAAAACAAAAATAAAACACCTGCAGCCCATGTGAAGGAAGTTAAAATAGGTGTTTCAGTTTAAGATGGAAGACTAACAGGACACCTAAACGTCGTGACATCCACTGGGACTGATTCTTCACTACCTTTTGCCTACTGCAGTCAAAGTGGGTACAATTGTGCAAAGTGGGTGTATTGGGGTTTGTTTTGTTTTGCTTTATAACCATTTATCACTCCTTTTGCCCAATGATCATACAATGTGTAAGACAGTGGTGAATCAGGTCCATAAAGAACATTAGAAAGAGGACAGAAATACTGTTTTTTGGGAAAGGATACATAGTCATGGGTCTACACTGCAACAGGGAAAAATTATGTTAAATGATATATCCAAAAAACATTTCTATCTACAGGAAAAAATGCATAACTAAGCTACCTACCAAAGGAAATTGTAGAATCTGTATCACTGTAAATATTCAAGGCTGGGCCTGACATTCAGTTGTCAAGAATAGTTTAGGAATAATTAAAACAATCCTGCCTTTATGCAGATGATAGACTAAATGACCAACTGGCCATTCTTCCCAGCTCAAATCAATATATATTTCTTGTCAGTGGGATAAATCTATGTACAGTTTGTTTCCAGGAAGCCATTTGATATTTATAACTCCTTGATCAGTACAGTGCTACGTCACCCTCTTTTCAAGACATTAGTATAAAGTTTTAAATTAAAAGAATCTGTTATTTAAAAAGATCAACCACAATACCAACTTTCTTAATCAGATAACTTCTGGACATCTTTTCTAAGTGTTCAGTGATGAAGTCCTAAACTTGTTGCATGGAAAATCGATCCAATGAAGAAACAAATATTGTTTTTATGTCTTTACACTTAAGATCCAAACTTCCAATGTTTTATTGGACTAAACAATCTGCCTCCTGAACTGGAACTCTTCATTCTGTAAATAAAACATCTGATGGAACACCACAGAAATGTTTTAGCCATGCAGTCAATTAGCTAGAAAATAAATGGGTACACAGAAATTTTTAAATTTGAAAGAAAGAAGGAGTTTCTAAAAATGTTCCCAATATTCTCCTACTATGGTACACATACAGAATATGACCTAAACTTACTCCTTTGCTGAGGATTCATTTATTAAGCAACATAAATCCTCAGACTAAGGTTTTAATGAGTTCGAAGGTTCCTATGGTTTTCAGTTCCTACCCTTATTTACTTCTGCTTCAAAGAGACATTTCGACTCTTTTCTGACAATCAGTTGACACTAATGGGACCCAACGGGTCTGACACCAGCATGAGTCAGCAGAAGAGATTTATCTTTTTATGCACTGTTCTAGAACCTGAGATCAGGGTAATTCTGCAAAACTCTTCATCTTTTCTCAGGATCCTAGAACCAGACACTGTTATAGTTTCACAATATGTCAAAAAGAAGTGCTATTCACAATAATTTTATATATTTGTTTGATCTTTTTAGGATCCCCATGGTTGATCTCTATACTTATCAAGAGAGCAGAACATAAGCATAGAGCACCCTTTAGGATGTCAATGGGAGTTCTGTATCTCTAGGCAGATCAAATTATAGGACATAACATTTACCATGTGGACCTTAGAGAAGTTTACCTTAAGTTCCTCTCATTTAAGTTTTTCTTCCACTGCAACAGTCACTTCTGTTTTAAAGGAAATGAACCTCATTGACAATGTTATGGAATAAAATTCACCAATGAACCATCTGGTATCATCTACATAGATATCACAAGTAAACATTCAAACAGTGGTACAAAAAAGGGGTGTGTCTGTTCCAACTAATGTGAAAGATCCCGCTTTAAGTTTCTCTGATGCAAGTTTCCATAATAAAGACCCCAGTTAAACAGATTGATCACAGAGCACTTTCTTAATTATGATATTCCAGATTTATAGATATTTGTGTAGTTGAGATTGTCATTTGGTATTGCAATTTTGTGGAGCAAATCAGTTAGGGTTGATTAGTAATATGGTTAATTTTGAGAAGCCCTGACACTAAAAAAAATTGGTCACAGTGCAGGATGGCAGAAATTTAGAAAAAATGAATATAAAATTAGATATAAATAAGAGCATACTGTTTTCACATATCCTAATTAAAATAATTCTCTATCAATGCCTAATTTAAAAAGAGAATTTTACCTTTGAATTGATCTGTTTAACACTGACAGTCATTTTGTCCATTTAGTTAGGTGAATAATTACTAGTAGAAATTATGTCTAATCATGTCTTTTTTGTTTTTAGTTTGGTCGCCACAAAGGAAACAGACAGTGCAAGATCTCGTAGCATGCCAATGTCACCATCTGATTTCCTGGATAAATTAATGGGTAGGATGTCAGGCTATGATGCAAGAATCAGACCAAATTTCAAAGGTAATTTTAATATGAAATTCAAATTTTTAAAAATATTTTATTTGGTGCAAATGTTTGTTTTTGTAAAAAAATTAACAGCAAAACAAATGTACTCTTAGTTAAAACTGTCATGTGCAGCTATCCTTGATTTTACTCATTAAAATTTCAGCAAAAACATGGTCTGTTTGTTGAAGTTTGGGTAGGACTTGTGATGCCAAAATGCTACTAAAGTTTAGTATTTTTTTTTGTATATGTATATAGTAAAATTTAAACAAATAAAAAGAACACAATATTCACAGCTACAGCTTTTTCATATTTCTGGTTTATATTCATGAATCAAATAGAGATGTTCATGAATTTAAATAAAATATCAAAGTACTTCCAGTATGTCTGTACAGCACCAAACACCACTATACTGTTAATGATAAAGAGCATACTATGTAATTGGTGAATGTATTTAAGATAGAAAACATTGGGAGCTACCCTCCTCCTGCCATTGACTGTACCTATGGCTTTCCAATAATCTTTTGGCATCCTTTTAATAGGTTTCCAACAAGTTCTATTATTTTCTATTTTCACAGGCCTTCCCCCCCTCCCCAATGCACACCTTTAATAATCCAGTTTGTTACTGGATCTGGCTTTCTGGTAGTTTCTCAGCTGGAATGCTTACACTTCAGATTTCATGGTCAGAGGCATCCCAGACAGCTGCTAGTCCCTCCCACACTAAGACCGAAACCCAAGCCCAAACCCTAACTTTTAGGAATAATGGTGTTGTGTTTAAGACATCAAACTATCCCTCAAGCAATATT
The DNA here is from genome assembly GCA_007922155.1 of Mesoclemmys tuberculata. Lineage (NCBI taxonomy): Eukaryota > Metazoa > Chordata > Testudines > Chelidae > Mesoclemmys > Mesoclemmys tuberculata. Next base: position 29,504,607 of record ML675624.1, on the reverse strand, counting down.
GGTTCAATTTCCAGCTCTGCACAATCTTTATGTGACACTGTGTTTTATTTAATCTTCAAAATGGGGATAATAGCACTTCCTCTTTCCCAATTTTTTTATTTAGATGTAATCACTTTGAGGCTGGGGTGGTCTCTTACTAGTTGTATCTACAATGCCTAGCAAAATAGGGGTTTGATCTTGTTTGGAGTCTCTAGATGTTACCATAATACAAATATCAGATTATGTTGTAACCGTAGCACAAACCCAAAATATCAAGATCCAAGCAGTTATATTTTATAGTATTAAACATTTCAATGTATAAGCAAACTCTTGTCATTTCCAAGGCAGATGCTTTAATATTGTAGCTGTCGCTATGGTATGTGGGAATGGCTGAATCTTAAAATTTTAAGGGGGAAGGGTGTCAACCTCTTAGAGTTTAAGAATTCTAGATAAATTTTGATTAAAAAATATTTTTAATCAATTTAACCATTTGTACATTTTGTAAAATAAACTGTTCAAATACAGATTGTGTTTGGAGGGATACATTTCTTGTAAATAAGTCCTCTACTAATGTTCTTTTGCATTAGTTTTTCTTCATCTGTGCTCTTTGAGTTCAAAAGGTGTTCCCTGATCTCTTCTCAAAGTATTTTCTGTAAATCAGGTTATCTCCATATCTGCCATCAGGCCTTTTCCTATAAGCTGCCAGGACTCCCTTCATGTTGACCTTCTCAGGTCATCTATCTCACCTCTTGTTTATCACTGTATTTTACAATGTTTTTAATTTCACCAGTGCTCAGAAACTTGACTAGCTATATCCCGGAAGCCTTTGGTACTGGCTGCCATTTATTTACTTTCCTTTGCTACTGTTTACCCAGTCCATCTGGTTGGCAAAAGGAGAGTGAGTGGTCTGTCAAACTGCTTTCCAGTCAAAGCAAGCTTAAAAAGCTAGAACAGTAAATAAAACTTATCTCAAGTGACTTACTTGTCTGGAAACATCTAGTTTGCAATAGATGAGTAGAGGTGAAGTTTCTCAGAATACATTTCTGCCACCTTAGTTTTAACAACATGTATCAAAAATATCAAACAAATTGCCAAAAAATGTATTTTTTTAAAATCAAAATACACTGTTTGCAGTGGATATGAAACAAGGTCCTTAGAGATTGGTTTGTTTGATTGTTTGCCAGTTGCACCTTTCAGAGACTAGAAGCCATTAGCTTCTTGCTTAGGAGGAAAAATTCTGGGTGTAAAACAGAACTTTCACAACAATAGATGAGTTCCATTTAAGATTACTTTTCTGTGTGTAATCTATTTTGTTTGTCTCATTATTAAAGGTGTTCTCAACTGTGTACCATAGCTATCCCTTTTAGCATGTAAACGCTAAATTCAGTGTAAACCTTAGATTGCATTGCCTAGTCTTATTTGCCTGAGGGGTCCTCTTTTGTGTAGCACCTTAGATTAAAAGGTAAAGTTATACTACACCAAAAAGAGGACCTCAAGCAAATGAGACTAGGCAAAGCAATCTCCCTTACCTCTCTCTTTGAATCATCTAAGGCTCTGTGGGTGAATATATAAAAAGCAATGATCTTATGGATTAGCATTTTCTTTAAGAATTGGATTTTGTAATGTGTCATCATGGGAACCATGCAATCACAATTTGAGGAAGCTAAAGTGTAGAATAAGGCAAATATTTAGCAATTAGTGGATTCAGTATTGTGCTTCTTGAATATATAATTCAAATGACCAGGAGACTTTTTTGCAACCATTGGAATGTAAAGAAACAAAATCCTAACTCAGCATTGTTTCTCTTTCTTCAAAGTGTCCTTTGTAAATTTTCTAGACACACACAATTTGAACAAGTCTGTCAAGAAAGATTCAGTTCTTTCATTAAGCATTAATATCTCCTTAATCACTTTCCCACATTCTTATTATTACACCAAGAGCAAGTATTGCCAAATGGAACTTCATGCCATTTGGACTTTGTAATTTATCAACAATTTTTAAGAGATGAAACAAATACTAGTATGAAATCCCAGACTATCTAATCCTGGTATAACTAGAAAATGGAATATATTTTTATTAAAATTCCTAGACACTACAGATAACATATTCTTTGACTATCAACTACATGTCATATTTAGCCTTTTTGTCACATTTTTTCAATAGAAGAGAGGGATTAAACAATATTTGTAGAGAGGTCCAATATTAGTTCTAACTCTAAAATATGGAAATTCTGAAACATCTTTGTCCAGGGATAAAAAGAACCCTGGTTAAAAACCCCCACTTATTTCTACTCATACCCAGAACTTTTCACCAGAACTGTAGGATTGCATTGTGGTTTTCCAACTCTAGATGCAAACCTGAAGTTTTTACCCATTCAAACCTGTCATAAGAATGGGGAGAAATGAGCTGTAGCTATTTCAGGAATAACATGAATGGGTCATTACCTGCTTCATAATTTGAACATCTCTGCTTCTGATCATGAAAAACTTACAGTAACATCATTCAAGATAGAAAATTTAATATTGAATGGTTTACTTTTAAAAGGGTAACTTTTTAAAACAGTTATTTATAAGTTAATTATTCATAAGTTATTTATCAGATATGTCATCATAAAACTTAGAAATTATTGCCAAAATAGCCATTGAAGTGCAATAGAGGGCAACAATATTAAACTTTAGAAACAGTGCATATTTAAACATTAAACCTAACTCTGATTTACAATATTAAAAACAATATTTCCCAGTTTCTCAAAATTGATATACTGGTTTAGAATACTTGGGTTAGTTGCTCTTATCACTTACTATTAAGTGGGAACACTGCACAAACAGCACCTAAAGTTTTGGCACAAAAGACACTTTGCCCCACCTTGTCATTCCTGAATTCTCCTGTTCACTGTAACTCACTCTGAGTCACAAAAGCAAACACTTATTTAAGGCTAAAGATGATAAAACTGACTCATCCTGCTATTCTGGGAGTATAGAAAACAAATTTCTCCAACAAGTGCAGAAACCTGTGGAAGAGGTAAGAAACGCTTGTTCAATCCGAATAGTTCCATCTTTCCTCTCATAATTTCCTTCTCCGGTATGTGGAGCTTTTATAGAAGCAAGGGAACAAACTTGCCTCCCAAAGCAGCCTCCTTCTATATATCTAAGCCTGATATCACTTCGTAGAATGCAGTAAATTTTACTCTTAACTGTAAATCAACCCAGGGAGGTTCTGATACTGATAATCTCTGGGAAAAGAGTCCTCTCTTCCTGTCCATCAGAGTAACAGTGTCCCCTTGTGACCCAATGAACAACAGATCTCTGAATCTGACTGTGAAAGTACCAAGTGAGAATCCTTCCCTTCTCAGCATTCTGCTAGAGGATTTGACTTGCATTATTTAGACAAAATAAAGTCTGACAGTTCAGCCATTACTGCAGAGGTAATGCCTCTCCTATTGATGTAGAATGTAGGCAACTATTTTAAATTTCACACCTGAGCAAATTTATATAATTCTCTCAAATAACTTTATCAACTATCTAGCAAGATCCATACTTGGGCATATTATTTTAACCTACCAGTCCTAATAATTATACCTTATATGGTGTGATACTAATTTGGAGTTTGCTTTACTTAATTTACATTTTTAAAGTCAATATGGTTTCCTCCATCTCAGAAGTGTCCCTACTTTCCATTTCTTCTTTGTGTTTTCCCTCATCTCTAAAAGAAACCTTATTTCCTACCATTAACTTATTACATTAAGAAATTTAGGTTCAGATCCTAGTAGAGTGAACTAAGCAATCTAGGCTCACTTAGGAAAGCAGGAACATAGAGTAATCTATGGTTATAAAAGGACATCCTCTATGTGTAGCTATCTCTTGGTTTCTGTATTTAAATATTTTGCTAATTTTTAATTATGGAACTCTGAGTATGATCCTGAGAAACTTGGCATTATTTGTTTTGTTCCCCTCCCTCTGCATCAATAACCAGTATGCCATTCAGTACACTTAAATTCCATGAGGTTCTCTTTTGAGATAGAAGACATCATATTGAATTGGAAATGGTAGAATACACTAATATACAACAATGCAATGCATCTCTGAATTGGTATTTACTTGCACACACATTGGATATTTCACCACCCAAGGGCAGTCAATAAGTTTGGTCCTCTGAGATCACCTTCCCACTCCCTCCCACCACATGCACCATTCCTGGGCCACAGTCATATCTTCCATTGAAACTCAAGAAAAATCAGATAAGGCAGTTTTAATCTTTTAAATTAGTAAATTAAATGTCATCATAGGCAAAGTGACTGAAAAATTGGCACCTTCTTACCCAACAGATCTGCTTTCTGTGTGTCTGCAGCTCTGTTCACTTTACTGAGAAAGTGATCTCTTAGTGCTTTTTCAATCCTGTCCTCCACTGCAGAGCCAATAAAGTTGAGAGAGTTGGGATACTGTTCTGGTTTATGCCCCATGAGCAGACTTTTGTAAATTAAGGTTCTGGTCCTTTAAACATTTATTACAGCATGTAACACAGTTCAATTAACTGCCTTAGTGCCCCCTGCTGGCTATCTGGGGAGTCATTTCTCAGCCAGGCAGACTCCCCTCACCATGGCATCTCACCCTCCATCCTGTCTCCACTGGACCCTCCTTCTCATGACTCAGCCTCTGACTGATTCACAATCCATGTTCCCCCCTTCTGGGCGATGATGAAGTCCCTTCTAGCTACTTCCCACCATGGCCACGACTGTCCTAGCACCACTCTTATGGCAATTGGGGGTGGGAGGAACCCAGTGCCACCCACTACTTCCCAGTGGATTTCCTTGGGCCACTTCCCTGCAGCCCCAGTACCTTCTCCGCCCTTGCTTCAGGGCATTCAGCTTTGCTGAGTCCCAGCAGCCAACCACTGCTCTGTCCAGGGTACTGAAAGTCCTCCCTCTTCAGACTCCTGGGAGCCAGTCCATTTGCTCTGCAGCTCCCTTTTATACCAGCCTCCTTGGCCCCGACTGGCTGTTCCGATTGGCTGCCACACAGCCCCTTCTATTGGCTGTCTTTCATGTAGCCTCCCCAAGGGCCCTCTTAACCCTTTCCAGGCCAGTGAGGTGCAGGCACCCTGCCACACAGCAGTAATCCCATTGATGTCAGTCAGCAGTGAAGCAACAACAATGGTGCTGCTTATGACTTCAATGAGACTACACAGGACAGTTAAACATTTCTCTTGTTAGTATGTTTGCAGGATAGGGTCTTAAATTCCAAATCTGGGGCCTTTATTAGTGGTGATCCTATGAAACAAAGAAAGAAAGCAGCTTGGCTTTCAAATTCCAAAGTGAGAATAATAATTATAATGATGATTGAGCTGGCAGTCAGAAGAAAAATTGTTTTTACTAATTACCAGAGCAAACACGATTTGGAATTAATTGAGAAATGGTAGCATTAAACCCCATGATGCATTTTTAAAATTATTTTAAAACCTTTTGCATGAGAAGATGATTTAGGTCTCAGTCAGATGTCAGACTGACTAACTCTGCTCTGCCATTACTGATGCTTTGCAAATTCAGGGCAAGGTAATAACTGTTAATTGAAGACAATGGAGCTACTCATGGTAGAAAGACTATGCCTGGTAGTAAATATTTGCAGGAATGGATCCCGAACATCTGACGCAGACACAGCAGCAAATGAGGACTAACGCATGGACGGATTTAAGCAGCAGGCCGCAACTTCTATTAAACTTTAACACATGGGAGGAATGGTACCTGCCTAGGACCCCTATAACTCATAACTTGGGGAAGGTGGTCCTCAACCTACCCCCAGGACTCAGCTTGCTCGGAGTCCCAGTACACTCCTTCCTCCTTAATCCACAGCCAGGGGGACAGAGGGTGCAGAAGAGTGCTTAGACTGCAAGGGCCACACAGTCTAACCTAAGCTTGTGAAGTCCACAAGGTGTCATTATATTCCATGAGCCTGAGGCCCATCACCAAAACTGCAGGTCTTTTATCTCTGTGAATGATTCATTTTATCCTTTTAATCACACTGAAAACTGGCCATAGGGGATGCCAGCAACTAACTTGGTCACACATCACCCAGCCATGATGCCTGATATCACAACTCCTGCCCAGTCCATTCCCTCACATTCAGTAGCCAAATGTCAGTGCCTCCATCTGATATCATCATTGAAAAATTCAGGCCAATTGCAACAAATGCTTGCTGCTGGGACTCTCCCCTTTCACCGCCAGCCCCATCAAGTTTCCACACCTGTGGAGGCAGGTGAGTACCATTTCTGTGACTGTCACATAAAGCAGAATAGAATATATCTTATTTTTTCTTAGCTGTGTTGGCTCTTCAGTGCTAACAGGAGCAAAAAGCTGTAGTAATGCACTTTTGTTACCAACTGCAGTAGATAGGATTCAGAAACAGCAGGCCTGTCAAGTAAACAGTTATTTTTTCCTAGTTGCTGTGAAGAAGGACTGCGATGTACATTATGTTCTACTAAAACTGACATGTAGCCCTGAAGATTGTTTTAGGTGATACAGTACAAATTCAACAAAATGCACAATCGCTTTTGCCTGGCATCTTCCCTCAAGATATGATGAGCTCCTTGCTTTTTTCCTGAGCCCTATTTGGGATTCCTACAAATTATAGGATGGTTAATGAATCTTTGGAAAAAATAAACTGAAAAAAATCTATTAAACAGTTAAAATAACAGCACTAACAAAACACACTCTCACATCACTTATAAAAAAGCCCTGAACGTAGTCTCTTACTTCTTCCCAAGTGATTGAGTCTTTCTTTTCATCAGAGTTTAGTCTGTTAATATATTTTGGTGGTCACCCACTATTTTTTTTGTCTTTTTCAGGCCCTCCAGTTAATGTCACGTGTAACATATTTATAAACAGCTTTGGATCCATTGCTGAGACAACCATGGTAAGACACTTTACCTCAGAAAACATTTAAAGTTCAATTTAAAGTTACTCAAATAACTGAACAGCAAGTTAGGTCTTCTTTTAGTTGGGAATTAAATTGAGGAGGAAATCATTTTTGTTATGGTTAATATCAATAAACAGAATATTTATCTCAGTAGTTGGTTTATCTGGTAGAAAATCCATCATTTTACTGATGGCATACTGAAGAACACACCTATGAAGACCAACAGTAATGTTTTTCATGTCTTCTCTGATTGCTGTAATTAAATTTCATAAATTGTGATTTTTTAAAAATTTTTGAATTAAAAAGTTTATGTTCTATAGCATTTTACCTATATAATATCACAAGTTATGAATCAACAAGTGGCTTTGTTAATTATTTGCTATTGTTCCATTTTATACAACAGATAGAGCACACACTTTACATGATGAACTTCTTTATTTTCAGTAAAGTATGATTTACTCTAAATACAATGTAGCACTGAAAACCTTGGGAGGCTATGGAGGCTGGTGACACAATAAGATGATCTTTCCAGGTAGAAGGTTACCTTAATATTGTGGTTTCTGAAGGGAAATTGGGAGCACTTTCTATGAATGTGCATCCTAAACAGACTGAAGAAGTTTCAAGGACTAGCAGCCAAAGAGATTTACTTGGGTTGTACAGGGGGATTATGTAATCCTGATATGCCTGGAGTTCTTCTCCACAGCAGCTATCTCCTTAGCAACTCAGTTTGGGGGAACCCATGGGATAGGTAGGCTTATGTCTAGCAGACAGGCAAACTATATATATTTGTTGGCTCCCTGCCCCTTCCCCCCACAAAGGAAATGCTCAGCAGACTGCAGTTGCTACTTTATGCAGTAGTAGCCATGAATTTGGAGTTGGGAAGGACAAGTCCACTCTTTAGAAGCTGTTTACTTGGGCTTTCCAGGGGAAATGAGAATTTAGCTTTTCAATTTCAGTGGAATATGGGATATGATAGGGTTTTATCTAAAAGAAAAATGCTAGGAAAGAATAGAGATGAAGAAGTAACTTTGGAAGTCAGAGTAAGTGCTTTCCTATTACTTTCATTTATGTATTTATCATATTACAAATACTGACAGCCATTTCAAGATAGACAGACATTTCTAGAATATTTATACCAGTTAATCAACTTTATATCTTTTGTGTTAGTGTATGCTTTTTAAAAATTTCAATTCAGAGAGCAGGTTGGTGTAATGTACTGATTGTAGGACCGTGAGCATTTAATCTCAGCTCTGTCACTGGCTTGCTGTTTGGCCTTGCAAAGTCTATTACAGTCCCTGTGCTTGACTTTTTCACATTTGTAGAATGAGGATATAATACCGATGTAGCAGAGGTACAGATCGATTACTGTCTTTAAAGCCATTTTGAACAGATAGAACACTATGTAATTTGTAATGCAGCTACAAAAATGCTAATGTAATTATAAATATGTATTGTTTTTGATCCATAAACAGAAAAACCACTCATAGCAATGGCAATTCTATGAGCAGACTGAGTGCAGTATATTGACTTTAGACATGTCAACTTTTATCCAGAAAATAGCACTAAGTTTGGGATCAGATTTTGTGCTAAGGAATTGTGTTCAAGGAGCACACAATCCCCGGATAGGGTGTGTCTGGGCAAAGGGACCATCACTTCTCCTACCCACAGTGTGCTGGCAGGGTGGTGCTGGTGTGGGGAGAGGAAATGGCTACCCCACTTAATAGGTAGCAAGTGATACTACGTCTACAAGCCCCCTGTGCCCAGAAGGCATGAGGGCCCCAATTCAGCAAGATACATAAGCATGTGCTTACTTTTAAGAATGGGAGTTGTCCCATTGAAATCATGGGATCAGGAGCTACATACGTCCTATAGGCATAAGGTCTCCTCCTCAATATTTGGTTTTTGAAAGTATTCCCTGCTCACGGTGCTCCTCTGGCTTTCAAAAGCCAAAATTTAAGCATAAATAAAAACAGATTTGTTTCATGTAACAAACTCATAATTCCCATTTCAACCATTTCTTCTCCATTATTCAGTTACTTTCACATTGTAAACAGGTTGTATTCTCCCACCAAAGAAGGTGATACATTTTGCTCTGTGTTACCACCTTGGAAAGAGAGTAGTTAAAACAATTAAAATCTACATATAATATTTAACCCTAGCTATAATGATCCTTGAAAGACAGCTTCTAGACAGGAAAATAGTAATCTATATCATTTGTTCCCAGGCACATTGAGTGCCATTAAATTATACACACTTATCATGGTATGGCATAAATAGCCCAGAGTCACATAAATTATAACTATAGGCAATTCCAAAGCATTGTAAGCATCATGGTATAGTATTTATTAACTTTTTAGTAATGTCATCTGCAAACATTTTAAGGCTGGACAAAAACCTGCCACCTTGATTATCTAGCAACCGCTGATGCCCCATAATACTGATAATTTGTTCATAATTACTGCACTGATGCTGCTCAGAGAATTTTACTTATGGCCAGCAGTTGTTGAACTTGTCAGAATGAAATCAGACATTACAAAATATAAGCACTCCAAAATACATTGCATTATTTATGTGTTTTATTTTGGTTTAACATTTTTACCTTCACAACAGTGATGAAGAACAGCTCTTGACAACTAGGACACTGTTTATACCTTAAAGTTAGAACAGTAACATCTACAATTTTATTAAAAACTGGAATTTTTTTGAATAGGGGTCATTTTACAGTATTTTACTATTTGCTGTTTATTCTGATAATCCTTAAACTCAGTTACCTTCTTCTTGGGATTTATTTTAAATCACTATTTATACAAACAATGTAGAAGCCTCTAATCACAATCTCCAAAATTTTATTAATGTATTTCTTTCCAATCTTTACATAAAAGATTTAAAGAGAAAAATTAAATACAAATTAAGGAAGCCATTAACTGATATCTGAAAGCATCTCTGGAATATAAAACTCTAAATGTATATGATATTTAATGTATATGTTTTAAAGATCATTGCATATGTTTACAGGAATTCTCTTAGCAATGCACCTATAATCTACACTATATCAATATATTGGAAATCTATATTGTATCTATGTGTTGTGTTTTTAATGGTGATCAAAATCTTTGCGCTCCCTCTGCTGGTTTGGCTACGTATAACAGAAGAGACAATTGGTTTAATCCAGAGGCGAGGTCTGCTTCCACATTACTTATGTCAGTTTTACCCCAGCACTTTCATTGGTTCCATTAAGGTTATGACAGATGTACAAAGGTGTGAGATGAACATCAGGCTTCCTTACACTCAGGTAGGTTCTGCAAGACCAATGAATCCCCTCGGACTGATGTTAAGGAGCCAAAGGCGTAAGTGAAAGAACGGGGTAGCCTGATTTAACTCATACCTTGCTATACCCTCCAGTTAGTTGCTTTGACTTTACACTCATAGCAGGAAGCAAAAATACTTCAAAATAAAAATATTCTTTCTAGATTTAGAAGCATAAGCATTCTATAATTCAACCCTATTAATTTACTTAATTAAATGTCTAAACTTATCATGATTGTAAACTACACTAAATTAGAGTAATAGAATCATAGAATATTAGGGTTGGAAGGGACCTCAGGAGGTCATCTAGTCTAACCCCCTGCCCAAAGCAGGACTATCCTCAGCTAAATCATCCCGGTGAGGGTTTTGTCAAGCCGCAGCTTAAAAACCTCTAAAGATGGAGATGACACCACCTCCCTAGATAACCCATTCCAATGCTTCACCACTCTCCTAGTGAAAAACTTTTTCCTAATGTCCAACCTAGACCTCCCCCCAACTGCAACTTGAGACTGTTGCTCCTTGTTCTGTCATCTGCCACCACTGAAAACAGCCTAGCTCCATCCTACCTGGAACCCCCTTTCAGATAGTTAAAAACTGCTATCAAATCCCCCCTCATTCTTCTCTTCTGCAGACTAAACAGGCCTAGTTCTTTCAGCCTCTCCTCATAAATCTTGTGTTCCAGCCCCCTAATCATTTTTGTTGCCCTCTGCTGGACTCTCTCCAACTTATCCACATCCTTTTTTGTAGTGGGGGGGGCCCAAAACTGGACACAGTACTCCAAATGCAGCCTCACCAATGCTGAATAGAGGGGAATAATCACTTCCCGCGATCTGCTGGCAATGCTCTTACTAATGCAGCCCAATATGCCATTAGCCTTCTTGGTAACCAGGGCACACTGTTGACTCATATCTAGCTTCTTATCCACTGTAACCCCCAGGTCCTTTTCTGCAGAACTGCTGCCTAGCTCGTCGGTCCCCAGTCTGTAGCTGTGCATGGGATTCTTCCGTCCTAAGTGCAGGACTCTGCACTTGTCGTTGTTGAACCTCATCAGATTTCTTTTAGCCCAATCCTCCAATTTGTTTAGGTCCTTCTGTATCCTATCCCTCCCTTCCTGGGTATCTACCACTCCCCCTAGCTTAGTGTCATCTGCAAACTTGCTGAGGGAGCAATCTACCCCCTTTTCCAGATCATTAATGAAGATGTTGAACAAAACTGGACCCAGGACCGACCCTTGGGGCACTCCACTTGTGACCACTGCCAACTAGACATTGAGCCATTGATCACTACTCATTGAGCCCTTTGCTCTAGCCAATTCTCTATCCATTTTGTAGACCATTCATCCAACCCATACTTTTTTAACTTGCTGATAAGAATACTCTGGGATACCGTATCAACAGCTTTGCTAAAATCAAGGTATATCACGTCCAGCACTTTCCCCTCATCCACAGAACCAGTCACCTCTTCATAGAAAGCAGTCAGGTTGGTCAGGCACGACTTTGTCTTGGTGAATCCATGTTGACTGCTCCTGATCACCTGCCTCTCTTTTAAGTGCCTTAAAATGGATTCCTTGAGGACCTGCTCCATGATTTTGCCAGGGATTGAGGTGCGGCTGGCCGGCCTATAGTTCCCTGGATCCTCTTTCTTCCCTTTCTTGAAGATGGGCACTATATTTGACTTTTTCCAGTCATCTGGGACCTCCCCCTGTTGCCACGAGCTTTCAAAGATAATAGCCAATGGCTCTGAAGTCACATCAGCTAACTCCCTCAGCACCCTCGGGTGCATTGCATCTGGCCCCATGGACTTGTGTATGTCCAATCTTTCTAAATAGTCCTGGACCTGTTCCTTCAGCACTGCGGGATGTTCACCTCTCCATTCTGTGCCGCCCAGTGCAGTAGTCTGGGAGCTGACCTTGTCTGTGAAGCCAGAGGCAAAAAAGGCATTTAATACCTCAGCTTTCTCCACATCCTCTGTCACTAGGTTGCCTCCCCCATTCTGTAAAGGGCCCACACTTTCCTTAATCTTCCTCTTGTTGCTAACATACCTGTAGAAACCCTTCTTGTTCCCCTTCACATCCTTTGCTAGCTGCAACTCCAATTGCTCTTTGGCCTTCCTGACTTCATTCCTGCATGTTTGAGCAGTATTTTTATAATCCTCCCTAGTCATCTGACCAAGCTTCCACTTCTTGTAATCTTTTTTGTGTTTAAGCTCACCAATGACTTCTTTGTTTAGCCAAGCTGGTCACCTACCACACTTGTCATTCTTTCTGCACATCGGGATGGTTTGTTCCTGTGCCCTCAATAAAGTTTCTTTAAAATACAGCCAGTCCTCTTGGATTCCTTTCCCCCTCATATTAGCCTCCCAGAGGATCCTGCCCATCAGCTCCCTGAGGGAGTCAAAGTCTGCCTTTCTGAAGTCCATGGTCCGTATCCTGCTGTTCTCCTTTCTTCCTGTAGTCAGGATCCTGAACTCGACCATCTCATGGTCACTGCTGCCTAGGCTGTCACCCACTTCTATTTCCCCTACCAAATCTTCCCTGTTTGTGAGCAGCAGGTCAAGAGCAGCACGGCCCCAAGTTGATTGCTCCAGCACTTGCACCAGGAAGTTATCTGCGACCCAGTTCAAAAACTTCCTGGATTGTTTGTGCCCTGCTGTATTGCTCTTCCAGCAGATGTCAGCGTGATTGAAGTCCCCCATGAGAATCAGGTCCTGTGAACTGGAAACTTTCCCTAGTTGACTGAAGAAAGCCTCATCTACCTCATCCTCCTGGTCTGGTGGTCTATAACAGACACCTACCACAACATCACCCTTACTGTTCTTGCTTCTAAGCTTAACCCAGAGACTCTCAACTGGCGTATCTCCAGTTTCACACTGGAGCTCAGAGCAATCATAGTGCTCTCTTACATATAGTGCCCCTCCTCCACCCTTTCGCCCCTGCCTGTCCTTCTTGAACAGCTTATACCCATCCATGACAGTGTTCCAGTCATGTGAGTTATTCCACCAAGTCTCAGTTATTCCAATCATGTTATAGTTCCGTGACTGTGCCAGGACTTCCAATTCCTCCTGCTTGTTTCCCAGGCTTCTTGCGTTTGTGTACAGGCACTTGAGATAACTAGCCAATTGCCCTTTCTCAGCATGAATCAGGAGACCTCCCCTGCTGCACCCTCCTCCTTCTGCTTCCTTATGGTGTTCCACTTCCCCACTTACCTTCGGGCTCCGTCCCCCATCGAACCATTTGATTTTATAAAATTATGAACAGTTGTTTATTCTTAAATACACAATGTAGCATGTGTCTTCAGTGGAATTCTGCAGTTCTGGCCACTGAGCCCATTGTGGGTTTGTGCAAATTTGAGACTTAAATGTGACTTAAAGACTCAATCTTGCATGGTGCTAAGCTCTTTGGCCCTCATTCAGCAAAGCACTTAAGCACATCTTTAAATTTACAAACATGAGGAGTCAATGAACTGTCTATGTATTTAAAAACATATAGTTAACTGGTTTGCTGTATTGGGTTTGCCAATGTGCTCAGAATCTTGTGAAATTGAGTGCTAGGAGCCTAAACAATTTTAGTATCATTTGGTTTACTTTTCTGGCAACAACTCTTAAAAGATAATGGAGTCCATAGTGTTTGTACCATCCCTGTACATACACAAAATTTCTCAGGATAGCATGGTATGGCACTGTGTAAATTTGGCTAAGACATATCAAAATACTTTTAAAGAGATATATAGCAATTTAATATATAGCAATCAGCAGTGCCCAGAAAAAATTAAAAGTGATTATTCAGTTTTAATTTAAAGAATGAGAATGACCTCATTGTTGACACTTCTGGTTACAAAATTTCGGAGAAGGAAGGTGCTAAGTGGATCAAGCAAAGAGTAGCAAATATAAGTAAGACAGTATAAAAGAATCTTATTTAGCATTTGAAAATATGATTGGCCAAAAAGGAGAGAGAGTTTCCACCAATATTCTTAAGGATTTAAAAGGTCAAGAAGAGCGCCTTGATGTCAGCACAGAAATATATTTCTAAGTGAACTAACTAACGTGTGCTAAAAGAACATTGACATGGACTCTTAGAAAAATATCTAATGGCAAATGACATCAAATGCAGCTAATTATCCTTAAAAAGAATATATGTCTCTTGCTTATTCCTGCCAAACCTCTGCTCATGGGTATTTCTTGAGTATGGCTGCAAATAGGCATGTCAGCCTGACTGTGCATAGGAACTTGATATGCTGTCTTTCTTGCTGCTAACAGTACCTTCCCTTAAAGCCTGGGATATTATATAGACAAAAACAAGATGTGTTTTTCACCCACTTTAAAAAAAAAAAAAAAGCATTGTATAACACATTTTTCGACCAGTCAGCATTACACCATCTGTTATCCACTTCTTCAGTTTCATCAGCCTGACCTTCTTATAGCTGAGCTTAACTATTTCTGCCATGGTGAAAATTTCCAAGGGGTAGCTGTGTTAGTCTGTATATAGCAAAAACAATGAGAGTCCTGTAGCACCTTAAAGATGAACAAATTTATGTGGGCATAACCTTTCATGGGCTGCAACCCACTTCCTCAGATGCATGCAATGGAAATCACAGATAGGACGTATGTATACATCCAAGGTTGAGAAACATTACAATGGGGAGAGCAAGTGCTAACAAAGTCAATTCAGTTAGAGTAGATGAGGTCTATTCACAACTGTTGATTAGAAGGTTAGAATATGTGAACAGTGACAATTACTTCTTGTAATGAGATAACCATTCCAAATCCCTATTCAGACCCAGGCTAGGTCTATACTGATGGCGGCAAATTTGCCGCCATCAGTTCAATATCTCTGGATCGACTGAGCGGTCTGTGTAGACCTGCTGAGTCGATCCAGAAATCAACGTAGGAAAACCACCCCGGTAAGTAGCATAGCGCTGCGTCGACGGGAACCCTGTTCCCGTCGGCACAGCACAGTGTGGACAGCACTCAGGACAGACACAGTGAAGTCAACGGGATTTCCATCACTTGTGTATCTCCCGTCGACTGCCGCCAAATTCAGAAGTAAGTGGACCAGGCCCCAGTCTGATTGTGTCAAGTTTGCAGATGAATTCCAGCTCTGCAGTTTCTCACTGACGTCTGTTTTTGAAGTTTTTTTGTTGAAGTATGGCAACTTTCAAGTCACCTACAGAGCGTCCTGGGAGATTGAAGTGCTCCCCTACTAGCTTATGGATGTTACCATTTTTTATTCCTGAACTGTGTCCATTTATTCTTTTGCGTAGTGACAATCCGATTTGGCCAATGTACATGGCAGAGGGGCATTGCTGGCACATGATGGCATATATTACATTAGTAGATGTGCAGGTGAATGAGCTCCTTATAGTGTGGCTGATGTGGTTAGAACCTGTGATGGTGTCACTAGAGTCGATGTGTGGGCAGAGCTGGCAACGGGGTTTGTTGCAGGGATAGGTACCTCGGTTAGTGTATTGCTATGCGATTTGCTGCAGAGCTGGAACTCAGTTGACACAATCAGACAGGGTCTGAATAGGGACTTGGAATGGTTATCTCATTACAAGAAGTAATTGTCACTGTTCACACATTCTCACCTTCTAATCAACGGTTGTGAATAGGCCTCATCTACCCTAACTGAATTGACTTTTCTAGCGCTTGTCCTCCCCATTGTTATGTTTCTTATCCTTGGATGTGTATATATACCTCCTATCTGTGATTTCCATTCCATGCTTCTGAGGAAGTGGGTTGCAGCCCACGAAAGCTTATGCCCGCAGAAATTTGTTAGTTTTTAAGGTGCTACAGGACTCTCGTTATTTCTGCCATGTTCTGCCATGAGTCGTCTTAAAACAGAGTGCTGGAAGGCAATATTCCCTTACATATATTTTGATAGCTGTAATATTCTTGATTTTTCAGTGCAATACAGGTTGTTTAGTTGGTAACCACAAGTGTCCATGAAATATGAGTCTCCCTTTGGTAGAAACACTTATAACATTAGGCCTAACAGAATGCTTAATTTGTCAGTGTTTTCAGTGATTAATGCAGAGTAATCTAGTTTGCACATTTTAGATCACAACCACCATAACTTGAAATACAAGTCATCGTTCAGATTCAACATGCTAGAGAAATTCCTTTAATTCCTCCTTTCCTGCACTCTGATAATTAAATCTTTCCCTTCTAGAAGACCAAATAGAAACATCACTTTTGCAATCTACAGATTGATCTTGCACTGGGTTTTTTTAAACTTGTGCTATTTATCTTTCCATATTCTGTATCACGATCCTGTTTCTGCAGTCCTTAGCCCAGGTCACTGAGTCAGATGCAGACAAAGGTCTTTCAAATTCTACTGGGCCAGCAGCTGCTCAGTTTGTTACACGAAGAGATTAATCTATGAAAATCCCCTTGCTGAACCTGCATTCTAATCTGCCTGTTTCATTTTATCTTCCTTTTCTATAAAAGACACATCACAATAATATATAACGAAAAAGTGTTTAAAATGCATTCATATTCTACTTCAAAAATGTGCATATTAATAAAGATGCCACAAAAAATGGGGGTTAATCTAGTTCACAGTCAGATTAGGGCACTCTTTTTCATTTGTTTTGTTTTAAAAGATGGAATGGGAAACATTCTTTTCATGTAGTAAAGTTGAACTGTAGATAGCTTGGAAGACCACTCTACTATTATTTTCTGGAATGAGGTGTGGCACCAGAGGACCTCTAGATTTGGTCCATCCCATCACACTCCTCCCTCCTCAGACAAATTAATGTGGTCCTATTGCAGGTAATGACTCTTCTTACCCATCCTTTACTCTTCTCTTCTCACCTCTCAGACTTCTCTGCCTGGAGAGCTTCCTTGGCCCTTTTTGTCAAGGTTTTCTCTCTGTTTGGCCCAAGCCTCTCTGCCTGGGGCACCTTTAACAATCCTTGCCCCCCCTTTAGTCAGCATTTCTTTTTCCCACCTTCTGTCTGGGGAGCATTTCTGTCTTTCTTCCTGGCCTCCCTGGGACACATTTGTGTGCCCAGATAGTGAAGCCCACCTCTGCAAGAGGCAAAATCTTTTAATGTGGCCAATCTCTCCACCGTAAAAACACCTGTCTTTTGCTAACTGCTCTGCCCATAGAAGGGTTTCTGTGGGGGTCCTCCCGACCATTCGTCTCAGTTGCCCTGTCCTTTTCTGCTGAGCCACCCAAGGGCAACCCCTATATAGATGTCCCACTTGCCTACACTTCTAACATCTTTTTGGCTGAACCTTAGGCCTACAGTTCACTGGACCCCTCTGATATCCCCCGTACCTGTAACTTTTGCTGCCTTTTTTCTGTAGGCTCTGCAACAAGTATTGCTGCTGTATTTCTAGTCTAGCCAGTTTTTGTTGTAGGTGCAGCTGCACCAGCCAGCTGAAAATCTGTCCCACACACTTCTTAATTCCTGGGATTGTGGAAGCCTTGGGACCCTGAGTCACTCACTTTGAGGATCTTACTTTCTTCCCCACCCCCACCCCCAAGGTATTAGGCTTTCCATCTATATAAGACTTCTTTATCTCCAGCAACCTGCCTTTCTACTTGCACTTCAAAGCCCAGCAATGTCTCTCTATATGCCCCAGTTTCCTACAATTAAAACACCTTATTCCTGGGATGTTGCTCTTCTTGACCCCAGGCTGGGTTTTCTCAGGCTGCACCACCACAGGAGCCTCTGACATCTGAATACAGTCATCCTTTGTGACTTGGGTGTTGGACTGCTGTCACTGTGGTTGAGCTTCCTGCCCAGCCTAGAACTGGGGCTGCTGGAGTTGCTGTTGCTGTTGCACCTGAAGTAACTCCTGGATCATGTCATGGTGTTGCCTGGCAGCTTGTTGGGCCTCTTCTTACCCTTCTCCAAGTATCCACTGGATCTCTACCTGCTGCTGCAGTAGAGCTCTTTTCAGTTCCTCCATCATCCCCTTGTTTGCAGGGGTTGGTCCAAATGATCCCACTTCTGGCACCACTGTAATGGGGTGGCACCCACCCTCTCACCAGCACCCCCTGCTGGAGTGTGTGTGCCTGCAGATTCCTTAATTTCCTTTGTTTATGGTGCCCAATCAGTCGCTGCACTCATCAGCCGGATCTTCAGTGCCTCAGCCCCTGACTGGCTGCTCCTTGAAGCCTCTGTAGGCAGCTTGGAGGACCTTGCCACTACTATTTTCTGAGGAGGGGTGTGGCAAGACCTTGCTGAGTTTAATATCTTTAAAGAACAGAAGGGATTGAGCTTGACCATCAGTAACATTTTAATAAATTCTGAGTTTTTCTAAGTCTGTGTACAACTAAATAAAGGCCCATGTGTGTTTTCCTGGTTGCCACCAACCTATATTTGTACTTAAATTAATGAAGAATAATGCTAGAAAGTGTGTGCTCAAGCTAGGGGAGAATAATGATACATAGGTGATACCATTTATATCTAAAAAGGCCAAGCTAGAAAGAGAAATAGATACAGCAAACAAATCAAATGCCTTCTCTGTGAATTGCTTTTTATTTCACCTGTAGGATTTAAAGGTCTAGAGCAGTAAATGTGTGTTTTCCATTAAAAATTAGCATTGAAAATGAAAGATGGCCACTGGTTAGGTGCCCTAACTTAAGACTTGAGAATCCTGGGTTTAAGTTGCTGCTATGCCACAGACTCCCTGTGTGACTTCAGGCAACTCATTTAGGCTCTCTGTGCCTCAGTTCCCCATCTCTGCAACTGGGCTAATAGGACTATCTGTGAAGATAAATACATTAGAAATTGTGAGACAGCCAGGTACCACAGTGATGGACGCCATATAAGTAAATAAGGCAAATGTTACTGGGAAGTACAAAAACATAATATGGGTTTATCATCCAGTGATTAAATATATGCACCTTTGCTATATAAAAGAGCTTTTACATGTTGCAGTAGGCCCTTTGTGTAATTGTTCCTGGTTGTAGCTTTTCGTTTATCCTGTGTATCTCACGTTCTATGATTTGTTTAATCAGTGCATAGAAGCTAACGGTGTATTATCTTGTTTTTGCCTAGCAACTATTTTTGTTCTAATATATGTTTATAAGCTGTTCTTATTGTACTAAACTGTCAAAACATTATTTTAATTTATGAATACAACCATGCCAATGTCAAAATTATGTATGTAAAAATGAAAGCCAAAGGAAATGATTTTTCAGATGTCTTTAGCGTAGCTGTCTGTGTGTATATTTAGCTACTGGTTGTTAATCTCATCTTGATATATGGGGATTTTTTTGCCCTTAACTTCTATTTGCATTAATGGGCATTAAATCCATAAATCTCCATCCATCAAAATAAGAATATACCCTTTGGCCTTCATTTTTGCATGAACCTACAATTTACTGAAACTCCCTTAACTCAAACAAAAGCCACAGTACTTTAGGGTAATGTTAAAAGTGAATCTAAAAATAAGAAAAGTAAGGATATTCGAAGACTGTCACTCTGTCCTTGTGCATGTATGGTGGAAGAATTTATTCGTGCCTACACTACAACACCATGAGTATGGACAGAATAGTATCTCTGAATTTCCTCTCCTCTCATCAGTTTGAGTTATCTTAACTTTATTATTTAACTTGGATTTTATGACTTCAATTTATTTTGTTTTTTAATTCTTGTATTCTAGTCTTCAGGATGTTCAAGTTCAGAAGCCAAACCATGTGTATAATTTGGGATAGGCACCACTTATAATACTTCATGTCAATATATTCTTAAACTCTTGGTTATTTATAATGAGCCCTATACAAAAAAAAATTAAACATGTTTTTACTTATATCCATTATATTAAAAAAAATAACTCTTTTGTGTGCTCTACAAGATATAGTTAAATGATTCTCTGGCCAATAATTTATTTTTTCTTTTCAAACTGAAATTCTCAGTGTGTTCATAAGTATGATTGTTATGGCTTCAAGAAAAGGCATTATGGGCCTTTCACTGAAGTTTTATGGCTCTGTAAGAGCTAGTGTGATCTCTGTGTGTGTCTTTCAAATTGCTCCAAATTGTCTCTATTCTTGGCATAAACTGATAAATCCTTTAAGGCTTTATGGTAAGGATCATATTTAATCCACAAATTTATCATAATATAGGAAATATGCCATTTTGACTGATTCTGATCAGACACTAGGAAATACTGGAATGGACCACCATGCAAAAGTTAAATGAGCACTACTTACACAGGCACTTCATAACTTTGAAGTGTATCCTTGGTTTCATGCCCAACAACTGTTTGCCCTTGCTGATGCCCCACTCTTCTTACCTCTCCCCACAACTAAGGAATGCCCCAGTCCATTTGGTAGATGTGCAGGTGATTGCTTCTCCAACATGAGGGACAAATAAGTGAGTAGAAGGAGAGAGTCAAGGGAAACAGCTTCGATGGAACCCACCTTTTGCTTTGTCAAAGTTCTGTTTTGAAGAGTGTAATCAGAGGTTTCTCAATGTGATAAATCAGGAATTTCCCATCTTCCCCAACTCCTACCACTTTTCACTCTCTTGCTTTCAGTACCATCTATGGCCCCACTCTTGTCTTGTCATCCTGGTGTTTGGATAGATTATGTGCTAAATGTATTCTCGTCAGCCTAAAGCAATTTGTCTTACATATGAATTATTAACCTTCAAAAATTAGGAAAGAAAATACTGCCAACACAAGAATAATTTTAACACTAGTGGTTGTTACTATGATACTGTGAATACTTCAGGGGTTTGTATAGCTCGAGCAAAATATTTTAGTAGGAAATACTGAAAAGCACACTCAAGCATGGGTTGTCTGGTAATAAGATGTTAAACGTTTGCAAAGACTATTAGTAGTTAGCCTCTTCATTTAAAAGAATTGTGGTAAATGTTCATTCATCTGTTTTTCCCCTACTATAATAATGATATAGCAGGAATAGGTGACTCGGGGGTGGGCAGGAATCAGTTTTGTGTATGAGAGGAGTCAGAACAGTACATACTTGTGTATTTTCTTCATTATCTTATTTCAAGTATAAATTATATTTTTTTTTAATTCTGCTCTTTGTAGGAAATCAAATATCCCTGTTTATTTCCATGCTTGTAAAAAAGTAGTCTTTACACTGTTTGAAAATCTATTGACTTGTGGCTCAAAATGTGATTTTATAATGCCATATGCAAGCTGATTTATTGCCACAACAGGATTAGCTATAGATGATGATTCGTGGCCAGTATTACTGTTTAATGAAATGCAGTGTGCCATATGTGGGATCTAAATTCAAGACTCAATATTTCTCAACTGAGTTAGCAGGGCTTGGAGTGTTCAGTCAGTGGAAAGGAAAAAGTGACTGACATCCCTTTGATCTTTTCCTTGTAGTCTGAAGGGATAACGTAAGGTTTAAGGGTGAGATGCAGACACTACAGTAATGGGGGCCATCCAAGAACTCAGACAGATAAATACACTATCTTTTAGAACTAAACTTAAATGCACTGAAATAGTTTTGGATGGTTTTATTTAATTACACTTTGATAATAATGAATAAATTAGATTGTAATTTAGTTTTATATACTGTCTTTTGAAGGTTTGTGTTGAATGGGGTCTTGCCTACATGACTTTCATTGTCTTTTATTAGCATAGCATGGATAAAATACATAGTTAACATTAGTTCTTCGAGTGCTTGCTCATATTGATTCCATGTTAGGTGTGTGCACGCCCATGTGCATAGCTTTTGGAGATATTTATGCCTTAGTGGTATCCATAGGGCCTTTCAAACAACCAGGGACCTCATGGCTATACTGGTACCACTCAATCCATGAGAACTTCCCTCAATAGCAGGAGAAAACCTGTTATAGGATCACCACAGTAGTCAACTGATTGATGCCACTCCTTTGAATTCCAGCACAAGTCCGTAACATCTTGGCCTCAGTATCCAACACCTCGGTGAAGGTCACCAGTCTCCAGCCCTGCGTGCCCAGTCCCCAGCTCCAAGATGCAAGTCTCCAGCCAAGCATCGCCAATCTCAATCACCCCGGTACTGGTCTTCATTATCTAGACACTGGTCGCCAATGATGTGGCACCTGTAATGAGGCCCCCGGTGCCAATCTCCATCACCCCATTCCCTGACGCTACACCACCACTGCTATCTCACCACTCCTCTCCTGCACAGTGTTGCTACTGGGAAGCCCAGCACTTCCCCTCGGCACTCTTCCCCAGTGCTGCATTGTAGCCATCAGGTAGAAGCACTGTCTGCTGCACGATGGTCCCTGAGGGAAGAACCATCCTCCTCAGAACTGGAAGGAGAACCCAGCCACCAACCCTAAAAGCACTGGACATTGGGTGCATAAGCTTTGGGTATGGGTCCCACAGCAGGAAGCTGGCCTCAGGGCAATAGCCAGTCCCGTGGTCATGCTGGAAATCACGGGGAATCCCCATGAAGCCAGGACCCTATTCTTACCTGTCGTCCATAGCTGTGTCTGAGAGGCGGTCTGTGGTACTGACTGGCCCAGTGCAGGAACAGGATTTGGGTTCTGACGCCAGCACCAAACCAGAAGACAGCTTCCAGGGACAGCTCCTGTGGAAGAGGAGGAAATGCCACCCTCTCATAGACTCATAGACTCATAGGTCAGAAGGGACCAATATGATCATCTAGTCTGACCTCCTGCACAAGGCAGGCCACAAAACCCTACCCATACACATTTATAACAACCCCGAACCCATGACTGAGTTATTGAAATCCTCAAAAGTGAGATTTGAAGACCTCAAGCTGCAGGGAATCGATCAGCAAGCGACCCATGCCCCACGCTGCGGAGGAAGGCGAAAAACCTGCAGTGATACCATGGTCCTCATCATTCCCAGATGACGCAATCGCCAGCCCCTACAATCCTTCCAGATGGCTTTCATGCTCACCAAGAGCTTCTCAAAAGGATTGCCTCTAACCTGGATTTAGAGACAGAGGAACTCATGGAGCCCATTGACAGCCTCTTTGATGTTCTGACAGTGACAGCAACAACCAAGGTCGCATTGCCAGTGCACGAAGGGGTGTTTAAAGTGGTCAAGACCTTATAGTAGATCGCATCCTCACTGTCACCAACATCAAAAAGGACCAAAAAGGAATATTATGTTCTTGACAAGTTATATACATATCTTTTCTCACACCCACTCCCGGGATCCCTGGTGCTGGTGGCAGCCATTAATGAAAGGGCCAGGCAAGGCCAGGCAAGTTTGACCCCAGAAATAAAGATGCAAAGAAGCTGGATCTGTTTAGAAGAAAAATTTATTCCACACCCAGTCTTCAGCTTGAAATCTCCAATCAGCAAACATTGTTGGGGAGACATAACTACAAATTGTTGGATTCAATGGCTAAATTCAAGGACTCACTGCCACAAGAGACTGGGTAGGAATATACCTCCATCCTAAAAGAAGGCAAGGCTGTGGTTAGAGCCTCCTTACAAACAGCATTAGATGCGGCAGACTCAGTGACCAGGTTGATGGTCAATGGTGTCATCAAAGTTATCCTAGGACAGGGGTGGGCAAACTATGGCCCGTGGGCCAGATGCGGCCCCTCTACCATTTCTGTCCGGCCCGCCATGATACCCGGCAATTGAGGAAATTAATAGAATCTTCCTCCATGCAGGGGCGTAGCTACGAGTGAGCCGGGATGGGCCACCCACTTTGAAAGCAAGTCAACCCAAGCTCTGCTTAAGCTACCTTCAATTGGAGCTTTTTCGGCCGGTGGCTTCCCGAATTTCCTGCTTCCAGTCACATGGCCAGAAGCAGGAAGTTCGGGAAATGCTTGACCGCAAGTTGTAAGTAAAAGTTTAGTGTTTGTGTTGTTACAAATTTGACACGTGTTCACAAAATGACTTGCAATAGGAATTGCCTCCTAAGATAAGCTTTGGAGAAACGTGTATTCAGTTGCTTGTTCTTAAGTGCAATTACTTTGTTGTGGAAAGAACATAATGGGGTTTCATTGATCTAGTAGAAAGGTGCGGCCCGCGGCGACTTACCAAAATTAGTGGAGTGGCCCCTCTGCAAAATTTATTGCCCACCCCTGTCTTAGGAGGTGCAGCAGTCCATACAGGATCTGTCTTTTGAGGGCAATGCCCTTTTTTTTAGAGGAGAGTGACACCAGGCTCTACAGCTTAAGAGTCAAGAGCCACTTTACACTCCCTAGGGCCCGGTCTTCCGGATTCAGCGGCAGTCGACGGGAGATATGCAAGTGACATAAATCACTTGCGTATCTCCCATCGACTTTGCGGTGTCTCCTCTGCACGCTGTCCACACTGCGCTGCTACAGTGCTATGCCATTTACCGGGATGGTTTTCCTGTGTCGCTTGCTGGATCGACTTGCTACATAGACCGCTCAGTCTATCCAGAGCAATCAATCTAACGGCGGCAAATTTGCCACCATCCATGTAGACCCAGCCCAGATCTGTACACCCCCCACAGACCTCCTGGAAGCAATTCCACCCTCCACCACAACAGCCTAGATTCTGGTATGGCTTCTATAAGAGAAAAGAGAGAGACAGAGGCTACATCTATACTGACGGTGGCAAATTTGCTGCCGTCAGATCAATTTCTCTGGATCAACTCAGGGTCAGTGAAGATGCACTCAGTCGATGCAGAAATCGACCTAGTAAAACCACGTCTGAAAGAGGCATAGCGCTGCACTGAGGGCGCAGCGCAGTGTGGACGGAGTGCAGAACAGAAGCAATGAAGTCGATGGGAGTTATACAAGATTTTAATGTCGCTTGCATATCTCCTGTCGACTGCTGCCAAATCTCGTAGGTAAGTATAGACTAGGCCAAAGTCTTTAAACGTCACTGCCCTGCCCCAGCCTCCTCCATGACTTAGTGTCCTACGTGCCACCCAAGTGGATCATGTCAGTCAATTTAAAGGTGTTCCCGAGGACTTCATCCCAGTCTCCCTTCAGGACCCATGTGCCCATTTATTTCTCAACCACCTGTTTTCATTCCTTCCAGAATGGGCTCAGGTTACATCAAACTGTTAGGTCCTCAATACCATAACAAATGGTTACACACTGCAGTTTTCGTCAGTTCCCCCCACCCATTCCCCTTCCCCATCCCTCTTCAGGGACCTTTCTCACAAGCAACTTCTCATCCAGAAGGTGGAAATCCTCTTATGGGTGTGGGCCATGGAGGAAGTCCCTCAAGGCATGAAGGGAAAGGGGTTTTATTTCTGTTACTTTCTTATCCCAAAGGTCAAGGGAGGCCTCAGACCTATCGTGGCTGCCTCAACAGATATCTCAAGAAGCTAAAGTTTCACATGGTCTCCTAGCCTCCATCATCCCTTCATTGGATCTTGGGGACTGGTACACTGCCCTCAACTTAACACATGTTTACTTCTACATCTCTATCTTCCCTGGTCACAGAATATTCCTCCAGTTTGTGGTGGACCAGCGCCATTATCAACTCACAGCACTACATTTCGGCCTTTCATCTGCCCAAAGGGTCTTCATAAAATGCATAG
Source organism: Mesoclemmys tuberculata (assembly GCA_007922155.1). NCBI lineage: Eukaryota > Metazoa > Chordata > Testudines > Chelidae > Mesoclemmys > Mesoclemmys tuberculata. The sequence goes on along the minus strand of ML675624.1, from coordinate 29,478,988 downwards.
TTATGGTGGCCACTTACCTGAGACATGAAGGGGTTTCAGATCTACCCCTGCTTGGATGACTGGCTCATGAGAGGCAGGTTGCAAACTCAGGTTCGGTGCAGCCTTGATTTGTTACGGGCCACCTGCCAGCGTCTGAGTCTGCTTATGAACAAACAGAAGTCAGTTCTGTCCCCGGTCTAATGGATAGAGTTCATAGGTGTGGTCTTTGACTCCACCTTGGCCAGGGCCTTCCTCCCTGACTCCAGGTTCTGAGCCATGACAGACCTCATCACACGTGTTCAAACCCACCCTCATGATTGTCAGGACATGCTTCAAACTGCTGGGCCACATAGCAGCCTGCACTTACATTGGCTGGCAAGTGTGTCTATGTCTCAGACCACTGCGGTCATGGCTAATGTCAGTCTATGCCCTCGGCAGACACAGTTTGGACTGTCTGAGCACAATCCACCACTTGTACTATCATCCCTGACTTGGTGTACTAACTCTCAGCCATAACTGAGAGTAATACTCTTCAAAGGACCATCCCCCTCAGTGAAACTGGTCTCCGATGCATCGAATTTGGAGTGGGGAGCCTACCTCAATTATATCAGCACACAAGGTCTCTGGATGCAGGAGGATCATTTTCTCCATATCAATGTCAGAGAAATCAAAGCAATATGTTTGGCTTGATAAGTATTCCTTCCCTACCCAACAAGCAGAACATTTCAAGTCCTAATAGACAACACCACTGCGATGTTTTACATCAACAAGGAATGCGGAGCCCATTCATCGGCCTTGTTCCAAGAATCCTTCTGGTTGTGGGACTTTTGTGTGCAGAACAACATTCATATCATGGCCTCACATCTCCTGGGTGCCAGGAATGCCCTAGTGGAACTCCTCAGCAGGTCTTTTTCATCACGTCACAAGTGGTCACTCCACCCGGAGGCAGTCAACATGATTTTCCAAAGGTGGGGGATTCCCCAAGTGGAATGTCCAGACAGTTCGTGTCCAGACAGAACAGGAAGTGCCACCAGTTCTGTTTCATCCATGGGTTCACCAAGGCTCTCTGTCCAATGCTTTGCTGCTCTCTTGGGTGGGAATGCTGCTGTATGCTTTCCCCCCGGTACCATTGATTCACAGGGACCCGCTGAAGATCAAATAGGAGAGGGTGAATGTGAGAAACTGATAGCCCCAGCATGGCTGTCGCAGCACTGGTTCGGCTGCCATATTAGACGTGTATTGTGTATATAAAGGCCAGCTTGCAATTGTTCTTTGCATCAGTGAGCAAACCTACACTTTCCTCCTCCCAATTCCCTCCTTCACCATGGGGATTCCCAGCTCAGAAAAGCTCAACTTTTCACCTATCCACAAATATCTTAATATGTGAGAGCAACAGTATCTTTATCAGAGACTACTAATCACCTGCTAGTGCATTAAAAGCTACTACTTGTACACTGAGAAATGTGGTGAAAGTGGATGTAGACATAGCTAAATTGTACATTACGTATGTTTGTGTAAATTGTCATATAATTGTTTCTCTCTATTGCTTGAAATTAAAATAATTGTAAAAGCTTTTGTCATTTTTCAGTTTTAGCTCAATTAATCTGAGCATACTACAGTGGGATTTTAGTGTAATGCATTGGGAGTTATGAACATACAACTTCCATTAACAAGAACAAGGGTTATGTTCATACTACGGTAAAAAATATACCCAGACATCCAAAGGAAGTCTCTGTCACATCTATTATTACTATTATACAGTACTTTCTGATTATACAACTGACAAAAACCTCTATCCTACACTTTCGGCATTCTTGACAGATATTTATAATACTGTGCTTGTAAATAATACATGCAACAACTTAAATTCTGCTATATAGCCATAAATAACTAATGAAGAAAAATCAATCCAAAAAATCCAAAGAAAATAACCTTATTTCTACCAAAGGAACAAAAACAAAAAAACAAAAAAATGGAACCAGTAGAGGAATGGAATCACCCAAAACCAACCCCACCAATTCTGTATAAGGTCTGTAAGGGTGGCAACAATATCTCACGGTAAGTGAGGCAATGAAGGCAAGTGATAGACCAGGCAATAGTGGAATGTGCACATAACCATTTATTTAATCACTTGAGCCTTGTAACTGTGCCCCTTGACCTTACAGGTATAAATTTTCAAAAACACTTGATGTTGGCCTAATTCCGCTTCCAATTAAGTGAGTAATAAAACTCAGATTGACTTCAATGGGAATGTTGATAGACCATCACTAAATGCTCCGGAAATCACATTCTGCTTGGGTAATCAACAGTGTTACAAAATATTAACCAAAATTTAATTTTATTTCAAACCAATTTATTTCAAATATAAAAAAAACCCTTAATTTTAATATGAGTACTACAATATTTTGGCTCTGTCTCTGAATTATGAAATATTGAGCCATAAAGCGTCCTCTAAACTGCATAGGTACAGGTAGAGTGTTTGATATGACACTATTATTCCACTGAATTTGTCTTATTCCACAGTTATAGCAAAATATAATCTCCCTTTCAGGAAGAAATATAAAAAAGAGTATTTGTTTACACATTATTATTTTTTAATTGTTTCTAAAATCTAAGACCATTCCAAGAGAAACCATCATTAAATTACAGATAATGTTGTAAAGAGATACCAGGTTAAATTACAGCAACATGATTAGGACATTGCAATTATATACCTTTTTATTAATTCAAAGCTAAGATTAAAGTTAAAGAACAAACAATTGGAAGAGAGAAAATTCAAAGTAAAAATTCCACACATAATTTTAATCTGACCCTGTGTCACTGCCTAGCCCGTGCATCAACACCAGCAATCCCTATATAATCACTGCTCATTCTGCTGAGTCATCATGCCTCATGCAATATAGATCACAAAACCTCAACTATCATATCTGGAGTATGGTAATGATTTACAGAACAAGCATTAACAGTGTTACCTTAATACTGGAACTAAATTATTTTAGTTTCAGTTCATAGTGGAAATAAGATGCCACACAGATATACTCAGATATATCCCACCCCATTAGCACACAGGGTATGTCTACACTGCAATTAAACTCCCAGGGCTGGCCTCTGTCAGCTGACTTGGGCTCACAGGGCTCAAGTGATGGACCTATAAAATTGCACTGTAAATGTTTGGGCTCAGACTAGAACCCGAGCTCTGGGACCCCACAGGGGTCCAAGGAGGGTCTCAGAGCCTGGGCTGCAGCCCATGGCAGAACATCTGCACTGGAGTTTTACAGCCCTGCAGCCTGAGCCTGAGTCAACAGACAAGAGCCAGCCACAGGTGTTTAACTGCAAGGCAGACATACTGACCCAGACACAGGCCACCCTTCACTTCATCCACGCATTGACAGCAAGAAACGTTATCACATCAGTGCATCTTTAGATACACAGACCAGGAATTCCACTGCTCCAAGACTCCAGCCTATCCCATTTACTATGTACTAACTGCATTACTCCTGCACATAACACCCACATATGATTCCAGGTACTAGATCATAAAACAAATAGTTGATGGGGATGGATATAGGGTGGAAATTATGAGATTATATTGATTCATAACCCAGAGTATAAACGGTCCTATTAGTAAGGGACAGAATAAACAAGAACATAGAAATACCTTTCCCCTTTTGCTGGAAGCTGCATAGTTATATTTTCATGTAGATCAATATACCTTGAGGCTTGTCTTGAAAGTAGTTTCTGTTTACAATAGGGCATGAATTTAAACTGCAATAGCTATTCTAAAATAACTCTGTATATTTAAGAATAAGAGTGTCCACACAGAGTTAGTCAGAAATAACTCCACATGTGGATATACCCTTAATTCCTGAGCCACATCATCTCTACAGTACTCCTGTAATGAGTGCAATAAGGATATGCAGTACAGAGAAGGATGTTCTCAAGGATGTTTGGCATTAGTCATAACTTGTTACTGTGTCACAGATTTGGCATGCCAATTAAAATTAAGTACTCACCAATCAATTTAAATCAAAGATAGTTTCTTGTCAGCTGTTATGCTAATCTCTACAGACTAATGAGTTATAATTAATGGTGAACATATGTAGCCAGGATTTCAGTTGCAACTTTGTTCACAGAAGTAACTGAAGTATGACACGTCACAAAATTGCTATTAGCTTTAATGTGTTTCAGACTTGTAATAAAGCAAAGATGTGGTGAGCAATAGAGAGGAATCCTGTTGCTAGGAATTCCCTGCCATATGCTTTCAAAAATATCAGGCAACAAGATGAGCAGCCCCTGCCTCCAACAAAAGAGCCAGATTATTATTTATTTGTATTACCCTAATGCCTACTTGCTCTACTTGTCCAGGACCCTATTGTGCTAGGCACTGTACAAACACAGAACAATAAAAAAGATGGTTCCTGCCCCAAAGATCTTACAATCTATGTATATGACAAGAGACACCAGATAGGGGAGTTCAAGAAAACAATGAGAGAATTATCAGTCAACAGTGGTCTCAGCACACCAGAGGCATAACCATTGTCAAGCTTTTTCTCTCATCACAGCAAAGGACAGTTTTGAGGAAGATTTTTGTAGGAAGACAATGAACTAACTTTACAGATGTTTACCTGAAGTTCCTTCCAGGCATGCAGGGCAGAATGGAAGAATGCAAAGGTACTTGTTTGAAAATGTAACAAATGGGCAATGGAGACTAGCATCATGGGCCAATCAGAGGCGAGCATTTACAGTTCACTAGCAAATGAGTGGTGATGGATAGAGTGTGGATAGACTGTAACAGGCATTGAAAGTGAAAACAAGCATATAAGACATGGGAGATAATTGTCCCACTCTACTCAGCACTGGTAAGACTTCAGCTGGAGTGCTGTATCTAGTTGGGGATACTGCATCTCAAGAAAGATGTGGACAAGCCAGAGGGAGTCCAGAGGAGAGCAACAAAATGATAAAATATTTAGGAAACCTGACCTATGGGGAAAGTTAAAAAACTGGCCATGTTTAGTCTTAAGAAAAGAAAACTGAGGGGTGACCTGAAAATAGTCTTCAAGTACATAAAGGCCTGTTATAAAGAGGACTCTCATCAATTATTCTTCAGGTCTGCTGAAGTTAGGACAAGAAGTAACAGGCTTAATCTTTAGCAAGGGAGATTTAGCTTAGATATTAGGAAAAAGCTTTCTAACTATAAGGGTAGTTAAGTGCTAGAATAGGCTTCCAAAGAATAGGCTCATTTCTGGATGTTTTAAATAAAAGGCTGGACAAACACCTGTCATGGATAGTCTAGATTTATTTAATTCTGCTGCAATTCAGGGAGTTGGACTTGATGACTTCTTGAGATCCCCTCCAGCCCTACATTTCTATGTTGCCATTCTTGAGTTGAGGGTTTTGTTGCTTCTCAGAGGGGCATGGTGCTCCCATGGGCTCCTTCTGTTGAACATGTGCTGTAACCTATTCTGAGGTGCGGAACATCTAGATAGGGCATTACTTCTGATGAAAGCATCAACAACTCCCATGAACTTGAGCCTAGAAAGCCATTGGATTTGGATCTCTTCCCAGCTTTGCCCCTATCAAACCTGAAAATTTCCAGCTGCATGTCATTCACACAGAGGGAAAGTTTGACAGCAAGGAAGGGTGCAATAGAATTGTTCTCATTTTATGGTGGTGTCAGGGCCTTTTTGCCACTGTTATGCTGAGAATGGATTGTACTCCAGGAAGCCCTGAGTTAACATTTTGCTGCTAGTTTGAAGGGAAAGTTGAGATGATTTCCCTGCTAAAAATTATTTATTCTTCACTGTTAAATACATTTCTGAAGAGCAAGTATTTTTGGAATGGACAAGATTGTGCCAAAAAACAAGTGCTTTCAAATGTTTTCACACAGTAGGGATTCACCTCACTCCAACATCTCCTTCAAATTACATCAATTGAACACAGTGAAATACTCTCAGAATACTCAGTATATTTTTCAGGGGCAAAGTACAAATATTTCCAGTGAAGGGAACACAATATAAGTTTGCCAAGTGGTATTGCTTCTTCCATTGCTTATGATTAGGAGAAAACGTTTCTGTTAAGTGTGAAAACAAATTATAACCCATTCATACATCCTAAGATCAGAAGGGATCTTTGTGATTATCTAGTCTGATCTCCTGTATAACACAGGACATAGAAGTTCCCCAAAATAATTCCTAAAGCATATAGTGTAGAAAAACATCCACTCTTTATTTTAAAATGATCAGTAATGGAGAATTCAACACAACCCTGGGTAAATAGTTCCAAAGGTTAATTACAATTGCTGTAAAAAATGTACACCTTATTCCAGTTCACATGCCTCCTTTCTCATAGAGCACAGGGTTTATCCCAGGAAATTTTTCTGTGGGAGCCTGTTATTAAAATAGTTGCAGCACAAGACCCTTTTCTTCATCCTATGTTCCGCTCCCTGCCATGCAGTGGAGAGATTTATCTGGCCGTCATTCTTTATAATTAGCTACTTGAGTTGATAAGAGGAAAGTGTCTTCATTTGACTGCTGTTCCTATTTTTTAATTTCTGCATTGTTTGACAGTAACAAAAATGGAGGTCTGACTACTGAGAGCAGTGAAACAAATTGGTGCTGTGTTCACCCACAGCATCAGTGCACTTGGAAGTCTTTTTCACTTGCTATCATATAGACAAAATGTATGTATTTAGTTTTGCCCAATATGCTTAATACAAGTCAGGACTCTGTTTTGGCTTCTACAGTCAGAGGGAAGATGTGATGCACCAGTGCAGCAATCTTTGCAGGAATTTTAGCTGATGATCAGAATGCTTTTGGGAGCACTGGTGGACCCTACACCAGAATAGGAGATATATCTTATTCTGACGGGATGTAACATTCAGTACTCCCTGCACCAGCCAGTCTCTTCTGGCCAGCGTAAAAAGGACACTGGGCTTGTCTTCATTGCTCATAAAGGGATTTTTTTTTAAACCACAGATTAATTAACACATGAGATATTCTGAGATAAAAAGAAGACAAGAAACTTTAGTTTTACCACAACATAAACAGTTTTTAGCACCCCCACCTAGGGGTTGGCCTTGGTGAGTTTACCTGGGTTTTTTACCTGAGGACAGCTTGTTTAGCCTGAGGTAAAAAACGCTATTTTTAGCAGTGAAGATAGCCCATAAAAATGTATCTGCCACCACTCCTGCCTCGTCTTCTGATATCTATTGCTCATGTCAGCACCCTGAATCCTCTTTCCCAAACCATATATGTCTGGCTACACAGGGTTAATTGGTCTTTTTAAAATAATAAAAGCTGGAAGTTAAATATGGTGAGTAGTTAGGGCCTGAGAATAAAATGTTTATTTCAGTAAAGCCATTTCTTAATTGAAACCAACATTCAATTAAAAGGCACATTCAGTGTACACTTTAGTAAGCCCAGAAAACTTCAGCATGGTTCTATGAAAGACAGAGAAAGCAGTCTGTAGCATAATAGTCTGCCTACATAGAATCTATTCCCAGCTTAATTTTTGATATTACGATTGAATAAAGATATCGATAAGCAGCAGCCTGGACTCTTTTTGTGCTTGTATCACATCAGCCAGAGGCCAGATAATGAAGTTCATTAGAGCTTTATAACTGGAATCTAAGGAGGACCCTGCCTCTCAGGTCTAAGATTGTTTAATCAGGTAGCTAAGGCCTAATGTAGTTATCTCATGTGACAGAAAGAGGTTGGTATAGATTCAGAGATAAATGCTGTGAGAACTAAAAGCCAAAGATAATTAATGTATTATTGGACTGACTGAGCGGTTAATGCACTCTGTACCACCCTCCTGCTAACTCCAGAAGTTTAATATGAAATGCCATTGCTTTATTTTTCCAACAGTAAATAGTCATGTTTTGTGCCAAGCTAGACTGACTCATGGTGACAAAACAGTGCTGGTAGTATTTGGTGTGTGAACACTATTTGGTGTCAGTGCCCAAGTTCTGTTGATTATATAAAGCTAAAGAATAGAAACAATCTATACCATAGAAGTGAAGCTGAAACAGAGAGTCATGTCAGGGCACTGCCTTGTGGCATAACAGGGCAATGCAGGTGCACTGCTCTTAGATCTTTCATCTCCCTCTGAGATCCTTGTAAGACGTTACTCCAAGGCCAGAATACTTTAAAGTAAGATTTTCCCCTTTACAAGATCTCACTTTTTAAGTCTCTTATAGCTACTCAAACTATTTCTTCACCCAAATCTTTCACTTCGATTCTGGATTCACAAAGCACTTCTGGGGTGCTAACTCACATAGTTTTCTGCACCATGGGTCAGGAGCCCCACAGCCCTCATTCTTGGGTCTACAATGATAATTCAGGCCAGCTTCAAGTCTGTCCTTTCCCCCATGGACTGGCAAAAGAAAGCAGACAGAAAAGGAACCCTTCTTCTATCCCCACACACTTAACCTTTCTGGAGGTTTCTATTTTATCTCTAGGCCAGTTACCCTTTGACACAAGCATTTTGGAAAAGAAGTTACCAAACTTCAGAGCCCTCAGTGGTAGTTATCAGGCAACCTACAGTTGCTCTCTCAGTCCCAAGCAGTCAGCTGGTGTTCTCTGGAAAGCTGCTTCCTCCCAGCAGAAACACCACTAGTGTTAAAAATCATCAACTTAGCACCCACTGTAGTTAGTGCAGGCAGGTCAAACATGCACTGGTCTCTTGATAGGTAGATGTGAACATGGGAGAAATGCTTATAATCCATGAGTTCTTTCTCTATACCCAGTCCCAGAGCATGTTAATGCTCTATGCTGAAAATGCCATTGGTTGTAGTCAAACATTACACAATAAGCTGATCCATAGAAACACCGTGTCAATCAGGGCAGTCTCCTAAAATGCCTGATGAACAAAGTAGTGTTCCTCATTCACTTGATGATGGAAATGTATTTATTTAAGAAACAGCAAGTTTCACAGCTTTAAAATGCTCACCTGGATTTAAATACTTCTATGGTGAGTTTCTGTTCTTTAAGGGCCTGATCCAAAGCCCATTGAAGTCATGGGATCTGGCTTTCACACCTGTAAGGGAAAACTAAGAAAACTCCATCAGTTTACTTAGAATAATTAGATTACCTGAAGTACAGTCTTAGTGCAGTATGGGCCACTGAACAAATGCAAAATGGAAAGGCTGCTAACACACAAAGCCTAATCAGCCACAGGGCAGCCTGTCTAATTACACTAATCAAAGCAGCACCAAAAAGTATGTCAAATTTCATATTTTTCAGAGACCAAGGTAGCAGCATTAGACATTCTAGCCAGTAAGAACTAAATCCATGAATCTGTTTTGTGACATACCAGGTTCTTATGTACAGTAGTAAAGAATCTTTCTTTATGTCAGTCTATCTTTTCAGTCCCCACAGCGTACTTCCCTAGCATCCAAGATGATAAAGACAAAATATTCTTTGCATTGGTACAGAACTTATCTGTATCTTGGTTGCTGTTGTAATGTGACAATAATCAATTACTTTAATTAGCTCAAATGATGATTAACCATGAAAACACTGCAAAAGGTTAAAATTTGTGAGATAAGCTTAGATTTAATTGTTCTTCTTCCCCACAGAAAAAAATATTCTGTTGCTGTACTGGTCTAACGTTTTCATTTTCCTAAGAAATAGCCAGTCATCTGCTTTACATTTCATTCTGTGTGTTCATTCATTGTACTATTTTTAATTACAGCATTCAATTCCACAATATTACATCAAAATGAGAGAGAGAGTTGCTGAGGGTATTGGCAAGTAGCCTACTGTGATCAACCCATTTGAACAAATTATATTAAAATTAGAAGGGCCAGAGGATTTTGAAGATGATGTTCCAGGAGGTAAAGTTCTATTTGAAAGAAAGAGAAACAACAGCAACAAAAGCAGTTTATATAATTCTTGTATCCAACCAGCCAAAGAAGTACAAAGAGAAAAAAGGAACAGCATAGATTCAACTCTGCATCTACCTTAAAGGATGATACAATGTGGAAGACGATAGCTTTGTGGATATTTGAGGCATACAGTGGAATAGCAGATTATACAAAGAAGCAGAATTTATCCATTTTTAGTACACGATTTAAGTTAGGAGGGAGAGTGAATTCTCTTGAAAGCAATATGTCAGAATTATGGTCATATTTGAAACCAGGAATTAAAAAGCTGAATGCCCCAAATAAAAAAGTAATGTTAGCTACACTTGACAGCAATGCTGGAAAGGAAAAAATGGAAAAAATAAACTACTCACATGATGTTTGAAATATTAAAAGAACTTGAAAATATATATTTTGTTAGAAATGTGGCTTTTAGGTGGGACAGAAAGTGCTACTGCAAAGAAAGCTGCTGAGTTTTGTACCCGTATATAAGCTGTTACAACCCTGATGGTGAGTCCCACCCCCACTAGACACTCATTAGGCTGCTTTCCTGAGCCCAGTTCTTGTGTGTCTCATGCTCTTGGCTTGCAGTAGCTAGTCAAGCGTTTAGGCACAGTCTTTATGGCTTCAGACCTCCAGGTATACACACAGATGCCGACCTGGGTCTGTTACCCTATGTCTTGGCAGTGGGATCTCTGCAATCCACCCCTCAGATGATCAAATTCCCTCATCAGGTGATCCTGCGCATGGTCATCAACTGCCTGAAATCCAGACTGAAAAAACTTGGTTTCTTGTAGGTTAGCCAATTTGTCTGGAATATCTATTGCATTGGCAGGGCAAAGACATTCAACATTAACAATTTTTTGATTATCCTGTAGCAGCTTCCAGAGAAGCAAACTAGTGTTAAGATAAACCTTGTATTATGAACAAGAACTATGTACAGAAATAAGGTTACCAAACTTGCATTACTCGGTGTAGCTGCAGCCTGTGACTGCCCTGTCTTGGGCTTTTTTTTACCTGCCCCAGCAGGAAATGTGTCACAGGAAACCAAAAACTTCATAAAGAGTTTACAGGAAGAGGACTTATTCTATAGCACATCTTCCCCTTTTTAGATCTCTTTACTGAATTAAAAAATCACTAAGTGATGTTCAGGTTGGAATTCCGGGGTCACATCTATTTTTTACAAGAATTTGCTGTATCATTGGTGGTGCTTCTCCAAATGCCTTTTTGTGTATTGCAGTCAGTGGTTTGGGATAATTTTCAGCTTCGAAGCGACAACCAGAGAGAAAGTAATGAAATCTTGTACAACCATATGCCAGTCCTAGTTTTTCTTAAAGTTTGTGCATACATCTTTTTCTGGGGTCGTCATAGCCCTAGGTGCATATGATACTAGCAACCAGTACATTCCATGTAACAGTACTGCTCCCAGGAATCTGGGGAGAGTTTGATGTCTTTCAGCAAGTCAAAAAATTTAAACACTAGAGCTGATGTAAGAATGCGCTTTAAATCATTGAACTCCCTTTCATGCTCTGGCATCCATGCCCATTCAGTTCCCTTGTGAGGAGATGCCTTAGGTGAATTGTGTGAGCTGTGTAGCTAAGTATGAATTTGCTGATGTAATTCAACATGCCTAGCAACCTTTGAAATCCCTTTTTATCTTCAGATCTCAGTACTGCCTGAATCTTTGATTCATCGAGCAAGATTCTTTTTGAGATTAGTCTCTCTCCCAAGTATGTTATTTCTATTGTTGGGAATTGACACTGGCCTTACTAAATGTAAAGCTATTAGCTCTTGCATTCTCCAGTACTCTCTTCAGTCATTCCTGATGTTCAATGTGGTGTGGTTCAGTGTTCAGTGCTGCCCCAAGTTATGATGTCATTGTACAATTTCACTCCCTCTAGACCCTCTAGCATCTGGCTCATTACATGAGGAAATATTTCTGGAGCCAAACATATGCTGAAAAGTGGTGTTAGGAAGCAGTATATTCCAAATGGGCATTTTGAAAGTGCTGATCTCTGAGCTATCAAAATCCAAGGGGATCTGCCAAAATCCTGCCAGTGTATCTAATTTGCTGAAGAATTTCGCTCCAGCCATTTTAGACATGAGTTCACTTCCAGTGGGCAAGTGATATCTATTTTTATGCTTTTAGTCAGCTCCTTAGGATCCATAAACAGCTGTAGTCCCCCTACTTTTTTCTCTAGTTACTAGGATTGAACCCAACCTGTTGGTTCTTCTGGTCTCCAAATAACATTTGCTGTCATGTTTTGCAGCTCTTTTTCTACCTCCTGTCTTAAGGCTTTTAGAACTTTTCATGTAGTATATACTACAAATTCTGTATCTTCTCTTAACTGTATCTTGTATATTACCGGGAGGCACCCATTTTCAGTAAATTCATCTTTATATAATGCTGTTAATACTTTTATATCTAGTTCTTTGTTGTCTTTCTATGGAATACATCCTCTTAATGAGATTAAGCATCTCACATGTATGTAGGACAAAGACTTCTTGCTTGTCTGTGTATTACCACAAACTCTTAGTTTATCATTTCCCTTTGCATTTAAGTGTCAGTTTGCACTATCCCTGCACTGAAGCTATTGCTCTATTATAATCTTTCAGAAACTTTTAACTCTTCCACTTTTATGTGCTCCTCACATCTCTCTATTTCAGTCTGTCATTACATTTACTTGTCTCCCCAGTGTCTATCTTGTATGCCATATAAGTGCCATATGTGCACATTTTAGTTAGCTAATCGTTTGAGTTTTCAGCCTCTTCTATTGTTATGCTTAAGAACTGATCTCACTCTTCACTTGTGGAATACCTTTCTACACTTAATACCTACCTTCTCCTGCCTTCTCTGCACATTTTAACATAGTGGTTTGGTTTATTACACTTTGAACATATTTGCCCAGCTGATATGCATTTCCTATACTCATGCTGGTTGTCACATCACTGGGATTGTTTCTGGCTTTCCATGTTTCTGTCTTTGGCCAATTTAATTTTTGTGAACTTTGCCTTTGCTGATTCAGCTATAGTACTCACAGTCATGAGCACAGTGCATTTCTCTCAGTTTTTTATTTGTGTTTCTGTTTGTTCTGCTGCTTGGCAAATGCATATTGCCATTTCTAGTGTCAGAGTCATCTTCTTTGGTAACCATTGATGTGCTTTTTTATTTTTACATGCCAGGACAATTTGGTCTTCAGTGAAAGAGTCTTTAAATATATTCTATACTCTTTATATTATTCTTTAAATATACATTCTATTTTCTTTAAATATATTCTATATTCACAGGACTGATTTTTAATTTTAAATCAGTAACAAACTTCACTATTGTTTCACCTTCGTTCAGTATTATCATCCTGAAAACAACATTTTTCCTAAGCACCCAAAGATCCCCAACCACTTCCATTATTTCTGCAAAGTTTCCCTCTCCCTCTTCCCACACCATCAGTGTGGAATGCACTATATACATCTAGTGCTTTTGTGCCTGCCACTGTTAAGAGGAGAGCAATCTTTTGCTCATCCTCCTCCAGTTTATCCGCCCCTGTGGCTTTCATATACCATTCCAACTGCTGTTTGAACTGTTTCCAGGCACATTCAACATTTTCCCCTGATTCTCAGAACAGTTAAGGGAGTTACTTGCAGTTGCACAGGCTCTGTAACAGCCATTGCCAAGTTATCTTTCTCAACGTGGCTTCTAGCACTTTGTGCCTTCTATTGCTGGTGCCATGTAGTATCCTACTGATGAGCAGAGACCAGTCTCAAGATAAAACTTTTATAAGGAACAGGAACTCTCTACAGAAATGAGGTAACAAAACTTTCTGCCACTCTGTGTAGCTGCAGCCTGTGACTGCCCTCCCCTGCCTGGGCTGCTTTATTTCATTCTTCCCCAGCAGTAAATGTTACTCAGGAGGAAACAACAGTCTACATCTGGAGTGTACAGAAAATGTGGCATCTCTGCGACTTGCTGGAGGACTTACTGTATTGCCCAGGTTCCCTTACTCATTCCCCCCTGCAGGCTCCCATGGAGTCCAGACCTCTACACTCTTATCTGCAGAGGAAGCTGCTCTACTAATAGCAGGGGTGGAGTCTGGTCTCTATGGATTCCTCCTGCCCATGCTTTGCCCCTGAACTCCTTCCTCAGTTAACTCTTTTGCTACAGTGTAATGGGAGTGAGGCTGGTGAGGCCTTTGCTACAAGCTCAGTTGCTGAAAGGGAAAAAGCAGATCTACTGTGAAGCACCTGCTATAAGACACTGCCCTGCAGACAGATACTGCCTCACAATCAGCACAGTGCAGCCTCTAGTAGCCAATGGGGGAACTGCAGGTGGCTGAAGCAATAGTCCTAAAATTGAGAGCACCACAGCCACCAGTGGACCCAGTTCATGACACTCATAATAATTTCCTCAGAGGGCAAGGGCTTCTTACACCCTCTCCCATACTCACACAGCAATGAAAGGTCAATCAAAATGGTGCTCAAAGAATGTGAAGAAAAGGAAAGAGAGAAAAATAGGGGCAGAGGGAGTGAGGTTGGAAGAGTTATGACCATTGACTGATGGTATATAGCAGTGGTAGAGGGCCAAATTCTGCTTTCATTTACACTGAGATAAATCCAGATTCACTCCATTTCCATAACTGAAGTTTCTCCAGGTTTACACCGATATAACTGAAAGCAGCATTCAGCCCTATTATATGTCATTAAATGAAAATTATAGTTGGCATGTTGGCTCTAAAATAGAGAATATTTTCTGAGCATAATTGGTTTCACGTCAGTTCCCAAACCTGCACATGAAACATTTCAATTTCTACTCACATGCTCCCACTCTTCCCCTGACCCACCAGAGTTTTGTTTTGTGTTTTTGGATTCAAAACCATGTGAGTTGAAAGTTTCACATGTTGTTGATAGAAAGCCATCAATCAGGCCCATGAACTACAGGATCCAGTCAATTAAAACATTTTGCTTTTGTAATGAAACCTGAATCTAGGCCTGGATTTTGATTTTTATATAATGTAATTCATTTAAAACATTTCAGTAAATATTTCATAACTGGTAAAGCAGCGGGGCAAAATTCATGGATGTCAAAAGTAAACAAGCATAAGAAAGGAAAAAAAATCTGTCCCACTGAGTATTTTATTAATATTCTATAGATTGTTAAAAAAACCATGTTACAAATTTTAATATTAAATCTACATGAATACATCTGCTTTCATTAAATTTTAGGTGACTTAACCAGCATGAAAGCCTCAAGTGTTTTCTTTAGCAAAATCTTTAAATTTATTTGAGCTAACAATTCCCATAGCTACCAACAGCAAAATTATCATTGCTCTTGTGAAGTACATTTCCCATAACACTATTAACTTTAGTATTGGAGGTAATGTTTGCAATTCCGTGATCCTCTCATGTTAAAATGCTGCAGTGAACTAGCACAAACAAAGCAAATATACTTTTGTTTCATTTTGAATCAGACAAGTTCAAATTCCTGCTTAGTGTTTGGATTGAGATACTAGCTGGAATTTTAATGGTACATAAAACTAAAGCTGGTAGAACACTGGGAAAAGATCCATCTGTGTGTGCACATAAATGTGATCATTTGGTGCAAGTGATCAATGTGTCCATAAAGAATGTGTGCAGGTGATCTGCAAATGAAATTTGGCAAATTTGCCTTTATGTACGTATCACTGCAGAGCTGTCAGGATCCCAGATATAATAAGATTTCACAAGGCAATATCCTCACTACAGATGACTACCATAACGCTTCTTTGAGTGAACAGAAATATTGTAACTACATGTATAAAGTGACAAGCATAGTGATGCACTCAGTATATAATTATAATACCTTTAGTGATGCTTTAGAAATGCTGTATATTCACAGCATTACCAAAGTATTACTATCACTTTATAATAATGCCATATGTTCGAAATTTTGACTTTAATATATGGTATTACTCCAGACAGTAATTAATGAGCCATATTGTACTGTTCAGATACAGGTGTTCTGAGCAAGCCTCATTCTTCAAGGCGTAACTTTAATGTTTGTGGAAGACTGGATGCCTCAGGGCTTTGCTAATGACCTTCAGAGCCTTTAGATTGGAGGTCACCAGCGTGAATCCACCCCAACCCATTTTAAAGAGATTAAAACTATTCCCATTTAATGAACATTTGCTCACCCCACATCACCAACTTGCCACCATCCTTTGCACAAATTGGCAGACGCAACAGAAAATCCAAGAATTGCTTGGATCATGGAGGCTGAACTACTCCTGTTACTGCTAAAGGAAGTCCCTCACAGATCAGGGAAACTTGCCCCACAGATCAAGGAAAGTTGCCCTGTTATTGTCCTGTAGATAAATAGAGCATTTGATTGCCTAGATCTACTGCTAGCAAAAGGCAATATCTTGAAAGCTCTGGATAAAGAGCTTACAATAACTAAATTTGTTGTAAAAACTGCAAAAATAGCCCATAGGGCTTAATTCTGCTCAGATATACACCTCATGTACTTCCATTGGCTTTAGAAGGATTGCACAGAATGTCAATCAGCTAAACTTTGACTCAGAGTGTCACTGCCATTGGAGAGAGGACAATGTTAATTTTTGTATTGTTTAAAATGTTTCACTTGATGCCTGCTACTAAAGTGGACGAAGGAGTCAAATTACTTCACTGCTAAGTGATGTTTTTGTAGACTTGGAAAGCATTATCTTTTCTGACAGAAACAATGGTGTAAGAGGAAGGGGGTGAAGGTACTGGTTGTTAATAATGTCAACTAATCTGAGCTGTGGTACCCAGAAAGAAACTGTTTACTTCTACTGCATTTGTGCCTGTGAACATCAGTCACTTACTAAAGTAGTAAACCACAGGGAAAAGATGCAGTTGGGAGGGGCATAAGAGAGCATGCAGGGCTTGGAGGAGGTGGCTGCCGCCCTACCTTGAGTCTGCTCCCTTCCCATTGGCTGGAAATGGGGGAAACAGACTGACCCGTTGGCTCTTGCAGAGCCCTTTCCTTGCCTATTTATGCTGCCTGGGCTTTAAAAGCATCTTTCTGTGGATAGCTCTTCATCCTCCCCTTAGTATAGTGTTGATGCTGTGTTATTTAGGATTCTGTGGGATTCTGAGGAATTGCCCATTTGGAGATCAGAAAGGAATTTTTCCCATTGTACTAAATTGGCAGGTTCCCAAAGAATTCTAATAGATTGGTGAGGCATGATTTCCCTTTACAGAAACCATGTTTATTGTTCCCCAAACAATTGTGTTCATCTCTATGTCTGATAATTCTGTTCTTTTCCATAGTTTCAACCAATTTATCTGCTACTGAAGTTAGGCTTACTGGCCTGTAATTGCTGGGATCACCTCTCAAGCCTTTTAAAAAAATTAGAATCACATTAGCTATCCTCCAGTCATCTGGTACAGGAGCTGAAATTTGATGAATCAGAATGTCTGAGAATGTTAAAATTGGACAGTAACAGACTGCAAATTTCAGTGATGATTGAACCTGGTGATATTCTAAACAAAAAGAACTTTCCATCATTCTTGTAGCAATTTTCATTACTTCACACCAAATCAACAGACATTCTAGGCTTTAGAGTGACACACAGTGACAATCCTTGAATATTATTAAATGGAACTTAATATAGTCACACTGATTGCATTAGCCTAGTCACAGGTAGGCAAATAGTACTTCGCTAGTCATTCAATTTTGTTTCATCTACTGAAGAAATATGCAGAAACAAAAATTTGTTAATGAATATATAGATTCCATTGCAATGGTGATTGAGTCCTAACCTGGCCTCTCTCACACACTGCAAGCACAATTTTCCTATAGGGATGAAAGACAGGACAGCAGAACCAACTGTATCTATCAGCCATTGTACACCACAAAACCAGGGCACAGGAGATGTAGGGATTACAGCAGCCTTGGGGTGTTAGAGGTGGCCACGGAATAACTCCACAGTTCCTTCACAGAAATCAGCCCTCCTGGCACTCTCCCTGCCTCAACACTTGAGGAACCTCCTTGGCACAGAGTTTCCTGTGCTATGCAAAGGGGGCAGGATTGGAGTCCTGCCAACTTTTTCAGTTATAAACATTAGAAACTGTAGAACAGTGTTATTTGGTAATCCTCAGAGAAAAACAAATCAGTGCTGGCAGTTGAATTCTGCTGTCTGTGTTTACACAAAACTATACTACTTGTTTAAAGCATTTAAGCCGCATGCTCACACTGCAATTATGAGCTCAGAACGAGCACTTGTATGTCCTTCATGCAGCACTAGTAAAACGTATAACCTTTTTTGCAGAGTATGATTTTTTATATCTGAAAATGAAACAGCTTCATTAATAGTTTTGAGAGAGGATAACTACTTAATAACCTTTGACTGCCCAGTAAGGTAACCCAATACATATCTGATCCCAACTTTAGTTGGCTCCTGAGCCAAGTTGACATTCAGCACAGTTTAATGGAGTCTATAACAGAGTCATTATTTTTCACCATTTCCTTTTTTCATTTATAACTTTCCACAGTGAACTTTTATCCTCCCCTCCAACTTCCCTCCACACACCAACATTTAAGGCCAAATTCTACTACCCTTATTCATGCTGATTAGTACCTTATTCCACAAGTAGTTGCACTTATTTCTCATTGTACCCTCGGCAGGAAGGGTAAAATAAGTAGACAAACATATTTTACTTGCAATAAATTTTAAAACTTAAATCGTGTCTTTGTTACAAGCCCTGCCTAAAGTCCCTCGGAGATTCACAATCTGCCTGCCAGTTTTTCTCTGCTCCAGGTGTTTACATAGCACAATGTATGTCCCCACAGCATGCTAGCACAGTTACACTGGCCAGTGTACTGGGGGCACAGAGCCCAAGTTCCTCCCATTTCCTGCTCACTTAAACTCATATGCCTGGAGTGGGGGGAGAACATGGCAGCCCCACAGAGGTATCGCTCACCACACACGCAGCTCCCCATGGTATGGGTGGAGAAGGAAGGGCATGTCTTATGTCCCCATACTTCCATACACAGGCATGCTGGATGGACCACAATCTGGCCCCGTGGGCTCAGTTTTAAGTTCAGAGTAAGAAGCCTGCTACATCCTTGAAGGTGCTTCCACTCTGCCATTTTTTGGTGGGGAAGACTGTACCCACAGAGGTACTAGGAAGAAGCTGCCTTTGTTGTCAGCGTTTTCTTTGGCCTCTGTGCAAAAGAAGGAGGCTTCTGTCACTCTCCTTCATCTCTACACTTGCTGAGCATTAGCCCTAAACTAGCACAAATATTAAAATGGGTGAAGATTAGTACTACACCATACTGCTTCAACCTTATGCCTAATGACATGGATGTACGGTTGATTTTGCCATAGAAGGCTTTTAACACATGCTGGGAATCTTAGAAATGTAGGGATGGAAGGGAAATCATGAAGTCCAAGCCCCTGTGCAGAGGCAGGATCAAGTAAACATAGACCATTCCTGGCAGATGTTTGTCCAACCTGTTCTTAAAAACCTCCAGTGATGGGGATTCTACAATCTCCCTTGGAAGCCTATTCCAAGCTTAACTACCCATATAGTTAGAAATATTTTCCTAATATCTAATTTAAATCTCCCTTGCTACAGATTAAGCCCATTGCTTCTTGCCCAACCTTCAGTGGACATGGAGAACAATAGCTCACAGTTCTCTTTATAACAGTACATAATGTATATGAAGACTTCTGAAGTGTTTCATCAATCGTCTTTTCTCAAGGTTCTTTCCCAGGGTTCTTTCACAAACTTCTCAGAGGTCAGGTTTTCTAAAGTTTTTATCAACTTTCCTGAAGTGTGGTACTGACAACTGGATACAGTACTCCAGCTGACACCTTACCTGTGCCAAGTAGAGCAGGACAATTACCTCCTGTGTCTTACATACAATGCTTCTATTAATATAACCCAGAATAATATTTGATTTTTTCACAAGTGCATCACATAGTTGAGTCATTCAATTTGTCATTCGCTATTACTCCCACATCCTCTTTATCAGTACTACAACCTAACCCATTATTCCCCATTTTGTAGTTTTTCATTTGATTTTTTTCCTCCCTAAATAAAATACTTTGCACTTATCTTTATTCAGTTTCATCTTGTTGATTTCAAACCAATTCTCCAATGAATCAGGGTAATTTTGAATTCTAATCCTGCTCTCCAAAATGTTTGCAATGCGTTCCAGCCTGGTATCATCTGCAAATTTTATAAATACACACTCCACTCTACTAGCCACATCATTAATGAAAATATTGACTATTACCAGATCCAGGACTGATCCCTATGGGACCTCACTAGATATGCAATCCCAGTTTTACAGTGAATATGATCTTCAAGAATGACCTTTCAACCAGCTGTGCACTCTTCTAATTTCATGTAGACTGCATTTCCCTAGTTTGTTTATGAAAGTGTCCTTTGGGACTGTGTCAATAGCCTTCCTAAAATCAAGATATTTCATGTCTACTGCTTCCCCCACATCCAAAGGCCAAAGAAGGAAAAGAAGGAAATTAGCTTGGTTTGTCTTGATTTGTTCTTAACAAATCCATTCTGGCTCTTCCTTATAACCCTAATTGCTTCCAAGTGCTTACAAATTGATTATTTAATAATTTGGTCCAATATCTTTCCAGGTTTCTAGGGTCAACTGATTGGTCTCTAATTACCCGTATTCTCTTTGTTCCCCCTTTTAAAGATAGGTACTAATTTTGCCCTTCTCCAGTCCTCTGGGATGTCACATGTCCTCTAGGAGTTCCTGAAATAATTACTAATGGTTCCAAGATTGCTTCAGCTAGTTTCTTAAGTACCCTAGGACAAAATGTCATAAGGACCTGCCAACCTGAATACATCTAACTTATCTAAATATTCTTTAACCTTTTCTTTTCCTATTTTGGTTTGTGTTCCTTTCCCCTTGTTTCTTAATATAACTGTATTGTGTATCTGGTCGCCACTAACCTTTTTTAGTGAACACTGAAGCAAAATTGGCATTAAACACTTCAGTCTTCTTGATGTCATCAGTTATTAGCTCCTCTTCCCTGCTAAGCAGAGGACCTACACTTTCCTTTATCTTCCAATGGTTTTAATTAGTTCTATCCTCCAGCTGGTCTTATATTTCAACATACAGTTTTTGTCTGGAAGTTTGATCAAGATAAATAAGTAGGTCCTAACAGAATGATCCAAGTGCACACTTATCTCTGGGGTTGTTTCTGATGGTCAAGGAAGAAGACATTGGTGATCAAGGCCTAGATCCTCACAGGTATTTAGGCACCTAAATAGCACTCTATGAGTCAGATTTGGCCACTTTTACTCACATCGAGTAGCACCTTACTCCACAAGTGTTCCCAATTATAACTACTCTCCGAGCAAGGTACTACTTCAGATGAGTAAGGGTTGAGAATTAGGTCCTTTGGAATCTATCACCCTTAATTAAACAAACACTACCCTTAACACCATTACCAGATACAGTAAAACCAAAACTCAAAATCTGTGGTTAAAATATGCTCCAAAATAAACTGAGGGCGAAATCCTTGGAAGGGCTGAGAACCTGCAATAGGGCTCCAAAGGGATCTATCCCTGATAGTACAGTTACCACAGAGGTGATGATTTGAGACGGCCCAAATGTGCAGTGTATTAAGGTAGGTACATGGAAACATAACATTGAATTATATTCTGATAATGCTCTGTTTTACAGAACATTCCCAAGAACATCTCTGCCTACAATTATTTAACATCATTAATCTAGGAATTTGGACAGATGTGGATGTTATAAAATGACTCTCAAACTCTGAAGCTATGCCAGTATGTCTTAATGATATTATCAAACAGAAGCCTACAACTTTCTTTGCCATTTAAATGATCTAATACATAATTAAATGCCTGGGGATTTTTTTTAATCCCTTGATTAATTTCCTTTCGAAGGTTAACTTCCCCTCCTTCTTTAGTAAAAATATGCTATATTAAAAAGGAATACAATTCAACTCAACATATAAAGGCTGTCAAAATGAGCTGGTTACCAGTGCTTTATTGCTTACTGAGACCATTTTTGTACGTTACCACAGCTGGAGACTGTATAATTCCAGCATCAAACTAAAAACATTGCACTTTTGTAAAGAATGACGTTACCCAATTTCAAAAGGTGTCTTCTGTTATATTAGAAATTGGTTTTCCTTTATTCTAATGTCACAGAAAAGAGATGGAGTGGAATTCAAGTCAAGCATTAAATCCTTTTATGACTTCTATCTTCAGAAAGTAGTGTTGTGTAGGGGTTAAACCAATAGCCTGGCAATGCTGTGTTTTCCATATCTGCAATGTATATTGCCTGTGTGTACCTGACAGCACTGTCTTTGATTTTATCTGAAAAGTCCTTGCAATAATATACTAGTGAAAAAAATTAAAACATCATGTTAAAACCAGTGTTGGATCAAGACATAGGCACTATGCTCCAGGCGTATGACCTTAGTTTTCGAAGTCACATGAGATCTTAATCCTAGCTTTCATTTAAATAAAATGTTTCTAGCCTTCGTGGTTGTGAAGAAGAGCCCAACTATAACTGCTGCAGCAATTTCTGCCAGGGAGTAAAGAAAGCCCAGAACAACTGGAAAGATATGAACAGCTCCATGTATCTCAACTCTGTCACCTGTCGCTTTTAGGATGCCCTCCAATAACACAGTATTGTTGTGTAACTCTTCCTGCTGCCAATCTATCATGATGCTGTTGCCTCCTCCTCGCTGTCAATCATAAGTAATTATATTATGACTCCCATTATAATAGTATCTATATTTATACTCATGTCAACTTTGTAAGATACGAAAGTGCTGCTATCCCCATTTCACAGATGGCGAACTGAGGCACAGAAAGACTAAGTAACTTATCAGGAAATGTGTAGCAGGGCAGGGAACTGAACCAGGGTCTCCAAAATCCAAGATCAAAGCCCTAATCACTGAACAGTCCTTCATCTCTGTATGAGTGGATGCTGAGTCTTACTTCTCTGGGACAGAACCCAGCTGGCCTGAAGAGATGAGGCTATGGTCCAGAGAGATGGGGAATGATGTGCCTACAAAAGATAAGAAGAGGCAGCTTCTCTTCCCCCACCCAACAGTAGCAGACAACTCTTATGTGCTGTAGCAAAGCAGGGGTGAAACTGAACTATGTGGGTGAAGTTTGAGTTGAGGCATTTCTAGAGCCCCACATTGCCTTAACTCAGCCATGGTTATGATTTTTTCTAGTTGTCCTGAAACGTATCTTTGCTGTTACCTATTTTATCACTACTCATCATCACAAGTAAGGATATGCTCTAGGAATTATTTTGGGGAAGTTCTATGGCCTGTGTTATACAGAGGGACAGATTAGATGTTCACAATGGTTCCTTCTGAGCTTGGAATCTATTAAACAAGGTGTCATGCTGGCATCCATGGACAAAATCATGTGTCATTCAGAGAAGGTTATGGGATTACACGACGAAGAAATAAAATAAAAAGAAAAGCCCCTATCTTTGATAAAGCTTTGCCTGTTTTGTCTTTCATTTAGGATTACCGAGTGAATATCTTTCTTCGTCAGAGTTGGAATGATCCACGCCTTGCGTACAGCGAATATCCAGATGACTCTTTGGATTTAGATCCTTCTATGTTGGATTCTATTTGGAAACCCGATTTGTTCTTTGCTAACGAAAAAGGTGCCAACTTTCATGAAGTTACGACAGACAACAAGTTGTTACGAATTTTCAAAAATGGAAATGTTCTTTATTCTATCAGGTAGGTCTCTGAAAAAAGAAATCTTTTTTAACTATCCATTTTGTGAGGCTACAGGTTTTTAACAGGCAGGGAAACTTGGAACCAGATATCTCCAATTGTTATTTATGCAGAACTATCAGTGAAGTAAATGTGAGTTCTGAGTGCTGAATTGGTATTACAGCACACATAGGCCTCAACATGTGTCAGGGCCCCATCCATAATGGGCACTTCACTTGCACACAGTAAGAAGTCATCCCCGCCCTAGAGCTTATGATCGAAATAGACAAGACAAAACGTGGAGAAAATAAAGTGTTGTTATCCCCATTTTACAGGTAAGGAACTGACTCTCAGAGAGGCTAAGTGACTTGCTCAAGGGCACACAGGAAGGTTTTGGCAGAGCCAGGGACAAAATGCAGATCTCCTGAGCATTAGTATTTGGACCGGTTCAAGTTCAATGGGTTCAGGTTCTAGCCTTCAATCTAAATGTTTTTCCATGTCTACAAATATTCAGGAGACCAGAGGTAATGCTATTCACATAGTCCTATCACCACAATCATTTCCACTCACAATAGGTTCCAACAGCTAACTCTGCCTCCCAACCCTCAAGACTCCCCTCAGAAAAAGCTTTACCTATGGTGCCTTTGGAAGGAACAATGTCACAACAGCTCAGTCCAGTTTCCTGCTGGGGTTTGGTGCTCCCTCTTTGGGGAACACAGGAACACTAGGTGATGTCTCCTCTTTGGAGCCTACCCAGAAATACTAGATTTAACAGCTCTTAAATGTGGAAACCAGAAACTGTTTAACACATCATTAGCCACACAGGACTCAAAGAGCTGCTCACTTGTTACTGGGAAGGGAAAGCACATCAGAGATAGAATTATTAACTTTTTTTACATTTTGTGAAACTTTTCTTAAATTGTATCTACCTCATACATAAAAAAAAATATTGAACAAATCAATTACACTGATGATTACCGCCTTGCCTCTCTTCCCCTCTTAAATTATCTTTGAAGCTTTCATAAAATGTATGTCATTGGTTTAAGCTCTAATACTTCTCAGTGTATGAGAAGTAGAATGTAATAGAAATTGAGGTTGGGGAAGATAGTAGTAATCAGAAAGGAGGAATTTCAGTCTCCCATGTGGTATTTCACAAATTGGGACTAGAAATCAATAATAGAGCATTTCAGTAGTGAAGTTCTAGGGCCTGATTTTCCTTTGCTTTATACTCCAGTTTTACACCAGTCACCACTTTACACTCTTACCAGTGTCCTGAAAAATCCAGTCTGCATGATAGATTTGTGTGTAAAATACATCTGTCACCATTGCCATATGTAACAGGAATTCAATATTGCATTAAGCCAGCCAAAATTTTGATCAACTGCACTTTCAACTCATTTTTCAACATTCACTCTGTTTTATGATAGTACATTTGAGAGCAAAATGTGCTTTCTTTGAACTGGGTGTTTCACCTGCCATGCTTTGAGGGTATTGCATTCTGATGGGGGTTCTTTTGATCTTGATAAAAAAAAAGAGTCTGCATATTAACTAATGCATTAGAAGACTGAACAAAATGCTGTTTTTATGTTTGGGTGCAGTACTGGGGGAAAAGTGCTCAAGAGGAGTGCCTGTCTACTTTTTCCACCAGCACTTAATGTCCCAAGGAGGTTTGGTCTGCCAGTCTGTGGAAACAGGCAGGGCCTTCCCATCCCATTCTCTTGCATGCATTTTTCCATTGACAGCGGGCTGTAAGAGGGCCCAAAATACTCCCATTTTGGAGCTGTGTGAACTGTCCCCAGATTCTCTGACTCATCCTGACATGCACTGGCAAGATGGCTCTTGGAATATGTTCAGATATCATCATTCTGAATCACTTTGGCCTCCTCCCGGCAGATTGGCAAGGGCAAGAGTTGGATCTAAGGCCCAAATCTAATCCCATTGAAATAACTGGAATATTAGCTAATGACTTCAGTGAGATTTGGTCTAAAGTCAGTCTTGTCTGGATCATGTGGAATGGTGTAGTTTGAGTGCACATGAAAAAGTATGAAACATTATTGTACTAAAGGTGTAAAACCACCCATTGTGCGCCGAGCAGATTCCAAGTAGTTCACACAGTTCTTGTGGTGCAAGGGTAATCTCAGTGATTAGTCCACCATAATTTAATTGCCAAAATATTTCAACAGGAATATCAAAGCCAATATATGAAAGACTCAAAATCGTATAGTCAGCATGTAGAGTAGTCATCTGAATTTGAGTTCATCTTGCATTTGATGAACATAGACAAGGTAATTCCAAAAGAACTGTCATTCAAAAAAAGAATGTTCAAAACTCAAAGTGCCATGGCTATGCTGATCTAACTCCCAGTGTAGCTGCTGCTATGTTGATGGAAGAATGCTTCATCAACCCAACTATCATTGCTCAGGGAGGTAGAATTCCTTCAGTGACAGAAAAGCTCTTACGTTGCTGTTGTCTGTCTCCACACTACAAGCATAGCTACAGCACTGTAGCTGTACTACTATCACAATCATACTGTAGAAATGGCCTCACTCTGGTATAATTACTGTGCGCCTGGAATAAGAGAGTTATTACTATACTTTGTGTAAGGGTCAAGACGTCCTAGAAGAAACTCTCTTAAATGACATTTTCTCTTGACTGAGTGAAACCAACCTTTGATCCCAATGAAGTTAAAAAATGTTGATTATATTTCATTCTAATTCAAGGTTCTTTAATACTAAACTTTAAATTAGCAATTATGTCAAATCAGCAGAATAACACAGGGCTCTCTTTAAAAAGCAGCAATATTGTTGTCAATTCCAGAGGGATAGCCCTGTTAGTCTGTATGCAGCCTCTCACAAAGTGGGGTGCAGCCCACGAAAGCTTATACCTGCAGAAATTTGTTAGTCTTTAAAGTGCTACAGGACTCTCATTTTTAATATTGTTGATGTATTTATTTAATTATTCCCACTTGATTAAATATAATATCACTACTCATAGAATCAGTCAGAATACTTTATACTCACATTTTGATCACTGAATTCAATATTTCTGCAAGTTGTATCTTTGTAACCATTTATAACTGATAAATTAGATTGTATTCTAAAAAGCTGCCTATTAGTCTGTGGCCTATTACCCCCCAAGAAAGAAGTGAAAACCTAGTTCCAGGAAACACTACAGATTAGATTGGATAAAGCAAGATTTACAGTACTATCAGGGGGAGGAGAAAGGAGGGGGTAGAATTCCTGCATTAGCAAGAAAGGTCTACATTACCAAATAAGCCTTTATTCTTTTTTTGGTTAGGCCCCCAATTCAGCAGAGTATTTAAGCAAATATTTAACTTTTAAACATGTGCTTTAATTCCATTGAAATCAACTGAGGCATCTTTACACTGTGCATTTCATTTTATGATCTTTTTATACTTCCAGAATGGTGTAAAGAGACAGAAGAGCAAATAAGAAGCAGGCCCATTGACTTGTTTGGGACTTAAACACATGCTTAAGTCCTTTGCTGAACAAGGCTTCATATGATAGAGCTTTATTGTACTTTATCGCACTACCAATGCAGGAGGTGGTAAGGAATTGCACCACGTCAGTGGGAACAGCAGACCCAGTCTGCCTCCAGAGTTCCCAACACTCCAGGGTAGCCTGCCCAGAAGATGCTGCATTTGCTACCTTCGGTGGCTGGCTAGATGTATTGGCCAGCGTGGGTGAAGGTTGGAATAAGGCTCTATCTTTCCCTGCCCCTTTTGAGCATCTGTGTCTCAAGAGATGCTATTAGGGAACAATCCCTGGGCACATTTCTGACTGACTCCTGCATAGGAGGTGCATAGGGAAGGAAGCATCCTTGTAAGTCTACTACTCACCCACACAAAGCCTAGTCAAAGCCCAGTCCATCTTATATAATTTTAAACAGTATGCTGTTAACGAAACGACTTATATCTGCACACACACAAAAACCCTGAGAGGCCAATAAAATGTCTCCATGATATGATTCACAGTAGGAACTCTGACCTGTTTTCTATCTCTGTGCATCTCTTTTTTCTTACCTCTCTAGCAAGTATAACACTAAATATAAATTATGGTGTTATTTTAATATTTAAAAATAAGTTTAGTGCCTATAATACTGCAACATGGTTTACTATAAATATTACAGTTAGCACAAAATGCAGGTGGTTTGTTCAGTTTAAAATAACAGACATATTTCTTTGGTATAACTGACGCCTGAAACATCACCTTTAACACATTCATAGTGGGAATTTAACTGTATTATTTTTTAGGATACAAAAGCTTATATTACTTTGCCAGCATGATTTCCACCTGGCATCTGTTATGTAATTCCTGTAGGGGGTAGTATTTTGGTAAATCATATGCCAAGGATTTGAAATACTGTAATATCTTTGTACTTTTATAGTAATGTAAAAATGTCACAGCATTTCTGTACAATTCCCACTGAGTTAGAAAATATGGCTAAAAAAACTAATATTTTCTGATAATTTTAGGTTGACTCTCAGTATTTTTATCACCATACGAAGCAGGATTCTTACAAGAGAGTCAGAAAGGTTCAGTTCTTTTCACAGAGTGTTACCTGAGTTATTTTCAAATACTACCACCAACTGGTGTGTTAACACTTCTGTTGTGTGTCTCTGGGGTATTTTGAGTTATATTTTAATAATTGTTTTCTATTCTTTCAGATTGACTTTAATACTGTCCTGCCCAATGGATCTCAAAAATTTTCCAATGGATGTACAAACATGTATAATGCAGCTGGAAAGTTGTAAGTGTGAACAAAGTATTCTTCTATAATTAACAGTATAAAGATAACAACACGTGCTGGGAGAGAAAAGGTGGTAATATAGAGAATTCTGCCTTTTTCTAAAACAAGCATGTTTTCTTAGGTTTCTGTACAATTCAAGCCTTACCATACAATATAAGCACTGCATGAATCCAAAAAACTGCTTAAGGGCCAGAGTCTGTCATCCTTACATTGGGTAGTATTATGCAGATAAATATGTATGAGTAAGGGTTACAGATTCTGGCCCATAATTTGTGAAGTATTGTTTATTTTGAGAGTTTTGTGGAATTATTTCAGAATAGTTCCATAATTCTAAAGTCATTTATTAGATAAGCTTTGATGAGTACTTCCAGCTTCATGAATTCAGCCGGATTTCAGCATGCCTGCATTTCATTATTATAGTTTTCAGTGTTTAGCATGCCTATGCAGTATTTTTTCCTAGAATTCTGTTCCCTTTTTAAAAATGTAATATTATATGTTGGTGGAAATTCTCACCTCTATTACACAAAATGACAGTAACATCAGAATATGGCCCCTTGTGTACAAAGGACCCTTTCCTAAAGTCTTTTCTCAGAGTTGGCAGGGAAAAGGTGGTACCCCTGCAAAATAAAGTGAGGGACTAGTCTACACACTCTGTAAGCATCCTGAAATCCATATGGACCCAGAAAGAGAAAAAAAGGGTCAAGAGTCATCCATATAAAGGCCCTGCTTCTCTGCTCTGGCCCAGCTCTGTATCTATCCCCATTGGACTCCCATGTCTGTGACTTCTCTTGGGACTATCCTAAAAGGAGGATTTTCCCAGCATAGAGAAGAGCCATGGAAAGGAAATACATCCTTTGGTGTATTTATGGTGGAATTTCCATTTGGTAAAGATAGAATAATATGCACCCTCCACTTACTCCTCCCTCCACCCACCCACCTTCTCAACTGATGCAACTCCTTGAATCCTGGAATATCCTCCATAGGGTCCCTTGAAAAGGCAGCATTTTGAGCCCTCTTTGTACAGAGTGGCAGAGATCTACATATGGAAGGGACCAGCCAGGTAGAAATCTGTTGAACATAAATATGACCCTTGGTCTTTACCAAGCCCAGACTTCTAGTGACATCAAAGGACTGTATAATGAAGACTCACTGACTGGACTTAATGGAATTTGTAACCAGCTTTCCATTTAATGTAGCCAACAAAAACAGTAAGGAAAGAAAGGTCTAGTGGTATTAAGTTTTCCAATTTAAAACATTAAAATCTATACAGAGAGTGAAGCTTTCCCGTAATAAATGTGGATTTATGTTATAACAATTACACACGAGAAAAAACAAGAATACTAGTCTAGGTAATTTAAATGCGATCTTTGTTAGGCCTCCATTTGAGGCACACATCTCCTTAACTGGAAAAAGATTTATGACTTCAGATTAAGGGAACAGCTCACTAACTCAAATGTACTTCGAGACTGAACACCACTCATGTGAAGCAAAAATAACGCTTGTTAACTCAACTCCCTATGCACTATACGTAATATCTATCTTTAAATGCCCACTAAAACAAAATGCAAGATGAATATGTAGGAGCGTTGTTTCTTTCCATAATCTAAGATGTGCCCATGCTAGTTTTTTTTAAATAAAATATCCAGATGACTCCCCCGTAGATAAATAAATGGAGGGGAGTTGTGGTCACAAAACTCCCTCCTGCTGTGAGGGAAAGGGTTCAGCCACCCTGATGGAACTATCCCTGACTAAGCTTCATGCCCTGCAGATGGTACTCTAATATCCAGGGATCTCAGCCAGTGTACAGTTGGTGTGGAGGCACAGGGCATCCACACAGATGGACTGGACCTCTTCATGTCCCTGCCATGTTTAAGGATGGCCTTTTCTGCAAAGGGAACAAACCCTACCCCTACTATGGGATGATTTGGATATGATGTCTGGAAGGGAGTTCATGCCCCACATCCCCTTCCTGATAAATATATATCTTATAATATCCTCTTTGCTTTATATTTTTTGCATGAGATAAAAATTTTCATAAGTAAAAGTATAAATGAGATTCCTGTATCTAGAATGTGCTTACAGGATTATTTGGAACATTAAAAGACAAAAGAGGAATAGATGACTAACTTGATGGATGAGTTTCTTACAGTGTTTTAGAACCGTGTGTATGCTGAATGGTTGAAAGAGGCATCATTAACTTTTTTTTTTATTGGAACAAGGAGGGGCAGTGGGAAAGGTGAACAAACATCAGTGGGAGATGATTCAACACCACTGTACTTGTCAAATTTATTTGCTCTATGATTTTATTATTGGCTTTTAAAAAATGAATTGCAAGGTGATTTTGAAAATTAGTCCTGTCTTTCATTACAATGAGTGGATGGTAATATTTTCAAGTGGCCTTTTAATGTCAGCTTAATGGTGGAGTCTAACAGGAATTTTCCTGACAGAAATACAATGGCAATCTCGGTTACTTGTTCCAAAGGTCAAGGCACTTTAGGTCATTTTCATAATCAGTGTTTAAACAGAACTCTCCATTAAGCTCAATGGGAAATCTTTTTAATAACTCATGCCATGATCTGGCTCTTTATAATTAAGTGTAACTACAGCAAAGGTAACCTGAGGCAATTATATTGGAGTGCATATATATGCCAAATACATTTGCTGTATATAGTAATGTTTCTACAAAGCAAACAAAAAAAAATCACATTTGACTGAACAAACAGAAGATATCATTTAAAATATCTTTTTGCATTCAGAAAGTTATGAACTTCAACATGAAATCTTGAAATGTTTACTTGTTTTTAAAATGTAATAAAACCCTTTCTATATTTTCCTCTCCTTTTGATCATAGTAAGCACAGATAATATAAAAGCTGAACATTCTTATGCAACAGAAGAGACTCTGATTTGTTTTACAGAAACCTTGCAGGAGCTCACAAATTCTCACAAACTGCACCATAGGGAACCAACACTTATTAGCTGAATAGCATTATAGATGTTCTACTGTATTTTCCAGCAGAACATTTTGCACTGAAGTCTTCACTTTAATCATCCATTCCAGTGGGAGTAAATTCCCTGTTGCACAATCACATGACAAAGAGATGATATTTATAAAGGCAAACTGATACAAAAATAAAAAGAATTTTTCTGTTGTAAATACAGTTTTCCAGTCACAGCAGTAAATGCTGTATAACCTTATTCAGTAAGGGCTATATTATAGCTCTTACCTGTTTGCACAAGGAAGTCAAGGGATATAACTCTTGCACTGCCCCCCTTATAGAGCAGTGTTCATGTCAGGGCAGCTCGAGATTGCCTCTGATAATTTTATTTCTGTTCTATTTGAATAATACATAGAATAATGGCAGATAGAAATATCTTATCCTTGTGGCATCTCTTCTCAACACAAGATTTTCCCCTTAATATAGCTTCTTGTGTCTCTCCCTTGTTAAATTAATCTTTTATTGTACTTTGCTGCATTCCATTTATTCATATATTAATGTTCTTTGGAGGGAGGAAAAAAGACACCTTGCTTAAATTGTTTTATGAGTTTCTGTGAAATGTAATACTCCTAGAATCTTAAACAATAACTAAAGGAAGCTACTGGCTCAGGTAAAGATTAATCCTGTTAAAAAGGGAGAACTTGACCATGAAACACAAATAAATGTAAAGTGTGAAAATACCTCCATATTAGATTATTTTAATTAATATATTCCTTTAATGTTTAAATTGAATAATTTTCCCCGTTTCTAGCTCCTTAATTACTCAATCTTTATAGGCAACGAAGGATAAACCTCTCCACCATGTACACTTTTAAGGGAAGATGTTCCCATTCAGATGGGCATGCAAAGAAGTTCTCATATGCAGAGAATTCCCTTCTTGCTCTAAAAGTTCAGCTGTTTGAGCAGCATAATTTCTTTCCTCCCTTGAGCCCTGTGACGGGCACTCCATGGATCCAGACATCAGAAAGGTGGAGGAGACAGATTGTACAGACAAGGAGAAGAGTGGTCAGGTCAAGGATAGGGCTCGGATGGGATGGAATGGGCATATTATTTCTCCACCACCAGCCATACAGAGCTGATAATACATTCTGAGAATACATTGTCTTTCCAATTGAATTCCCACCTTAAAGGCCCCAGAAGCACCTGTGCACAGGAAAAAGGGCCACAATGGGGGCCAGAGTAGCGATGGTCAAAATGATGGTATTTCTTACCTTATCTGGGTGCCTGCCATAGAGGATTGTTTGGATTCATCAGCAAACCGAGATTATTCTTGAGGACCTTCATGTGCCTGTAATGTGGAGTGAAGAAACTATCTCCCGCACCTTTCTGAGATATAACAGTGGTGAGGAACTTTATGAGAAAGATTTACTCCCTATGGACCCCTTTACTGTGAAAGGGGGAGATCCAGGCTGATGTGTTTTAGTTACAAGTATTTGTAAAGGAATGCTTCAGATATACATTTATACCTCAGTATACAGAGGCAACAGGACTGCAGAGAGGAGAATGCTTATCAGAAGTTCCCATCCAGTGCAGAAAGGTCTCTCAAAAGGAAAAAAGGGTGGCACCAAATCCATGGCTAGTGCTTGAGCCCAAAGAAGCTCTTCCACATTAACACCACACAGTTGACATGGGGTTGTTATGTTTTAGGCATGTGAGGACAGAGCTACAGAGCAATTTCTCTTATTGCTATGTGCTCCTCCAACCCCAACAACATACTCACATGGGATTCACAAAGATCACAAAGGTCACAAAGATCCAGATCATATAGGGGGAAAGGTGGGAGCTATGGCCTCACTTCCTCTGAGGATTTTAGCACTGCTAATAGCCATGCTGTGACTTTCCCTCTAGCATTCCAGGAGTACAAGAGCTGGGATTGTGGTGTTGCAGACAGAAGAGTCAGCTTTAATTTTGAACCAAACACTCAAAATAATACTATACTACATACAAATATTGTTCTTCCTTTTCATTCAGATTGATGCCTACACTGCTTAGCCTTTGAGTAATTACCAGTGCTTTTTAACAGAAATAAATTCATCCTCTGGGAGGGTATATAAAGTTGCTTGCATCAAATATCAACACAAAAATGTAAATTATATCTTTATGTTCTTTCAAAGGCAAAATTCTCCATGGACTCATGTTGTAAGTTGTTTGTTCATTTCAATTTTTTTGGTTGGTTGCGGGTTTTTGTTGTTATTTTTACCACAGTCTGAATGTTTATTGAGTGTATTGCATTGTATTGACTTACAGACATCCCATGGCTATCAATGGTAGTTCTTTGTGACTTTTAGCTCCCCTACACTGAGGAGAATTTTGCCCTTCACTTGAGTATTTTGAAGGGAACACCTCTGACTTTTTAAGTCACAATCTGAAGCACTTGTCACTATTTGAGCCTCTTTCATTTATTCAGCTTGAAAATTAGTAAAGCATTTGCTAACTATGGAATCATCCATGAAAATTAACTTTAAAACATTTTCTATGAACAGGTTACAGATTTTTTTTTCAAGAAACAGACTTAGGAAAATTTTAGTTGCGCACACTAAAGCAGAGTGTTCAGTCAGTTAAAATATATGGAAAAAAAAGAGTGTTGGGGAGAATTTATTTGTGATAATCCTCAAAAATAAGAGCTAACTGACTTGTTAAATTAAACAATTAATCTAGCAACACCCTGTGCTTGCTTAAATATTTAAAGTGGTATGTTAAAATGATGTGTCTTCCTCAAACACAAATGAATCTGCTTTCCCATCAGTCATGCATGTAACTTAGACACATTGTTAGATATGTTTAGGGTGTTAACACATTCTAAACTTCCTCTGCCTTATTTCCTGATCTGATATTCTTTATGTAAATTGCTATAAATAATTCCCACATGGATTTAAGCAACTCTCATGGTGGAAATATTTGTTTCTTTTAGAATACAAATATTTGCCACCTTTTAAATGTGATTATTGTGTAGGAGAGATAAGACATGCAAATTATATTAAAGTATTTCTGATGTATTGTAAATTAGGAAAATCTGAAATTCATTTTAGCTTTTAATCAGTAAAAGTTATTATATAAATAAAGGAAGCCCATTTGGGAGCATATATTATGGTGAGGAGAGACAAGCATGACATTGTTGTTGCACCTTTGGCCTGAGGGGTTAATCAATATTCAGGGCCATGAAGAGTAGGAAGAGAAACTGTTAATATGAGGCAGGTATTTCTTTCGTGTAATCATGTTTATTTACAAAGAATGTAGACAATGTCCTGTTTACCTGAGCACAGTAAAAACAAACAGCGTGTAGTTTTCCTTGCTCAGAAATCCCCCAGCCTCTCCAAAGAGTTCTGTGCTCATCTCTCAGCCTCTTCTCAAGGTTTCTTCTCCAGGCTTTCTCCTCTTAACACCCACAGCCTGAAAATCATACTCCTAACCCCTGCATTTGCAGTCAGGGATATCCCTGTTAAACTGCCAGGAATACTGTAGTTCCATTCAAGTCTAGCCATGTGGGATAGAGAATAGCCTACATTGTTTCCAGCAATCTTGCTACATAAAAGGGGCTTAATGTTTCTTCCTTTGAGTTTGAAAGAGAGCTTTAACAAGGTCTGTGATTGTCTTTGGGTCAAAGATTCACTTGATGAAAGCTATTAGGACCTTCCAGCATAACAAATGTATTTGAGTTACTTCCCCCTATTTCTTAAAACCAACAATAAATATGATATTTGGCAAATTAGCACACCAAAAAAGGAAGTGAAGATATGCAGTGGCAGAATGCTGCAGTACAGGAGAAGTAGATACATGTATGGTTTGCAGATCTTTGTCCCCTAAAGCTGGAATGAAACAACATTGAGGTAGCATGCTTAGTCTCCATAAGGAATAAGGAAACCAGGTCCTTAAGCCTTGATTCAAAGCCCACTGAAGTCTATGGAAAGACTTCTATTGACTTCAATGGGTTTTCAATCAGGCTCTTACTGTCCTCCAGAAACAATCCATAACAATGGTATGATCTCCAAAAGATAATTGTTCAACTTGTCCACCCAGTCACAAATAAGACAGTGTCTTGGAAGCTTCAAGAGAACTATGAAATGTAATGAGTAAATGTGTGTGTGTGTGTATACAAGGTGGAAGGAGGTGAAATTTCCCTGGAGGAAGTGAGTAAAACTCAAAATTCAGCAATGCATCAGTTATAGATCTCTTTAAAAAAAATGCCAAAAGGGAGGATGGAGAACCAATGTATTTTTGACCAGATATCAAAGTGGGAGATAAAGTTGGTGGAACAAGCATTAATGCCTGTCAACTTTACCTTTTCTGGAGACAGTAAAACAAGTATAACAGCCTAGCTCCTGGAGAAATGTTTGTAGGTGTTACATTGAGCCTGAAGAACAGTGTGGAAGTGGGTCACTGCAGTGCCACTGGGATGTGGGAATTGTTTTTCTTTCAGATACTTAGGCTCAGATGCCTACTTTTACCGACTGTCCGATCCGCAAGTTCGTGTATGTTCAGGAGCTTCTCAAGGTCCCTTCTAGAGCTGGGTAAAAATTGGTTCTCTCATTTGTCACACATTCTTGAGAGTTCCAAAATTTTCCTTTACAGCACTGGGATAAACATGAACCACCCCAGTATAGTCAATAGCCCAGTGGTTACTGCTCTCACCAAGGCACTGCATAATTCAGATAAGGACTTGAACATAGTCCCCCCACATCCCAGACCAGTGTGTCCTAACCACTGAGCTGTTGGCTATCCTGGGGGTCAGGGTGTATGTGTGCATGTGTGTGTGAGAGAGAGAGAGAGCGCGCGAGAAAGAGAGAGAGAAAATAAAATCTTCAAAACAAAACTCCAAAATTACAGTCACAATCAGGACAAATCACAATTACAAAAAGAGATCACCCAAACCCACCCCAGTCCAGACTCCTTTTACTGAAAACTGAAAGGTCAATTTGATATCCTACCCCCACCCCCATTGCAACCACCACTCCACCAAATTCACTTGTTTTTTCTCTGCCATTGCCAGCAATCAAAGGAGTGCACAAATAGCATGAGCTAGAGTTTCAGGTGAGTCATTCTGTGCCTAAACTCAGGCTGAGCAGCAGCTCTGCTACAGAGAGTATAAAATCACTGTGTAATAACTGCCAACTTCTCAAAGAAAACATGCAACAAACATCTGACCTTCCTAATCGAGGAAGATGCTGAATCCTTCGGTGTGTGAAAACATCCAAAAGCCCATTGTGCATAACTCTAGCCACACAACAGTGGGATTTGCAGCTTTGAGAGCATCAGCTCCCAGCTGTGGATGATAAAGGAGCAGAATAATCAAATGTGTTCCATTGTCTTCTCTAATCCTTCCTGGGAGCAGCCTTTATCTGTGTTTCCCTTGTACGTTAACTCTGACATATGAAATACCATGAAATACCTGCCCCTGCATATCCCTATGAATGAAGGGAACTCTGTTATTTCAAAGGTACAGAAATCATTCACTGAGACTATCTTCCGGACAATTCAGTACTGCCAAGTGGCATTCTGGAAAATGTTCCTTAAGCACCCTCTGGCATAGTGGTTTCCTAAACTGCAGGCCACCATGCTGGCATGCTGTTGCCTGAATTTGCGTAGCACTTCCATTAAGATGGAAGAGGGAGACTGCAGGACTGTTGCAGGAAAAAACACCTTTTTCAAGGGCTGCATCTCTTCTCCCTCCCCCCACCCCAGTTACCCAATTTCTTCCTCTGTGACATTTCCCACAAATACTGGAAAATAAGTGACTATCCGCTACCTCAGCTGTGAGAATCCTATGAAAATGTAAAAAACAAAAACACAATCATCAAGAAATCTTCAGGGTATACCATCCTCTACTCCTTTTTTAACTGGTAAGTAGAATATGCTGCTCTTCACTCGGTTACATTTATAGCCCCAGAGCATCTGAAATAATAACTTTGTCAATTTGAGCAACAATTTTCTAAGGCTGGCTACACAAAGCAATGTAAATGCAAAGATGTAATAGGAATGCTTTAGTTAACATTACCCTTTCTGTGAACATCACGGTCCATCTCTTTCATCTCATCACCTTAACCTGGCAGGAGCAAACCATTTCTCCCAGTTCAACTTGGCTACTGAACCACTAGTGAAGGTTTGGCCCAAAATTTCTATAACCCCAGGAGGGTCCATAATTTGAAACCCCTCTGGAAGAGCAAAAGAGCACTTTGACATCCACACCCACAAAGACTTGCTCTTCTTCATGATCATCACTACTCCAGCTGCAACTGCAAAATGATTAAGATGTCAAAAAAGTCCATATCTTTTGTACTGCCTAGCACCACTGTGACATCATCCACATGGGTAAAAATTGTCTTTGACCGTAAAATTCCTCTCCCCCTTAATCTGGGAATTTAAGACCTGAAATTCCCTTATATCACAGACTGCCTGCAGTAAAGGGCCCCCCCCAAAAAAAAAAGAATATAACAAGGGACTCAAGGGACAATCTTGCCTTATCCCAGAACGTATCTGTATAGCCTTTCTCCTTCATCCATTTGCTAAAGGGATACACAGTGCATGAAATCTGTACAAAATTTGTAGCCCACTTAATAAACTGTAGGGAACACCATACTGAGACAAGACCATTCATAAAAGTAAGTCAGTTGCAGTCTTTCAAAAGCTTTGGCCTGATCCCAGGCCAAAACATAACCCTACCTTTTCCCCTTCACCATGCTCACCCATTTTCAAATACTTCCCATGAATTACACAATGTGTTTGCCATTGTATGATCTTCAACTGCATTAAAACTGAATCTTGCCCATTCTCCCATTGACTTCCAGTTGAGGCTTAGTAATACAATGGATGGTGTAACTTCATTGACCTATTTATTAAGCATATTCAGACTTTGTATGCAGTGACAGTGTAGCAGAAAAATTAGGTATTTTATCAAGAGGTGGATTTGGAATAGAAACACAGTATGTGTGAATTGATTATCGATAGATGCTATCAGCAGATCATTTCTTGTCATCCTATCTCTGGCAGTCTGCTAATAGTCCTGCTGTGGTGTCCCCTCGGACTTATCAACATTAGACTTTTTTTTTTGCCAGAAATTTCCCATTGGTGGTACCAATTACAAGAGCCCTAGTATGGACAAGCCACTTGTGGTCACTGACATTTTAGTCACTCTATCCTCCTGACTGTCTCTAATCAGATTTAGATGACATGGTAGTTAACACTCCTGAGCGACTGAAATGCTGGCTACCCTAGCCTCCCATCATTAAAAGCTGAAAGTGGTGCACAGTAGTTGGAAAGTTTTAGCAAGAAGTCCTATTTAACCATCATCCTCGCAGTCTTCTCCCACACTACTTTTCATGCTGATTTCCATTTTCTCTTTTTTACCTGGAACTCCATGTTACCAAAGGTGACCAAACCTCCTCATTCATATCATGTAGTAAATTACACTATTTTCATCAAACCTACCAATGCAAATGAAAAGTAAACTTACGTACTACATCTGCCCAAGTCTGTCTGCCAATATTTGTGATTTTACAAGATACAATATCCTATTTTTCAAAATGTTTTTCTCTTCCCTGTTGCTATGTAAATATATAAACAACAAAGGAAATTCACTAATTATGCAGAAGGAACAGTGTAGCTGGCTGGATGTGAAATATCATCAAATATATAAATAATAATACCTAGCTCTTATATATTACTTTTCATTACTGGATCTCAAAGTACTTTACAGAACTGAAATAACACAGGGATTTTTTTTTCTCTTATCTCCTTCAGCTATAAGGATCTTAGGTGTTACTTTTAACAAATAAGGTAAAAAAAATTCAGACAGAAGTTGATGGTGCCTCTTTACCCCATCTAAATTAGAAGTGCCGTTATACAATTGTTAAAAAAATATCACAATGTTCTGGCAAGATAATTTATATTGGTATTGCAATATTTAGCACATTTGGATACTATTTTTATTATTTACCACTACTATTACTTATTTGTATTGAAGTAGTACCTAATCATAGTCCAATGCCTCATTGTGCTAGGTGCTGTACAAACACAGAACAATGAGCTGGTCCCTGCCCCCAAAAGATTATAATCTAAATAATGTTTTTATTATTATTAAGTATAAAGTTGTTAATTGCAAAGGTTATTTTCTTACACAAATCATAGCAGCAAAAGAGTATATCCATATACAAAATGGAGACACATAAATTAAAGGTTACAAGAAGTACACAATCTGTTATTGTAAAAAAGTAATATTATTTATTCTAAACGGCTTATCCCACTTAGCCCATCTTTCCTCTGATAAGTCAGTTGTTAATTAAATACAAATAGTACATTCTTTTATTCTTGTCAAGCATTTTCTATATTGGGTAGTTCTGCGTATTTTTGAAATATATGTCTTTATTGAAATGAGTGTACAAAGTGTATTATAAGGATTCCTGCTCTGTTGCCACATCTAGTAGGATTTCTATTTTTACACACATTGGTCCCAATCCTGAAAACACATGCACAAGTCCCATTAATTATGTGGCTAGTCCCATTGAACTCAACCCAGTGTGACCTATTCAGGTTCTTCAAGATACTCAGATACATAAATGTTTACAGAAGTAGGGATTATGTTTGTAAAATAGATAGAAACAATTGTAGCTACTGTGTAATATCTATCTAAACATCTGGGTTTTATTTAATATACCACACGCAATACTACGGCATCACATTTCTTAAGCTGAGACCTATTACACTACGGAGTGACAATTTCTGACATTTTAATGACAGCTACTGTGTCTGATAGTTCTATCACAAATTAAAAAGACTATTATTTCTCACAAATTATCTCACATCCAGTACACACAGCCTAGTCACCATCATTGTGCTGTATTTTCTTTGTCATTAGAGTAACTCGTCACAAAATGCACCAAGTTTTAAGAATAATTTTATATCAGTGGTATCATGGAAATTCAGCTATCTCCTACATTACTATTCCTTTCACAAGGAATTCTAAGACAAAAAGCATCTAGGTGTTTTTAGCTTCCTAGGGTTCAAAATGCTTTTGGACAGCCCTCTTTACAGAGTTTGGATTTGTTCCTGCACAATTGACTTATTTCTGACAAATGGACTGCATATTTTCTACTTGATCTCCACAAATGACACCAGATCCTCCTGTCACTATTCCTGCCTCCCTCTCTCTCAGGTTCAGAGCTAGAAATAACTACCTGGCAAATGGGAATTTCTGAAGAAAAAAAGAAAAAAAAAGTCCAATTTAGTGATATCACAGTTCAGGACACTGTATTCCCTGTATTCTTCCTCTATGGTTTACCAAGGGTTTACCTTCTAAGGTTTCTGGCTCCCCAGCCATCACCTCTCTTGGGTATAGGCATAGATCTCTCTCCCTATTGATTGGGTTGAATCCAAGACTGCAGACTTACATGCTGCACTGTAAATTCCCCAGCAAGTCAGACTTCCTGAGTAGCCTGCTTTGCTTTTCTCCTCAGAGGCCATAAAAAGCGTAATTGTCCAGTTATAAATTACCAGCTTTTCCTAAGCAAGCACATTTATTCTTAAGGTGGAAAACGTTACAGAAAAGACATTAAAAACAGCAGAACCATCTACATGCATGCTAAGCCCCAAGGCAGAACAGTCAATGCCCACCCTAGAAAGGGAGGGCTGATGAAGCTTCCCTTAGGGAAGGTTAGCTCCCCATCCCACCTCTTTTGCCCATGGCCCCACCCACAGGCCACCTCAGGCCCAGGCACTGCCCCCTACCCGATTCACTGCCACATCTCCCCTCCCCTCCACACTTGCCTCCTCTCCTCTCTTCCACACCAACCGTTCTCCTGAGGTGATGAGCAACGGCAGGGGGCTGAGCAGAAGGCAAGCAGTGATGGGGGAAATGAAGGGGGGGAGAGAGATGGTGGTGAGCAAAGGAGGGGGCAGGGCCAGAAGAGGTGGGACTAGAATCTAGCCTCCCCGAGGGGAAGCTTCACCCGCCACCCATGGATCTATCCCATCTGCCCAGCCCTTTTAAATCACCGGGTCCCTGGGCAATTGATCCCTTTAAACCCATCAGCAGGCCTGGTCACACCTATGAATCTCTCAGACACTCCTTTATACAGTTTAGGCCTCTGATCTTGTCCTCATATAATAAATGGTCAGCAGACAAAAATCCCCTCCTGAGGGCAAAGCTTAAAAGACTAACTCTTTGCTTAACCAGAGGGGTGCATTTGCATTTTTAATACAGTGAACTCATAAGATAGTTAAACTTAATTCAGTAAGATTTGTCCAGTATTGCAGGAAATTGCCATATTTGTCAATTTACTTTTGATTTTAAGTAAGAAATATGCTGTTAGCAATACAAGGACATCTGCCAAAGTGTACATTGCTTGCAGGCCAAAATTCAAAATCAAGTCTAGCTTAATTTAAAGGAGTCAGAGATGGTATAATTTATACCTTCTTATCACCCCTGGGACATAAGAGTTACTCCATTTTAATCTTAACTCAGAGGGCCAAATGTAGAGATACTGAGTAAGAGCGTGTAAATTAAACATTAGTAAGGGATCTAATCTAGATTTGTTTAACTTTAATACTTAGGAGCTGGGAAGACAGTGTATATTATATCATTTTAGATTCACTTAGGTTAAGTTAGACTCACCTCTGCATTTGGCCTTTTGCACTTTGATCTATAATTTATCTTATAAATATAATGTAGATCTAGAAATTATATTGGTAATATAGAAATATTATAGCGATGGCTTTTTCCAATATTTTAACAGAAAAACTATGGTTAAAAAGACTATACCAATACTTTGTATAAATTGTTAATATTTTAAACATTCTGTATCATAAAAATAAGTGGCCAAAGTAAATAGTAATTAAAAACATACATTATAAATGAATGAATATGATTTAGTGAAATACATTTTGACACAGCAGTTGTTTCTTGTCAGTTCAATTACTTTTACTCTGGGGATATTTCTCCTAGCTATAATGTACATGCTTCAAATGATAATCTGTTTATACACACAGATGCTTTTCATCTGAATGCATGTTTGATAGGAGCTATACTTCTGAGGTTTCATAGTTTTGAGCAATCAGTGGTGGATTTTAAAGCTGGTTATGTTACAGAATGTCATGTGTGGTAAAACAAAACAGCAAACTAAGAGTTTCGCCATAACATAAATGTAATGTAAAAATAAAATGAATACTATGACAATTGTCCGTAATGTGTCTACTTCAAATTGAAAGATAAAGATAAAAGATAAGTTAATAAAATAATTGTGACCTGGAGTATTTGTGGAGAATTGTTAATACAATGCTAGGAAACATGAGGAATAGTTTGGAGGCATAGAAGAGTGTTGAGAATTGTGGCAAACTGTGTTAAAAGGATTTAACTAGTGTGATGTCTGAACACTGTATGGTTAGAGTATACAGTAAGTGGTTTGTCTCAGACACTTCTTTCATTGCTAACAGATTTTCAGTGTATTTTAACTGAGCAGTGTTTATATACTTAGATATATCCTTAGATAAGGAATAATTAGGTCACTGATTTATGAAGGGGGATTTTCTCATGGATTTTCCCATGGATTTTCTCACACATTAGGAAGCTAATTAGAAGATTTCCTTGACTGAGACTCAGAAGATTTCAATGTTTGGGGGGAGAAGGTCTACCCGGAAGAGAATTTTGAACATATACTTGGTAAAAAAAAAAAAAAAAAAAAAAAAGAAGTGCTTTCCAGTTCTCTGTGGTTGATGTGAACAGCCTATTGTCTTCTTTTCGTCTGATTAAATCAACATATTAAAAAGGCTAAAGACTCTTAAAGCCCATAATTCAGTTGTAGGAATGGATTCTGAACACCCAAAGTCAGTCGATTGTAATGACAGAGGCCATTTGTGAAATTTGGATCTGTGTTTCAATTTCAGTGTTTCCTATTGTTCAAGGCTATTAGGTTTTGGGAAAGGCTATTCCCTAACTAACATTGATTTTGGGTGGGAAGGAGGCAGTCTGCATGCACAGTTCAAAGCCATGAAAAATTCATCAGCTCCTTAAGAAGGAAATTTTGAGAATGATTCAGCATTGTGCAGAGCAGG
Organism: Mesoclemmys tuberculata; assembly: GCA_007922155.1. Classification (NCBI taxonomy): domain Eukaryota; kingdom Metazoa; phylum Chordata; order Testudines; family Chelidae; genus Mesoclemmys; species Mesoclemmys tuberculata. The sequence continues at coordinate 29,435,628 of ML675624.1, read as the reverse complement.
CATTTTGGAGGGTTCCAGTCTCTAGCACAATTCCTTCTAGAAGCTCCTGGGGCATGAATGTTGGAGTAATAGCTCTACTGTCCTCACAGAGGATGCTACATACACCTAGATTCACATCCAGCCAATTCTGGAACAAAGGGATGGAAGGGAGAGAGAAATGACAGAAACATGTCCCACACACACTTTGCATCTCCCCACTTACTTTCAGAAAGTTAATACCTGCAGTACACAGAGAGAATAGGAAGCTGTTTTCCCTCCCCACACCCCAATAGGATTCCAGACAACTACTGGGCATGGTTTGTGTGTATCTCTTCTTTTGTCCTTCCTCAGCTTGGCCAGAATCTGGCCCTGGGTTAACATTTCCACTGTCTGGCTATAATACTGATTGTTACATCACTGATTCTGTGTAAACTGCTACTTGTAGCTTTAGGAGGATTACTGAATAATTCAGTACAAGTATAATATACACATGGATTTGGGGGTGGGATGGGGGTTACATGCTACTGTGGGGGATATGGAGGCAAGCATATAGGAACATTATCAGAGTTCAGTAGTGATTTGATAGTTTATCACAGTTATTTTTCTTCTTGTCTTGCATCTGCTTCAAAGAAAAAATAATTCTTTTCAAGCCAACTATGGCCTTAATCCTGGAAAGAGAGCTGCTGGACTACATCTATATACCTTCACCTGATTGGAGCCTAAATTGCTTCACAGCAATTTAGATCTGGGGAAGGGTGGGAGAGGGGTGGGGCGGTGAGTGTGAATAAGGCACTATTTCAAACTACACTATATCTTTACAAAATTTCAATCAGTGGGCCTGTACTCTCCTTAATAAATGGAGGTGGGCTTTTCAAAAGCTCTTGAGAGTGTTAGGCATCCAACATCCTTAGACGCATTTGAAACTCTCTTCTTCAATCTATTTGGCCATATGCTTTCAGAAAGATCCACATAAATAACTTTGTCAGCCTAGATCTACATGCCTTTGGCTGACTGATATAATGGAACCTGCTATATTTTCCTCATCTCATATAATTTGTGTAGGACATTGGTATTTGGTGCATCATAGATGTTTTAAAATTTTGCAGTAGATTTATGGGTTGTTGTTCTGTTTGTTTTTCTAGTTGGATACACAATGAACGATCTCATTTTTGAATGGCAAGAAAAGGGAGCTGTACAGGTAGCAGATGGGCTCACTCTGCCACAGTTTCTGTTGAAAGAAGAGAAAGATTTATGTTATTGCACCAAACATTACAATACAGGTAGGAGAGTTTCTTAGTCCATTACAACTGGAAAGACAGCTGCTGCTATTTTCTGCTGTTTTAAATACATCACTGAACTCATCTGAAGATTATAACATTTACACACAGAGTGAGAGAGAGAGAGAGAGAATATCATGCCATAAAAGCATTAACATAATGAAACAAAACAGGAGCTTGATGGTTGAAAAGATCTGTAATTTTCTTATACATTTATTTAGGAAAGATAGACATTTGAAATACATCAATGATGCAGAGACAGGTCAGCCAAGACTCATTGTCCTGAAAGTGACAATTTGAGGACAGAACCTTGCACTTGTGTGGAGCCCCATTAGCTTCAGTGGGATGTCATGTGGCCACAGGGGCTTCCTGCACAGAGTCCTTTGGAGCATTGTGACCTTACACTGCATCACCTCTGGAATTATTTGAAAGACATGGCTCAGTAGTTAAATCTGCATATAGCAAATACTAGATGTTGCTTTTTCAATAATAATAAATAATGATGACTATTTTATACTTTTAGTGTTTGTCATTGTTCAAAAATGTAACTGTCCAATTGAAGACACAAGTACAATCTTTATTAGAAATACACACAGCAAAAGCTAAAAACCCCAGGATTCCATCCTCCTCATTTTTATTTTGTCTGGGGGGGGGAAGCTTTCCGCCACACTTCCCACTTATCATTCTTTATTCAATAAGGTTTGTCCAATATATTGCAAGAAATTGCAATATCTGTCACAATCTTTTTTTTAATTTAGCAAGTAGGAAACGTGCTGTCAGCAGATTTTATTCACAAGTTCTACATTGTGTCACTAGTCTATATTCCTATAGACAATACCACTAAGCTTTGAGTACATAAAAGTATTATTATCCTCCTTATTACTAATTGGGAAACTAGAGAAAAATATGCCTCCACCTGGCAAGGTGCAACTGTGGGCTGCAGTGCCTGACAAAGACAGACTTTGAGGGCCAAACAAAAATTATTCATGCAGGAAACAAACTATTATGGGATTCAATCCCTTTAGTGGGGGGGAAAAGGCTTTCTAACACCTCTGTTTTATACACCTTTATATGTGATTAAAACAGTTTTCAAGAATAAATGTGAGGGAATACCCAATTTGTATGGGATGTAGTTAATTTTGGGACATGAATCATGTCTTTTTAAATGATGGATTTCTGAGAAGTATGGCACAAAATGACAACATTTTGGGCAACTAAATCTGTTTCCTGTTATTTAAGGGTGTTAAGCATGCCTGAAAAATCAGGCAATATTTATTTAGGTACCCAGCTATAAATCCAAATGCTTAAAATTTGGCAATCAAATCTGAAATATTTGTTCAAAGTGTCTTGCGCAGGGCCACGTGGAAAAATCAACGATAGAGCCATGATTAGAAGTCAAGAGTTCCTGGATCCAAGTTCTATGACTGGAACTGCGGATCCTGCCTCTCCTCAGAGAATGAATTAGGCCAATCCCAGTATTTCACTTAGTATTTGACTTGTCTGATATAACCTCTTCATCTAAAACACAGAGGGCCATATTCTGCACCCTGTGCTGCCTCTATATGTTGCTCAAAAGGGCCCACAGCAAATCACAGGTGAATTCTCCTGCTGCAGGAGCTATACAGGGTTCACACTGCTCTCCTGACTTGTCAGGAACAGGAAAAGGAGTAACTGTCAATGGCACCATCCTTCTTTACAGCGCATAATGGATGCACCCATGAGTTCTTTAATGGCTGCTGAGCCCAATACTCAAGTAACAGTCCCATCCACAGGTAGAGCACACCCTATTACTATTACTATGCTCTGAATCTGAATGGCAGATTCTTTCCTGCTCCGACACCGGTCATCCAAGATTGATCCAGTCTGCCTCACAACACCTCACTCCATCTACATGCTGACTCTGCCAACCAGAGCAGCAGCCTGAACGCCTTTCCCAATCATCCACAGAGATTCCAAAGAATATTAAGTCATTCTTGCAAGCATCCCAAAATCTGCACAGGGATCTGTCTCTCTTTCTCGACCCTTTGTGAGCTTTAGGCTATGTATATACTGATGGCGGCAAATTCGCCGCCATCAGATCGATGTCTCTGGATTGACCGAGCAGTCTGTGTAGACTTGCTCAGTCGATCCAGAAAACCACCTCCGTAAGTGGCGCAGCGCAGTGTGGACGGCGCGCGGAACAGATGCAACAAAGTCAATGGGAGATACACAAGTTTTTTATGCCCCAGGGCCCTTATGCCTCTTTCAGATCCCAGAGACAATCTTGCCAAGACCTTCAGTGCATACACCTAGGCAAAATTATGGGGGAGCGGAGGCTGCCATAGACCTATCGTCTCCCCTTTAGACCTCTGAGCTGGAATCCAAAAGGCCCGAGAGCATCTGGACATTCAGAGACACAGAGGTTGTAGTTTTTGCCAGAGAGCAACTTAGGCTAGGTCTACACTGACAGCAGCAAATTCGCCACCGTCAGATGAATTGCTCTGGATCAACTGAGCGGTCTGTGTGGACTCACTCAGTCGATCCAGCAATCAACGCAGGAAAACCACCCCGATAAGTGGCGTGGCGCTGCGTCAAAAGGAACACTGTTCCCTTCATACTGCGCTGCATCGGACAGCGCGTGGAGGAGACACAGTGAAGTCAATGAGAGATACGCAAGTGATTTACGTCAGTTGCATATCTCCCGTTGACTGCCACTGAATCCCAAAGGTAAGTGTAGACCAGGCCCTAGATAGAGCTGCTAACTGCCCATCCCTTCAGCACAAGCACTTTTTCTGTCAGAGTGAGATCCCTTAGCCTTTCTTCAAATCAAGAAGTATCCACAAGGCAATGTAGGATGCAATTTAACATCAAGCCCAGCACAGTAGCTGTAGCACTAAATGAAATAGCCATTCTAGACTGAGAAGCAGCCCATAGGCAACCATAGGGAGGCTGCTGTAAACTAAAGCAGCCCACAAGACTGTTATACCAGGAGCCACACTGTTCCCCAGCAAAAGCAAAACCTGGGCAGCATAAAGATAACAAAGTCACCTTTGCTTCTACTCCTCCTGAGCTGTGCCTTCTGTGGTAAACCTCTCAGGAGGTGCAGCTCACAGTCTAGCCTGGAGACTTTATTTTGTTTTCTAATCTTCTTCATGAGGTTAATTCCCTAAGATTGGAAGTTTTGGGCTTTTGGGGGGGGGGAGCCTCGAGGAGGTTGTTTTAGTCCTCACATCTTTTGTCTTCCTTTTTCTACAGTTGGCATCATTATTATCCACTGTTATGTGGGCAATAATAGATGCTGACAAGTTAACAAAATCTGAATGTTTCATTTCCATCCACTATGTTATCTTAATATGTGATCACTTACGTGCAGTTTGCGCTTGAGGACTCATTGTTTATGTAGGGCACTCAATGTGATTCTGTGCACTGACACTCCGTTAAAAATATAGTACAAGGAAAAATAATTGATCATTTTTGAAAACTAAAACCTCTCACTCAAGCATACATCAGAGTAGATTAAAAGGGTTGTTGAAAAGATGCTGCACAACTGCAGATAGCATTTGCTAATTGCCCAGCAATCATTTCAGTACAGATATAATTACAACACAAGATATGAAGCTTGTTTCAGAGGTTTGCTGTACACAGCACAAGCACAAGACTGCCTGTGGAATGTATTAACAATAACTGGTGAAGTTTCAGCATGGTGTGAGGAAGCAGCGTTGTGATAGTCTCATGCGTGCTCCAAGTGTAATTGAAAACTAACATCTCCAAGTAGACATAGTTCAAGAGATTTGGGAAACTGCAACTGCTTCTAAACATAGGAATATAACAGTTCCAACCACAGAACGCAACAATGGCCTATCTCATTCTGTTTCCAACAATGGCTACCATCACTCAGCAACATCCTTTCTCACACCCTTTTGGGTCCACATGGCACTGCTGCGAGCGATAGGTTTTGGGGAGTAATGAATGGGACATATACCACCAACACAGCTACAATAACCCGAAAAATCACTAATTTTGTCCCCATCCACTTTTTGCAACTTACAAAGATTGTTTTGCCTTCCTCACATTATCTCATCCATATACACCACCTATAGCACACACAAAACATGCAGCCTTAACTCTGACCACAGATATTAACTACTGAAAATAAAAAAATAAATAAATAAACACCACACTTTCTTATCACACTACCTACATAGCACTACTATACACACTATAAACAAAAATGTCCTCCAATGATAAACATTATTACAAACTGTTTCCACTTAAAACAATTCCTTCCATCCAGTGCAACCCTTGAACAACCATCAACAAAGTCTGGACAGCACACACCAACCATCTATTTTAATGCTATGCCAGTCTGTCATCTGAGCAATCAGAAAACATCTCTTTCTAATAAATCTGCATGGCCAAAGCCACAGGTTTCATGTTTTCCATGAAGGATAAGGGCATGTGTTTTGTGAATAGATATGGGCAACGAAGTGTAATAAAGGTGAAATCACGGCTGTAAATTGTAATGGGTAGGTGAAGACAATTAGTTTCTAGGCTTTTTATGGTTGTGTTGGTGGGGTGTGTGTGTTTGAATAACCTTAACTAATCTTTAATGAAGTTATTTGTCTGGAGGAATTAAAATATTTGTTTATAAGTTTTTTGTTTTCTTTTCTTTTCCTTAAGACATTTTCTGAAGTGGGAGGAGATGGAGGTATGGCGTTAAGCAGCATTTCACAAACAACAGGAACTGAATGACAAATGCCTGCATGTCATTCTGAGCAAAAGTCTTTTTACTGACCAAAGCAAACTCAACCAAACCATTTGCCTAATAGTGACACTGATAATGGCTCAGTAAGGAAAGAAAGTATGAGCAGTGGCTCCAGCTCAAACAGTGTGCTTCTTTTGGCAAAGGAGAATTAATGCCAATCAGCTACTATTTTCCCCTGCTTAAAAAAAAAAACCCCTTATTTCTGCTGGCATGCTAGATAATGGAAAGAGAAATCAAACATCTGCATGTCATTTGGACACTATTGTACATATACCACCCTTGATCGATCTGCAGAACAAACCATTTGCTTGTTTCTTCACTAACGATTTCTAGTTAAATACAAACTCCAGAGCATAAATGAGAGATTTTCTAAGACACAAAGACCAGTTATGGCAGCCAACTCCCATTGATCTTTGTGCTTTTGAAAATCTCCCTTTACAAACACATTTTTCCTCACTTTCTCTTTTCACATCCTGTTCTTTAAAATGACTATTTACTTGTTCTTATGTTGAAGCTGATGAGCCATGTTAGTTACTAAGGTTGGCTGAAAATTTTCCATTGAAAGTGTGTTTTGATGAAATATTGGGTTTTCAGCTAAACAACAAATAGCATCTGCTTTGCACAGAAAATTTTGATTTTTTTTTTAATCCATAAAATGAATGGTCAAAAACCAGTGTACTTTTATTCTGAAATGTTGCTGAATTGCCTCATGGGAATTATAGTTTGTGTACTTTTTGCTCCCATTACTACAGCATGGGTCAAGCACCCCAGCTGGACTACATCTCCCATGATTCACTGTGGCCATACAACTGCCATAATGCATCACTTTGCTTTACCTCACTAAGAGAGAAGATCATCGTGCACCATGAAACATGTAGTCTAACCAAGTAGCCTTGCCCATAGAAGAGAATGAGAGCATGAGGTACCTAAACTACAGTTTCCTGCGGGAGCATTTTGGGATTGAAACATTTTGGTTTTCAGTTGAAATTTTTTCAATTTTTAGCCAATAAAATGGGTTTCCAATTTTTGCCAAAACTGCAAAATTTTCTGCAGAAAGGTTTTTTTGTTTCTTTGGTTTTAGTTTTTTTCCCCAAACAGTTCTTAAAAAAAAACAACACACACCAGACAAATCTGAAATGGGACTTTTGCTTAGTACACTAATCCAAGTTCTCCGAAGGCATTTGGAATCACTCAGGGCCCAATTCTGTCACCCTTAGTCATGCTGACTAGTCTTTACTCCATGATTAACTACCTGATTTCACTTCCTAAGTGAAATGGATTACACTGAGGATAAGTTCTAGATTTAAGTTGTGCAGTTTGGAAAGCCTTCTAATTACTTCAATGGACTTTGTGAAAGCAAAGAAATAATGATTTAATAAATTTTGGCTTCATGCAATCATGGTATGGATACTAGTATTAAACAAAGATTTGTTCATACAAAGGTGAAGCATTACACGGTTTCAGTCATTAAAAGTAACAGGTATGAGCAGAATTGGGCCTCTTGTCCTGTAAGCATAAAAAAACACTATAAAAGCACATTGGCACATGTTTATCCTTTATCAGACGAATATGCTGATCCGATCGGGTGCATTTTGAACACAGTTTAAATCAATCATATAACATCCTGAGCATTTCAATCTAGTCATTTGTTTTGCGGTTCCATTGTGAGCTAAGATAAGTGAGAAAAGAAGCATCATCATTTGAGAGCTTTTCCTTTTGATAATAATCCAACCAAAGCTAAACGTGTTTCAAAGATGAAATTTTTGGATATTTCATATTAGCCACAAAAATCACATGGAAAAAAGTCAGCTAACAGCAAGTAATGTGTAAATGAGTATTCTAACAAACTCACACATCTAGAGTCTCATATGCTATAGAGCTATCAATCCTTGCCTCTACTTCATTAGTGATGACAGCTTTGATTACTTATTTGTCAAGTTTTCCAACAAGCATGTCTGTTTTTTTTCCCCATGCTTCACTCGTGCATGGGAGAAGTTCCCTGTAAAGCTTTCAGCACCTCTATATTAACCGTTTTCAAATCTTTCCTTAATCTCACCCATGCCATGGTGTCTTCAAAACACCTGGTGATATTTAGGGAGCTGGTGTCCCATGATGCTTATTACATTAATCAGAATCATCTCACTGTTGCCTGTGCTCTATCTGTCCACCTCCCATCTGTTTGTTGAATCCACCTGTTGACTCTTGTCTTATATTTAGGTTATAAGCTCTTAGGAGCTTTGAGCATTTTTTTTTTAATATGTATGTATGGTGCCTAGTGCAGTGGGGAAGTGATGGTGTTTAGGACAAGCCCAGAAGAATTTAGTGAAGCCAATTTGTTATTACTGAGAGAACTTTAGAGTACAGGATTACCCCTAAAAACTTCTGGTATGGTAATTCACTTTATTGGAATTTCCAGGGAGACAATCCTCCCTTAAAAGGATATGAATACAGCACTCTGATCAAGATAGAACACATACGCTGTGATACTTTGAAAATAGATACCAAGTTTATTTAGAAGTGAATGGTTACATTAAATAGACAGAGAGAAATCAAGCATGACTTGTAACCAAATAACTGTATAACTATATACATATATATATATTTATCAGAATACAAATATTAAAAGATATACACTATAGAAAATAGTACTTAGACTACTAGAACATATATAGTAAAAGAATGTTCTGAACAACAATAATAAATCTATATTCTTAACACTATATAACTTAATATACTTAACATTCTATCATAAAACATCTATCATCCAACAAGCGTGGATCAGGAGTCTGCTGGATGGGCAGAGAGGGAGAATCTACCTCAGACCACAAGCATCCAACTTTATTGACATGCAGACTCAGGTAACCTTTACTTACACAACCTTTGAAACATCTTTCTGTTCTTCAGGGAAGGTCCTTCTGCTCTGTCCAAGGATTGCTACGAGAGTTACCTCAGGCTTAGACACAGAGCCGGGACTCAGTTAGCCCAGTTGCCTGTAAGCCCAGAGACACCTATGCAGCTCTCTAACACAAAGTTCACCATAGGTCCAGAAACAGAGCAGGGATTCAGTTAGCTCATTTGCCTGTAAGTCCAGAGGTACCTGTGTGGCTTCCTAACAAAAGGATTTCTCTGGCTTAAACATAGAGCAGGGACTCAGTCCGGTTGTCTAAAACCTAAGACGCACCTTTTCTTCAATGATGCTACTGATGTTCAGATGTTTTCAGGATGTCGTGGTTCTTTTCAGCTCTTTTCTTCCAAGTGATTTCAATTCTTCTTCTTTAGATGGTCAGCTCATTCTACTTTCAGCTCTTCCTCTCCTCAGGTGATCTCAGCTCTCTACAAAGCTTAGCCTGCTGATTGTGGGCTTTAAATACAGTTTGATCAGCCAATCAGCTCGAAGGCCACCAAATATGCTAATTAGACCATGCCTGCCATGTTAATTAGGTTCTGACGTAAAAATACTCTAAGCCAATCAATTACTTAATATGCTAATTAAGTTCACCTTCTATGCTAATGAGACAGGCAGGACAGCGAGTTGTGCATCAGGGAAAGGGAGGGTTACGATAGAAATGAGAATGTCAAAATGGATAGGGGAGAGGCTAGGAGTGAGGAGGAATACCCCTTACAACTGCCATTTCTCAACTGTCACCCGCTAGATTATTCAGTAATAATGCTGAAACCCACAAGTTGTTCTTTATTCAACGTAGATATGTTGAAAACAGAGCAACAAAACCCAGCCTCTGAGACAGATTTTTTTTTTTAAAAGCCAAAACAGATTTCTACTAGCACCCAGCCCTGACAATGCCAGATGCCTGTCTGAACACACTCCGTAAATAGTTTGCCAGAGACAGCATCCACATCACCAGTACAATAGCAATAACATGGTAAAAACTTTTAATGACTATAGTCTATGCTTTCTGGAGCATTTTGAGTATCCCTCCAAGTTTTAAAAAAAAAAAAAACAACCAACCAACCAACCACCAACAACTTTGTTCATACAAGCAACCATCTGTAGCCAGTACAATTATAGTCACCCAGAAGTTGGTCAGCCACTTTAAATCATTCATCTGCTGTCACCAAATGCATATTAACAGAACCAGCCTCATTGTGAATCAGCTCACTCAGGATAGACAGGTGGAATTCAAAATATTATATACTTCAGCACCTGCTGGAGAATAATTGTTTTGATGTTATTCTACCCTGAGGACAAAGAAAAATCTCCTACTTTATCCCAGTTGAACTTAGAGTGGTTCAAATTATTGAGTACTCTCATGAGTTAAATTGAAAGATGAGTTCTGGATACTCTAATATGACTTTTGTGCTGCCAGCTAGCAGGTCCCTGATAGTTTATCTCAGTTCTAGATCAAAGGGTCTGAATCATGACCAGACATAATTTTCAGCATTAAACAACTCAGTCTCATTATGTCTGAGAAAAGCTATGCATTGGCTTGAGTCTTGGGTCCCTAGTCCTAGCTATATCTATTCTAGCTATTCATTAGCCTTTTTCACAGCTGCATCACATTGGCAGCTCATAGTCATCCTGTGATCCACCAATACACCCAGGACTTTCTCCTCCTCTGTCACTTCCAACTGCTACACCCCCAGGTTATAGCAAAAATTCTTGTGGTTAGTTCCTAAATATATAACTTTGCACTACTCCAGTTTACTAGGTTATCCATATTGTGTGTGATAGTCCAGTCCTCTGTTGTATTAGCAATACCTGTCAACTTTGTGCCATCTGCAAAGTTTCTTAGCACATTCCCACTTTTTGTACCAAGGTCATTAATAAAAATGTTAAATAAGATTGATCCCAAGACTGATCCTGAGGAACTCCACTAGCTCCTTCCTTCCAGCCTGAAAGTTCACCTGTCAGTCTGATCCATTGTAGTCTCCCCTTTAACCAGTTCCCTATCCACCTTTCAATTCTCATATGAATCCCCATCTTCTCCCATTTAACTGATAATTTCCCACGTGGAGCTGTATCAAATGCCTTACTGAAATCCAGGTAGATTACATTTACTGTGTTTCCTTTATCTAAAAATAAATCAGTTATCTTCTGAAAGGTGGTGATCAGGTTGGTCTGGCACAATCTACCTTTTGTAAAACCATGTTTTACAATTACTGTTCACCTCTGTTCTTAACTACTCTCTCTTTATCTGGACCCCCTGCACTAGTCCCATTATGCTGTTTGAGTTTGACTTCCACCTCAGATGTCATAACTTCTACCTCCATATACTGTTCCAATTAGCCATCCTGCCACTACCCCGAAAATCTTCATTAGCCTCATTAAAAACCTGAGGCAAAGTATTTGTGTAGGTGCTGGGCCATGCCTAGATTATCTTTAATCTCCACCCCATCCTTAGTGGTCCCATGTCTTCTCTTCTTGTTTTCTTTTTATTTATATGGTTATCAAATCTTCTCCTATTGGTTATAATTCCATTAGCAAGGTCTAACTCTGCTTGGTTTTTGACAGTTCTCACTTGATCCATACACTTTGAGCTCCCAGGGCTTGCCAGGTTCAGGCTCTGGCCCCTTAGTCCTTGCAATGGGCCCTATCCTCGCAGGCCTGATTATTTTGTTAAAAGTAGGGAAAAGTCAAAGTTCAAACAGAGAACAAGCTTCTCTTATGGTCAACAAAGAGGTCAGTGCACTGACCTTAGTCCAGGATGCCCAGGGAGCAGCTTTACTCAAGTACTTAATGGCCAGGTATCAAATCAGTCTCTCCCTACTGGATCATGAGATACAATAATGTTACATATAAAACTTATTTGCATCAAGGTTTGGGGGTTTATGTTGTTGTTCTTGTGGTTTGTTTTCAATAAGAAGTGAGATAAATGTGTCACGATTGGAAGAGGAGGCATAGGAAGTGATTTTGAGGAGGAAGGAAAATGCGCTTGTGTGGCATATAAAATCCAGGAGAGTGTTCTATCCAAAGATGACAGTGTGAGAAAAAGCACGGGATTGCTAATGGGATAAGGAGAATGGAGAATGTCAAGGCTGCCAAGTTGTCAGAGCAAAGGTCACAAGCAAAAGGAGATGTGATCAGAAGCACGGTTATGCAGAAACTTCCAGGCAAGGATGCAAAGGTTAGAGCCAGTGCAGACATTCAAGCAGGCAGATGCAGGAGGTGAAACTGCTAAGTCAGATGACTTTATCTGCAGCATTTTGAACAGACTTGAAGATGGAGTTGTAGGGTAAAATCTTGACCCCACTGAAGTCAATGGCAAAACGCCTATTGACTTCGGTAGGCCCGGATTTCACTGGTGGATCACAGAGGCCAGAGAAGAGGAGGTTGCAAATCATGGAGCAGGGCATATGCGAGGATTTAAGATAGGGTTGGGCTAGAAACATCAGCATTAAAGAATTATCTTGAGAAGTCAGACACAGATTATGAGTGAAGCTAATGATTGATCTGATAGCTATTGTCTTTAATTTTAAAATAGGATTTTTACATTGAATAGTTGGATCCCATCTTCATAGTCTTTCTTAAATGTGGACACTTGTGTTACTCCAGAGAAATAAGGATTGCTCTCCATGAAAGTTATTACACAATCTACAGCCAAAACTAATAGCTTTATAATAAAGCTCTATTAAGGAAAACTACAAATGAATGATACATTTTACCACTATTTAATTTGTCCAGAAATGGAGTATAAGAAATTTTAACTCAGCTTTACTCAGAAATTAATTTCTAAGTCAAATAATGCCATTTCAGTACAAAGATAACACAGGATGATATATGAATGTGATAAGAAGCATGGGATTTGCTATAAATGTGTGACATATCGGTGGGTAAAAGTGAATTAGAAAAAAAACTCAACTTATTGGAAATCAACATCTTCTGCAATAACTGCACACCTTTTCACTAATATAATAAATGAATCCATCTGAAATCCAGATGGATTAAAATTCATTCCAATAAGCACAGCGATCTATAGTGAAATTTATTGACAGCAGAAATTATATCAACAACATTGTCTTCAAATGCTGATATTTAGTAGAAACAAAGGAAATTACAAAGGAGAATAACCCAAGGTCAGGAACTGTGACAAATTCTGGCTTAGGAGGGTAAAAAACATTTTGCATTATCACTGTTTTTGTGGCAATAATGATATTCTATTTCCACTGTGGAATAATACATTCCCTGCTCATTTTTAATGAAGTCACTATGACCTGGTGGGTTCTTTGCACTTTGAGGGGGCTGGGGAAAAATCAAACCACTTATTCAGGTTCCCAAAGTAACCTAATTAGAGGCCCCCAGTGTTGAAAACCTAGTGACCAAGGTTTTCAAGTTAGAACATTTTGGAAGGGGATGAGGCATATATACTTGTCAGTAACTCTAATTATTGACCTTTGCCCCCCTCCCCACCCAGCATTCCCTTTTAGGTTATATTTGAGAAATAAAATTAAACTTAAAACTGAATCATGGAATGGTAGCTTTGATGGCATGGGAAAGTACAACTTCCCTTTGTAGATGGCAATATATCCAAATAGCAACTGAGATGGCAAAGGTTGGGAAATGACCTGTTGCTCATTATGACCAATGGCAGAATGGTTAGTGTGTTTCATTCAGATATTTACTTCTAGAAGAAGTAAAACTCTAGAACAGCTTACTGAATTCTAAAAGCAGAGAACCTTCTGAAAACCTCTTGCTCCAACAGATGTTCCTGTGGTAATGGGGAAATTTATATATTCTGAAAACACAATTGTAACTCCATTAGAAGACAAATCTAGTTGAATTAGTCATAAAATGTTTTATTTAGAGTGTGCATTAAACACTGACAAAAAATAGCCTCCTTTCATTAAACTTTTTTTTTTTGGGTTACAACTAGGAAAGTTTACATGCATTGAAGTCCGATTCCACCTTGAAAGGCAAATGGGTTACTATCTCATTCAAATGTATATACCAAGTCTCCTGATTGTCATTCTCTCCTGGGTGTCGTTTTGGATCAATATGGATGCAGCACCAGCCCGAGTGGCTTTAGGTATAACAACTGTACTGACCATGACAACACAAAGTTCAGGTTCACGAGCATCACTTCCAAAGGTAGGCAAAACCCTGCTTTGCTTGTATTATACCAATACCACTGTGTTAGTACAGATGCTTCTATATGTTTAGAATGATTCTATATGACTATTCTATGATGATTACATATAGCTGTTGGAGGCCTCCAATAATCTTTACAATATGTGCTCTTATTAATAGATAATCTTAATTAAAAATTAACAGAAAGGAGATAAACCACTTTGTTCTGGGTTTTTTGAATATTTATTAAATAGAACACATTCTACTTCTTTACTAATACATCTGTTGGGCCAAATTCTCAGCTGGTTTAACTCCATTACCTTCAACGGTACAGAATTTGAACCCTGAAGCAACTGTTCTTCACTGCTCCATTAAAGTTGCCCAGATTTTTTGTGCTGATTCTGAGTTTGTCCCTTTCCTGGTCTCAGTCTAAGCCGACATAGTTAGCAAATATTGAGAGGATGCAGCTTTGTAGTCTGCCATGAGTAAAAGGCAGCATGTAACTGTACTCTCTCACAAGCAGACCAGAGAAAAAAAAATTGTGATTCACAGAATAATGATGTATCACCAGCTCCCCACCTCTGGTTCTGGGGGCACAGGAAGTTATTTTTCTTTTCATATAAGAGCTTACTATCTGTATCTGGCCAGTTATTCTCAAAGAGCCACGGCTCACCCGTCCTCCCCTTCACCATCCTCTTACAGTGAGGGCTATTGGACAAGTGTCACCACCTCAGCCACCATCTGACTGCCTGGCTGAGTAAGGATGACAGTCTAACCCAAAGTGTTTTACAAAGCTGCCTTTGTAATCAGCATGGATGAAATCGCTACATATAAACAAATTTATGTTTCCCATTTTTAAATCACCTATGTAGCATTGCTGAAAATTTTGTAGTAGTTATTTGCTGTTACCACTCTTGAGATTGTGTAAATACTATATTATCATCCTGATTATTGGAGCCAGTCCTTGTTTTCTCTGATCAAAATAAATGTTTTTGGAGGGAGCTTAGTGTCCTGAAGTGTATGATGCTGTATTCATTTTGATGGAATATATAGGCCCAAAGAGCCAAAGGTGTGAACACAACCCTGTACTGTCCAATATTCATATTAAGTTGTTTTCAGCAAAGGTTCAGGGTTTGACACAGAGACCTCAGTCTTTTAAGTACCATGGCAAACATTATTAACATTCTTTTTAACCTTTTCTTAAACATATAGAAAAAAGAAAAACAGTGAAAGAATTTAAAATGTAAATTCTATAAGGAATATAGAATTTCCCTTTCACTGTACAGAATCTATGAAAGGAAAATAAACTATGTCTGACAGTCTTTTAGACTGTGCTTTGAGCTCAAAAGCTTGTTTTTCATCAACAGAAATGCATCCAATAAGACAGATTATTTCACCTGCCCTGTTTCTTATATCCTTGGACCAACTTGACTACAACAAAACTGCAAACAGTCTTTTGGATGATATTAAATGTGGTAATAACTGCTTTTTGTGAAAAAAAGAAAAAAGTGAATGGAGACAGGCTGGAACTGTTAAAGTCTAATCCAGTCTCCTAGAAGGCAAAACAAGATAAACACAAGAGTGGAGAGAAACACAAACAGCAATGATAGAAAATACAGCTTCTGTCTTTGGTGTTGACTCTCACTTGCAACTTCTCTGTTGGAGAAACACAGGCATGGCATGCAGTCTTATCAGCCACCCTGATACCCAGCAAACTTGTACCAGCATCAGGCTGTTAAGGGCATTGCTTTTAACAGTTTCTTTGGTCACAGGCTCAGAAAAATTATGCAAATTATATAGTCTCAGTGGGCTAAATCAGACTCTAAACATAAGGCAAAAGGAAGATAAGAGAAAAAATAAGGTAGGGAAGGAAAAGGAGACAGAAATGGGGAGGGAGTGTAACAAAGTTTCACGTCCCATATGGTGTTTGGGATATAGCCAGTGGAGATGGCGATGTCATCTGGATCCCTTTCTCTGGCCCAGTCTGATTAGGCCATCTCTCAGGATAAGAACAGTGGAGACTCAATGCTATTACAGTGGATTCCCAGGTAATAGCAGCCATCATGGTGAAACTCACCCCTATTCTTCATTCTACCTTCAATTTTCCCCCAAACTCTTCTCTTTTAAGGATCCCAAAAGGAAATGATGGGCAGAATAGTCTAGCCTCTCATTTTGTCTACCAGTAGGCCTAATTTCCCATACACCAATGTTCATTTATTTCCAGTCTCACACTTCTCTTGTTTACGGGATCTTTACGTTGTCCTTGGATTATATTAGTAGACCTTTTTGTTTGGACTAGTTCAATCTCTCACGTTTGCACCTTGACCCATCAATATTTATTGTTATAAGTTATTGTAATACTTCATAAACTCTTACTCCTTTCCCAGAAGCTCACAAATGGGGTAAGCCAACTCGGCCATAATTATTGCAACCACCCTACAATAGATACTAAAGAGGTAGAAGAGTAAAGCCTGCAACAAGGGGGAAGGGGCGAGGGAATTACACTACATACGTGAAAGAACAAAGGAACAAAAAATTATAGCTGAGAAAACTGCAGATATTTTCATCACATGTTGGAGGCCTGATTCTGCTTCTGGTAGGATCAAATGTCAGAACTCTAACTGGCTTCAGTCAGAGGAGAAGCATGCCCTCGAGTACAGGGCCAGATTGTGTCCTGAGACTGAGCTCCACAGGAGAGGAGCAGCACATCACAAAACAGGGCCAACCCGAGTTGTAGCAGCTAAGGGGCTCTAGTGGACCTTCTGTCAGGAGAGCTCTGCTTTATTACAGCCCATTCCTTCTCCAACACAGCCCCTAACTCCACTGGTTTTTTGCCAGTGCGATGTTCCCCTATGCCCGAAAAATTTCTTTCTGGTCAATTTTAGCCACATGCCAGCCCCTTCATGCTGGTTGAGCAGATCACAGTAGAGACTGGACCATACACTTCCAGAAATTAAGAACAAAATTTCATGATCTTTTTTCTGCTTTTCCCTTTACATTATCAGAGTTTTGATTTCAGACAAGGCAGAGCAGATCACAAAGAAATGCTGATGAAGTACTAAACATTTGTGCAAAGATTTGCTCATAAACAGGCAAGAAATACATTTTTCAAAAAATTAAATTGTGAGGAATAAAGATGGAATATTTTGTCCTCTGTTATATAAGCTGCTTTCATGCTAGTGCTTGTTTGGTAAAAATAGCGCTGTGGTCTGGGGACACTAATTTATTTCCCCCTGGCATTATGAGATACTGAAATTCACATCTGTGTTTCTAATATTTTCAGTCTTTTTCTCCATAGGTGTCATATGTCAAAGCTATCGACATTTGGATGGCAGTGTGCCTGCTCTTTGTATTTTCTGCGCTTTTGGAGTATGCAGCTGTAAATTTTGTGTCAAGGCAGCATAAAGAGCTTCTGAGATTCCGCCGGAAGAGGAAGAAGAACAAGGTAAAAAAAAAGGAAAAAGAAAACCTAACAATACTAACAACTTTGAGACAGATCGATGGATTTATACAAAGAAAAAAAAGGCTTTGGTTGTTAAGGATGGCACTGCTTAAAGTTGCTGTGCAAATAAAATGGTAACATAGGGTGAAATTCATCCTGGCAGCAGGTCAGGACTACACATCACACAAATTCTACTTAAATCCTCAAAAGAGGGATTAAGGGGGATTTAAATTGTGGGTGGGCCATGTGTGGGTCTTGCTTTTCAGGGATGAATTTCACCCTGTGAAAGCGCTGTCAAAGTACTCCATGATTATAGGTGTTGCTCGTATCCTCACATAATTGCCTGGAGATTTATTAAACATAGTTGTTAATTTGGCTCTAGGGCTCAACAGAAGGCCTTAAGAAGGTGTCAGATCTAAATGTAGTTTTTGATAAAAACTCACTTTTGAGTTTTGCTGCTGGGGGAAAAGTACATTTTCTGCTAAATGCAGTTAAATTTGTTTTTCTTGTCTTCTATATATTTTGGTAACTGAGCACCAGACTGTACCCCTTCGTTCATGTGGAGGTCACATCCTCCACTGGTATAAATTGTCATATAACTATCAATTGACTTTAACAGAGCAGTGATCTACTGAGAATCTGTGCCCACAACTGAATCTATTGGGACTACTTGTTAAATATGTTACTACTGACCATGAATAAAGGTGGCACAATCTAGGCCCAAAGGGCAAATCCTGTAAATCCCTTCTTGATTAAGTCAGTGGAAGGTCCATCTGAGTAAATGTTGAGTAAAGACTTACATATTTGAGTACTGTGGCTCAAATCCTGGGAGTTAGACTTCCACTACTCATTGCTGATTTCTTTATAGGGAAAAAATGTTTCAGAATACCATTTTTTCCACCCCAGCCATTCACTGAAGTCAACAGAGAGTCTTTCATTGACTTTAACAGGAGTTGGATGAGGCCATTATGTAGAATATTGCTATGTATCAGATTTCAAACTGTATTAAAGAAGATCATATCAATTAGCTCAAGAGTCTTTAATTCCCAAAGACCTGAGCTCAAATTATTATTCAGGTCACAAGTCACAAAGATGAGGTATCATCTTATTCCCCTTATAGTCCCAATATATTATAAATCTATTACACAATACAGCATGCCTGGGGATGGATTTGTAGGGCAGGATTAGCATTTATATAAGAGCTTGCAATCATTTGTCCCAAGTCAATGCACTTTGTCCAACATTTTCAGAAATCTCAGACATGAAGCCCAGTTCCTATACCTTATGTAACTATTGGTCAGGGCAGCTTTAGCATGGTTCCATGGGTTCAACCGTATCTACAGAGATCATGAAACCAAGCGAGCCAAACCTGTTTGGCACTACAACCCCATGTGCCAGATCACAATTCCTGAAGGGGGAGCAGGGTCCAGCCCCACAGAACAGAAGCCACCACTGCGGGGTTGATGCAGGCTCATTCTCTAACTTCCTCCCTCCCTCGAGGCCTCCCCTCTGCACTAGGACAGGATGCGGGTTGCGAGTGGAAAATGCTGTTATGGGTGACTGATGCCCCACTTGACTACAAACAAAATTATATCCAAGAAAATGCTTTCACAGACTCTGGATGCTACTTCTGCCCCCATATTGGACATTCTCCTTTGCCCACTGAAGTTCAGAGGACCCACCAAGGGCCTGCAGGACCTGGCCCTGAACAAAGTGAGGGGAAAAAAAAGAAAAAAGGAAATGGTACTTTGTGCTGACACACTAAGAGAAAGTGCACTTCCCCCAGCCATATAGGAGGAAAGGCATTTTTGTGGCAGGTTATTTTTGAAATATGGCAGCTCTCTGAAAGCAGCCTGAAGGTTTGAAATGTTAAGAATGGACTTGGAAGAGATGGATTATTGGGAATTGTGCAGCTGAGGCAAAACTGAGGCATCACATACGTAGTATTAATGCTTATCTTGCAAAATACATTGTGACTATTTTTGGTCCATTTTTCTTGCTTCCCACTTATTTGAATTCAAGAAGTGTCTTTTCAGAGTGAAAACCAGATTTAATATTCTAAACGCAAGGGCAGTCTGGTGGAGTGAAATATTTCCTTCCTCGTCTAGAAGGAAAGTAACTACATTTACAACCCTCTTCCTTTTAAAGCAAGACTTCAGCCTCCCCATGTGCACACATTCAGCGGTTAATCCAATTCAAAGGCCTCAGAGCTGGATCCACAAGGTGCTGAGCATTCTGGTCTGATCCAGAAGACCCCTTAAGCATGTGCTGGATATTAAGTACAAGCATAGTCTCATTGAGATCAGTGCTTTGCTGGATCAGGCCACAGGGCTCAGCGCCTTGCAGGTAAAAGCAGTGCTAAATTTGTAATGAAAGAAGTGCCGGGGCTTCAGCAATTTTTTTTTTTTTTAAAACCATCATACCTATCATAAGAACACCCATACTGAATCAGATCAGTGGTCATCTAGCCTAGTATCCTCTCTTCCTACAGTAGCCAATGCCAGGTGCTTCACAAGGGATGAGCAGAACTAGTAATCATCAAGTGATCCACCCCGTGGCCCATTCCCAACTTCTGGTAAATAGAATCTAGGGACACTTCAGAGCATGGTTTTGCATCCCTGCCCATTAGCCATTGATGAACCCATCCTCCATGAATTTATCTAATTCTTTTGTGAACCCATTACACTCCAGGCCTTCACAACATCCTCTCACAAAGAGTTTCACAGGTTGACTGTGCGTTGTGTGAAGAAACACTTCCTTTTGTTTGTTTTAAACCTGCTGCCTAATTTGGTGACCTCTAGTTCTCATGTGATGAGGAGTAAATAAACTTCCTTATTTACTTTCTCCACAGCAGTCATGATTTTATGGACCTCTATCATATCCTGCATCAGTCTTCTTTTTTTCCAAGCTAGAAAGTCCCAGTCTTATTAATCTCTCCTCACATGGAAGCTGTTCCATACCACTAATAATTTGTTACCCTTTTCTGTACCAATTCCAATAAATCTTTTTTGAGTTGGGGCGACCAGATCTGCATATAGTATTCAAGATGTGGATGCACCATGGATTTATAAAGAAGCAATGTGATATTGTTGGTCTTATCTATCCCTTTCCTAATGATTCCCAACAATTTTTGGCTGTTACTGCACATTGAATGGATGTTTTCAGAGAACTATCCACTATGACTCCAAGATCTCTTTCTTGAGTGGTAACAGCTAATTTAGACTCCATGATTGTATACATATAGTTGGGATTATGTTTCCATTGTGCATTACTTTGCATTTATCAACATTGAATTTCATCTGTCATTTGGTTGCCCATGTCACCCAGTTTTGTGAGATCCCTTTATAGCTCTTCTCAGTCTGCTTTCAACTTACCTATCTTGAGTAGTTGTGTGTCATCTACAAATTTTATCACCTCACTGTTTATCCCTTTTTACAGATCATTTATGAATATGTTGAATAGTAGTGGTCCCTCTACAGACCCCTTGGGGACACTACTATTTACCTCTCTCCATTCTGAAAACTGGCCATTTATTTCTACCCTTTGTTTCCTATCTTTTAACCAGTTACTGATCCTGGAAAGGACTTTCCCTCTTATTCCAGGACAGCTTTCTTTGCTTAAGAGCCTTTGGGGCAAGACCTTGTCAAAGGCTTTCAAAATGTCCAAGTACACTATGTCCACTGGATCACCCTTGTCCACTGACAGCAAGGCACAAATTAAGCACTAGGTATAAGCCCTTGAAACTTGAACACATAATGGCCCTGATTCTTATTTCACAGTGCTTCTATACCAGTCTAACAGCATGAAATTACTTCTGCTACACACTGGTCTCTGTGAGCTCAAATTGCGCACAGAAGCTATAATATTTGTAATATAAGACCAAATTCTAGCATCAAATTAAGCAAAACTGAATTTAAATCAGTAAGAGTGGTGTGGCATATTCTAAGGCTGCACAGGGCAAATAGAGCAGTGACTAGTCAAATATTTAAAATAATACTTAGCATTGAATGAAGCAGACAAATATATTTCAGCAATTTGCATGAAATGGCAATAGTTACTCAGTTGCATAGGTCCATAGCAATTACAAGGAAAATCAATTTCCATAGTAAAAATTAAAAAGTATTTTGGCATTTTTATTTTAGTTGTTTCCTTAAATTATGCCTACATTTTATTTATGGATTTCTCCCTAACTACCCTAGATTTCCTTGTTCTACGAATTGATCAGCAAGGTGTTGGATGGAATTGCACACATACTATAATGGTTACACTTTAAAAAGGTGGATGATTGAAAAACATTAATAACTTTTGCTAAATATTATGCTAGTAGTTCTAACTTTTGTTTTATTTAATTTTTTTAAGAACCACTGTGTGCATTTTTTCTTCTTCTGTTGTGTTTATGGGTTATATGTTTTGCTTTTTAAGGAATGTGTGTTTGAAATCACGCGTGGTGTAAAAAACAATTCTACCCCTCCCTTTTTTAACCTCAGTTTGCTCTATTTTCTATTGAAGTCAATCTTATCTAGAAGGGAAAGCAGGCAGTTATATTTGCAATTGACACGGACGCTGCTTCTTGTGGATGGTAAGCAGAGGATGCTAATGGCAGTGCCTATATCCACTCCAAGGTAGGGGGTCCCAACCCACTGCTGGACTTAGTTCTAGCTTGCAGTGCTGGAGACAACTCTGCTAGTGTGCTTTTTCTTATCGGGCAACTGTATAAGAACTTGATACATTTACTCAAGTTTCCTCCTTGAGGAAACATTTGATTGATCCCTATCACTGCTAACAAAAACAACTGAAGTCTTCTGGATTGAAACAGAGTTCGACAATCTTTCCAAACATCATGATTACGTCAGTACAATTTCTAACATGAGATCTATGTGCATTTGTATCTATAAAAGCAACACATGCACTTTAACACTGCGTTATGCCAGCTTCATCTCCCAGCTCCCATCACTTTTCCGCTCAGCTATTACAGCCAGTGATTATATAATTTTAGCACACTTTTTGACTCAATTGGCACTGGTTAATCACTGATTCTTAGGCATTAGATTTTATTTGACTTCTTTAAGCTACATCATATAAAGAAAGCTTCTTCAGTGATTTCATTTGACCAGGATATCAACAGGAGAATGAAGAGAACTTAATTACCAGGATAGGTGTTTAAATAACCTCCAGAGGCTTTCTTGACTTTAAATCCTCTTTTTTACAATTTAAAACTGCCCTGGTGTTCCCTATTATACCTAGGTAGATTATAGAAGCAGAGAGTTTAGGGATGAAAAAGTCTATTAGGTAAGACTGTCCATCCACAATCCTAGGACACTGACATTTTTAGAGAGATGGTACTTTACCAACCCAGAGTACCAATACAGAACAAGTTTCCATTTGTGGAATCCATGATCTCACGCCCATTTTTGGTTTTCCTGCATAAGGCAAGCATGTGGCCCAAAGCTTTGCCTGTTTTAAGTTTTAACTACTACAAATCTATAGTTTGTTGCACACAGTTAACATTTAAAAAAAATATATATCTAGATATTGGCAAAAGAGAATGTGGACATTGTGATTTATATTGTGGTAGTTAGAATTAGTTGAAAAAAATCAAAGTTCATTTCTTACTGAAAACGATAATTTTTAATGACAATTTGCATAAAAATATTCCCCATATCTCATCAACTAGCTCTAGTGGTAGTGCTCCGTCACAGATAGTCCCATTGTGCTAGATGCATGGAAACATATATAAAAATGAAGTCTTCTCCTTGAAGATCTTACAATCTAATTTGAGAACAATAGAAACAAGTAAGTTTGATGAACAAAGGAGACAGGGAGACAAGGCCCAATACAACTCTCATAGAAGAGAGCAGAAAGAGACTACTTTTGACTTGAATGCAAGTAAGATTGGGCTCTAAATGAATAGTCATCTACCCCAACATGCCATGTATCCTTGTCACTGGCAGACATCACAGGAGAAGTAGGTTCTGAGGATGGATTTGAAGGAGTGGGTAATGACCTTATGGACAGATTCCTGGAGAACATTCCATGCATAAGGGAAGCATGAAGAAAAGCAGAGAGATGTTTGATAGAAACAGGTTAATGGACATTCAAGTCTAGCATCACTGGTTCAGTGGAAAGAACAGAGATTTACCCTCCCATCCCATCCTAGTGTCTCACTGAAATGGTTTTAAAAATATTATCAAACAAAAACATGTGCCATGGTTGGGCCGATCATCATATGCATTAAACACAGCTGAGATAATAAATCCTGAAACTAGAGATGAACATTAAGTGCCAAACCTGAGAACTGCTGCTGTAGTCCTTATGTAGTCAGTGATCGTTTTGCTTGAATCACGTCTGCAGGATCTGGCCTTCAACAAATCATTTTCAGTAAACTTTAAATTAATAAATGCATTATTTGGTTTTTTTAAAGAATTAAACACATTTAAATTTTATGAAGTTTTTTAAGCACCTAAATGAGCATAAGAGATGGCAGAAGAGGCAGAGTTAGAAGCATCATACATAATTAATCCACATGGAGCTTATTTTTTTGATGTTTCAAAAAATGCAGGCACTTGGAGGACTGTTGTACCTATACTGAAAAATATAGTTCTATTTTTAAACTAAATTCTAATGAAAGATACTTACTTTTCAGGAATATTCAACCTTTTCTATTCTGTTTTCAAAGATCAAGGTGTCTTTAGTAACGAAAATAGATGCACAAACTAGATTGATTATACCTTTTTATGATAATCACATTTCTTTTATTTTGTTTTGTTTTCTTTTTTTGTTTTGTTACTCCTCCCTCCCCCCCCCCTTTTTTTTTTGGTCTCTCCTCCCCTTTTGATGCAAGTATTTTGGGGGAGTGCTTGATGGAAATGAAATCAATGAATCATTGCGACGTAGCAATGGCTTGAGAAGTGCCGAACCTGTAGACGGGACATTGGCTCAAATCTACAGTACAAATTTAAGGGTAAACTATGTAGAAGATGTCCATTTGTCATAATGTGATACCCAGTCTACAAAGATAGACTGTTCTTTTGTCTGAACTAATGTTTTCCCATGTGGACTCCATTAACCTTCATTATTACCTGTATGTGATGACATGAAGTATTAAAAAGGTGCCTATTTTGTTAATTCACTAGTTCCTATAGACCTGTGTACATATGGGATTAAAACATGAATTAAAATTTGACTTTCTGCTATCCCGAAGAAGGCTTAAAAATTAACATCAGAGCTATGAAATAAATTGGATAAATATTTTAAAAAGCTTATTCAGCTATTTTCACTACAAATAATGCTTTCTGCCAAAAATGTGGAAAGTAAAATATTTAAAATGTTCAAAATAACTCAAAAGGTTACAAACAAATCCTGAAACTATTAGTATTACTTACAGCCAAAAATTACAGTGAAGTTATTTTCAGCAAGTATGTAGATTATTCCTTAGGAAAAGTACATTTAAAGCACGTCTCAAAACAGAAAACAGCATAGTCTTGAGCTAAGCGAAGGAATTTAAAATCTTTTGATCATATTGTACTTGTGTATTTTATGTAAGGATAGAGATATGCAAATAAACCAACCCAGCTCGTTACCTTCAAGCTTTCTACAAATTCTGGTTGCATTACAAAATCTTTACTGATATTTGTGAGCACTCTTTAATTACTATAACTCTTTTAAGAGCTGGTAAAAATATATACAACTGCACTTTGAACAATTTTAATGATTAATTTGTTAAGCAGTATACATGAGAACCATTTGTTTATATTAAAACTTCAAAGGCTTTTACAAAAAAAATATTTTTAAACCAAATTACACAAAGAGGATGCACTAGAAAAATCACAGAAGGCAAGAAAAAATTGCTTCCTTGTTATGTACCAAAATGAAGGACTTGAGTTTTCAATGCACTTTTTGAATGGTATATTCTATGGTCCAGATCTTTTGGTGGTGTTACCTCCACCGAATGGCTTCATGAGCCGAGGAACTGGTCAATTTAATTATAACAAATGATATATAAATAAAACTAGGTTCAAAAAAGAATTAGTTAAGTTCATGGGGCATAGGTCCATCAGTGGACATTTGCCAAGATGTTCAAGGACACAGATGGAACATGGGTGATTTTTTTGTTTTTTTAATGCCAACACTTGTGCCATCAATGTTATTTGAGATGAGTTTATTTTTCTCAGATATCTTTGAAGGAGTATTCAGAAGACTAAGTTTAGTTAGTAACATAGAAAACAGTCTTATGTCCCATTTTGGGGCCTGTCTTGCAAAGATGCAAGTATATGGATGGCTGGGCCTTAATCAGATTCTTTTACCGGGTCAAGGTGTTCAAAAATCTATTGGTCAAATTCATCTTACATGTAACTCCACTGAAGTCAAGAAAGTCACACCAGATGAATTTAGCACTTCATATTTCACTTATTGGAAGTATTACAACAAAAGATATTTCCCATGTTTTTCAGACAACAGAAGTACTGGTACCATAGTACTTAGTTTAAAGCGACAGTTTTGTTTAATCATGTCTCAACATTTGCACCCTGCTATCATTTTGGATTTCTGTTATTTGTCCCCATGTTTTATTAACCTAATGCTGACTGTTTTCTTGGTTTCATGTTACTTTTTCATTTTGTTTATTACAGTGCATTATTAGTTATAATAAAGCCAGTATAGAAACGTTATTAAACAGAGAGAATTGTGGATAAGTTTATAGGATTGCTACACAAATTTAGAAAGCATTTCTGTGGAATGGCAACCACTTACACCACTGTTGTAAATCTCTTGCTGTTTGTGAATTGATCCAGCCATAGAATCTCTGCAGTAGGGTTGAGATTTTCAAATCCATGACTCTGAGCCTAAGCTTTTCAATTTAACTGAATGATTTTGTTTTTCCAGAATATACTCATTTGTCAACACCAAAACTGTTCACAGGAAAGTAATGGTTTTGACAAATTTCTCAAAAAAAATTTGAACGCATTTTGAAATGATCAAAACAACCCATCTGGATGACAAAAACTTCAGTTTTTTGGGTTCAAAGGGACTTTTTGTTTAGAAGTTAGTTTATAGGAAAAAATGTTAGAAAGTCTAAATCAAAATTAAATATATTGAAATGAAACATTTCAGTTGATCTGATAAGATTCTTTGTTTTTGGTTCATGAAAAATTAAGATGTCCACTTTTCATCCTAATTCAGGACAGGAAATTTTTTTGGAACTCAAAAGATTTTCATGGGCTGGGGAGGGAACAACAACAACAGTTCTTTGTATCTTTTTCTTCTTCTATTATTTTAAGGCAACAGCTTTCCTGGACTACACGTCTTATTTCTCAATAATAAATACTTTTTTATATACTTTGTTGCATTTCAGAGCTCAAAAGCATATGATAGAGCAATTAAGCTAGATCAGATAAGAAATATTAAGTTTAAAAATTAATACAAATGTGAATTCCTCAAAAGTAATTGGATTACTCTTAGTAATTGAAAAAGAAACAATAGTTTTAAAGTAAAGGAAACTTTGGGATATACTTTGCCAGTTTTGGATCTGGACTCAATTCCTGTGTACAATTTGTGCATCTATATTTGCACCATAAAATAAATTGCAACAGAAAATTTGAGCCAGTGCGTCTCTCCCTACCTGGTACCCATAATCGGTTATGTGATAAGGCAAAAAGTTCTCAAAAACAGAAAGCCTCCTCTTTGGACATGTACCACATGCCCATACCATGTATATATTCTTCTTTCCACTCAGTGTGATTTAGGACCAAATTCAGTTCTCACTCTCACAAGAGTAAATCCAGAAAAACTGCATTGATATCAATGGGTTTGTTCTGGATGTACAGTTGAGTAACTGCAAAGAGAGTATGTCCCTCTACCTTAACATTTTACCTACAATTTACCTTCATTTTTTAATAATTTTTGATATAGCTATACCGAACTATAGAAATAATGTATAAAAGTTAGACTAATTAGATTTGATAGTCAAACAAGCAGAATTCCCAGTAATTTAACTGATGTCAACATCTTATGTGCACTGTGATAGTGCCTAGAGGCCAGGGTTCCATTGTATTAAGTACTGTACAAAACATATGGTCCTTGACCAAGAGAGCCATATGAGTTTTGCCTGGTTGAAGACTGTGGAATTGGGCCCAAAATGGGAAGGAACAAAGCAAATTGATAATTTTTTCAATCACAGATAGTTAGAAATAATGGAAGTTGAATAGCTTATGTATTTAAAGATTGCCAGTTGGTGAAATCCCAGCCTCGCTGAAGTCAATAGGAGTTTTGCCATTGACTTCAAATGGGACTGAGCTGTCACCCAGCAAAAATAAAGTGGTGGGTTAAAGAAGCCACAGAAGTAAGGATGCAGAACTTTGTTTTCAGCAGTTGGGAGATCTATGTAACTAAAGAACTTTCTTGCTTTCTTACAACAGGACGATGAGGTACGGGAAAGTCGGTTCAGTTTTACAACCTATGGAATGGGACAGTGTCTGCAAGCAAAAGATGGAGTGATGCCGAAGGGGCCAAATAATCCCATTCAAGCTGCACCAAAAACCCATGATGAAATGAGGAAGGTATTCATTGACCGGGCCAAGAAAATTGATACTATTTCCAGAGCTTGCTTCCCATTAGCCTTTCTGATTTTCAATATTTTTTATTGGGTTATCTACAAAATCATTAGGCATGAGGACATTCACCAATAACAAGATTAAGGCTTTTAGTACATACAGTTTTGGCTGGCATGTTCAGCAGGAGGTTTTCCATTACAAATGTGTGTACAGATGCTCACTGGGATAGCTAATAGGCACAAAGAAAAAGATCCCATTTGACTTGCTATGCAAAGTCATTATTGGACAAATGAAGAATAAAACCCAGTGAAGATATAATATCTGCTATGACTACGTTTCTACTTCATACTAAAAAAAAAAAAATCAACTTTTTCATAGTAAAATCACAAACACTCTATATTAAAGCTTTACTGCCAACTTATTTATACATACTTTTCATAGTGGTATAATTGTACAGTATTCTTTAAAGTTCCTTACAATTTTTTAATTCAACTGTATTTTTAAAATATATTACAAAGTGGATCTAAAATGTCTTAGATGAGACCCAAAGTAACAGATTATATTCAAATTTCTAACCTTCATGTAAAGTTTACAAAGTAGCAATGAACTCTGATTTGAGTTTTAGAGCTCAAGCACATTTTCTTGATTTAAAAGGCAATGACAATGGGTTTTGCAATGAGCACAGGACACATTTCAGTTATATGATGGGGTTCTTTTTAAACAAAGAAAAACACACCCTTACTCATACAAAGCACTTACAAAATGGATTATGGTTCCCCTGGAGCTTAAAAATATGTTGGTGTAATGCCCAAGGTAGTGCCAGGTATCTATTGCCCAATCTGAAGTGACCCATTAGTCAGACTTTCTGGTCCTGTGCATCACACAATGGGAATATGTTACGGTTTTTAAAAGATTGTTGCCCCTTAAGTATTTTTAATGACCTACAATCACCCTTGGATAAATTAAAGAGAAACATTTTTTAATCAGTTTGATAGATTTTTAATTTTTTGCATCAGGTAACTGTCCAGAAACCATGGCATCTGGGGAGATAAGCCAAATAAACTTTTGTGATGTCATTTAATTCAGTGAAAAGTGACATTAAAAACAAAATGGAAGGGAAAAGTTTACTTTTATCACAGATATGTTCTCTAGGTAGCTTTTTTAATGAACTTTTTTGAAGATGACAATGGCAAAATTTATGCACCGATACTTCTGTTATCAGTGAAAGTTTGATATACAAGTACATAAAAACTACTGGGTCACGCTTTTCTTAAATTGAATGACTTGCTCAATTAGAAGATTCTGATGATTTCTTAGATACTGGTTGGAAATATTTTGAACCGTAGGGGGGGAAAAAAAAACTAAGCAGTTCTTCTAAAGATATATCAGGACAATCTTCACAGTAAGAGGTAGAAGAAATTAAAACTGTTGGAGCAAATTTTCTTTGCTTAGAATTACAGAATCAGAATTACATAGATTACATTAAATAGCTTCTTTCAATTATTACACAATAGATTTTTTTTAAAACCAACTACTTTCAGTAAAACAGTGTTACCACTTTCCTCTCGCAAAAAGTAAAATAAAGTGTTATAAAATGTTGAAACCTATACACAGCTACAGGTAAGAGCATACCTGATGCTTTGAACTTGTAGTGAAATTCAATAGTAGAGAGACTTTTCAACAACAAATTCTCTATTTTGAGCATGTTTAAAATTTTTGCTTTGTTACTGCTTGAAGTGTATATACAAAAGCAAAACAGCTGGAGGCAAACATCTGCTGCATTGCTAGAGGCCTATTGCGTATGAACTAGTCATGCCAACATATCGTGGCATTGAAGATTAGAACACAGCAACATTGTTTTGTCTGCGGATTAGCTAGGGGATTTTTAAAAGAATGGCAATCTGGTGGTGCTAAATTGTCTCAGAAAACAATTGCATAACTCTCCTCAATTTTGCATACGGTCTTATTTAGGTTCTTCCCCTCCGCCCCATGTTTAGTGCCCAATCATTCAGATAATTGATTTTGAGCA
This sequence comes from Mesoclemmys tuberculata, assembly GCA_007922155.1. Classification (NCBI taxonomy): domain Eukaryota; kingdom Metazoa; phylum Chordata; order Testudines; family Chelidae; genus Mesoclemmys; species Mesoclemmys tuberculata. The sequence continues at coordinate 29,405,587 of ML675624.1, read as the reverse complement.
ATTGTTTTGGGATCACATGTTGTATCATTGTCATGGACCTATTTATAAATCCTGCCCCCAGAAACTGAACACACTCACTCATACGTGTGCTCTGTATTATATACACGTGACTGAGAAGCTGGCCAAATTATTTGTCTCCCGCAAATTTAAGTACTATAATCTCTGGAAAGATCTATTGGCCCATTTCTGCTCCCACTGTATTCTAGGGTAAAATGTTCCATTTACTTCAAGAGGAGAAGGACTAGGCCCGTTATCATGAAATATTCATGAAATATTATATAATTCTCCATGCTGGTCTTTTATTCTTTTCTCTTTCCTTTTTAAAGCAATGACCTTCCATTCCAACACCAATAAAGGAACTCTGATGGATGAATCAGTACATAATATGTACTGGACCAGATCCTGAACTGGAATAAATACAGTCCCTAGAGCTACACCAATTTATACCAGCTGACGCTCTCACCCAGATTGCATTTTTCCAAAGAAATCCAATAAGCTGACTATCTCTCTCTCTCTCTCTCTCTCTCTCACACACACACACACACACACCCCCGCCCGGTTTTGAAGACACTTGAACACAGCTGATTAATACAATTACAGTTAAACATTCCGTAGTGGGAGACAAAAAATTAAGGTTGAGAAAAGCAGGTATTCAGATGAAAAAAATGAGACAAACAGACTTGAGAACGAGATACAAAATGGATTAGACACTAACAGTGGCAAAATTGTGTAGAGGGACAGAATGACTAACAAGGAGTCAGATAAGATCAATTATTATCCATGAACACCCCTCACACACCTCCAAGTGATTAGGGGTGGGAGGGAAAAAAAAAAAAAAAAATCAGTGTAGCACACTATTTCTGCAACGACTGTACATTAGTCATATTAGCAACTACTGTATATACATTGTAAACCCATACACCTTCACTATGGTTGCTTTGCAGACATCCCTAATGGACTAAAATTATGTATATTAAATATGTGCATTGATACCAATGGGAGCCATGTATTGAAGGGAGTATATACCCCTTTAGAGGATGCAAAGTATTTCAAAGTTTATACATTTAATACACAGAACTATATATTTTTAAAAATCTGTGTGTTACTAGAGTATTTCTGGAATGTATTTGCTTTAGTAATGCTACTAAACAGAAATGGTGAGATAGAAGGGACAAGCTATAGTGATTTATTTTGTAACTACTAAACAATCATCCAGAAAGAGATTATGATTTTTTCCAATTAAATACTTGGAGTGCACTCTTGCCCCACTGAAGGCAATGGGGCCAAGATTTCACCCTCAGAAGACAACTTTATGTTTTTAATGAGAACCTAACAGTAACAATTGCCTACATAAGAGGCCTTTTCAATCAGCTAAGAAACATTTATTTCAGCAGAAAGCACTATAGCCAATCAGCAGTTTGCAGCTTAAACTTTATTCAAAATACTTGTATTGTACTGAATGTAAAATCCTATAATAAGATGGACAGAATTGTCTAATAAGATTTTAAGTTGTCTCTCACCACAAAAATACCAGCTACCCATTAGTGCCTATGGAAAGAGTTCAAAATACCAGCAGGCATGCCAGCCAGCCACACAAATCCAGGAATGATATCTCAGAGCCAGGGCCTTATCAGCCAGGAAGGTCTCAGTCTTAAATGATAAGAGGTGGTGACAAAACGGCACAACACACCTACCCTACACTCATGTTGTTAGGCACACCAAGGTCTGAAAAAACTAAATATTAAGGAATAGATTGTGATAGTTGTGCCACAGGCATGGATAAGGGGCAGTGAAAGAGCTGTGAAGAAAATTTCTGGCCATTCTAACAAAACTGTTTTCCTGTGCACAAAAGTTTTCAAAGTTTCCTGTCACAGATCAGTTGAACCTTGGACGTTTTCACAAACTGAAAATCCCCAATTAAAAAAGTTTAGTTCAAGTTAATTGAAAAATATTTCAAAGTGTTTTGTTTCAATTTTAAAACTATAATTAGCTTAATTAAAAGTCATTTCAAATGGTGACACTGGAATTTTTCCTTTCTAAAAATATCAAAATGAAACATTAACTATTTCAAAAAAAATGCCCAAATGTTTTCAAGTTGAGAAACTGACCCCTTCCCATGAAAAGTTTCAGCTTCGACCAGTCGGGATTTTCAAGCCAAAACAAAAAGTTTTAATGAAAAATTCCCAGACCAGCTCTATTTACTATGTCTCAGGCAGAGCTACTCTCTGAGCTTCTGGTTACCCCAAAAGGCATTAATCTGCTCCATTCATTAAGATGGCAATTACTACTCCAGTGCACTGGCCTCAGTGTCCCTGTGCCTTGCAGAGCACAGGCACTGCTCATGTCAGAGGCCTTTAGTTAATCCCTCAAGGAGGGAAGGCTTCTCACACACACAAGCCCTGTACAGCTATGCAAGAGCTACCACTAACTGACACCAAGTACCCACCACATCTTCCTTTCACATTGCTTGCAAGTCAGTTTGCGTACTCCTGTTCTCTATGGTGGTGCCCTGCAAATTAAGATTTGAAGAATTAAAGTAATGCACTGAGACTAGACCCCAAATTATTGCTCTGATGTGCCACGCTAGTTATATAAGTGAAAGGAAATCCATTCTCCTAGAACTGGTGCAGGCATCATGTAAAGAAAGCTGTGATCATGTGGCATGCCCCTCCATGCCTTAGAATGGTTGCTGCACACTACATATTCCCCTCTTAAATTGCCGATTCCCATGAGGAAGTCAAAGTGAATTTATGCTGCTCAGACCAGCACCAACTCCCCTCTGGTGCCTTCTTCCTCCCTCAGAGGGAGAGAGAAGGCAGAAGTGCAGGAAGATGAGCCTATGGCTGCATGGTTTAGGAGCCACTGAGCCAAAGGGCAGGGATGGCAGAAGATAGTATGGCAGAAGGACATTGCCTCTTAGGTGGCTGTCTGAGGTTGCACACTCATGGATCCTGCTTCCTTCAAGGACTGGAGTTTCCAGACCACATCATCTAAAGCCTTACATTCTTGAGAGAAAAATGAGAGGGAAGATTCCATGAGCTCTGTGTATCCTGTTGTATTCAGCAGCTATAGGCCTCCTCATTTTCCAGCAGCTAACTCAGTTAAGGCCCTGCTTGAATCGCAGGCTGATCTTCAAATAATTGCAACTAAAGTTGTGGGCAAGAAAAATAATAATGGATCTTGATTAATAGTGGTATTTGGAAAAGCCAAAGTAGACCTATTTAAGAAAAATGTTCTGGAATGATATAAAACAAAAGTATTATGTTATGCCTGGTTTGTTTTGGTTTTTTTTTGGGGGGGGGGGGAGTGGGGAGGGAGAATTAGATTTTTGCTGCAACTATATTACATTCATTAGGAAAAAAGTGATTGGTAAAATATGAAATTCAGAAGTCTTAAATTCAACTGCTGTAGAAAATCAAGTTCAGTCACTTAGCCTTTTGCAAGCCTCGAACGTTTATGCAATTAAGTACTGCACTCTCAAAGTGTATGCAAAATTGTGGACTGTACGAAGTAGGGTAATAAAAAACTGAACTGTGGGACCTGCAATTTCCGCAATATCGTGAATAAAGTAGGGCCTTACTCAGTTAAATACCTCAGTGTAGCAGCTTAGAACATGGTTAATTGCCACACCTGGGCACAAATGCAAACAAAGCAAATCACTCCCTGGGTTTTTATAATTACTTTCCAGAAGAAGAAAAGTTACATAATCAGTGTTAATTGTTTCCTGAGGTTTCTAAGATTATGGGGGACAGAAGAAAAGAATATAGTCCTTTTTTAATTAGAAGTTACCTATTCAAGGGCAGATTTAAAATATTATTGCTATCACCATATTCTAGCTTCAAGAAATCTTGACTGCAGACACCAGTTGATTAAAGGGATTGGTGGAAGTCAAACAACTAGTGATTTTTTTCCCCTTTTGTCCTAGACCATCATATATAGTCTTTTCCTGAATTTCCTGTCACATGTTTGTCCTCTCTCCTAGCACCCCTCTTTTCTCACTTATCTTTTTTGCAGCACTTCTCTTTGAGGCTATTTTATAAAAAGTCCACTTTGAAACCTTACATATGCTTCTGTACATAAGCTTCTATTTAAGCAACTCAGACATGCACTTTGGACTGCAGGAATGAAGAAATGCTTCCACTTTGTACCATGGTAAATTACAGAACTACTGTTTGATAATGTATCTAAAGTCAAGATTAAGATTAAAACTCATACACAGTTAATAGAGAAAGATTTTTAAAGTCTTGCTTAACCTTAAAATGATTCAAATGTATTCTTTCTAGCAATAATTTTATATTAGATGAAAATGAGTTAATATGATAACCAAGCCCACTTAATATTTACATTTAGCACTTATTAGCCCTTTCTGTGTAAATTCTGCTCTCATTTAAACTGTTGTAAGAGTTAATCTGATCTAACAGAGCAGAATTTGGCCTTATCTCTCTAAACTGATGAACAATCTAATGCATTTTACAATACCCCTATTAAGTTAGCAAAGTATTTTTATCTACATCTTACTGTAGAAGATGTCACGTGGTTACTTGTAAGAGAAGAGACAAGCATAACTTTTTTTTAGACGGCGAAGATGAAAAATATAAAATCACAAATTAAACTGCTTTTTAACAACAAGTAGCTGTTCATTTTGTAATGGTTATAGAAATGGTGCCTTCAGGCAATGTTACGTATTGTAACTTCTGAAATATTATCAGTTTGGAAGGCTTGTGAAGGCAGGTTAGATTGCTAGAAGCACTGGGTTAAATGGCAGAGAAGTATTGACTCATCCTGCATTCTTGACATGGCTTGAATATTATTGCACTTCTTCACTTTCATCCTTTGTGAAATATGCAAGAGAGACATTTAAGTTTGTACTTTAAAATGTACAGTAGAATGAAGTTAATAGATGAAATGGACTAAAATAAATATTGCCATTCCATGGATATGTAATTGTGAGCTATACAAGAAAAAATTGTGCCATAAGCTTTCAACATAAAATTTTAACATTATAAACAGTACCTTGTGATAGTGACCCAAGCTTTTTTAAAAGGCTACAGCAATATATATAATAGAATAGTGTATTAATTACTCGTCTGTGATTTTTAAACATATCTTCCTGTGAATTCTGTCTAACCAGTCAATGGCAGTTTTCATTTAGAAGTATTTCTTTAGTAAAATTCTATAAAAGTGGTGCATGAATTTGATTAAATTCCTTTATATTGTATCACAGTACCTTATATTCAGCACTACAGCTGACATTCTCCGCAGACAGAGGTGTTAAAACATGTGCAGTTTACGGTATTGTTCATGTAACTGTAGATATTTTGTTCTAAAAAAAATAAAGCTAACTTTTTCAGAATACTTCTCAGTGTTTTCATATATCAGTTCTGTTTGATCCACACAGCCAATCTTGACTCCAGTATTCTGTTCTCCCTGATTGATAGGATCTCATTTTGAGAACAATTGGTTATTTGTGTTTGTAAGGAAACAGAATTCCCAGATGTGACCCGATCACATGGATCTAAAGACCTGATCCACAGCCCTTTGAAGTCTATGGGAATATCAGATTAGTAATTTTGCCCTATTACACTACACTAATTTATATGAAAAACAAGAACCATTTCTCTTACATTAGCCTCGGAACAAGTGGCAATATATTTCTAATGTAATATTGTTGTGAACTGACCTTATAGTGATAAAATACATACTTCCTGTTTAATGTAAACAACTTGACATTTGCTACCAAAAAATAGAATTCTTCTGGACACTAGAATGACTAAAATGAGCCAATAGTAAACAAGAGAACAATTCTTTTAATAATGTATTGAGGTTGCGTGAAAGACAGTTTAAGCAAAAAAAAAAAATCTAATTAGAAAATTTCTTCTGAAACATCAAATTAGAATGACTGGTTCAAATTTGTCTATTTATGTCAGTGAATATAAACCAGAATTTTTTTAAACTTAATTTGAAAAAAATATTGCACTATATTACTCACATCAGTGTGTTCTGTACCTCAAGTTCTGTCATTGACAAAATGAAGCAAGTCGCCATTATTTTATTTGTGAGTAATACACACCCCCTAATGTCATCAGATCCTATACACCTGTCCTCCCAGTTTAAACCCTCGCAGTATTCTAGACCTATTCCAAAATCCCACTGAAGTAATTGGGAGTATTTCACTGACTTCAGTGAGTTTTGGCTCAAGCTTGAACAAGCCAGGCGGTCCAGAGTATAAATATAACCCTGACTTGTTGTGAAGAGCACTGTGCTACACTGCATAGATCCTTGGCACTACAAACATGTTCATTAGACATTTTATAGGTCTGATAAGCATTCGAGGGGTTGTTTTAAAAAGCACATAACTAACCTGGAGGCTGGGTCTACACTGACGGTGGCAAATTCGCTACCGTCACATCGATTGCTCTGGATCGACTGAGCGGTCAGTAGAGATGCGCTCAGTCGATGCAGGAAAACCACCCCGGTAAGTGGCGTAGCGCTGCGTCGAAAGGAGCACTGTTCCCTTTGACGCAGCGCAGCATGGACGCCACGCAGAGGAGACACTGCAAAGTCGACGGGAGATATGCAAGTGATTTACGTCACCTGCGCATCTCCCGTTGACTGCCGCCAAATGGCAAAGGTAAGTGTAGACCGGGCCTGAGTGACCTAGTGGAGTGAGACTTGTTCTGCACTCGTGTGAGTGGCAGCACCAGACATTAAGAAGTTGGGCCTTTTTTCTGGCTAGTCAGATAAGACATGTGGCTCTCTAGCCCTTAAAGGGACAAGAGAGAGGTACCTGTTACATGGCAGGTAGCGTCCACACACTGACCTGGTATGAAGTTGACATATCTCCCCCACTCCACCCCTAGTGGACCAGAAGATAGTACTCATGCTCACGTCTGTGCAGTAAAAGCCTCCTGTTTCCACCTGGGCCAGGTGGAGCAACACCCACTGTCCCACCGCTGGAAACAGCTGCAATATAATTGCTATGGCTAGAAAAGGCTTCATCGCCAGGGTCTCCTCCACCTGCATCTGTATCCAGACAGAGGACATGACCAGAGAGGCCTCTACCAAGATCCTGGTGCAGATTTGCAGCAACTGTGGCCTGTATTTCCCTTTCCCAGAAAGCCAGGTTGGGGAGACTGTCTGGTGTGAAAGGTGTCTGTTGGTGGAATTTCTCAGGAAGCAGGGGGAGAGCTACAGGTGGTGGTGGCTAGGTTAAGGAGCATCCATGCACAGGAGGAATTCCTTGAGAGAATTCATATGGAACCCTCCAAGCTGGAGGAAGATATCCAGCAAGAAAGGACTACTGTCACATCACAAGGGGGAGGAGGATATGGCTGCTGGCTGTCACAGGGAGGATAATGGCTGCTGGCTATTTCTGGCAGCAGGCAGTTCTCCAGCCCTACTCCCAACCCACTGACCATAGCAATGAAAAACTGTTATGTTTCTCTGGCAATGAGTGATGAGGAATTGCCCCCCAAAAAGGTGGAAGACAAGCTCTGTACCCTCCAGGCTTGGAATCTGTCAGGAGTACTGCAGCTGAACCACAAGATGGCTCTCTCTCATATCTATTCATGAGTATAACACATGCTTGTTTTAGTTAAATGAAAGACTACAGAACAAATGGTACACATTCTAAATACTAACATTCATTACTGAAGAGAGTTTACAAAGGATAAAGCACTGTACATACTACACATCACTATTTGCAAAATAGCTAGTTTTCTAGGTGATGTAAATCTACTAAAAATGAGTTAAAATAGTTTGTTAGAATTGAGATATTAGATTGGCTAAAGCCAGACTAGCAGCCTTATAACAGAGTAAATGTAAAAATGTTAGTTTGATATACTTAGTTCTGATCTTTTATAAAACAAATGTATATGGAAAACCTACAAGCAGTAATTTCAGAGGATTAGAATCAGTTAAGTTGTTCGATACAGCTTTTTCTTAAAACAGAAAATAAAGAGCTGATTGAATTTTTTAAAGTCTTAGAGAAGTTATTCAAAACAATGAACTTCGAGTTTGATCCGAAACCCACTGAAGTCAGTGGGCATCTTTCAATTGATTTCAGTGGGTTTTGGATCTGGCTCTTCGTGCTACTGATATTTGCCTGACTCAGTCATGAGAGAGACTGAAGTGTCCTATTTACCCACAGAACAGGTACAATATGGGCAGCGGCGGTACAAACTTCCCACGGTGCTCTGTTAGTGTACTTCAATTTTAACCTAAAAAGGACTCTGAGGAGTTAGTTTATCCTCAGTGTTCACTCTCTGGCTTCTGTGGTTAAATCCACATCACAAAACCCATCACCAATCAGGGACATTTATTCTGAGCCCAATAGCACTAAATGAATTTCCTGGCAGAAGTTAGAGAAACTGTGCCACATTTAAGCAGCTGTTCATAACACTTCACCACAATTCAATCAAACTCTCATATCTTTTTGTCCCTCACACCAGCCCCATCAATCTTTACATGACTGATTTGTTCAGTGAGGATTCAAATGAGTGTTTGACATCACAGCCAGTTTCATGATACTGAGTGTTGTCATCAGTAACAGTGGTTTGTCTGGTTCACTGAATAAAGCAAGGAAGAGGGGGCTAAGTACAAAAGGCAAGTCTATTTTCACACAAATATGGAAAGCAGTGCTGTGGGCAAAGAAAATACAAAAGAGATTTGTGACTGTTATGGGCCTTTGATAAAATAAATAGTTTTTGAATGTTGGATGAAGTGTGGAAAACATTCCTTTAAGTAAGTGCCTTAATATACTCTAAATTGGTAACAGCTGAGCAATGTTAACAGTCCATTAATGCTTAAGCTAATTTAAAAAATGCTGAAAGCTATTTTATTCACTGTAATAGACCACAAGGATGGTGTCCCAGCTTTTCTGCTCCAAGAATAGCTACAACTCCACAGTGCCACAATCATTTCTGCAACAGAGTCAAATTTTCTTAGATACGTCTGCGTCTCTGTTGACCCTCTGAATACCCATCCTCCTGCATCAGCAGGAATATCACAGACATTGGCAGCTCCTCCCCTCATCCTGCTGGCACAGCTGCATCCTCTGTGCCACTGTGTCAAATTCCAACGCTCCGACTCCACATGTCATTTATCCTGACACGGCTCATCCTCCTGCTTCCCGCCTGCTCTTGTCGAGCAGGGGAAGGATGGCTCGGTAGTTAGGGTGCCCCAAGGCTCAGGCTCAATTCCCTGCTCTGCCATTGACTTCCAGGCTAATGCTGCTTCAGTCTCTACCTATGAAATGGGGATAACAGCACTTCCTTACCTAAACCAGGGTGTTAAGGATAAATATATTCAAGGTTATAAGGCATTGAGCTATAGCAAAGTATAGTGCTCATACCCATAAAGCACTATAGACAGACGTTCCCATGCTACCCAATCTGATCAACCTCAACAGTTCCCCCAGCCTTCCACTGATTCACACAAACACACCAGGTAGATACTGTGCTGTGCACCTATTCTACAAACCTTCAGACATTCTTAACTTGGAAAAATTCTGTAATGGAAGGGTTAATTCTGGTCCATTTTCCTCTCTGATGCTAAGGAGCCTGTACTGCACAAATGAAGCCAAGGTGCAGCCAATAACCACCTCCCTAAGGAGTTTTGTAAGGTTAGTCCATTTTTATCTTTAAATGGAATATTTTACCATGACAACCACAGCAACATGACATGTGCTACTTCTGGCATATGCAGAAGATTCCTAAACAAAATGCATTCACCAATACCAATGAAAATGGTAGTGTTTTTCATTATGAAATCTTCCATCATCTTTTCCTGATTCAGAGCCAAAATTTTCAACTGAGCTACTAAGTTTGCAAATATAATTCTCTCTCTCAATGTCTGTCTTAAGTATTCACAGTGTGCCAAATCACCATAGCACTGAGGTGCAATTTTGCATATGCACCCAAGATTTGAGAGAGGAGGTCTATAGCTACCTACTTCATGTGGACAAATATAGCCTCTAAATTTGCATGCACAAAGAATCTGTCACTGTTTATGAAGGACAGAACAAGAGAAAGGGTTACTTGTTGGTGTTCTTGTGCAAGAACGCATCATACTAAGGCATGATCTAACTTTCACTACGGTCAATGGCAAGATTCCCATTAAGCAGCAGTGGGACCTATCCAGGAAATTTTCCTCCAGCCTCACTACTAATAGCTTTCGCCTCAATTTGGAGCCTGAGCTGTTTATTCAGATGTTCTAGAGCTAAAAACAGGTAGTAGAAATGATTGTTACGTACAAAATGCACTATGGGTGAGAAAGAAGGTTTACATATTTGAATACATATCAGTTTCTAAAAGTGTGCTCATCCAATACTAGGTGTCTGTACATCTACTATGGTACACCATGCCTTTGTCCAACAAATGGATTCTTCCTATACCCCTAAAATCCCTTTTACACATGACTCTGTATCCCTTGCAGATGACACTAAGCTAGTGGGAGTGGTAGATACCCTGGAAGGGAGGGATAGGATACAGAAGAACCTAAACAAATTGGAGGATTGGGCCCAAAGAAATCTGATGAAGTTCAACAAGGACAAGTGCAGAGTCCTGCACTTAGGACGGAAGAATCCCATGCACAGCTACAGACTGGGGACCGACGAGCTAGGCAGCAGTTCTGCAGAAAAGGATCTGGGGGTTACAGTGGATAAGAAGCTGGATATGAGTCAGCAGTGTGCCCTGGTTGCCAAGAAGGCTAATGGCATATTGGGCTGCATTAGTAAGAGCATTGCCAGCAGATTGTAGAAAGTGATTATTCCCCTCTATTCGGCATTGGTGAGGCCGCATTTGGAGTATTGTGTCCAGTCTTGGGTCCCCCACTACAAAAAGGATTTGGACAAGTTGGAGAGAGTCCAGCGGAGGGCAACAAAAATAAGGAGAGGCTTATGAGAACTTATGAGGAGAGGCTGAAAGAACTAGGCCTGCAGAAGAGAAGAATGAGGGGGGATTTGATAGCAGCCTTTAACTACCTGAAAGGGGGTTCCAGGGAGGATGGAGCTAGGCTGTTTTCAGTGGTGGCAGATGACAGAACAAGAAGCAGTGGTCTTGAGTTGCAGTGGGGGACGTCTAGGTTGGACATTAGGAAAAAGTTTTTCACTAGGAGGGTGGTGAAGCATTGGAATGGGTTACCTAGGGAGGTGGTGGCATCTCCATCTTTAGAGGGTTTTTAAACTGCGGCTTGACAAAACCCTCGCCGGGATGATTTAGCTGAGGATAGTCCTACTTTGAGCAGGGGGTTGGACTAGATGACCTCCTGAGGTCCCTTCCAACTCTAATATTCTATGATTCTATGACAGATGGTCCATTACATCAAACAAAAAAACAAAAACAAAAAACAATATTCAGATTACTTTCAGTTCCAAAAGACTGATCTCTTCCTTTAGGTCAATTGCACCTCAGATCCCACAGCAAAGACAAACCCATATAGCCAATCCTCTTATGCACTGTCTAAAGATTTATTAGCAAAGAAAAAGAAATAAGATAGTGATGTTCAAGTTTAAGCCAGATAAACATACAAACACAATTCAGTTACAGTCTTAGGTTCCTAAAGCTGGTAGAAGCGTCTATAATAAGTAAGCTCTAAGTCCTTTAGGGTTAACCCAGGCAAAACAATGGGGATCTCTTGTTTATACTTTGAAATCTTCCCCTCCCAGTTCAAGCTACATAGAGATCCGGTTTCTTTTTGTCAGGGATTTTTATTCCCTTCCCGCAGAGTTCAAGTTGATAGGATAAGTCCACATCTCCTCTTCATGGATGTTGTGGGGAGCAATTGAAGGCTTTGTTCCTTGATGCTTCACAATGGCTTATATGGCCTTCATGGCATGTAGAAAGCCAGTATTTTACATTAATTAATGCTCCTTTCCTCACTAATGATGTACACATTACAGAGGTTTATAGTGCAAACACTTAACATAACCCTAACACAGGATCCAGATTTTTTTAAGTGGGATTACTACATACAGCATCCTACAGGGGTTTCATAAAGTCTATACACGAAACACATTTTGAAGGGCTGAAGCCCCTGAAGGGCTATTGTAACAATGCTAGCACACAGGTAAGGCAAACTGGTTTCCAGCTATGTGTTGGTCAGTGTTCAGTTGAGGCCAAGGGGCCCTTGAATGAGCTGCCAGCATCAGTTATCTGAAGAAGTTTTTCTTCCTACTGAAAATCCATTAGTAATATTCCTCAGGGGGAAACAATGCATCTTTGAATAACTGCATCTCTAAAAAAGCAAAATGATGAAGTAAGAAGCTGCAAAATGTGCAGATGTCAGTACGGACATTTCTGAAATGAGTTTGAAATATGAATAAGAATATTTGATTCCTTCCGTTCTGTGCAGATTAATGAAGCAACATCACTGTGCAGACACATTTATATTAATCGTAATGGATTTAAAATGATTAACCTTGCAATACTTTATGTGACACACAAATATTCTCCCAGTACTCTTTCATGCATTACATGCTGAAGTCCTTTCTCAGCTCCCAACTTTTCAAATTAGCCTGCTAAACTCAGAGTCCAGCCTATTAACCAAATAACAGATCAAGTGCATTTTACACCTTCTTGGCGTTAAGCCCAACATACATTTATTTAATCAGATCTGAAAGATGCGGTTTTGTAAAAGTGGAGAGAAATGCCACCAGGTGGGTCTCACACTTTTGAAATGGAGTCCTCCCCATGGACTTTTGTCTAACAATTACGCCACCCCTTCCCCTGAATTGCATCCCCTGTTCAGAAAAAGACAGTGGGGGAACTTCCTGTGCTGTAGCCCCTTTTTTCCCTGAAAAGGGAGGGTTTGGGGAAGGGGGTGCAATTGTTAGGGGGGTGCTTCCCATGCTGTAGGCCCTAACAGTTGCACACACCCCCCCAAACCTCCCTTTTCAGAAAAAAACAGGGCCTACAGCGCGGGAAGCAGGGAACTGCAGCAGCAATGCAGGGAGCAGCGGGGGAGCAGCAAGCACTGGCAGTGGCGCAGGAAGCAGAGGCAGCAGCAGCAGCGTGGGGAGTGTGCCCAGTAGTGGCAAGGGGCTGCTGCTGCTGGAGGTGGGCAGCAGCAGCTGCTGCTGCTGGAGGTGGGCAGCAGCAGCTGCTGCTGCTGCTGTCTCCGGGGAGTATGGAGCTGGACCGGCTCAGTCCCCTGCTCCACTCCCCCAATCCATCTTGTGCCCCCCACTTTGAGAACCACTGGTTTAGATGATGTGATACTGCAGATGAAATTTGTATGAAAATAGGTGATGTTTGTGGGACTTTTCCCACTTCCTGCATTGAATCTTGCTGTGAAACTCTACAATGCTATAATTACAAAATATTCTGTACCCTAGGGACCCCATAGAAGGGAGGAGGAACTGTGCAAAAGGGATGAAACAAACCCTAGTTTTATTAACTTTGAGGGATCACCATTCCCCTCCCCCCCTTTCTCCCACATAAAGGTTCAAATTATGCTGCTTGACAAGTTCACCTGGAGTATTTTTACTTGTTATGTGCCTGATTTCTAGCAGAGTTAAACATATTTAATATCAGGCATTTAATGGAAGTAAGTCCACATACTGGCATACTAAGGCATTTGGCAAGTCTTCCTCTTTGTAGGTGGGCTATTGGAACTCAGATAGACAGTGCTACGTCTTTCCTAGAGGCTCAGTTGCTACAGATGGCAATTAGGTATCAGGGATGGTGGCGAGTGCAGGAGCCCTTCTGATCCCTTTGAGGTCTACTCACCTGTGTAAGGACCAAGGCCATAATTAGTCTTGAGTTGTTAATTTGAATCCTAGCCCAACTAATTAGACACAAGGGTCACATTTACATAGTTTTGAAGGCCACAGGATCAAAGTAAACAAGTGTTTATTTAACAAGAACATGTAATTAATTCTAATTAGCTATTAAGTGACAGTTACCATATGACTTTTGAAGCAGAACAATGATAATGGAGGTTTGCATGACTTACAGAATTATCAAAAGCCCATTAACAGAAGTTCTTAATACTTTGAAAGTGAAGAAGGGTTATAAATCCTCAGCATGTTTTGCAGAACACAATAACCAGCTTTTGTAAAGATCATGGGCCAAGTTCTTAGCTCATCTGATTTCAAAACAGCATAACTGAGGACAAATATGGATCTGATTCTGCTGTCACCCCAATAACCGGGTTCAGCAGACTTACTCCAGATTTATACCAGTATAAGAGTGCAGGATGAAGCCCTATGACTTCTTGCCTCTTTAACGTGTAATACTGGGAATTGCTAGCCCCTGCTCACACCCGAAAACAAATTTAATATAACCCTTCTACCAGGTGTTGTTGGCAACTAAAAGAGCCATGCCCAGACGTGTAGGAGTTCCTCTTAAAGAAGAGAAAAGCCACTGCCTGAAGTCCCTACAAACAAAACTGGGTGCCCCTAACTGGCAATGCTTCCCTTCTTTCAAGCACCTAGTCAGTGTACAAGACAAGCAAATCTTTATTATGGGGGAAAAAGGAGCACTGTTGTTTTTTCAAGCTTATATGAATAATAATTAAAACAGCCATCCCCAGAAATTCTTTCGCAGTAGTCCTTCACCTCAGTTTCCCCCACTTGATAGAGTAAGCACCACATCACTTTCCCCTCTGCTGTACCCCGCTCACAGTTTACTGTTGCTGGTTACTGAAGTCCCAGAATATGGGAGTGCACTCAGGCAGATTCACTTCCAGTCCCTAAGCAAGCAAAGCAATCTGGCTTCCATGAAGACACCTTGCTGCCACCTCCTACTGAAAGACTGCCTCTGCACCATATATTCACCCTACCATAATAGGCTCTAGCCAAGTCTGGTCTAGATGCTTAATCACCTAATCTAGCTATAGTTATAACTTGCATACTGAGTAAGGAGCATTGTTGCTTGTTTGGTCAGTTTGTCCTTTTCCACCTATAACTGAAATCATATAACTGGGTAATGTCGCTACACAGGTGGAATGCTTACTAGAGTTCATTCAGCTCTATTGTTACAATATGAAAGGGGATGGGGGTTTCAATAGTATATAAAACTGTGGAGAAGAGGCCTTGCCAACAGGAATTCACACTTTCCAATCCCCTTCTGTCTGGCTTAGATCTGAGCTCAACTACTAGACTGTGCCAAACAGATTTTCATTATTGTGACTGTACTCAGGGCGAAATACAGTTCTGCTGCCCTTTTATCATACAAAAAGGATAACATCTCTTCACCCATACAGCCCAAGTTTTAAAAGAATTTTAAACCAAACCACTAAAATGTTCACACCGGGATGGTGGGTAACAAACGTGCAAATAAAGTTTGTTCATTCTCTCACTTCCTTTAATTGACCAATAGATGGCAGCAAGGAGTTCTTTCTACAGCCTTAGACAGAGGCTTGCAATAAAAATTGCAACACACAGACCAATGAGCCAGCTAAATTGCCCAGTGATAGTGTACTACCATGTATTAATCTGAAGTTTAAATACTGATCTCCATCTGTTAAATGGCATGAAGGCAATGCACTCAGTTAATACTGACAAAGAAGCCATTGTGAAGATACCACCACCACCATAGGAAATAGTCAAGATAGATATTGCTACTACAGGTAGAGATCCCTCCTCTCTGGATGCTATTCAATCATTCCTTCTACAGCTGATTTACACATTATTCCTCGGCAGGAAATTGAGTTATATTAACAATATTTTTTCCAGGAACAAAATTATAAACATTTCTAGCAAAGTGAATCTTAATGTAAAATTAATGCTTTCATTGTTGATTATGCAAGAGCTTTTGTGTTTTACTGGGATAACAAATGAGTATATTTCCTAGTCTCTTTCACACACATCCACACTATGAGGTTTATCACAAGGACTCTAACAAACAATCCTCCATATCTTGTTAAAATATTGGTAGTGCAGCACTGGTGCCTTGGAAAGAAGCCTTCATGTTGTTTTCAATGAAAACTCCTGGTGATTAAGATTGGCAAGGACATGGCCTTGAGGGTGTGGTTCCCTCACAGGATTCCAGCAGACACATGGCTCCAACACTATTTTTGATGGCAAAACTATTTAAAACATATATGTACATATACACTGATCCCACAATTGAGCTAATGCAAGGGGGGACCCACACAGAGTCACACTAATTTCAAAGGGACTCTGCATAAACACTAGGGACCACCTGGCTCAAACTGCAAGATCAGAACCCAAACACATTCCTTTAATCATTCAAATAATTAGAAATTAAATTTGATGCATCAACATTCCCAAATATTCAACTCCCATTAGAGTCACTATTTGTTTAACATGAATTTTTCTTGATTAATATTATAAATATGTTTCATTTAATTGTAATAGTTATAAACATGTTAACAATACAAGTATGTAAAACTAGTACTGAATAATGGAAATAAGGAAAAGTAGTTAGGAAAAAGTTGACCTTTTTGGCTTAGCCGCTGAGCTTCCGTGTACAATTAGTGTCACAAATGAGATCACTTCTCAAGAATGATAGCTGAAGGCAAAGGAACACTGATTTACTCCAAAATGCTAATTTCAGTTGCATCTGATGATTTATAAATTATGAGCAATGTGGCATTGTTCAAAGGTGAATTCGCCTTTTAAGTCCTGTTTTGACCTTTCCCTGGTTCAGTAGTCAAATTTTTAGCCTTTCACCTTAAGTTACTGAGACTGCAGCTGCAGAGAAAAACCTGAACACTATCACAGCTCACATATAATACCATCTTTCTGCCTGCTTCTTACTCTGGAAACTACTGCAAGAAATCTATTCTTCTGTAATGAATCTGGAAGAAAAATTTTAAGAAGTCTGACTTAAGGGGAAAAAAACCAGTGGAGCATTCCCTTCAGAATTTTCGCATGAATTTAAATCCTGATAAGAAATAAATTTGTATTATTGAGGTTAAGGATTTTCACTGTAAATTCATTATTAACCCTTTCACTGCTGAAAGTATTTGCAGCTAGAAACTGGTACCAATTATATAACCAAGTTCAGCCTCATGTACCCTAAGTAATCAGTATAGTGAGATTTCCCTCTGAGAAAATGTAATTTTTAATATTTCATTGATCACTGACTACATGGCTAGAAAATTCTATGCAAAATAGACTCATGGGTGCTAACTGGTAAGCAAGATGACAGGCACCTTATAAATACCTAATATAGAGAAATTATAAAGACCCAAACAGACAATCTGTAGAACTAATATTTAATAGAAATAATATATGCCTGTAAATGATAAGAAAGATTCAAGTGGACAAAAAATTAGTGGTAGGCTTTCAAAAGGGCAGCATCCATTTCCTCACATTGTGGAGTAACTTCCCTAGGCTCACATCCCATAATAGCAGGAATATGGAGTACTCCTATTCACTGCAACCATTAGTATAAGCACCACAGGGACTCTTCAACCCATTTCCCCTTGTATGTCCATAAACAGAAATGAGAGGAGTGCACCACATGGTAAATAGCATAGGGCAGGGCTTCTCCCCAGCTTCCAAGAATACACAGCCATGCCCAGTCTTCTTTAAAACAGTTTATTTTCTTAAAACAGACGAGTAAAAAGAAAGCTATCTTTTACCTCACTCTTTTGTCTCAGACTCCGGTGTCACTCCTCCCAGGGATCTCTAGTGTTCCTGCTTCTGAGAGCTTCCCAGTTTTAGACAGCTCTGCTTCCTTCCTAGAGCTGCTTCCTTCAGGGGCTGCTTCCTAGTCTCTTATTCCAGGCACCCACAACTGGTATTAGCACTATTACACTATAGCTGCCCTTTCACTGGCACAGCCTATCTCAATCACTTTCCCTCCACCTCTCATTTCCAGCCCTTTGTAGGCCCAGGTGTGGCCCAGCCCCCTTTAATTGGCTGGACTGGGCTCATCTGGTCTGACTCAGCTCTACTCACAGGGACCTGGTACCCTGTAACATACCTTCCTTCTTTTCAGGGAGGAAAACAAAACAAACAAAAACCCACACCCCTTTTTTTCCTCTATTATTTTTACAATGACATTCTCTATAACACTCTTCAGGATCCCAACATTTCCCCATCCCAACCAAAATATTCCCCTTAATCCAGTGGTTCCCAAACTTTTCTCTGCTATGGCACACCTTGATACCATTTAATTATTTTGAGGCACACCACCATATAGTCTCCAAATGAACTCATGGATATTCATGAGCCAACTCAGAACGCAAGTAGTTTTTCAAGAAATTCCGTGGCACACCTGCTCAGGCCTGACGGCACACTGGTGTGTCATGGCACACTGGTTGGGAAACACTGCCTTAATCTTTCAACCTATCATGAACACCCCCTACAGCATTTCATATAAATCCCTCTAGGTCATAGAGTCTTCTCCCAGTCCCAGGGACTCTAGCACAGTCCCTCCAGCACAAATTCCTAGTCCCAGTCACCCAGAATCTTATACAGTGGGGTCAGAGTTACATCTACAGATTCACTGGGCTCAAGCAACATACAATTTTATCTTCACAGTTTGGACTTCAAGGACCCTGCATGCATAGGTCTTTCTCTGGCTGAGTGTAGAATTTCTACCTCAGTCTTTGTTAGGCTCATGATAGAGAGCCCCCCTATGGGATGGGGGAGAAGGCTAAAAAGGCCATACACTGGACATGGTGTTGGTAAATAATACTCTGATTAACTTTATTGATTACCATGTAAGCTGATTCACTCCACATTCATATCATAAATATACTACACCAGAGTCCAAAGATAGGATGAAGTCCCAATGGCCAGCCAGGATTCGATCCAGTCTTAAGGCGTGGGGAGCTGGCACTACATGCCTCTTCAAAGTCAGGACTCCAAAGTACATTAAAGTGGCCAATGTACCATGCAATACTTAGCCCGTAATGGTACAAGAATATTTGATTTAGGCAATGGATGTATATGTGTGGTAACTACTGGCCAATATGTGCTGTGGGGAAACATAACAAAAAAGGGACCAATCGAGACTTGTAAATATAATTTAACAGAAGTCATTATTGGAAGTTTTATATATCAAGGTCCCATATTCCTGAAGGATGAAATCATTTGGGTCCTAAAGATTTAGATTGCTCCTTTAATTTGAGATTGCATTTGGGAACAATGGGAAAAACTGACTGATGACAGTGAAAGGATATTATAATATGTGAGAGAGGTATGTAAATCTGCCCAGTTGGGCAAAATACATATTTTGTTATACAATGGTCAAATATTAAAATTGGAAAAGGAAGGAGAAAAATTGACAATCCATCACTGGTATGACATTGTTAAAGGATGGTCTCCGAATGCTACTGCCCTTCTGAATTTGATGTTACATCCCATTGTTGTGCTATTTGCATTAATGATATTACTCACCGTGATTATGCTATGCTTATACTGTCAAATAAGGAAACGACAAAGAAATTTGGAATAAGTAATGTATAATACTGAAATACTCACTGCAATGTAGGATGATACAGTAATTAATGTTATTAATCATGTATCAAAAGGGGGGATTGTTGGGATTCTTATATTCAGTACATATATATTATTATTTTTGTATATATTCTTATATTCAATAGAAATGTTTATATTTATTATATATGTATATTCAATAGAAATATTTCTATTGAATATAAGAATATATACAATAATAATAATATATATGTACTGAATATAAGAATCCCAACATCTCAAGTTCATGACCCAAGAGGAGTAAATGTCCTTTTTCCTCCTCAGTGAACCAGAGATCTGTGGCAAGTTGTTCTTTCTTGAGTTAGAGGTTCAGTAATTCGCATTCTGCTGCTTCCAGTCAAGCTGTAAGCTCACCAGTCCTCAAGACTGGCCATAAAATGGGTATCCACTATTTCTTTCCCCATACCAGAGCTCTATTCCTTCCCCTGACCCTTCATCCAGGACTCTGTTTCTTAGGGTGGCCCACTTTGAATCTCCAGACTTAGTTTGCTTAATGGGGAGTTCAATCTGGAGTCCCCACAATACCTCGTTGGGACTCTGTTTAGGCTTCTATCATACCCTGCCAAGTCTAGGAGTCCATTTGGGTCTCCATGGTACCTTGCTGAGTTTGGGACTCTGTCCTGCAGTTCCCTGTTGGATCTGACACTCTGTTTAGGTCCCCTTGATACCTTGCTGAGTTTGAGATTCCATCTGAGTTCTCATTAGCCTCCATTTGTTGATACTTCTCTGTCTGGAGCCAGCCAAATTTCTTCTGCAGGGTTATGCATTGTTGCTTCTCTTTCTCAGCCTCCAGTTTAGGCTGGGCTAACTCATCTTCTACCACCATTAGCTGGTTAATGTTCTCCTCCCTCCATGATGTGCTTATATCATCCAACTCTTGTTTGCACTTAGAAAGCTGATGATTCAGAGAATGGTTGTGCTCTCCCTTTCAGCCTCTCTTTGCTATCTTTACTCAAGCTCCTATCTCTCTTATTTCCTTTTCTGGTTGACCTCAGACCTCCTCTGTCCTCAGCTGTTTTAGTCCCAGCTGTACAAGGGGTGAGAAACCTAACCAAACTCTCCACAGAACTATCAGCCAAGGCAAACTCTGGACCACCCTGACGTGCAGTCAAGCTCTCTTACCCTGATCCTTCAACTTCTGCTGTACGGCAGACATGAATCTCGCCATGAATACATGAGATGCATACTGGAAGATGTTGATCTAGGTTATTTACTCTGACCGATCTTTCCGAAAAAGAGTGTACCCACAATCCAAGTCTACAAGTTCCTGTAGTACCAATTAGGTACTATCAATGGCCAGGCCCCCCTGACTTTCTGAGGAGAACCCCATTGCCTGGTCCTAGAAACAGCCTAGTTAATCACATCCCATCACCAGAAAATGCCATTTAATGTGCCCAGGCTGGCCACACCTGAAACATACCATGGGGACTCCTGAGGCCCACCCACAAGTGTTTCTGCTAGACTGTTTGGCTATCCAGGATCCTTGTATAGCCTGTGTATCCTCCAAGTCCTGGCCATTCAGAACTTTTCCCCAATGAGAACTTCCCTGGATCATCCCCCTGTTGTGCCACCTCAGTCTGCCACACCACTCCGCCCGCTTGTCATCTTTGGCATCAAAGAAGCCTTCATTCCACTGCCTCCTGAGGTCAGTTGGAAACACCTTGCCCAGCTCTGTATTCCCATAGGCAGAACATTCAGGAACTGCCCCAAGACAATCTGATCCACTATGGCTACACAGGAAATACAACTCCCAAAAATAATTCTCAGAGCATATCTTTTAGAAAAACATTCAGTCTTGACTCAAACATTGCCCACGATGGAGAATCCAGCACAATCCTTGGTAAATTGTTCCAATGATTAATTACTCTCACTATTAAAAATTGACACCTTATTTCCAATCTGAGTTTGAATAGTTTCAACTTCCAGCCATTGGATCACGTTATATCTTTCTCATCAAAGTTGTTCCTATACCTCCCCCCTCACTCAGATCTCCACATTGATTTTGCTTTGTGTGCGGGGAACAAATACTTAAGCCAGGTATGGCTTTTTTATTTTTGATTGCTCACCTCCAAAACACAACTTTAAGCCAAGGAAGAACCATATTATCCTCATGTTGTAGCTCTTTTTTATTTCTTCAGCCATCAGATAGAAAGTGAAGCATTGTGATGGGATTCTTGGGCTATGATTATTAACTCAAGACTGGGATCTGCTATTAGTGTGCTCAAGAATAGATACGACTCTCATTCGATAATGATAATTACTATACTTATAAACATATAAAATGAGCCCCCAGACCAAAAGTCCAGTATACTTTAGCTGTAAAAGCAATTATCCTCACCAGTGCAGGCAAGAGGCGGTGATGGTTTCTTAGCAGCTTCCCCTGAGAGCCTGGATCCGTGGTCTCAGAAGACAGCTGGGCAAGATGTCAGGTCTTGTCAGTTTCTTGTCAAGAGTGATTTCTGTTTTACCAGTTCCATTGCTTGTCTTTTATATTCTTAAATTCAATGTTTTTCAAAGCATTTTGATAATTTACATGAGTAAACACAGGAATTTCAGAAAACAATACAAGAGGGAAAGACCCATGTGTTTTACTTAGTTAAAAGGCACTAGCCACCTAGATTTGTTGTTCAGTTTCAGTGTTCTACACTTCAAACAAAGGGGTTTTGGGGTTGTTCTGATTAAATTGAGCAATACCTGGGGTGGCACCCAGCCATGAGCTGTGATCATAAGATATTTGGAGAGGTCTGGAGCCATGGAAGTTTGGCACACCCTGCATTTAACACATTTATGTTTATTACATAGATGATTTCCTCCCAGAGGATAAGTTCATTAGGGAAGATGGTCCAATCAAGAGAGGCAATTAATAAAGAGTTTTAATGAAATACCAGACATACTTTGAGAATGGAAAACAGCATGGGTGTGTTGCAATAAGAAACAATTACCCCTTTTTAAAAGGGACACCAGCCACCATTTCACATACTCTGCAATATGCATCTTATTAATATTTGGTAGCTTAATTTTATAAGTAAGCTCAGCCTGGCTGAAATGTCATGGTCTATAATGATCACTGGAGTTATCGAATGTCATTCCCAAAGTTCAGTGCCATTTACAGAATGCGTGCTGGACAGAGCGAGGGAGGCTTCCTGTGACTATTGAAGGAAAGGGCCGTCGCTAAAGCATACAAATGAGCTTTTCCAGTTGCAGGATTTAAGACATTCCGTGCATTACCATGGGCCAGCTGTCATAAAGGGATTTTTTCATTGGATCCTACTTTTAAAACATGAGGCATTAGAGGCTTTTGAGTTTTTCACTTGCTTCCAGAGACCTAAAATGTAGTAACTTTAGGACAAAAGTTCAGTATCCTCAGGCATGGGTTTTCAAAATTTCTAGTGCATTCCTACAGTTAAGGAGAAAACAGTGCTAATATCACTACTTGCTTGTTTAAATGACTTTCTTCTGGGGGCCTGCCAAATGCTTCTGCATGTCAGGGGTTACTGATGATATTCAAGAGGATTGCCAGTCATTTCAGAGAACGCATGGAAAAAAACAAAGTAGCAGTCCAAATTATTATATTCAGGCAAAATAAAACCATGCTTCTTTTGGCACAACTCAAACATCTTAAAAAGGTTCTTGGCCCAGGATGAGGGGCTCCTCATGTAGCACTGGAGCTTGAAAAAAAGAAAAAAGCCTGATTTCCACCACCTTGCACCCACTATAGTCATTACACCTATGCCAACTGGGTGTAAAATGCTACCAAATAAGAATGATGAGGGGTTAGGCAGTGGAGAATTAGGGCCTTTGGGTTCCAGTTCTTTTAGGCAGAGCTAGGGTGTTAATCCTGGTGTGAATGTACCTCAACCCTTCTCTCTATTATAGCTGACCATAGCCTCTTTCTATTTCTTTTTCACTCTTCCAGGGCAATAGATTAAGGAAAAACTTCCAGGAAAGCATTAGTGATCATATGCAGAAGAAATAAAAAGAATTAATTGAAGAGGGGGTTCAAACTGTCCCGGTTTGTCCCCTTGTAACCAAACATACCTGCCTAAAGCTATTCTGCAGCTTGAGAGTGGGAAAATCAGGAACAGGCTGTATGCCTCTGGAAGGTAGAATGATTGGGGGAAGAGCAGTTTAATAGGCATTCTAAGGGGGGAAATCCTCTTTGCTCTTTTCATCTGGATTTATCTTTGTTATGAGGCTCAAGACTTGGATTTTAAAAGAGTAAAAGGGTTTATGGATTGTACAAGGATCTGTGTTATGGTTTACATTTAATACCTGGAATGTTTTTTTGGATTCATTGGAATTACAGTTTAGCATTATTGGATTGGTGTTTTGTGTCTGTAACCGAAAAAAAACAAAAAACTTGCTGGCCCTTTGAGAAGGAGAAGGGAAGATGGGGCACATTGTAAAAGCAGAGTACAAAGAACCAAGTAGAGCTCACTGGGCTTTATTTTCCTATGGCCTTGATCATCCGTCACAGTTCTGCAAAGTGCTTGTAAAATGCCATCATGCTGATTTGGCAAAATTTACACACTTTTTGCACTGGGTGTAAATATCTACACAGGGTGCAAGGTAGCAAAGGAGTCCCTCCAGTGCAGGGTTGGCTGTGCTTAAGGAAAGGTCTTGAGAGAGTGCCACTAACCAAACAACTGGAAGGGAGACGAAAGTTATCTAGGGACTGAAGAGCATAAACCTGCTTGTAAGTGATCTTTAACTTTACAGCAGGTCTGCTTCCTGTAATTTGTTTTCCTCTATTTTACAAATAAAGGGAGATGAAGTGCAAGGAGAAAAAATGCTGGCTGAACCTTTCACATGATGCTGCAACCCCAATAAAAACTTATTGTTCTGAACATGGAAACTCACTAGGCAATTCTATAAGCACCACATGCCAAAGGGGTTACCAAGAACACACAGGCATATGTTGTAGTAGCAAAGATTGTTTCTTACGGCTTGGGCTAAAGGGATGTTTAATTGTGGTGTAGATATTTGGGCTTAGGCTGGAGCCCGGGCTCTAGGACCGTGAGAAGTAGAAGGGTCCAGAACTCGGGCTGCATTCCGAGCCCAGATATCTACACTACAATTAAACAGCCTGTTAGCCTCAGCTGTACGAAACAATCCTGCAAGCCTGGGTCGGCTAGCACAGGCCAGACATGGGTATCTAACTGTGTAGACATACCCTTAGAAGCAAATGCAGTTGTTAAATTAGATTTTACAATAACAGTGCAGCAAATTTATTTGACTACTTTAAATTCACACAACCTGATGCCAACTCGGCATTATCTAATACACATCACAGTCATTTCTCTGACACTCTCCTGTGTGCTTGGAGTAATGGAGTTTTTTAGGGAGAATTTTTGGGGAGAATTACTGTGTGTGCACATTTATACTTCAGCAAGCAGTTCAACTTTCTGCTTAACAGGCTAAGCTTCTTTATCTTGCAATTTGTAAATAGAAGCCACACATCCCTGTTTAATAGATACACTTTAATCAACAGAAGCCACCAATATGCTGGAGATAGGGAAATAAATTAAACAGATTAGCTGCTCTCTATTTAAAGTTACAGAGTGGAATAATTCTATTCAGCAAAAGAAACAGGTTACTTACCTTATAGTAATTGTTGCTTTTGAAGATGTGCTGTCCATATATGTGCCACTAATGATGTGCATGTGCCCTGTGCACTTGAGTTCAGATGCCTTTGGCCAACGGTGTCTGTTGGGGGCCATGCCTGGACCCTGACTGTTTTCATGACTCACACCAGAAGACAACAAGGGCGGGGCAACCTCGGATGTCCAGCCATTCCTTCACCAATACAGAATCCAGATGTTAAAAGACTCCGTAGCTGCAAAGCAGGGGATGTGTTATGAAATACATATGAACAACACATCTCAAAGAACTACAGTAAGTATCTGTTTCTTCTTCAGGTGGTGTAAAGTTAGTATCTGTTTCTTCTTCAGTTGGTTCTCCATGTATATTCCACTGACGATGTTTCATAAGCAGTGGCCAAATTTGATGGAAGTGGATGCTAAGAGTTTAATTAATTAATAGTGCATTCTGCATAAGTGGCAATTTTAAAATCCAAACTTTTTAAAAGATATGCTGTAGTTCAAACAGGAATTATTTTAAATGGATCCTGCTTCTCCCTGTGTTAATATAGAATGTTGCTGTGCAACTGTTGCATCAATCACATCACATCTAGTGGCTCTCCACTTACCAGATCTTCAGAAAGATCTGGACGGATTTCTGTTTGAGACCTCAAACAAACGCTGCACATACACAACAAATTACTATCAGATCCGGAAGATGTATGTTTAATTGGGCCTCTTGGCAAGACCAGAGAGTCTGTAAACGATGTGGGTGAGCCCCCCATCCCATATCAGAGGCCTCTGTTACTAGAGTTTAGGATGGGAGCAGTGGAGAGAAGGGCATTCCTGTGCAAACTTGTTTGGGATCCTTCAGCCAAGTCAAAGATAATAGGACCTCTAAGAGAAACTCCAGTCTCTTCTCTAGGCAATTTTTGATGGTCAGATATACTAGGGTGATGAGATAGCAAGTGTGAAAAGCAGAACAGGAAGTGGGGGGTAACAGGCACCTATATAAGAAACAGCTCCAAATATCGGAACTGTCCCTATAAAATTAGGACATTTGGTCACCCTATGATATACTGACTCAACTGCCCTTGCATGCAGCAAAGGTGAAATCTAGCATGCTTGGTTACAGAGGTGCAGGAAGCCACGTGAAATAGAAGTTGGGGAGAGTGATCACCAATGTCTGAGGACGTGCCTGCAGTTGACTGATTAGATTCACTATTCTGTTGAGGTAGGTAGGCCCTTGGTGTTGCATTCAGTACTGCCCAATTAACTGCATTTTTTAAATAAGAACTGTATCTGTTTTCTCCTTTGCGCCTAAGTCAAAGGGAGGTGAAAAGATGAAGAGTCTGCTCAATGGAGTTGACTTCCTATGGAGGACTCTTGCCTCGGATGAGCCAATCATGGAAGTATAGCTAAACTATAACTCCTTGTTTTCTTAGGTAGGCTACTGCTACAGTCACACCTTTGGTGAACCACCTTGGTGCTCTTGGCTGTCCAAAAGGCATTACCCAGTACAGATAATGGGGACTGCTAACTTAAAATAGTAGGTATTTTCTATGTGCAGAATCAATGGCAGTATGAAAATATGCATCTTGAAGATCAAGATCTGTGTGCCAGTCCTGTGGCTCCAGGGAGGAGATTATTGAGGCCAGAGTTACCACCCTGAACTTGAGTCTTCAAATAAAGGTATTTAGCTGTTGCAAGTCCAGAAGTGGGTGCTAGCATCCTTTTTTCTTTGTATCATAAAATAGTGCAAGTAAAAACCTTTCCCTCTGAATTCAGTTGGAATTTCTTCTACTGCACCAAGAGCTAGAAGGGATACAAATTTTGTATCCGCTCAGGGCTCTAAAACATAGGATCTCAAAGGTGGAGAAGCAGCTATCTGCAGCTCATAGGCTATGAGGCTGCTTCTGTCTTCTAGATCCTATATTCCCTCTCCTGGCCATACAGAGAAAGGGGAGGTGGTAGATCAAGATAGAACTATGGGGTTTAAGTAGCCAAGCAATTCTGGAAACCTTTCCAGACTCCTTTGCTATATCAGGTCAGTTGGAGAGGGAGACAGCTGCTTCTGCAAAGTAAGTCAGGAAGCCATACTGACTTACTTTGTAGAAGTAGCTGCCTCCCTCTCCAGCTGAGCTGATATGCCAATAATGAAGTTGGGAGAGGTTTCCTAAATTGCTTGGCTGCTTAAACTTTGGCAATAGGAGCATGGGAGATTTTGCTGCCTGTCTTGATCTACCACCTCTCCTTTCTCTGTATGGTGGGGAAAGGGAATATAGGATCTTGAAGGTGGGGAAGCAGCCTCATAGGCTATGAACTGCAGAGAGCTGCTTCCCTGCCTTTGAGGTCCTGTATACAGTACACATGAGCACACACAGATGCTTCTCCTAAGAGGCACTGTGAAATAGCAGATGAAGAAACAGATAAAAGATAGAGTGCCGATTGTGGGTCAGATCTGGATACAAAAATGCAGGGCTCTATACCTCAGTGAAAAATATATAGACAAACAAAGAATCTGAGGCTTCTAAATAAAAATATCAGGAAATGTTTAAGTCGGTTTCTAGAGAATTTGAAAAGCTTTGGCTAAAAGGTATAATGCTATTACTGCATAAAATAATGTATACTTTCCACCCCAGTGTATAGGATGTTCATTTATACAAATTCTCCCCAACCATATTTTCTGGGAAGAGGAATGGATTTTCCATGGTGACAACAGCTGAAATGGAAATGGAAGGGAGGAAACCTGAGGATGTCTGCAAACTCTCACCTTGCTGACAGAATTTGGAACAGCAACTATGTGCAGTACACAGGACTGGCAATATTCTCAAAGTAGACATGTGAGACATGTTTACAAAAGTTCTTGAAATTAATGTTTTCACATTTCACTAGTATTTTATTTCCTGTTACTGACAGCAAAACAGGTACTTTGGGTGCAGGGTGGGTGATCCAATGTCCACTGAAGTCCACTTATCAGGCTTTTGTCCAACACTAAAGAAAGAAAAAATAACATAACAACTCCCAGAGAGAATAAACTGAATATTTGTCATGTGCACAATCTCTAGTCCCTCAAAGTTCTGAAACTCGGATACAGGCAAGACTTCTTACATGTAAGATAAAATTTAGTGAAAACGTATATTACGATTAGAAGTTTTGGCTCTGGACTTGCAAACACTTATATGTAACTTCATTGGGTCTAGTCATGAGATTGACGTTAAGCATGCAAGTAAGAGTTTGCAAGATTTAAAAATTAGGTTCATTTAGCTGACAATTGCAACTTTCACTCAAGTTTCCTATTCCAAAAACAGAGCTCTTGGGACAATGAATTTATTTCCATATAAACAACTTTCTGCTACACAGCAGAACCTCAGAGTTATGAACGTCTCAGCAATGGAGGTTGTTTGTAACTCTGAACAAAATGTTATGGTGGTTCTTTCAAAAGTTTACAAGAGACCATTGACTTAATACAGCTTTGAAACTTTACTATGGAGAAGAAATATGCTGCTTTTAGCCATCTTAATTTAAATGAATCAAACACAGAAAGTTTCCTTACCTTAACAAATTTTTTTAAACTTTCCAATTTTTTTAGTCGTTAATGTTTAACGCAGTACCGTATTTATTTGTCTCTGCTGCAGCTGCATTGCATACTTTCAGTTCCAAATGAAATATGTGGGTGACCAGTCAGTTCGTAACTCTGGTGTTCATAACTGAGGTTCTACTGTATATCACACATGTAACTGGGCAGTAAACAGTCTATTTAAATTTGTACCACTAAAAAAGAATTCAACTTTCTAATCTGTGTGCCTATTATCTTGTATATATCTCAGCTTTACAGGCTATTCTAGGTACCTCTTCTTTTGACCTACAATTAAAATGTATTATTAAAAACACCAATAACTAGTTTTCTGTTCTAGAGAGGCAGAGCAAAGAGAATACACAGAGGGTTTTGATTTTTTTTCTGAATTGGATACATCCTGTATTGACATAAATGTCGGACTAGGGAAGCTGCTGTACTGGGCAAGGCTTAATGAATTCAGCTCTGCAGCTGTTCAAAGGCCCGTGGGGTCCTCGCTAAGTGAATTATTACCTATGGCACTGTTCACTTTACTCTTAAATACTTACTCATCTAGCTGCAGTTACTTTCGTACAGTAGTAAAGCAAGACTCGCCCATTTGTCACCCAGACCTACACAGATGTCAGTACATCAGAAAAAGGCCTTGCCCTTTTTTTACAGAAGTTATTCTCACCATCCGTAATCAAGTGGTGACCTTTTTCAGGGAACCCAGGGACTGCGAACCATCCTTTTATATCCCACCTCCAGCCATAGGGAGCGTGGGCGGTTGCTATTAAAAGCAGGGGGAAGGCTAAACCTCCCCTAAGGGGCTGTAGTGGCCCTGCCTTTTTCCCTGCTCTCTCTGCTGGGAAGGCAGAAGCTTTTCTGCTCCATGAAGGTTCCCCTGGGAGCACACAGAGCTCCGCACACAGCGTTCTCACCCCTCTTCTCCGCTCTCACTTTTAGTTTCACTTCCCTGCCCACCTGGCTGGGCTCGCCCCTAATCTGACTCCTTGCTGCAGCGCTTCTCGGTGCTTGCCGGACCGGTCCCTCCTCTGCTCCCTCTTGCCCCCAGCCTGTTCAGTGAGCAGTTAAGAGGCCCTGAGAGACCCATTTGTTTTTCAGCTAAGGGAAGTGGAAAGTCTCCTCTAAGGGATGCAGCGGCAGGGCTGGGTGTTGAAAGCAGAGCTAGGAATGTGACGATCTGAGATTTTATAATGGCCCCCTCGCCAGTCATTTAAGGCTTGCTCTCAAGGGGAGTCTGCCCCTTGATTTAAAAAGGCCGTGGATATAGGGAACTTAATCAGCCTGTGCCTCAGTTTCTCCATCCAAAAGAGAAGGAGAATATTGCCTGCCTCAAAGAAGTATTGTGTAGCTTAATTCATTGGTTTTGGTCAGGTGCTTTGAGGTCATCAGATGGAAGGGGCTTTAGAAGTGCCAAGTGTTTTCACAATGGTCTTTCATTCGTATGCAGGCCTCCTGGATCACAGGAGCTTGGGATTTTATGGGACTACTCCTCCTGCTGATGCTTGAGCAAATTGGCGGGGGGTGGGCAGTGGACGGATCTCATCAGCACTTTTCAAAGTGGGAGACAAGAGGGCTAAACATTAGATAAGACAAGAAGCCACCAGGCCAGCCTTACGCTTTGTGCAGAGGTGGCCCATCCCTTCCCTCCCTTCCAAGCCACTTCAGGGCTGGCCTGGAATTGGATCACTCAGTGTGTGGCAGTGCAGGCACCACTATGCCGGCCAGTGCCAGTGCCAGATATGCAGGGCTTGGTAGCTGAGCAATAAATGGCCGGGAGAAATGAATCCCCCTCCATCGGGCCCAGAGCCCTTCAGAGTGTTCCCACGAGGTAAGCTGCAGGCTGGCAGCAATTAGGGGCACTTGGGAGCAGAAGATGCTCCCCCCTAATATTTTTTTACTTGTTCAAGTGGTGGGGGGAGCTCTTAGCTCAGTGGGGGAGAGTGGCCAGGCCTCGGAGGAAGGATGTGTGTGGAGAAGAGGCGAGCTGAGTGGGGAGGGGGCCACCGCACATGTGGTGGAGGGCAGGGGTGAAAGAAAGGGGAGGTGTTTTTGAGTCTGCCTGGTGCAACATGGCATTGGCTGCTGTTTTTCAGACTAGTGGGGGAGGGGGTTCTCAGGAGGCGCAGTATTTGGGGCCACAACATAGCAGGGGTGGCACTGGGTGACAAGTCTTGTGGGAGCTGTGCAATGGCCGGAGGGCAGCAGTTTGGGGGCATGTTGGGAAAGGGGGAGGGTTTTAGGGGGAGGTAGCGGCAGTGGGGCGGCTGGCTGGGCGTGGCAGGAAGAGCAGTGTGTTTTGGGGAGTGCTCAACACTGGGAGGGTGCCTGGGGTTTGCCAGGACTGGGGGCAGAACAAGCACGTGAGATGGGGGCTGCTGCAGCAGCACAAGCCAGAGCAGCACTACAGCGAAGGCGTGTGAGCATTTGGCATCAGCTCGGGTGGGAGGGAGGTTGCCCAACCAGCCAGGTTCTTCTGCTGTGATGTGGAGCCGTCTCTCTCCCCCAGCTCACCTACTCTCACGTGGCTGTCTGCACTCCTTCTTCCTCCCGCCTGACCTTCCTGCACCTCTCCTAAGCTTCATGCGAGTCTGTTTAATGCATCCCTGTCCATTACCAACATTTGGGTCCATTAGGTAACTTCCCACTGCCCCCATCTCAGCCAGGGAGGGGGGAACAGGCTGAGGTTCCCATCCAGCTGCCTATAGAGGCATATAGCAGCTCACACTGGCCTGGTGGGAGAGAGCAGGGAAGGAGATGGAGAAATGAGGGAGTCCCCCAGGTAGCAGAGACGTGGGGGTGGGTGGGAAAGGAGTATGGGATGGGGCCTGGGGCACAGCAGTGGTGGAGTGTGGGTGGGACCTGCGGCAGAAGAGGTGGGACAGGGAGCTAGCTTTCCCTAGGGGTAGCTTCACCAGCTGCCCATGAGAGGGTGTGACTAGGTACATCTATTTTGGGCTACAAGATCACAAATAAATTGTGCAACAGGTTCAGAATCCTTTTCGCCATTCATAGCTGAAAGACATGCCATGATCATACTTTATATTGCCTATATCTGTCTGTCATACTGATTCATTGGGATCTAATACACAGCTAGAAATAAAAGATTAATATGTTTACCTAATCAGATTACAGATGCTATTTTTCAGGGTTTTGTATTTATTTACTACCCAGTGCTTTTCTGTTTGTAGCTATATATTTACAAAATCATTTGATTTTTTCCCACCAAATAGATTTTGCTGTTTGGAAGCCGAGCATGATCAAAGTAAATTGTTTATAGGAAAAAAAACAATGAGGCAAGAGAGAGTGGAAGAAACTACCTCCACTCTTATAATAGCTTCAGTTTATTTTGAGAAGTGTTGAAAATGTACTATATATGGTACACAAGGTTGATGACTTTTCATAGTAAAGACTAAGGATTCCAATTAAATTTAGACTTTACTGAAACTCTAGACGAAGTATGTTTTAGCTCTGGACAGGCAGTTCAGTAGGAAATCTGAGCCTGGTCAGGATTGACACATGCAGATTTGCTGAGGAGAACCTGAATATGATAGATTTAGATCTTCAGGCTTCCTATTTTATCATGATGTTGAACACTCATCCTGTTAGGATGAAATGTCATATTGTTGCACACTCTGCTGTAGAATTCATGCCTACAATTCATAGAAGAAAGCTGCTTCCCTACAGAAACCCCGGAAAGCCTGCAGCCCTGCAAACTTCATGGAGTTTAAATGGTATACACGAATACAATCATTTCAGTTTTAGGAATGCTAGTAACCAAATCTATGGGGGTTTCACCTCCTTTTTCCTCACTGCCATTACTGAAAGAGATGGGCACTAAGCACCTGTCAAGAAGGAGCTGTCTATGCTCAGTGCCAGACCATAAGAAGCAAACAATGGAAAAGTTAAAGCCAATGGTATCAATCGTTCAAGGTTTCAAGGTCACATTTTATGGAATCAGCAGCCTGTTAGCATGCATTTGAATAGCTCTAATTTTTAATAGAGTGCATTCTTTTAGTAATTATCAATTATATTTAAAATGGGTAGACTTCTGCAGTCCTTATGCCCCCTGGATCAACTTTTGTTTTAACTATGATAGGGATAAAGGCCGTATTTCAATACCAGCTGGATACTATTCTGTACTAATTGACTCTGCAAAGTCTAGTGATAGGCACATCATATATATCATTATGAAAATAACTTTTGAAAATGCATCATCTCCCCACTGCAACCAACAGATCCCAAGTTGCTGTATTTGTATGTTTAAACGGCTGATTGCAGTCAGAACATTATTTGAGTCCCTTCTGCTATACTTCCGTTCTCCACTAAGCTCCCCAGAGGCAAATTTCATGTTCATTTTTGCTGAGAGGCCTGTCAAAGTGGATGGGATTAGCCATAAACATTCATTCTAGAGCTGATTAGAGAAAGCAGCATTTGCATCCTACATGAGTTACATGAGGTTATGTTCAAAATGGATGGTGTCAAAATTTCATGACTTGTTCTCAAGATATTTTGGCCTCAAATAGTGAAAAATATCATTAGTGCATCTGTTTTTATAGGTTTTGCAACATTGGTTGGATTTTCCCCAATGTTTTAACAGCATCCTAATTAGAACTGGAAAACACTCCTTTCACTCCCTTTCTATGTTTGAGCCTGACTTGTAACCTCAGATCTAGGATTATAAATTCTAGAAATACATACATGAAATCTAGAGTAAAATTTAGTAGCACAATTTAATGTGGCTGTTTGTACTAATTCTGATGGAATAAATTGGCCCAGGGGTCAACGGTGTTAACATAACCCTAAAATTGCCCAATATTAAACAGTTTTAAACAAGGTTCAGTAAACAGACACCCCCATCCTGCTTAATGCATTAAAATGACAGTATTAAAAATCCTTTTTACATTTTATTATAGTTACAGAAAAAGGAAAAACAGTTAAAACATTTGAAATGTAAATTATTAAGTAAGGCTTTCATATTAACATCTCTTGTTCTCTTTAACTGGAAAGAGTTTTAAGAAAGTACCCCCTCCCCATCTGATAGTCTCTGGAATGGTATTAGAAATTATAATAATACCTCTCCTTATGGGAAAAAGAGAAGTTAGTTGAGATGAGCTGGAGCTGTTGTTAAAGTCCAGTGGGAAGACAAAACAAGACACACATAAAAGAAAACGGAAATAAAAGAACAGCAAAGATAGAAAATGCCTTTTCTGTCCCTAGAGTTGAAATTCACTTGTAACCTCACTGCTAGAGAAACACACTTATAGCACATGGTCTTGTGTGTCATTCCAAGACCAGGAAAACTTATGCCACCATCAGTCTATATAGGGTATTGTGTTTAGGTACCTCTTTCTGGTCACAAGCTTTCTGGACAATTTTGCAAAATACAGTCTTGGTCAACTAAGCCAGACTCTTATTAGATGGAGAGCAAAAGAAGAGGAAAAAAAGTAAGGTGGGGAAGGAAAAGGACACCGTAGATGTGGGGTAGAAGGAGGGAAATGAGAGAAAAGTCTTACGTCCCAGATAGTGATTTAGCAGAGCCAATGTAGGTGGCGATGTCAAATAGGTCCCATCCTCAGCCTGGTCTGGACATCACTTAGGATCAAAACAAAGAAGGCCCAATAGCATCATGGTAGATGGTGGGAGTGGCAGTCACGATTGTAAATCTTGCTGCTTACCTTCTTAAATTGTGACATTCATTTTTTCTCAATTTTGAGGACCCAAGAAGGGAGTGATAGGTGGAATAGCCCATCCCCTCATTATTTTGTTCACCATTTAAACTGATTTCCAACATATGAATTTTGATTCACTGATTTCTGGTCCCACATTTTTCAATAATCTTAACACAGTCCTTGAATTATATTAGTAGGCCTTTTTGTACTAATTCAGTCTGTCTCCCTTTTCCATCTCCTCTCCCCCATTGACATTTATTGTTATAGGTCCTTGTGACATTTTATGAACTTTCACATCTCACAGCTAAACCCACAGTTAGGATAAATTAGTAGGCCCAGATTATTACAACATGCCCTTAGTCAGAAAAGCTTGTTCTTTTGGTTCCTCTTTCATATGTAGTCAACCAAGAGCCTTCTGGCTACATGTGACTTTAAAAAAAGATATCTTGCAATAAACATGAGATCCAAATACTAAATATAGTGTATTGACTTTCCTATTGATATAATAAAAGGAGGAGCCAGTGACCTTTACTGTCCTTCCTTTCTTGACATCTTCAACCCTGTTCAAGGCTTCTGCTACCTTTATACACCCAGAACATCGTGACTGCATTGCAGGAGTCATGAAATGTCAACTCTCTGAAGGGTCTGTTGTGGGTAGAGGTGGATTGTAAACCAATGGGATGACATAATGCATTAAAAATAGTTCAACAGCTTACAGGATTTCAGTCTCTTTCTTCAAGTATGGGTTTATTTCTCCAAACTAAAACAGTCCAACATAAATCACACAGATAACCCTGCTACTGCGGTTGGACAATTTCCAAGTCCTATCCCCTGAACCAGGGCCTCCCTAGAGTCTCTCTCCTACAACTGGGCTGTTTGTTGGCCTCTTATCTAAGGACTAGATGTCCACCTACCAGGCAGCATATTAGTCACAGCTGAGGGATAAAGTCATCTCTCTCAAAGGGCCATCCCACCTCTGGCAATCATTATGGCCATGCCTCACATATGTGGAGAGGGAGAAGGGGGTGAGGAACTCCACCTACACCCTAACAAACCCATGACACTGCATCAATTTGTGATGAAGGAGATTGCGATATAATTTTTTAAAAATAGATGTTATTTATCCGGACTTCTGTTCAATTAAAAATGAAAGCACTTCCATCATTTCTGAAGTGATCACCTATTTAGGCTTAGACTTACTCCCTTTTGATTCGGTGCTACATAAATTAATGTATCTAGTATGAAAGAACGGAGCACTTTAAGTTTTTATTATGGTTTTAATATAAATATGCACTCGATGCCAAAAAGGGTTTCCAATTGACTTAGAAATATGCTAAATTACAGCCATAAAAAACAGGATATTAAGACAGTTGCTGATAATTTTGTTTCCTCTGAAACAAATTAAAATGGAAATTTCTCTTGGCCTCTCATATGATATACAGCATATGTTTCAAATCACACTTTGTTATCACTGCTAGAAGCACATATGAAATCGCTAACATGTCCAACAGATTTTGTCAGCTATGTTCCAGAACCAAAGGTTATACATCTTGAGCCAATATCTCCTTTTCCAAGGTCTTTTTATTTAATGTAAACTGTTTGTTTTCTGAGCTAATCATTGTTAGAAATCCATTATAATAAACAAATATCTCCATATTAACAGGATATTTAATATATATATATATATGATTTCTGGGTGAAGATGAACTCATTTTCAGTTTAGCTCACATGGAAAGCAAAGAAAAAAAGAGGTGAAATGAACAGATGCAATCTTAATATTATTATTTATACATATTGCAGAGGCATCTTGAGATCCTTACAAGGATTAGAGTCCATTGGGCTGGGCACTCTTTATCTTGCAATCCGAGCAACACTCCCAGTTGAACTATACAATCACAATAATTTCTTTTTCTAAAGTCCTGTTATTTTAAAGTGTGTTTATATACACATGCACATCACAAAATAAAAATGTACTCATTAGAAATTAAAGGCCTTGAGAGAGGGCTATGTTTTGCTTTTTTTGGCAGTCAGAGCTAACAAGTCAATTTTGGTTGCACAATATGCATGCGTCTTCCATCCACAGTCATTTACAGTGTAACTCCGAAGTCAATAAAGTTACACTGGGGATTATTTGTTATTAATGATTGTATAAGTTATACATCACTCAGATGCTGGGTTGGGCAGTTAGGTAATGCATCATTTTATTTATCATTTTGGTATTCAGTGCGTGTGCAAAATGAATATAACTTATACATGTCCTTTACTCCACCTCATACCTTTCTGTTTGTTGCTTTTTCCCATTGAACCTTCCACTGTGAAAGTAACTAACTCTTGAATACCTGCTCAATGCCATTCCACTCAAGCTTCACTCCTTTCAAAGTAGCTGCTGTCCCAATTTTTTAAAAAACTTTTCAAGTTGCATTTTAAGCATTATTAATACAATGCGCAACTACTATGACGTCTACAACCATTCCATCTCCACCTGAGGGGTTGTCCATTTCACTGACATGGAGTGGGTTTCATTTTCTTGTAAAATTGTATCATTTTATGGAGCAGAGCCCCAACTCTCCAACTTGCTCTGAGCAGTGGGACCTCTACACCTGTGTCAGGTCTCATTGACATGAACATACATGGAACAAGTCACAAGATCAAGGAATAAAGCAGCACAAAAGTTTTCATTCAACATGTCATTAAAACTTATGGAATAGAATAGAAAGTTTGGCGTTTTTTCAATTAACAGAGCGGTATTGAATCTAGGATTTTAGAGAGGCTGGGAAGGACAATTCAGGGTTTGTGACTTGGTGCGTGGCACGGAATGTCTCAGACAGGAGATATCTTCATGTTTTTTCACACTTGCAGAGTAATAAAATAAAATAGAAGTAAAAACTACGTCTTGCAGAAGCACATGGGAGTACTATGGTGTGTTCTGCTACGCAACATTTAATTTGGTTTCTCCGTACTGCATCTTTACATTTCTAAAAACTCAGACTGCCAAGGCAGCTGCCATTCTGGGTGCAGAGTTGATACCGAATGGTGTAGGGGAGAAATGCTTTTCTCATTGCCCTTTATTCTTTCTTGTTTTGTTGTTTCTCTTAAACCAAAATGAGTCTCTCAGGAAAAGCCATATGGTTGCTCTCTGTGGATTGAGAAACATGGCAGGTGTAGCGAGGCAGCAACCAGTGAAATTATGTCTTTTCACAATGATACTTGGGTCACCTTCATCTGAACTTTACTAAGCTTACGCCAAACTCCAACTTAAGTGTATGTAAGTAGTTCAAAATATGTGTAACTTCATCTCTGGGCTTGATTCAGTAAATAGTATCTGTCCCGTACAAAGCTGTAAAAGTCAAGTAAGGTCACAGATATTGGCTTCACAGTGCAACAGAATATGCTAGCATCACATGTGGTTGGATATTTTGGGGGTTTTTTTTAATTTATATAATCATTAACCATCCAAAAGAGCCTCATGAATCCTTTCTGCAATTCCAAAGACATCATTATAGGAAGGAATTTTCTCCAAGTCTTTTATTAAAAACAAATTGAAGCAAATGCAGGCTGTCCAATGACCAAGCAAACCCACGGAGCCACTAGTGTCTAAAACCAACACTAATCCTCAGTGTCTCAAGAGTGCTAGGCAGACTGCCAGCACGGTAATTCACCCTGTGTTGAAACTTTACCCTAACCTTTTTCTATTTGGTTCCATCTCTTTCCAGTAATTCTGTGGTGATTGATTTTAGTGATAACATTTAGCCAACACACAAACTAAAGAAAATTACTAGTACTAGGTGACCTTGTTTTAGGAAATCATTAAATTCTAGGAACTTTGAGTTTTAATCCTGTTTCTGTCACTGTTTTGCTGTGTGACCTTGAGCAAGCTATGTACATCTATATTTTTCAATGTTGGGTGACTAAAGAAAGCTAAACATAGTCGTCTACACAAAAGTGGCTTGAGGCAGAGGTGTTGGCCATTGGGAGTTGTGGGTACTTAGCACTTCTCAGGATCAAGCCCTTACTAAAATTTTAGCAAAAACCTTAGGAAAATGTTTACTGTTTCATCTTTGCTCTAAAGACTATATGTCTGCATACTTTTTGTAGGGAATTTGAACATGGGTCAGAATAAAATTATTTTAAACCTTTGTTTTGTATACATAATGCCAAAAATAAAAGTGAACGCTGGTATCTTTGCTTTGTGAAAGTCTGATCTATACCTTTCAACTATTATAAAATCAGAAGGTTTAAATTGAAATTAGAATTAAATCTTTCCAGCATTAAATGGAAGAAGATGCACAGCTTGAAACGGTCCTCTCTAGTTTGCCGATAGCATTGCTTAGTTTTCTCTCTATATCTCTTTTGGGTACACAGATAGACACTGCTTTGTATAAGCTACAAGTTCATAAAACTGGCATTGCACTTCTTGACTTCCATAAAAATGTCAGCCACATCTGACATTGCATTCAGATATATTAAACTTGCATGAAGCAATCATGCAATATTGCTTAACACAAGGACTCTTACAAGTATCTGAAAATGCTTTAACTGGATCAAATCAGAGGATAGTCTTCTAGAATTGTAATGCGGGCTGTAGCAACTGTCAATGTTTTTATTTTTGTAAAGAAAAAGTCACTTCATTCAGTTACATAGTTCTACAGTTATAATGTGATATATTAAATCCTTTGTGCAGCTTTCTGTCACAAGAAAAAATGTCACTAAGGGCCAACTTAAAAAAAAGAAAAAAGTATTTAGGCACTTAATTTCCATAACATCAATGGGAATTAGGTACCAACATATTTTTAAAAATCTAGCACTAAAATTCCTGGCTTATTTTTTTCCTCCAAGCCTGGTAGAGAAGATCATTTTGATAATTTCAGTGACACAGCCAGAGCATGACTGATTCCAAAATGACATTAAATGATACACCATGTGTTGCAATGGAAACATTACATAATATTTCAAATCAAATTTAGAATATGTCAAATGTGTTTTATGGGCCTGATTCTGCTCTCAGTTGCATCAAAGTAAATCAAGAGTAACTCCATTCTAGTTAATGGAGTTATACCAGTGTCAAATCAAAGTAAGAGAAGAATCAGGCATTTGTCGCAGCTCTTGCACAAATATTACTTAATCCCTGTGAGGCAAGAGGTTGGTAAGTATTATCTCCCCAGATAAAATGAGATTTAGGGAGCTAAATT
This sequence comes from Mesoclemmys tuberculata, assembly GCA_007922155.1. Lineage (NCBI taxonomy): Eukaryota > Metazoa > Chordata > Testudines > Chelidae > Mesoclemmys > Mesoclemmys tuberculata. The sequence continues at coordinate 29,366,150 of ML675624.1, read as the reverse complement.
AAGACCTCACTTCCAATAGGTGCAACCCCAAGTTAAGTACATGCAAAGCATCAGAGCAAAATTTACCTCAGATGTGTTAAGTGACTTACCCAAGTGTCTTTGTGTCACTACCATCAGAATTCAAAAGTTCCTGGCTACATAGTCATGTCCTGGTGGAATTGTCTTCATTAATTTATCAGGAAATAAAAAGGATTTAGAACTTGGGTGTCAAGGGTAACATCAATTGAGTTTCTATAGATTCCTCAGAAGTCTCAAATACTCTTTGTGGTGTGAAACTACTGAACAATTTGCTCCAGGAGGCAGAAGAAAAAATTATTGCTTCTTTTGAATTGAGCTATATTTTCTACATTTCTTCTTTTCTTGGACTGCTGTTTAAAGGCACAGACTCCTCAACCTTCAGAAACTGTAGGTGCTAAACATCACTCACAAGGAATTTGATCCTGCTCCCATTAAAGTTAATGGCAAAACTGTCGAGAACTTAGACCTAGGATCTGGCCATAAGCAAAAAAACCTGAACTTTATGCACGATGAGCACTGAATTAGTTAGGTAAGAGAACTTTCAGAGTACCTACTCCAATACTGTATATGATTTCTTCATTTAGGAAGCATTGTGTCAAAAACAGTTTCTGCCAGAAATGAAATGGCATAGGTTAAATTCAAGATTATAAAAATACTGCATGTGATTGTGTCAGTGCCTGGGCTCTTTTTCAATTTATTGCATTAATGAAATTAATGTACATTTAAACATTTTGATTTTTTTTAAAGAAGAGACGAAGAAAAATTATGATGGGTCTTTGTTCCTTTTAAAGTTGTGGGCTTTTTTTCAATTTTGTCCCTTGGGAATCTTTGCTATTTCTAATAGGTCTATGTGAGGCTAATATTATGTCAGAAAGACAGTATACAAGAACATCAGTCAAAATTGCTAAGACATTGGAAAGTTGCTAGTGTTGTTCTTAAGGGCAAGTTAGCATTACTTGATAGAAACAGAAAAGGTGCAAGCAGATTATTAGTGCCTACTAAGGCTACCTCCCTTAGCTTCCTGTCCAAAGAACAAAATAAGTAGCCTTCTCCATCTATATTCTACTGCTGTATGCTCATTGTTTACAAGTATGGGAGGGTGAGATAAGGTCTTTCTGTGTTGATATTGTTTTTCTTCTTTCATAACAAAGAAAATGAGAACATAGTCACCTCATTACACAGCTGTTGCAAAATTAGCCCTGAACTGTCACCTACTGCAAAAATACATGATTAATTGCTCCTAGGACATGTTCTAGTTACAGCAATTGGAATCTCGCCTGCAGCAGGGGCCAGCCACTTCCCATATGTCCCTCTCCTGGCCAGCGATGCTCTACAGTGCTCTTTTAACAGTTTCTTTCCTTTTCAGGGCTCTCCAATTACATTCCCACTAAGCAAATCGTTTCACAGGTCCTCCTGGCCAACCTTTTATTTCTTTTTCATTTTCCAAATACAGCAAACCAAAATTGAAAACAAAAGCATAACAATAACCCTGCTGGTCTTGTGCTCTCAGGAACATCCCTTTCCCCCAGCTTACTGCCAGACCTCTGGCAGTCTCAGCAACTTTTACAACCCCCTTTGCTGCAGTTTGCTGATGTTCTTATAGTGGACCCACGAGATCCAATCCAGGTGTGGTTCCTCTGTTATCAACGGTGCCTAGCCCTAGGCCCTTCAGCCCTTAAGTGCAAGACATCCTGTTATACTGACCTTTTCCTGAGCTTTATTTACTTTTTGAAAATAAGGGACTGATAACACTAGTTAGGGCTGATGACTGGCTCATACCACTTTCCTATACTGCTCTAGCAGTGCCTGTTGGTCTGACCTGTGACAACATTATGACTTTGTTCTTTAGTTTCTAAAAATGGCCCCATCTGAACCGTCTCCACACGCATGTGCACATTTTAACAAGAACACCGTAATACTAATTAGTGTTGCAGGTAAAGAGACAACACAAAAAATGTAGATTAAACAAAAACATGTTTCACATCCCTTCAGGCTGAAAAAATGAGTGTACTGTACATGGTCTCCTGCAAATCACCAGATTTGGGCTCTGTCAGACCCATGGAGGACACAAATTCCACAGTTTAGGCCCTGATCCTGCCAAGAATTTAGCATGTGCTTAACTACAAGTAATTGAGTAGTCCAAATGACTCTGTGCCTGATTCTGCGCTACTGAAATTAAAGTGAGTTTTGCCAGACCAAATGTCCCAATTTTATACAGTCCTTATATTCAGGGCTTTGTCCTATATAGGAACCTATTACCCCCCATCCCTTGTTCTGATTTTTCACTCTGAACGCGTGCTTCTCAAACTTATCTCATCACACCATCCTTTGTGTCTGGAGCAGTTTATGCCCCCTTCCCCACCACACAATTAATATACCGATAAAGAAAAAACAACTTGCAACTCTCACTAAATATGAAAAGCAGCAAGGCATTGATTGAAACAGAGCCCACGATCCATTCCATAAGAGCAGAAACAAAACTGCCCTGGTGACTGATACTTGCAATTAAATGTGCACATCGCTTAATAGCAAATGGATTAAAGTACAGTGGGCAACGACTTTGTATAAGCTATGCAAGCTTACCAGAAATCCACCCAAATGCACAGCACCATCTCGAGTCTAATGCACATTATCGTTTTGATAATTTTGAAAGGTTTTTAGTTTTTAGTTTTGAAGTAATTTTGAAGTATTATTTCAATATTGACAGTTGTTCTATTTTAGCCTTTTTTCTTTCAGTCCTATTAGATTAATTTTTTTAAACAAAACGTTGTTTTGAAGCAGAAAACCAGAACTTTTCATTTCAGAAGTGTCAAAATGAAATGTTTTAACCAATTCAGAGCATTCTTCTTCTTTTTTTTTTCTTGATATGAGAAATTTGTTGAACCTAAAGCTAATTCACAAAGAGTTTTGGTTTTGACAAATCAACATTTTTTGATGAAAAAAATGTTTTGTCAAAAATTCACAACTAGCTCTTCTTATGTTCATTTCAAAATCTAAATGAGGCAAGTCTCCAGAATGAAAGGCCCTGCCTATTCAGTATATGTATTCCATGTTCCTGAAATCCTCTCTTTTTTCTGCCAAGATAAAGGCCTTACTGTCACCCTGGAAAAAGGGGAGTTTTCCCTTTGGGAAAAAACAGTGGAGACAAGGCACTAGCTAAACAAAGTGAGGCCAATACTATGTTTTTACCTTGGGATAGCACGCATGTTGGTTACCCTGATTGGGGAAAAAACTTATTTTTCTTAGCAATGAAGACAAGGTCAAAGTTGAAGGGATTTCATTTTGTGGGTAAGTGGTCGGTTTGAGTTCATGGTCATAGCTGTCACAAGTCTGCCCTCTGTTCAGGTTCACATAAGCCATCTGCAATGAGCATTAGAAATTGTATTATTTAGCAGATACTAGCAAACACATTCCCCTTTCCTTAACCAAGCTAAATCATCTGTTGCCTACAGACAGTAAGTTCTTTCCAGGTCATGACTTTCAATTCATTCTGATTAGGCAAGATGAGAGCAACACTCTGCCTTGTCCAGATTGTACCACACATGTTCTGTGGCTCCTGGAGGGAGGAAGCAATGTCTGCACAAACACAAAAGAAATAATTGTACAGAAAATGTCACGTGCTAACTGGTCCGTATTTATTAAATGGGCTGGGGTTTTGTTTGTTTGCTTTGTTTTGTTGTTTTTTGTAAGCCTATGCAGCACTGTTCTGTGGCTAGGTGTGTCCACCCTGTTTCCACTAAATCCATGTTCATATCTAAGACAAATATTTTTGCTTTGACATTTTCCTTCTTTGCACTCTATTGATTAGACAGTTTTATTTGCTGCTTGTGTGCAAGGGGCCAAATTTGGCTCTCCATTACATCAGTGTTAATCCAGATAAACTGAACTGCTTTAAATAGAGTTGCTCAGATGTACAATAGCGCAACTGAATTTGTTTATATACACTACGATTCTGATCCTGCAAAGACACACACGTGTAACTTTACTTACATGAATAACCTGACTGAGCACTAGTGAGGCTATTTAGGTGGGTGACGTGACACACTCAGAAGTGTTTGTAAGACTGGGGCCTACACTCTCATGTATACACAGGGCCAGATTCTGCTCTCATCTACACCAATGTGTATCAGTCATAATTTAGTTGAACTCTATGGGCCCAGATTCTCTGGTCTTCTAAGGCCACTTTGTGCAATGTAAGGGGAGGAAAGTGGCATGCTGGGAATATTCCAGGGCCAGGGCAAGGCATAATGGGGAGGGGGCAGAGCAGAGGGAATCTATGTCCAATCCTCCACTTGGATTTTACAACAGTGGTGTAATGTACAGCTGCTTCTGTGCAGTGCTAACATGACCCAAGGCTGGGTGGCTCCAACTGAGGGAACTGCAACTGGCTGCTTGTGCCCACTGCATCTTTATTCTGCCTAACCAGAGCTGCACTGGTGTAAATGAGATCAAACCTGCATGGTTTTCTCTTTTGATATGCTTGGCATGTCCAATATTATTTCTACTTTGCATTGATTTTTTTCATTGTACATTTTATTAATTTGATAACATATTAATTGTACCCATATTGGATATTAATTGATCCTGCAAATGCTATGAACTGCCCCCAGCCAACAAGTTTTATTTCATTTCCTTTTTCTGAAGATAACCTCTATTTGATATCCATTCAGGAAGCAAGCTGCTTCCTTGTCCTTATTGAGATTTGGAAGTTTTCCATGCCAACATAATGCTTTATTTTCTATAATTGAAATAGCTTTTGGCATTTCAGCATTCAATGGCATTATATATATGACATCTCACAAAGTAGTTTTATTTTGCAATTATAGAGAAAAATATATAACTAGCCGGATCTTGAAATGAAATATAGTTCATAAAGCAGTGGCCCCAAACTTTTCCTGTCACATCCCCCCTACCCACCAGTAATAGAATGTGTCCACGCCCCCCAAAGCTGGGAGTGGAGTCGTGGCCAGGCTGGGGTCCCGTGGCAGAGGCTGGGAGCCGAGAGCATGGGCCGGCAGCTAAGCCATGGCAGGGCTGGAGCAGAGCTGTGGGCAGAGCGGGGCTGGGTGGTGCTCCCTTCCTGTGCCCTTGTGGGAGCTGGCCCAGGCCCCACCCCCCAAGGTGCCCTTCTAGGCTGCTCATTCCCTGCCCCTTTCTGGGAGCTGGCCTGCCCCACAGTTTAGGGACCACTGTCATAAAGAAATATCATAGGGCTGAACACACCTATGATTTTCTTCTTTTTCTTTTATTAGAAGAATCCAGACAACTTTCCTGAAGTGAACTCATGAAACAAATGAGCTCATGAATGTAATATTTGTGCTGTGCTATGCCTTTTTTCATACTGACACCATATCGTTCGACTAAACAAAACCAAACACATCTTCCCTGCCCCAGGTCAAAGTTATTTAAGGGATATACATTTAAAGAGATTAAGAGGGCTTTTAGCATATTTGCTGTTAAGTCAGGAGGCTAATAACAAAGACAAATAATAAATGTCTGATCCAAACCCTTTCACATATACCATTAAAAAAAACAAGTTGAAAGAATAGTTCAACTACATGGAGATGTGATATTTATCAAAACAGCCATGTTAGAAAGAGGCTAGCATTTCAAACAATAGATTCTCTACTAATTAGGTTTTCAAATGTGAATCTTACAGTCTGTTTATTTACAGTTTTCATGAATTATTCATAAGGAATAGGGATGTTTTATTTATTCATTCAGATTTACTCTTTATAATTTAATAAAGTATAACAGACATAGATGAGTGATTTCTTAACTGTTGGTGGGAACCAAGGTCCCCGTCCTATAATTTATTTCATGCAGAACCCTGTTGGCTTCAACAGGCTCCAAATGGGTTCAGGGCTTGGACCGCACAGAACAACATACAGAATTAGCACACAATTGATTAACAGAACTGTTTTAAGCAGGTAACTCTTGTTTAACAGAACCACACCCTTGTCATAGATTGGGTGGGGGGGATGTTAGTTTGTTTTGCTTGCCTTGAGATTTTTTCTTTTTTGTTTTGTTTCGTAATTTGGCTATTTTACGTGTAAATACTTTGGATTTACCCAGTATTTTGTGAAAGTGCTTTAGAAGAGTTACAACATTTATTTAATGTTTAATCATACTAGTAGATAGCAATGTTCATGAAACCACTACCAAAAGACTGAAAGATGAATGGCTCACCACAATTAGGACACTTCACCTCCGAAATACAGTGTATTCCACTTCTCCTCCTTCCCCACACTTCTCCTTGCTGTGACATTTAAGAGAAATCAACCAGTGATGGTGAGGTTAAGAATCAGATGGGGATAGAAGATAAATATTTATCTAACTGCAAAACTTGCATATCAGATGCATGTGTGTGAATAAGATCTGTATATGTGCCTCACTGTTCTCTCACTTTCTACCCCACCCTTCATCTGTTGCTCATTTTCTTAGATTCTTCAGATAGACTCCAGGTCTTCCTATTTGTTTACGCAGCACCAGCAAAACAGGATACCTATTGTGATCAGGATCTCTGGGCACTAACAGAAAATAAATATTTGGTAATCATATGTAACAAGGACACATGCATAAACAAGGCTTTGTGCACACCGTAAGACCTGGGTCCCATTCTTTGCACTGCTGCTGATATGCTATGTGACTTGGTTACTTCACCTCTCTATGCCTTAGTTTATCTAGCTATAAAATTGGTATAATGATGTTTAGTCACATTTGTAGTGTGCTTTATAGATCTATGAAAAGCACTATCTAAATTGAACTATTATAACATTTTTAATCAAGAAGTATTTGTTACGGTTTAGGGCAACTGCACCTGGATTCCCTCTCTGTGGTCCAGCAAGGGCATCCACTCTATGCTTCCAGTTCCCCAGCAGCTGCCTCTCTTGGGTGGAGATATGCATCTTTCTTCTTTCTGACATTGGTATTTCCTGGCAGCTCATTCCCCTGGCTATACTGTGAGATCCCCACAAAAGACAGATTGTTTAAGGAAGGTTTTCTTGCCTTCTCTTCGGAGACTGTTAAGATTGTAATTACATAGTTAATTTACTGCACAGCTCTTTCTAAGCCAGGCCATTTTATTTGTAAGGCAAAAACAATACAGGGAAAACATACTAAAAACCATAACTGAAGTTACATGCATGCTAATATACTTACCAGAAATCACTCCAACTTCTTTATGGACTCTAGCAGGCGAGCAGTCCTTCAAATGCCAGCCAGGAGTTTTCTTAGGGTATCAAGTTCATTACACCCTTTGCTCACAATAGGAACACAGCTTTACAGGGCCTCAGTCGGCCAAAGTCCTTCCACTCCTTCCCTAAGGATTGGAGTCCTCCATGAATTGGAGGGCCTGTCCATTTGCTGGATCAGAAAGAGACCCTGAGTCCGCTTATGACGAGGCTACTTAAGCAAAAATCCTTTCCTTGTCTGTTGGTCCCTGGAGAATCCAGGTTGAAGCAGTATACATGAACCTCTCCAGCGAGTTTTGGTTCTCGGGAGTTGTTACTATTTGAGTGACTTTGACTTATCTCCCCTCACGGCTCTCAGCTCTTGGAAGAACTGCATCTTCCTTTCACATGGAAATACATACTATCTTTGGCACCCAAAGATATATTAGCCATTCGTTTAATACAATGGGCTCCGAACACATTAAACTTAATTCAGCAAAGTTCAGCCCAGAGATTGCCCTATTTCTCACAATATTATTGTAATTCCATTAATCAAGAACCTATTTATTTAGGAGGTCTCTCAAGGGACAGATGTAAGCTTAATAATACTTAATTGCAATAATTACTACTTAATGGGGTTGCCTACAGGTGATCTAGTGCTTTGAAAGTATTTCAGTCTATTGCTGATTTTGTCTGTTTGCTCTATTCACAGCTTTCAGTCCCTTCTCGGACATATTGTATGCAGAAAGAGCCTGGATAGATTCTCCAGTGCCAATTCAATTCAATTCAATAATACACTGCTGACATGACAATCTATGCAAGTGAAGTTACTCTAGACACATGGAGTCAATGGAGCTATTTTAGACTTGTCGTGATGTGTTTTGATGATGAGTAAAACTGAGTCCAAAGCTATAAAGTACAAATGAAGTGATTGCCTTAGTTCTGATATGTTCATACAAGAGGTTTAAAGAGAGGGTGGGGGGATGTCAATTGGGTACACAAGTCAACATACAAATACACAAAGCAGAAGGTATTCTAAATCATATGCTTTCCTGTGGTACAGCATCATCTAATAATAATGCAATATGTACCACTTATAGAGTAGTTTTCATCCTTACATTTGAAAGTGCATTATAAGGTAGGTAAGCATCATTGTTCAGTTTCACAGATGGGGAAACTGAGCTTCGGACAGGCTAAGTGGTTTGACCCAAGTAACACAGGAAGTCATTGTCAGAGACTTGAACAGAACGCAGATTTCCCAACTCCCAGCCAATCCTCTTCTCTCTGAATCATGCTGTCTTCCTATAGATACTTAGGTGATTAGTGCAAAATTGTTACATTCTAGCAATAAACATGTTTGTTTCCACATAGATATTCATGGAGGCATTATCTATGGATACGAATACAAGTATGTTTTGCAACATTGTATATATGGTAGCTAGGTGTATGGCTGGGTAGGAAGGTATCTGAGCTGATATACTGGTGTAAATATATGGAGTGCCGATTGTTTCACTATCTTTATGGGTCTCATGAGGCCCCAGTCCAACATTCAGTTCCTTTAACACCTATCCATGACGGTGGACGCAGAAAAGGAAATGTTAAGAAGTGAGAAGAAGTGGTAGTTATGCATGATACTCAGTTAGACTTGGATGCTGGAAATAAAAAGTGGCAGCCTGGTGATAGGGGAGACACCAGGCTCCAGTAAGGAGGAAATAGTACACTCATACTTCATTGGTGTATAGTTAGGTTACTCCCTGAAAAGAGCAGGACCTAAGATTTGTTTTGGTTGAGGTGCAGCACTCACACCACTAACAGGTGTGTTTTGCTTCCATTCAAAAGCAAGAACAACATTCAATCACTTTGGCTATACATTTCTGCACAGCTAAGGGCACTGTTAAGGTAATTATTCCATAGATCAGAATGGGTACATCTCTTCCAAAACAAAAAAGAATAAAGTTCTAGTGCTACATATTAACTGTTAGATATGGCAGATTCTCCACAGTTTTGGGGGCCACTAGAGATCATGCATTAGTTTTCTAATTTGGTCTGGAATACTTTCCATGAGCCTCCATTAACATAATGGAAAGTGGAAACTAAGGTTCCTGTTACTCTATTGTCAGTGGTAAGTGTGTGTGACCTTTCTTGGAAGGACCATAGATATTAAAATCCTCAGTAAGATGCTTCTTCTTTCAAAGGCCTGGCCTACACTGCCAGAGGCCATGGACAGGAGATACGCAAACTATGATACTGTAGCTTCTGTATCTCCCATCAACTTACTTGCATTCCCTTACTGTGGCATCTCCACTGCATTGTGTCAATGGGAGATGCCCTCCGGTCGACACAGCCTTACACTTTTTGAGGGCATGGATTTATTGCATCGACCAGAGACCACTTCCGGGATCGACTGAGTGGATCTCTGCTGCCCCCTCAATCAATCCTGCTGCATCAATCCATGCAGGCCCTGCAGTGTAGACATACGCACATTTGATAGTTAATCTGAGGCATCTGTACAATCAATTAAAACCCAGTGCTGTCGTTTCTTTAGTCAATTAGATCTGTCCCTGCCTGTTCTGTGTGGTATTACACAATGACACATACATCAGCAATGATGACATACAACCATATCTTGCCAGCAGTGACTGGAAGTATAAAGGAAGAATATAGTTACTGTATACTAACCCAGAGCAATAAATCTAATCCTGTTTGTATTTGTCTTTTCTTTCTCACCCCACTTTCATCTTCTCTTTTGATACTGCTACAACCAACAACAGAATGAGAGTCTGGCTGCTTCCCAGACAAACTCCAGAACACTGGCTGCTTGACTTGTCTCTTTACTCTGCCACTTTACTCTGCACCATTGCCCGTTTATCTATATATCTGTCTAGGGAGTTAAACTCTGCTCAAACTTCTGATGACTTTTCATGAGGCAAGATCAGTTACAGATCCAAATTAGAATGTACTGGTCATGTTTTAAATGCTGTGATCACAAAAATAAGCATAATGGGATGGGGAGAAAAGTAAGATGGTGTCAAAAGATTTCAATTTACATGAGCCGACTGTAACCATATGAATAGTCCCATTGAGATCAATGGAAACTACTCACATTCTTAAAAGTTAAGCATTTGCAGAAGTGTTTGCAGGATTGGTACCTTAGGAGGGGTTTTAAGTAGTTTCCTGTCTTAACTGAGAGGTAAGAGGCTTCATTTGTTCTTTTCCTGATTGAAGCAGAAAGAGGTCGTCCAAGGTCACAAAACAAGTCAGTGGCAGTTTCCCAGTCTGTAAAATGAGAATCTCATAGGGGTGTTGCAAGCCTTAGTTAATGAATAGTGATTAAGGGCTTTGAAATCTAAAGATAAAAGACGCCATGATGTCCCTTATTTACTTTACAAAATAGGAACATATAAGAATAAAACTTTGAACTTCCCAATGTATTCTATCTATATTGCAATTCTTCACAGTAATAACCTTATGCTGGAATAATTTTGTAACTATCACAGGGTAAAACAAATTATACGTAGTTAAGGTAGTGTAAATCTGAAGTAACTCTCCTGAAGTCAATAGCTTTATCCCATGTTTAAACTAATGCAAATGAGAGCAGAATTTGCCTCCTGTCTTCATCTACTCACATACAAGTGGAAATAAAACCTAAACAAAGAGCATCTGATAATTCTGCTTATCATTTTCATATTTTTTCCCTTTAGAAGAAAATATTTAAGTCTTGGTTTCATTACAGTGTCAGTGTGAGAAGTGGGGTGGAAAAGGATCATTTTTAGTCCTCACAGTATTAGACTGATAGCATTGGCCACACGGGAAGGGCATAAGTCTGAGTCATCCTTATCCCGGAGCAGTACATGGGGTATGGCTGTAACAGGAAATAGATTAGTTTTAGTCCTATCCAAGCGAGGATGACTTTTTTAAATACTTTTTTGGATGACAAATATGAGAGTTTGTGATGGTGAATGGGTTCATGCATGGGAAAGCAGTTGAGTGAACAGTAGAACTGGCTGCTGGAAGGAATGTTCACTACCACAGTAGTAGCCAAGGTAGCAACTTGAAATAAGTATTCTATCAGAAAAGCACAGGAAAACCTAGGTGGGGAAAAATACCTCACAACTTTGGAATTATTTTATTTTATACATTTATTTTAAAAAACCCAGATTTATAAGAGGACTACGTAAAGAGAAAGAGGGCAATGGCCACCCACCCAAAGAGGTGTGAAATGTGACCCTGGCCTTGCAGAAAAACATTTTCAAAATGTTTTGTTAAAGAAGGTCTGAGTTTAATTTTCCCCCTATTTTTCTCTTGGTATTTCAGCGTTGGGGGACCATAATAATAATATTACTTACATTTTTTATTTTTTATATATTAACTTGTGCAAATTATGAGCCAATTCTACCAACACTAAATACCAAATGTAGTGCTTATTACTGTGAATAGTTCTATTAACGGCACTTCCAAGCATGGTACGTCAGTGAGTAGTAGCATTCAAGTCATGTGCAACCACTTGGGCTCCAATCCTGCAGAGGCTGACTCACATTCTTCACTTTATGTGCTCAGAATAGTCTGATTGAAGTCAGTGCAGTTACTCCCAGTGCATAAAGCTAAACATGTGCACAACATATGCAGTGTTGGGACCTTATTACCTACTGAGTGTAGTACTTACTACTCTGACTAGTCCCACTGAAGTCCTGGTAATAAGCATTGCATCCAGCAGTAAATGTTTGAAGAATGGGGCTTGAGTTAGATGTCTTAGCAGATTTTTCATTGTTTGTTTCAGTTCGAATACAGCCCCTGAACTGTCTAATCCATTAGAAATTGAAGAACTAGTTAAATTTTGCAGTTTGCAACATTCTGGGGCATTAAATTATTATAATAGCACAATATTTTGCATCTAATCTCATGGTCAGATCAATGCTGGTCCTTCCTAAAATACTGAGTAGTGTGTGGCAAAGCTTGATACACATCTGAACAGTACATTCTTCATTCATCTTCCTTTTGTTTTTAGTAAGTGATATAAATCGCAAGAAGCCTGTAACATGCAGTAACTGTAAAACGATATACAGTTTTTCCAAACTTCTGATTAACGCACCAAGGCTTACTTAACCGATGTACGTGGAGGATACACAGAACACAAGGCAGGTGCGAGAGTTAAAATTTGTTCTTCCAGACCTCTTTCTCCCTTATTAGCATACCAGTATAACTACTGTGCTCTGTTGTAACAATAAATACATTTTCGTGTGCACTTCCAACAACAACATAAATTGTATTATTGATCAAGATGCAGGAAAATAATACAAACACAGGGACTGATTTTAAGGTGGAAGGCTGCAACTTTATTAACTTAGAGGGCTAACATTTCCCCCCAAACTCCAAATACCAGGCATTTATTTGGATTCAGTGTGACAGTGTGCTAAATAACTAGATTTGACAAAATTTAATATTGATAGTTTTGTAATGTTTATTTTTAAGCATCTTCTTTATTTCTATCAATTTAAAAAATACACAATTGTGCAGAATTCTGGGTTTCAAGCATTTTTTTCAATTTTTATCAATTCAAATTTTCACAGCTGCAGGAATTCGTGGGGAGGATCAGACAATAGGGGAGAGGTCAGAATTTTTAAATTACTTATTTATTTTAATTAATTATTTAATTACATAGACAGATTCAAAATGTTAAATCTTTATAACTATTAAAAACATATGTTTTCAACGCTGTATCTCACAATACACAAAAACTGAATATCCTTAAATCGAGTAAGTAAATCTAGTAAATTCTCAAGCATTTTTCTTACTTAGCCATCTGCAAATTTCTATCTTATTGATGTAAATAGTTAAATAAATTGATGTGTACAGTTGCAATTGGCTTTTACTAACATTTACCAATAAAATCCTCATCCTTCCTAGCTATAAATAAGCAATATTCAGGGTTGGCCCCCTCCAGCTTAATCCCTAGGATTTAGCCCACCTCTGAATCCTCTCACCACCCTTACAGGGGAAATGAGGGTATGTACACATGAAGGGGACCTTAGTCTGTGAAGACTTAAAGTCTCCCATTCTTCCTCCAAGCTAGTAGGGTCCCACAGTTACCTATAGGTCTCATGTATCCACTGGGAGCTGACACTTTCAGCTTCACAAACACTGGATTTTATGACACAATTTAAAACTCTACTTTCAAAACTTTTAGATTCTGTCCTAATTCCTTAGTAACCCAAAGCTGGGCCTCCAGGATGCTGTAAGGAAGGTGAAAAAATAACACCAAACACCTTGTCCGTCTTGCCAGGAGAGAAAAATTCCTGCCTGATCCAAAACCTGGCAATCAGTCAGACCCGCAGCATCCTGGAAACAGAGTTCAAATTATACCTCCATTATACAGGTGGAATGATGGGGCATAAACTTCTGCTCCATGCCCTTAAGGGCTTCACATTTGAGGGGGGCCCGGAGTGGGGGCAGGGCTTGAGCAACAATCAGCTCTCCCCTCCCTCACCATAATCCAGGCAATGGCAGCAGAGAGGCAAAGAATTCTCTCCTCCTCCTCTAGTACACTCCTCTCAGGATCCCCTGGGTTGTCTTTCCCCTGCTGGTCTGATTAAACAGCCCTGAGACCAGGGTGGTCATTTTCAATTAAAATTGCAAACATATTATGTGGGGATCTCTATTAAAGTTATTTAGAAATGTGCATTGACCTTTTCATAGTTTTTTATATTAAAAACGTCATTGGCCTGATGCTCCCCAGGGGCTGGGCTACTACATGGAAATCAATAGGAGCTTCAGATGAGCACCTCTGAAAAATCAGGTGAGAGGATTTCATGCATTTAAAGCAACTGCTGCTTAAGTGCACTACAGTCCAAGTGCTAAAACCCCACAAGATGTGCATTCCTCTTGCAATGATTGTTCACTCTTTGGCCTTTGGGTAAATCCTGGCCCTATTAAAGTCAATGGGAGTTTTGCCATTGATTCAAAGGGGCCACAATTTCACCCAGTCTTAGCCTTTGTTATCACTGTCTTTTTCTCTCTCCCAAAAGTCGCCCTGTGACAACATCAGAGCTGATCAAACAATGAAATACTGTTCCCAATAAATTGTCTGTTGTTTTCATTATAAAATGTTCAAAACAAACTTTTTTTTTTTGCTTTTTCAACATTTTTTGCACTTTTTCCAAAATTTTTAAAGAAAATATATCAAAAATATCATCAAAATGGTTATCGACATTCTTCATTTAACAAAACAACAGGCAGTTTGAGAAAAAAGTTTTATTGTTTTTAAATAAAAAGCATTTTTGCAGAGTATGAAAAATTTAACATCAACCATTTTTCATGAACAAGTTTGGTCTGGAAAATAGGCCATTTTGTGATGAAAAAACCTTTTGTTCTAAAAATTTCTATCAGTTCTAGTCAGAGTCTAATTCTATTGTGCTTCTCTTACATTAGGGTTATGCCCACTAGTAAATATTTTGCAAGATTAAACACCAGATTGTAAAGTGGGTCAGGGACTCCATTTTACTTTTGTAAAGTGCCATGCACATCGGTGGTTTTGAAAAAGTAATAAATAAGATTCCAGGAATGGTGACTGGCATCTTAGTCCAGGGAAAGTGAGGAATCACAAAGATTTTACCTTCCTGTTTGTTAATAGAAAGCATTTTCATGTTCCTTTATTTCACTGTAGTTCCCTCAATAGAGCTTCTATCTTGGCACTTGTTACTTTATTTTTTTCCTACAGCAGATAATTCTCACTGTCAGCAGAACAAAGGCTTTATATATAAGGGCAAGATAAAGTATATGTCAGCACATGTGACTGGAGGCCATATTTAAACTCACATTATCATATTACATAAAAATCTGGTAATTTAATTCATAGCCATAACAATCTTCACATATACCATTTAGCAAGAGGTTAAATTTGTTATCAGGGAGCAGCCAAAAGTAAACCTGCATAATCTACTGTAAAGAATCTAGCATACAGGAACTCCTGTACTTTCACCTCTGTAAACATCATAATCATATTCAATGGCTCTTTTCGTAATGCACAGAGAAAGAATTTCTGTTGCCAAAATTCACTGTTTATTCTTTTAAAATGCTCCCATTACATAGCAGTAGAGGGTTTAGGGCTGATCCAAAGCTCACTGAAGTCAATGGAAAGGTTCCCATAACCCATAACTTCTGGCTGAGCCAGAGCACATCAGTTAGAAAGACATCCAATCCTGACAAACTCTTCACCTGGCAGAATTCACTTTCTGTCAGCTACAGCTAACGCACTTAAATATTCAAAAATGATCAGAATTAAGCTATGAAAACAGATTTCACCACAAACAAAGTAACTGACTCTTACCATTTTGAGAGAAGCTTTAACTGTACTTCTCTCATACAGAGGCCCTGATCCTGCAGTCTGCTGCTTGCAGGTGGGATCGTGCACCCATAAATCCCAGTGGCGGGCAGACACCTGTCCAGGCAGATCCCACAGCAAGCCTGGGCGCTCATGTACAGGGATGATAAAGGGAATGCAAGTTTGCTAAATCCCCTGGCCTCAATCTCAGTAGCATTCTCAGCAATGCTTGTGTATACAGTAAACACTTGGAAGGAAACAGAGACTTGGCAGCATCCAAAAGCAAAGGCATATATTATAAATCCACTCACAGTGGTCAAAGAACCCTCTCCTTAATTTCGTGCCATTTGGAAAGATTGTGCGCCAGTTTTTAAAATTGCTTTATTAAGAATTATTAATATTTTATTATTTAAAGGCTGAAATATGGAAGAATATGAGAAATATAAGAAGGTTACTTTCATGCGCTAGAAATTAGCAAAAGAGGAAGAGACATAAATTAATCCAATTTTCCCAAACACTACCATATAAATATGCATAGATTGCAGTTTTAGATTGTTATGTTTTATTGTTAAAAAGCAGCCAGCTCAGCAAATGTTGCCTTGAGAAGGTAAGAGACTAAGCCTATGTCTTCACTTCATGCTAGTCACAGGGCAAGCAACTGAGCGGTTACTAGCCCATAATAGCATAACCCTTAAGAACACAACCTCATGTACTATGCTGTCACTCCTTGCATCTGCACTGGCACCATATCAGGGTGTAACAAATAATACAGCTAGCTGGGAGTGTATCCCAACATGAACAGTGCCATACCTCACTGCGTCACTCCATGTTCACATCTGCAGGGTGTTGCGGGGCAACTTGTCTGCCTACTCTAGGGATTGTGGAGGCTGTTTAATAAGAGAACACTTCAGTAAATTCCTTGTGTGGGTATATAGCAAATGCCAATTAAAAGAGGAATTGAAATGAATTACAATAACACAAACTAGAAGGATGTGATTCAAAGGAAAACAACAACTAATAATAAAGTATTCTCTTAATGATCTGTATGGTAAGAAAAGTGTGAGAAGAAGAAATTTTTATTAAAATCTAGCACTTTACTATCTTTACCTAGGTTTAATTATTTAAATGAATCAGCCTTGAGACTGCCAGGGGTTTGCAAGTGTGATCATTTGGCATTTACTCTGAATCCTAACCATTGTCCTAGAAGTGCTATGGTATATTAGAGAGAATTTATTACTACCAAGAATCTGGAAGAGGGCATCCTTTAATTATCTTTCTTTCATTACCTCTTCTTATGGTACATCTACACTTACAGCGGTGTGCAGAGTACAGACACTATGAGCCCATCTATCATAAATAAATAGCAGTGTAAAAGGTGAAGCACTGCTTAGGCAAATAGAGTAGAGATAGAGTGCCCTATATACCTGAACACTAGGCTATGCACTCTATTGGTGCTCTCTACACATCCAAGGAATGCATCCCGCATCTATACTTTCATTTTAACAGTGTAGTGTTCCACCTCCATCACCCTGCTGGAGCCTTTCCCCTCTGCCTGCCCCCTGCCAGAGCCTTTTGCTGCCTCAGGTAGCTACACACCACAGCGAGTGTAGATGCACCCTGACTTTCACTGTGGTGTGTAACGACGTTACCTGTGCACTGCTGCAAATATAGACATGTTCTTAGAGGTGGAAGGTAGATTCACCTCTCCCAGGTGGTCTGCATGAAATTCCCAAGCAAATGTAATTAAAAATAATAGACTAGCTTCTCTGTTGCCCTGTATCTTGGACAATCATTCACACCAGTGGCTCTGAACCAGGGGTACATGTACCCTTGAGGATACGCAGAGGTCTTCCAGAGGGTACATCAACTCATCTAGATATTTGCTGAGTTTTACAACAGGCTACATAAAAAATGCTAGCGAAGTCAGTATGAACTAACATTTCATACAGACAATGACTTGTTTATACTGCTCTATAAACTATATGCTGAAATGTAAGTACAATATTTCTATTCCAGTTGGTTTATTTTATAATTATATGCTAAAAATGAGCAATTTTTCAGTAGTGTGCTGCGATGCTTTTGTATTTTTATGTCTGATTTTGTAAGCAATTAGTTTTTAAGTCAGATGAAACCTGGGATACGTAAGACAAATCAGACTCCTGAAAGGGGGACCGTAATCTGGAAAGGTTGAGAACCACGGATTTACACCTGTGCAAAGTGAACACAATGTGCATGTCAAATTTTACCTAATCAGTATGACAGCATTAAATCATTTAAATGAGCTGAGGATCTACCCCATGGTTTGCCTAACAACTCTAATCTTTTGCTCAGTAAAAGCTCGACAGGCAAAACTCATGTCATTACGTGAAAGAAATATCTTAAATAGAACTGGACAATTTTTTTTGGCAAATAAGTTTCAGGTTGACCAAACTGTTCATGAATTCAGGTTGGAATTGGTAGTTTTGGCTGGAATAAAAAAGGAAAAGATTTTTTTCCATAAAATCAAAATGTTTGACTTTGACATTTTCAGAACGAAATGTTATGACTTTCCATTTTGAAACTACAATTTGTTTTGAAATTTAGCTAGTTTTAATCAAAAATTTAAAAAGGGTAAAAAACATTGTGTTGAATTAAACATTTTGTTTTTGGTCAAACACAACATTTCATTGAACCCAAAACTTTTTTTGGTTCAGCCACCAAATCTAAAAACCAGTTATTCACCCTGCTCCAACTTACATTTATAAAGAATGCATCCTCTGTGCTGCACATCTCTCTCCCCAACTTTTTTGGCAAGCAGTTCGTCAGTCACTGTCTTTGGGTTCTTGGATAGATAGTGCAGCTCATCCTTTTCTCTATAAATATCCCATGTCCTACCACTTATAGTGTGTGCTCCATTCGGTCTGAAAAGTGTGAATATTATTAAAAGAAATATTCTAATATTGGACATCCTACAGATAAACCCCTCAGAGATGACATGGCCATTTTATGGAGTATCCATTGCAGATATATCTTCAACCAATTCAGAACTGTGTTTATTTTTCAGTTTCATTCCTGTTTTTTCTGAGCAGCTTTTCAGGTTCAAAAGGCCATCTGCTCTTTGTGCTATCTTAATGAATGTGTTTTTGCATGCTAATGGTCTTGACAGGAGCTGTCAACCTGAAGTCAACTCAGTCTATTTTTAAGGATACAGAGTATATATCATTCTTTTTCATTTTCAGCATTAAATCTACTCTATATCAAGCATGAATTCTGGACAGATTAATGCCAACCTGTAACAACTGTGATTGACCTTGCTTTACAGGCAAGTTTGAATACTTAAATCTAATTTGTTCCACATGATTGATCTTTCTCAGCCCCAATCCTTTCTGTATCTATTTGGTGTGATGGGTTAGTGCAGAACTATTTATAATCACAAGGTCATTTTTTCAGTTGTTTTTGAAGGATGTTTTGGTTTATTTGGATTATGTTTCTTTTAAAATAATTTTTAAAAAATTGGGGCTGTTTTTCTTGTGTTCCCAAACTGAGGTGATATGAGGATGAGGGTGTGATTTGGCAGGATGGAATTTTATGTTATGCCAAGGTGACAATACAAATATATCAGTACTAAACTAAGAAGTGCATATATATATAAACTGAGAGGTAGAGATCTTTGCAAATTATTGTCCCAATTTCCATCCTCATTAGTCTAGAAAAAGGGCAGATTTATTTATTTTCCTTACACGTAGCATCTACCCTTTTCCAATATGGGGTCACTAGGAGAAATAATGAATAATTCTGAGAAACACGAAACACTTCCTTCAAAGTGCTTAATGTATTTAATAGACATGGAAACTCAACACCTTGCTGGATTGGCCCTTTAGAATATTCTGTGCAGAACTGTTCAATTACTGAGAACACATTGATAAAGGCTGGATGTGTACTGAAAAATAAGTTTTCTACTCTTGAAAGATGCCTTTCTCACAGGAATATAAAATTTAGGAGTATTATTTGATAAAGGAAAATGAGTGAGTAATCAGTTGATTTTAGATGTAGCACTATAAAAGGATCTATGTAGCAACCGTTGGCACACCGAGTCAGAACAGCTAAGCTAGCAGCCAATTAAATAAACTGAGATGAATAATAAACTAAAATGTGCTAGAGGCAACAAAGATTTTTTTGTAAACCTTCTATCTTCCAAGTCCAAATGTAATATCTTCTTGGACTCATCTTGAGCTAATCATTCATTTCAGATTATGTAGCTGTAAACAACCGGGTGTGTTAGAGAACATGTTTAAATTATATTATTTTAGATAAATCACATTTTATTACAATGTCAGGATGATTACTAGGGTTAATCTCAAATGATTTTGCAACAGATTCACCATGACTTCAGCATGATCCCATGTATTTTATACTGTCACACCCTAAACGATTCCCAAATATCAATGTATGCTCAGTAGAATTTGTGTATGTCATCTATATATTCTTTTTAAAAAGCTCTTTTGCTCAGTTGTCCTAATCCATATGATGTCCCCGATTATCAAATGTGCCTGAAGGAAAGCAGAATAAGTGGTTCCCCCCCACCACCTTTGGTGTTAATTAGGGGACAATTTGGCCCCCCAACACAAATTAAAGTAGCTTCAAGGCTGCTCTAACTAGGGATGTTCCACTAGCCCAGAACAACCAGTATTATGCCATCTGATCCATGCCCTTCTTCACCTATGGCATGATCAGAATACCTAGACAAAGATGGTGTAGAGCAGGTACAACCATCTGCCACAGGGTGGCTGCCCTGTAAATCAAGTAGATCAAACAGCCCTGTGCCAGGATAGGTGGGCCCGTTTGGTGAATAGAGGGCAGCGCTGCTGTTAGGAGCTGTAAAAGGACAGGGAGTGAGCCAGTTCAGTGACAGAGTCCTGGTGAATCAGTCAGGAAGAGATGTCCAGGGGAAACTGTTGAGAGCAGAACATTCCCTACAGGCCTTGGCTGGAAAGAGGGAGTAATTGGTTAAGAGACTGTATATTTGGGATGTGGGGAAAAGCAGGACAACAGCAAGAGGGGTTTGCTGGCTGGCATCCCCAAGCCCGAGTCACATTTGGAGAGAGCTGAAGGTGGCCACGGCAGCGGCAGGGGAATGTGTCTGTTGGCTATAAGCTGGAGAGTTGGAACCAAGGATTGGAGGGGGCTGAAGACAGGGGAGCAGCAAAGAAGCCTTGCCACTAACATAGACTCATAGAATATTAGAGTTGGAAGGGACTTCAGGAGGTCATCTAGTCCAACCCCCTGCTCAAAGCAGAACTATCCTCAACTAATTTATCTCGGCAAGGGTTTTGTCAAGCAGCAGCTTAAAAACCTCTAAAGATGGAGATGCCACCACCTCCCTAGGTAACCCATTCCAATGCTTCACCGCCCTCCTAGTGAAAAACTTGTTCTTAATATTCAACCGAGACCTCCCCCACTGCAACTTGAGACCGTTGCTCCTTGTTCTGTCATATGCCACCACTGAAAACAGCCTAGCTCCATCCTCTTTGGAACCCCCTTTCAGGTAGTTAAAGGCTGCTATCAAACCCCCCCTCATTCTTCTCTTCTGCAGACTAAACAGGCCTAGTTCTTTCAGCCTCTCCTCATAAGTCTTGTGCTCCAGCCCCCTAATCATTTTTGTTGCCCTCCACTGGACTCTCTCCAACTTGTCCACATCTTTTTTGTAGTGGGGGGCCAAAAATGGACACCATACTCCAAATGCGGCCTCACCAATGCCGCATAGAGGGGAATAATCGCTTTCCACAATCTGCTGGCAATGCTCTTACTAATGCAGCCCAATATGCCATTAGCCTTCTTGGCAATCAGGGCACATTGCTGACTCATATCCAGCTTCTTATCCACTGTAACCCCCAGATCCTTTTATGCAGAACCGCTGCTTAGCTCGTCGGTCCCCAGTCTGTAGCTGTGCATGGGATTCTTCCATCCTAAGGGCAGGACTCTGCACTTGTCTTTGTTGAACCTCATCAGATTTCTTTGGGCCCAATCCTCCAATTTGTTTAGGTCCTTCTGTATCCTGTCCCTCCCTTCCAGGGTATCTACCACTCCCCCTAGCTTAGTATCATCTGCAGTGTGGATGGCACCCCAGCTTAATGGCAAATGATCTGACCCACTAACTTGTGATCTGACCAGTGATTGTTTTAAAGGGGAATTTTCAAAGGACCTACAGGCATTAGGCAGACAACTCCCAAAGAAAATTCCACCATTTAAAAAAAAAAAAGTGTTCAGGATGGGTCATCAGATGCAGGCCACATTAACAAAATGGCAGTGTCACATTTTCTATCGTCTGAAAACTTTTATTGGTGGTGATGACATATATGAATAAAGGCAAATTAACACATCTTGCCCTGGATATGAGGTTGGTTCCTTTCCTAATTTAATCTATATAATCTTGTTTTAAGCTATATTGTTTCCCAAACCTCTGAGATGAAAATGTTCTGTTTGCCTCTGTAAACTTGGAAGAAACCAGTGAGCCAGCTGTAACCATAGGCTGGTCCTTCTGGATTTTGCCTTTATAATTTTCTAACTATGGTTATCACATACTATGTATGTGTATCACATAGTATGTATCACATACTATGTATGTGTTTCTGCTATTCATTTTTCCTCTGTCTCTCTGACTCTAGAACATGTATTGGCTTTTTTATTCTACATTGTTCCTGTTCTCCTGTCATAATTACAGGATTGCAAGCTGAGTTGAGTTCTGTAACAAGCAAGTTATCCCATGCTAGATAAATTAAATATAGACAAGTTGTTGTCTCAAAATATGCTGCTGACAAGCTTGACTTATTTAATTCAAGATGTTTAAAGGGTTTTTCATAAACAAGTTACAGCCGCATAGTATGTTCTCTGTCTTGTTGATATAGTTCCTAGGTGAAGGGAGCAACAAGCAAAAGCAGTGTTCTGCTATTTTTATATACAGTCACAGAGCTCTTTCGTCTGCCCACTGTTTACTTCAAAAAACAACTTTTTCCATTACTTCCTTTTATGTGATTTTGAATATATGATTACCGACCTCTTCCTGAAAATACTTAAACCTCAATTATCACTAGCTATGTTTCCTAACTAGTCCCACTTGAAAATTGCAGGAATTTCTATGTTCCCTTAATGTGTCATAGTTTGGAAGCAATACCTAAAGTAGAATTTAAAGGTGTGATGTTAGCATGTTAACTAACATGCTAACTAGCATGTTTGACAAAACTAGTGTAGACTTAAAGTCAGCAGGCTTTGCATCAGTCTCCTAATCCCATTTCCACTAAAGTCAATATTGAAAGAGAGGAATGGTGGCAGCTGAAGTTTGACCACGAAATTGCTTAGATCTGCTCTGAGATACAGTGGTTAAAATGCCAGCAGTTGATCTACACTAGTGCTCTCCTTGTGCTTGTGCTTAACTGCTAATAACAAGGGTGTGAAAATTTAGGGCAAAAAGGCTAGTGTGGATAGAAATCTGATTGATTTTCAGATTCGTTACATAGCTGTAAGTAAGAACAATGCAAAAAACCTATCCATTAAAAAGAGATTACATTACTAGTTCTTTCCCCATCCTCATTTTCCTCCCATTTTGCTGAGTTCTTCACCTAACTGCTTCTCTAGAAATTGTTAAGGCTTTACTTTTGCTTCATTAGTCATATGTTAAACTAACTGAATCAGCAAGAATTAATTCATGTCCACCTGAATTTCATTTAACTATATTTCATCCTGAGATAGTTGAGTTATCTTAATTCCTAGTATATGATTTTGAATTTGTACATTGGGTTTTCTTTCTTCTGAATTTCTGGAAATCTTAGTTGGCTGAGATACTCTGCCTTGAATTTTCTCTTCTCCAGATGCCAGATGTGGTTAGTATCACTAGCCAGACTCCAAGAGGCATAAGACTTCCAGAAAAGATCTAGAAAAGGAACCCCAAGTGTTTCTGAGTCCTACCTCCCATCTAAATGTGTAATGGGCATCCTGAAGATAACAAGCACTCTACCTGTGGGCCAAAAGCTCCAGAGAAAATGACCCCAAAGTAACAGTCCAAAAGGACACTGGAAGCTTTATATTAGTTGCACATTTTATACTCATGAGCTGTCTTTGCTAAAGTCTGTGATTCAACTGAAATGGATTTGGTCCCAATGCATTAGCACTTGGAAACCCCCCACAATTTGCTGAACAAGAATGGACTTCTGCTATGTAGAAATGACTTACATTTCATTTAATCTGAAATGCAGAGAAGTAACTGAAGCCCACATATGAAATGAATAAAAGTGCCAGGAATGGTTTATTCCATTTATACAAGCAGAGTGATGTAGTGTTGCTTCACGAATTTTTGCATAGTTCACTTTGGGTTTTGTTTTGCTTTTTTTATCTGATGCAAATAGGCCAGGAAGAAATACTGAGGAGACTAATATATATTGAAGAGCTCCAAAGGGGTAGCCATGTTAGTCTGTTTTCAGCAAAATTGTTTTTAATGTATATTGTTTATTCAGTGAAGGGGGAAAAACAATAACACAAAATGTGGAAATGGCAAGGGTGCTAAATGACTTCTTTGATTCAGTTTTCACCAAGAACATTCGTGGCAATTGGACACCTAACATCATGAATGCCAGTGAAAATGAGGCAGGATCAGATACTAAAATAGGGAAATAAGTTAAAAATTACTTAGAGAAGTTAGATGTCTTCAAGTCACCAGGGCCTGATGAAATGCATCCTAGAATACTCAAGGAACTGACTGAAGAGATATCTGAGCCATTCGTGATTATCTTTGAAAAGTCTTGGAAGACAGAAGAGATTCCAGAAGAGTGGAAAAGGACAAATATAGTGTCCATCTACAAAAAGGGAAAGGACAACCCAGGAAATTACAGACCAGTCAGCTTAACTTCTGTACCCAGAAAGATAATGGAGCAAATAATTAAGCAATCAATTTGCAAACATCTAGAAGATAAGGTAATAAGTAACAGTCAGCATGGACTTGTCAAGAACAAATCATGTCAAGCCTACCTGATAGCTTTCTTTGACAAGGTAACAAGCCTTGTGGATAGGGGGGAGGTGGTAGATGTGGTATATCTTGACTTTAGTGAGGCTTCTGAGACTGTCCCACATGACCTTCTCTTAAACAAACTAGGGAAACACAACCTAGATGGAGCTAATATAAGGTGGGTGCAAAACTGGTTGGAAAGACATTCCCAAAGAATAGTTATCAATGGTTCACAGTCATGCTGGAGGGGCATAATAATTGGGGTTCTGCAGGGATCAGTTATGGGTCTGGTTCTGTTCAATATTTTCATCAATGATTTAGATAATGACATAGAATCATAGAATATTAAAGTTGGAAGGGACCTCAGGAGGTCGTCTAGTCCAACCCCCTGCTCAAAGCAGGACTGTCCTCAGCTAAATCATCGCAGTGAGGGTTTTGTCAAGCCTCATCTTAAAAACCTCTAAAGATGGAGATGCCACCACCTCCCTAGGTAACCTATTCCAAGGCTTCACCACTCTCCTAGTGAAAAACCTTTTCCTAATGTCCAACTTAGACCTTCCCCACTACAACGTGAGACCACTGCTCCTTGTTCTGTCATCTGCCACCACTGAAAACAGCCTAGCTCTATCCTCCCTGGAACCCCCTTTCGGGTAGTTAAAGGCTGCTATTAAATTCCCCCTCATTCTTCTCTTCTGCAAACTAAACAGGCCTAGCTCTTTCAGCCTCTCCTCATAAGTCTTGTGCTCCAGCCCCCTAATCATTTTTGTTGCCCCCCGCTGGACTCTCTCCAACTTGTCCACATCCTTTTTGTAGTGGGGGCCCAAAACTGGACACAATACTCCAAATGCAGCCTCACCAATGCCAAATAGAGGGGAATAATCACTTCCCACGATCTGCTGGCAATACTCTTACTAATGCAGCCCAATATGCCATTAGCCTTCTTGGCAACCAGGGCACACTGCTGACTCATATCCAGCTTCTTATCCACTGTAACCCCCAGATCCTTTTCAGCAGAACTGCTGCCTAGCTCGTCGGTCCCCAGTCTGTAGCTGTAGAGAGTACACTTATTAAGTTTGAGGATGATACCAAGCTGGGAGGGATTGCAAGTGCTTTGGAGGATAGGATAATAATTCAGAATGATCTGGACAAACTGGAAAATTGGTCTGCGGTAAATAGGATAAAATTCAATAAGGACAAATGGAAACTACTCCACTTAGGAAGGGACAATCACTTGCACATGTACAAAATGAGAAATGATTGACTAGGAAGGAGTATTGTGGAAAGGGATCTGGGAGTCATAGTGGACCACAAGCTAAATATAAGTCAACAGGTGTAATTCTGTTGCAAAAAAAGTGAGCATGATTCTGGGATGTATTAGCAGGAGTGTTGAAAGTAAGACACAAATAGTAATTCTTCTGCTGTATTCCGCGCTGATTAGGCCTCAACTGAAGTGTTGTGTCCAGTTCTAGGTGCCACATTTCAGGAAAGATGTGGACAAATTGGAGAAAGTCCAGAGAATAACAACAAAAATGATTAAAGGTCTAGAAAACATGACCTATGAGGCAAGTCTGAAAGAACTGGGTTTGTTTAGGTTGGAGAAAAGAAGACTGAGAGGGGACATGACAACAGCTTTCAAGTACATAAAAGATTGTTATAAGGAGGAGGGAGAAAAATTGTTCTTCTTAACCTCTGAGGACAGGACAAGAAGCAATGGTCTTAAACTGCAGCAAGAGAGCTTTAGGTTGGACATTAGGAAAAACTTTTTAACTGTCAGGGTGGTTAATCACTGGAATAAATTGCCTAAGGAGGTTGTGGAATCTCCATCATTGGAGATTTTTAAGAGCAGGTTAGACAAACACCTGTCAGGGATGGTCTAGATATTACTTAGTTCTGCCATGAGTGCAGGGGACTGGACTAGATAATCTCTTAAAGTCCCATCCAGCCCTATGATTCTATATATTTTAAATGATTTGTAATCTGTAAGTTGTGTATATAATTAGTGTATGAAACCATATGTTCCTGTCACTGATACTTGTACCTTCCCTTCCAATTGTAGGTTGCACTTTGACTTAAACTAGACTGTAAGTCCTTCAGGGCAGGGAGTATCTCTTACTGTCATAAGCATGGCATGATCCCAATTCTTATTGAAGTTTCTGGGTGCTACTGCAATACAAATGATAATCATTAGATGCATTGAGTATGTTCAGCTCCTGTTAAAATAATTGAGAGTTGCAGTTACTCAGTCCTTATTAGCCTGATCCTGCCTTCATTTAAATCAATTCCCATTCATTTCAATAAGAGTAGGAGTATGTTTTTTGCTAGCAAATACTCACTCAATATTACCTGTTGACAGTACCAGCAAATCACAGACAGGAATGTCTTCCTTGTTTAAATGGATTTCAGTGATTTTTCAGAGTTATATAATGAGGTCTGATAACTATAACACAAGTGAGATACATATTATTCTCTGGCACTAAACTGTGTCCACCCACCCACCATTAGGTTAATTAAAGAAATTCATAATCTCATTCTATAAATATTGTTGCCCTTGTGATAGTTTGTAATGGGTCAATTTGTCTCTGAAATAGGTGTGAGTAACAGAGGGCTATATCCACAAAGCAACTCTGGCACCTAACTGCCACTTCAGGTCTCTACCTCCCACACTTAGGCACAACTGAGATCCTCAACTGCCACCTAACCCTGGAGGCACCTAAGCGACTACCACTGGCTATGCACAAATAAACCTAAATCCTGCCATCACTGTGGTACTATTTGAGGACCAGGAGAGGGTGGGTGGGCGCAAGCTCACCCACTGCAAAAGGCCCCTCCCTCAGACTAAGGGGAGGAACCACCGGACCTGGGTCTCAACAGATTACAAGGGACAACAAATGAGCCACCACTGTGGTGATTGGTATATAGTCAAGCCCAAACTCCGGGCAGGATTCGCAAACTAGACAATCTCCCACCTATCTCCTCAGTGGGGCTCGATCCCCTAGCATACTTACAACATGCCTAACCCACACAAAAGACAGCAAGTTAGGGATGGTTCATAGCTGTGAATTCTGACTGGAGGAAGATGCCTCCCTCCAAACTTAGGCACCAACTTCTTGAAAGCGTGATCAGAGAAACCCAAGGTATTTTCCTTTATTTATTTATTTTCCTTTCTATCTACACATACTAGAAGGGCAAAAAAATTGGAGTAATAATTTTGTTGCTGAAAAATGCAGTTTTGGTTGATCCAAATTTATTTGTAAATTTGTGTCAAATTCAGAGAATAATTTCAACCAAGCCAAAAAATTGAAATGGTTCCGTAATGTCATGCCAATTCACAGTCATGGATGATGACAAAAAACACTCATCAAGCCAGAGAAATTGCCTGATGTTTAGGGTGCTCACCTTGGCAGTGGGGAAGACCCAAGTTCAAGTCCCTACTTTAATGTCTATTTAATTAGTTATGCAAAGTTGAACAGCTTTGACAGGAGAAATTGAGAACCAGCCAGCCCATAAACTAAGGGACTTTCGCGCAATGTGGGAGACCTAAGTTCAAATCCCACCTCCACATCAGGCAAAAGGAAGATTTGAATGCAGGTACCACACATCCCAGGAAAATGCCTAACCATTGGTTAGCAAAAGCTTATAAAAGAGAAGCATTCTCCTTCTCCAGTCATTTTGTGAATCTCTTCCTCCTTTGTTAAAGTGCTCAAAATCAAAACAAAATTTCAGGTTGAACTACTTGTTTCATTTGCTTTAACATGTTTTCTGACTGCTAACAATTTTGATGAATTAATTTTTAGTTTGGTCCAAAATAAACCTTTTTTTTATTTTTCCAAATTTTCAGCAAACTGAAAAACCCATTTGTCACCCAGCTATACTTCACACATGCACACACATAACCAAAATGTTTAAAAACTCAAACAAAATGTTTGTATAGAATAATTAGTTTTGTTCAAAGACCACTTTTCCAATCAAAATATTTTGACTACACCTAATGTTATCTTTGTTGCATTATGTACACTGCACTGATTCTATATTTTTAGCCATACTGATTTGGTGTGTGGTGTTATTTCCCTTAAAAATTTTATAGTAGTCATTTGCAGAAATGAATTACCGCTGTATGTATATATATGCTATAAGTATTTCAACAAATGCTAGATCATATAGATCACATTTTAATTATTTTAGAAGTGATTCTTAGGATACAAATAGTCACTTGTTAGCTGGTGATGGTGTCTAATTTATTTGTTATTAATAAAATGAGCCTTTGCCTTGGGTGTTGGTCATGAAAGGCTAAGGTTGTTTAATTACATTAAGTACAGATTTATGAACAGAACATATGATACAAGACAGTACCATTTGGCACTACTGAGTCTAACTGAGAAACAGTAATTTTCTGATATTACTCAGGAACATTTAATCTCAGACACTGGTGTGATCACGGGCATCGTCATATCATAAAGTTCCTCTAAAAACTTCAGCAGCTCTAACATATGCAATGCCACATACATTTGCCTAACCGACTCTTTGATGCCTTAACAGATGGGTGACAGATTACATCATTTCTCATGTATAAGATGTCAGTTCAAATCCAGCCAAGCCAAAGATCACCACATCCTTCCTCAAAACAAAAAAGAGACTGAAAAAGGGAAGAGTCATGTCTGTCTGGGCCAGTCTTTCTCATGTTGAACCCAGGAAGGTTCATCCAGTTCTAGGACTGTAATAGCTTCTATGAACTGCATATCTCCAGCACAGAAGAAGGAAGGATGAAACAAAAAGATTGGAAGTTGTGAAGTAGAGGAAGGACAAAGTTTATCTGCATGGCATTGTAACAGGATGATTGCCTTTATGCACTGGAGGCTTAGGACCAGCCTGCCTGATTACTGAATGAACTTCTCCAGTCCACCTGTGCTGCATTAACAGCCTTGATAGGGCATGATGGAGGACAGCTGACTCCTTAATAACATTGTCATGCAGACCTGGGATAACCAGCAGGGGGTCCAGAATGAGCTAACAAGGTACTATGATTTGAAGAGATCAATAGGCCTTGAAGAGGGCAAAACACAAGGTTATTTGCCTTAGTGCATGAGCACAGAAAATTCCTTTTGGAATTTCAAGGACATAAAATGTTACTTTCTAAAACTATTCTTAAGTATATTGTTAGAGGGATGCTTCAGACCACAGAAGCCCCCAGGACACAGTGGTTAATTGCAGTGACAGACATGGCAAGAGAATGGTAAGTTAAAAATCACAACTCTTTCTTTTTTAATTGCTAGTAAGGGTGTTTGCCATGGCATTCTACATAAGCTTCCTCTATCACTTCAAGCATTCCACACTTTAAAGGACATAACAGTTCTTGGAGTTCCTGAATGGCAAATTGACACTTTATTTCAAGCTGCCGATGGGAAACCAGCCATGTGTGCCACCAAAGTATTCAAACGTGACGAGTGAATACCACATCTGAGAGTGATGTGGGCTGGTCAGCTACTGAGGTGGCCCTGAAAAATACCACCTTTCCTGAAATGTGACTACCTACCTGGAGTTCCTGCTATAGGCAAAGTTTTCAGTTAACAGCACTCGAGATGGGGTCAGCATTCATGAGGGAATTAACAGGATGCTGCATTAGCTTTCACATGCCTGCTCACAGCTTCCACTACAGGCTGTTATGACTGCATGCAAACATGCAACTGCACTGCCACCCCCTTTCCATTCCACACCTGTTCTGGCCCAGCACTTTTCTAGATTGCTTCCCCAGATGTATCTCAGACAATTGATTTAATCACCCATGAACCATATGTAACTGAAATGGACTCCATTTCAACCTCCCCCCACCTCTCCACAGGTCACTATTTTCAGGCGGCTCATTACACCATGAGACTGGTGCAGAGAGGCATGCTTACAGGAAAGGCAGTATCAGGTTCTCATTTTTAACAATATCCTAGCAAATGTCCTAGCAAAAATTTGCATTCGTCTAGTAAAACTTCACTGTTAGTGGTTTGTTTCACTGTTTACATTTCCTAGTCTCCATTTTGAATTCCGTGCGGATGCCAAGGCGCTGCCATGCAATCCACCATTAGCAGATGCACACTGCTACCTTGGGTTTGTAATAACTTTTGCATTGGTTCAGACCTGAAATCCCTCCCATAGCTATATTAACAAACACAAAAATGGAACCAGAAACTTACCCAGCTCCACTGGGACTTTGGCCCTCTTTAGCTTCTGCTGCTGGTTCTGCAGCAGATCACTCCTCTGTGGATGAGGGAGGGCAACCAAAACATTCTTCCAAGTATGGCCCCAGAATGTGCTACAGCTGTTCCTGCAGCAAAGCCTTCTCGGGGACTAGAATCACTGGCTCCCGTCTGTTCCCATGATAGATTCTGGGTCACCATCTTGGCTGACGAGGTCATTGTGCACCATTTTGGGTTCTGTGCTAGCACAGAACCCAGCACCCAATCAAAGTCTTTGTAAAACAGGCATGTTGATTACAAATTCCCAGAGGTGCCATTCTGGTCCCTGGCTTTGTGATAGTCACTTAATCCATTCCCTGCACTGGTAGCCAACCCAGTAAATTTCCAGTGCCACCAGCTTCCTTGCTATTTGCTGTCAGGCATAGTTATTCCCAGTACTCTTACTAAAATCCAATGTTTTACTTGCCTCTCACCAGAGATTCACCAAAAACTGGCTGTGCTCCTGTAACCAGAAAACAGCACACTTGGCAAAAGACTTCTTCAGGTTAGTGTCCATTGCAAACACAGGAGAAGGGTCAATGTGTCTGTAGCTCAGCCACCAAACTAAAATGGAAGGGTTATAAATCAGCTGTCCTTGAACAAAAAGGGTGTCTCCATTTCCTGGGAGTCAATTGGTGACTCATGGGATACAGAGGACAAAGAACACTCGCCCTTGGGATTGTGGGATAGCATTGCTGGACTCCCAGGGCCTGAGTCCAGCATGGCTGCATCCACACTGCAAAATGGTAGAGCTTGAACACTGAGTCCTGGCTACACTCCAGCTTGGACCCTCAACCTCTGTGGGGTCCTGTGAAACTGGGTCTGAATCAGAGACGTGTTTAGACAGAAGAAGAGAGATTAAGCTTTGAAACTGAGCCTGGGTTTACACTGCAGTGTAGACATACTCACAGAGATTAAGTGATTTGCCCATGGTCACACAGGAAGTCTGTGGTTGGGCTGGGAATAGGATATATAGATTTTTTTTAAAATAAATTTATAATAAAGAAATAATTTTTAAAATTACCTTTGACCAGAGAAATACTTCAAAAAGCTAAAACATCAAAGAAATAGTCTTAATTTACCATATCTGGCTCCCAGCACAATGATAACTTTAATACACCTAACTGCATGTAGCCAGGTATATGCCTGATTGACTATGTCTATTTTCCTCCAGGCAACCACTGCTTCAATCAGGATGTTGACTGATTCCTTACTCCAACTCACCAGTGAGCCATATGCTGTTGAGCCATAAATTGAGTCTCACGATCTTAAGCAGTACTTCCTACAGTGTGATTAATCCTTCCACCTCACTGCATTTATGAAAACTTAGTTCCCTTATATCTCTGTCTGTCTTCATCTTTGAAACTTATATGAGTTTTGTGATCAATCTTCTAAAGTAATCCTACATTAGCATTTTTCTAAAGTTGAATGTAATTGCTCAACACATTACGTTGATATAATGGAACACAAAACATCATACAATTTTGCTCAAAAAGCAGAGTTGGCTGATGGAGGTGGTGTTTGTAAGTGAGAAAGACAGACTTCAAAATGCATGCTGAAACTGAACACAGCAATGTGGTGAAATAAAATGGGAACATTCATACAGATTCTTATTAATTCTGGGGACTGAATCCAGATTTCAGAGTTCTGATTAAAGTAGAATTAGAGGCTGTCTTTCTCACTTACAAACACCACCTCCATCAGCAAACTGCTTTTTGAACAAAATTAAATGATGTTTTGTGTTCCATTATATCAAGTTAGTGCATTGAGCAATTACATTAAGCTTTAGAAAAATGCTGCTATAGGTTTACTTTAGAAGATTGATCACAAAAATTATACAAATTAAGGTTGCAAAGCCAAGCACACGAGTTAGGAAATGGCAGAATTAAAGTCGCCTGCAACTTTAATTCAGCCTCCTTGTGCATATTCATTATGATAATCTTTAATTACATGGTCACATGCTACTTTTTCCAACAAACCCTGAACTAAATATAAAATGTGTTACATTTTCTCAATGGATTGTGTATGGCATTTATTGCTGCAGCATCTGAGTGATTCATAAACATTCGTGAATATATCTTCGTAACACTCCTGTGAGGTAAAGTGATGTTAATATCCTCAGTTTACACATGGGGAATGGAAACCAGTTCTCCAGGTTGGCACTGAACCGCCTTAGCCAAAATGCCTGTTTTTCCCTAATCTCATTCCTGGTTCTCACTAAACCATTTTAGCTGCAATTTTTCAAAACTCAGTTCAGCCTGAGACAGATACCTGTGATGAAAAACTAAAGCCCAAAGGGATAAAACTTGGTAAAGTTATAAGAAATTGAAAACAGGGTAACATAATAGGAAGTGTCAAGCAACCTTAATCCTAGGCAGCACTAAAAGCTCCACATAAACACTTCTCAACCTATATGTTTACATATATATGTTTTGTGTCTGCTTTCATAAGGATTTATATTTAGAATTCAAAAACAATTGTAAACTTAAAACAGTTTGGGCATTGCAACAATCTTACCGTATAAACAAAATTCAAGCTAATTCATTCATTTATATCACCTCTTATTAGTGGTTTTCTACAACCATAGGCTATATCTACACTTTTTTCCTCTCTATATACATTTACACCCTATATGTGAGATCAAAACACTTTGACTGCACCAGCTGTTCCTTGACTTGCCCCCAAATGGACCCATACGATAATATGCCTGTGTTCATATGTTTTCTCTGAATTCAAGAAAATACTACTGATGGAAAAATTTTATAAATATTAAAAACTTACGAGTCAGGTTGTTAGGGTATAAATTGGCAAAGCTCAAGTGACTTCCATGGAGTTATACTGACAAACCAGCTGGATATCTGACCTAATACCTTCATAGTAAGACAAGGCAATACTTTCCTGGTTACATGGAAAATTCTTATAATTCAGCAAACTTTGTTGTTTTTTCGTACTAATATGTTGGGGGGGTTTCAATAGAAGTTTTATTACTTTTCTAGTTTTTATATGGGTTGTCTCACTGAACACTTTAGAACTTTGTATGCTTGGATACGTAATTCATTGTTAACCTGTCCTTACTTCAATAAAAATAATTTCCTAAAAGAACCAGAAAATTGCTCTGCCTTTTTTGTTTGTTTCTGCAATGTGGTCTAAGGCTGCCCTGAAAATCAAAGTGCATAACATTATAATATAATCTCGACCAACCAGTTTTCTCTAGAGGGAACTAATTTCTTTCATGTATGAATGTATTCATTACTTAACTTCTTTTCATTATAAAAGCATTTACGGTCAAAATCCATATTTAATTCTAAACTAATATTGAAAAAATACCACTATAGCAAAAACAATTGAGATATATTTTACTTTAAAGCCATTTATAACTAAAAGACAACTCAGTTCAATCAGCCTACAAAATAGAGTGGTAATCACATCCTTTAAATTAACATCTTTTTAACCTACTGTATAATATCTACAATAATAGTGCCTCAACCACTTCCTCTGATAATTAATTCCAGTGCCCAGTTGCTATTAGGCTTAAATGCCCTAATCTTTTCCCTAATATCCAGTTTAAACTTTTCTTGGCTTCAGTCTAGTCTTAAAGTACTTGTTTGTTCCATTATATGATGAAACTCTTGGCCTTCCTTAATACTGTTATAAATTTGTGCTATGTTTGTACGATGTTTCGGACTCCATTTAAGTTATACATTGTTAACCTTATTGGCTAACTGAGACATTTTAGAATCATAGAATCATAGAATATTAGGGTTGGAAGGGACCTCAGGAGGTCATCTAGTCCAACCCCCTGCTCAAAGCAGGACCAACCCTAACTAAATCATCCCAGCGAGGGTTTTGTCAAGCCGCAGCTTAAAAACCTCTAAAGATGGAGATGCCACCACCTCCCTAGGTAACCCATTCCAATGTTTCAGCACCCTCCTAGTGAAAAACTTTTTCCTAATGTCCAACCTAGACCCCCCCCACTGCAACTTGAGACCGTTGCTCCTTGTCCTGTCGTCCGCCACCACTGAAAACAGCCTAGCTCCATCCTCCCTGGAACCCCCTTTCAGGTAGTTAAAGGCTGCTATCAAATCCCCCGTCATTCTTCTCTTCTGCAGACTAAACAGGCCTAGTTCCTTCAGCCTCTCCTCATAAGTCTTGTGTTCCAGCCCCTAATCATTTTTGTTGCCCTCCGCTGGACACTCTCCAACTTTTCCACATCATTTTGTAGTGGGGGGCCCAAAACTGGACACAGTACTCCAAATGCGGC
>ML675624.1:29235697-29330787 GCA_007922155.1 Mesoclemmys tuberculata | reverse complement strand
TCTGCACATCAGGATGGTTTGTTCTTGTGCTCTCAATAAGGTTTCTTTAAAATACAGCCAGCCCTCTTGGATTTTGACTACATTTTATTTGGGTTTGTGTAACAGAGATGCTAGTGAGTCTTCCTTTTTTTTCCTTGGTAATACAAGAAGCTATACTTCTTTAAAATAGGTAGAACTTAAATGATCTACACTGTTACATAAATCTGTGTTTAATTACTTGCTAAACTGTACCTATTTCATAATTCTGTATATGACAAATAACTAAGGAATTAACTGATTTAAAAAATACAACTTGAATCATAAGGGTGCAGCCTATGCGTTGTTCTGCTGACTCTTCAGGTTTCCAGGTTATTTACTAATTTCCTCTTAATCCTTTAGGGCCTGCATTGATAGCAAAACATTAAGTACCATTCACTTCCTTTAATGTTTAAACTGGTAGTAGACATCTTTTGTTTTTAGACTATCTATGTAGACACTCTAATTTGGAAGATCTCTGCACAATGAACACCTAGTGGACTTTCTAGTTCCCAGTATCTTTTTCTATGTTCTCTTTTGCAACTGTATATATTATAATTATACAACTAAACTATATTTGACATAAATAAATAACTGAAGGATTTTCCCAAAATGAAAATGAAGAAGTTTCTGGTCAGCCACAACTTTTTGTTTGACCAGGCAAAGCTAGAGTCAAGATGCTGATATAATTTGCTTCATCTCCCATGATTCTAAACATCCCTTGGAAGAGGTGTTCAGAATAAAATAAAGGTGTACAGTCATACAAATAAATTCTATTATATCCAAATTGTCTTAAAGATTGGGTAGCCACATTTATCTCAGTACGTTAGCTATCTCCCTCCTGACAGTAGTCACACATAGTCACCATTTCATAGACAGAAAACTTATAAAGTTCAATAGCAGGTCCACCACCAACTGTACAAAGGGAACATCTCTTCATGAATGTGTTTCATTCAGTTTACTTTCTTGCCCTGGTATCTTGTCCAAACACCATGTGGCAGGACCTGCTGCCTCCATCTGAGAGTAAAGGTCCCTGATGGGGAAGCCTGTATTTTGCCTCTATTCTGTGGTCTGCCAGGATGTCCTTAGCAGCTACTCCATGGAGCCATAACCATGGACACATTGTTGGCATGGTTCACAACTTTCCCTAACATTCATCCTTTGTGTGATGAAAGGGAAGCTGTGACACATATCTACGTCCAGTGTACCAATCTGCAGCCCATTTTCTGCATCTTCCAGAACCTGCTCCTCTATTTTTTGGCTTCACTTTTCCCTTCACCTTTTTTATTTTTGGAAATGGCTCCACTAAACCATCTCCAAGTCCAGGAAGAGGAAATTTGACTATTGCTGGGCTTTCTCTGGCTGCAGGGTCACTTTCCTCATTATCAAATGTGCTCACATTTTGTGTGGAGATCCACTGTATGGCATCCATTGACTCTCTTGATATCTTAGTGCAGAGGGTACCATCCAGAGTTCTCTACTTGCTGGTCTCATTGGAATCCTTTTGTTGCCCCTTTGACTCCCTTCCTGTTACTGCACTTTTTAAATGTTCCAAGTTATTAGTTAACTCCAGTTCTTCTGACTGGCAAGACAGGAATTGTAAGAATCATTAGCATGAAAATAGCCTCTGGCATTTTCAGTTGTGTATAGGCCAGGATTTTTAGGCATGAGAAGTGTGGGTGTTCTCTCTTTTACCCAAGACATATTCACAATGGTAATATTGTAAAATACATGTTTACAACTCATAGACACCATGCCACGATGATTAGGTTGACAGCCACAACTAAATTCATTTTTCAATTTTAATGGAAAAACAGAGGATAGAAACAGATTCTTAGACATAAGTTTGTAAGTTAAAATCATGCTCTATGGTGAAATCCTAACATTACCATGAACAATGGAATGCACATATATACATAAAAATCTTTTTGTTTGGCATGGATACTATTTAGTTTGTAAATTTGTTAAATCAGTAAAACATGCAACAACCACAAAAACTATCAGATCTTGGAAATCATATTTCTATAATGTTGTAAAATTTAATTATTTTAGGTGAATGATCTGAGACACAAATAACCACGTACCATTCTTCTGCACCTTTAGCTCATAAATATTGTAGTTATCAAACATTTTAAAACACTGGTTATGTTGAGGCTTTTAATTACATGTAGGACACAGGATTACTTTCTTTCATTATTTAGTTCTTCCTCTGCTGCATACATAAGAGACCTCAGTCCTGATCTTCCAGCTCCCATATAACTATCTATTATTTTGTGGTAGACCTCTACTAACCAGTTACTTTGAGTGCCTGGACTGAGAGACACCTGCCTTTAGGGCATCAGTAATGGGACCTACAGTTCCCATACTGAACATAGACAGAGTGGGGGAGGATAGTCTCTGCTATTTACAAGCAAGCAGCTTGATAGCAACCCCATGCAGCTTCCAAAGCTGCCAATCCTGAAGGCAGGCACCCACAGCTGCAACCAATAGAGAAAACAAGACCTGCTATAAAGGGGAGAGCACAGAGCTGGAAAAGGAGGCAGAAAGTCCTGAGACTGTAAAGGCTGACAGCCTTGGCTGACAGCCAAGAAAACAGCCAGAAGACTGCATGGCTTAAAATTGCAGGGCACATAGGCTTAATTGGAGGTGAAGGTCCAGGAACTGACTTGAAAAAATGAAGGCAGGATCGTCAGGAAAAACTGAGACATGCCACACTGAGAAGTGGTGAGAGCATCTTTCTAGTGTTGTCTACAATTTTTTCTTACTGCCCACATTGAGGCGGCTGTCGAGATGCACTAAGTACTGCTGCGACTTATATACTATGCAACCCCACGAATTTTTAATAAGGTTCCTTGGGGGTTGAAAAACAGAATTTGAATTAGTCTCCATAGCCAAGCACGTACTGCAGCAACTGCGTTGCAGCCTTTCCATAGACATGGTATGACCATCCATCCATTTGTATGTTGATTAAATAAAGACATGTCACATTCTGAAGAGATGACAGCAAAAAAATGACTTGAGCTGTTTTATGAGAATGCACTCACCACAATCTGAATTCAGGGTGGGGGCTTTTGCTGGAAGAAAAGGGATTTGTAGCTACTTTAAAATTCCCCACAGGGGTGGGAAAAGGGGGTATTTACCCAAGCCAAGTGTGATCTTGGAAGAGGCTAGCTCAGGTGAGACAGTGACCTACTATACATAGAAGAAGGGAGAGTATTTATATCTTGTTTCCTTCAGACAGAATCATCTTTCACGCAGACCAGCAGCAGGTATTCATTCCATGGGAAGCCCAGGTCCCTAATAAAATGGAGTTGGAAATAGATTTAGGGGAAGACATCCCCAAGGATCCTGGAAAAAGAGAATTGGGGTCCTGGTGTCAGGTACACAGGGAAGATAACCCTCCCCCATCTTCCTGAGCCCTCATATGAAGAGGGAGTGGTGGGGTCCTAACAATTGGCAGGGATTAGGTTGGGAAGGGGGAGGGCTATTAGCAGCCATACCAAATACATGGGAATAATTAAGGAAAGATTATCTGTATGATTTATTGCCAGGTATTTTCCAGATGAGTTAATAAAATCACTGCCCTAATTATACCCCATCCCTCGCATCTCATCTTTCTTCCTGCATGTTCAGGACAATGTACCATTGAGTGGGAAGAGATGGGTGTCTCAGAAAGTGATCATTAAAGAAACTTTCTCCTCTTCCCTCCCCCACCCCTCCAGGTTCCCACACTTTGGACAAGAATTAAAATGTGACAATCTGATGTCTGGTTCCTTGCATCCTATGGAATCTGCAGTGTGGAACTCAAAGACACAGGGCAATGAAGATTGGAAGGAATAGAAGAGGAGGCATTGGGGTAGTGAAAAGAGGGAAGGAAAGGAGATGTATAGTGCTAATGAAAAGGTACAAGGAAGTTTGTGTGAAGGCAAAAAAGAGAAAATATGTTCCTCATTGTGAATGGTTTCTGTGTCCTGCTTCGCAGAGGGAGGCTGAAAGGCTTAATCTGATCAGATCAATATCTAAAAACATTATTTGAGGATTGCTAATTATAAAGAAATTTGAATGAAAGGTGCAAATTAGCTATACAGGATTACTTGTCTTAAAATACCCAGCCAAAATGTTTAATTATCAAAACAGTATAGGAATACCTTCATACCATTCCATACTTGTGATATTTCTTCTTTGTGATATTTGCTTGTTTAATTTACACATAATATGTAATGATTTGCAAACAGTGCTGTTCATGGCAATTGAGATGAAGGGGTGTATGTCTATATACATCCTTTGTTCATGCCAACTTTATCATTAAACTATGGAATGTGATTTTAATGTACAGTAAATCATTCATTTTTGAAAATTAAATGTTTGAGCTTCTTTTTCACAATAAATAAATAATATTAGGAATATAAACTCTCATGCTTTAGGGCATAACAGCTGGGGTTTAGGAAAAAGATTCCCTTACAATTCATAATTGTCCCTAATGTAGTTTCTTCCACTTTTTCCAGAAGTGTCTGATCCATTGTCAGGACAACAGAAGGACCTCTGGTCTGATTAAATATGACAATTCCTATGTTCTTTTATTAAAACTGAATGCAGTATTCATAAAAGTTGCCATTTTAAGAGACCTGAGGAAAAGGACGTTTTATGTTTATCTGCTAGAGTTCCAGTAAAAATACTAAATGCTGCAAAAAGCCAAGCAGATGTTAGCTTGAGTAACCTGTAATGATAATTGTTTATAAATAGTGTTTCCAAAGTAAAATGCTGCTTTAGGACAATATTTTGCTTTTTATACAATATTGGGAAGCTGTGGTGAAGGAGGATCATGCTGTAATAAAGGCTCCAGGAGTAATTCTAGCTAGCATGTGCTACAGTAGCAATTGCACCATCTTTTGCATGAGTACAGCAAGTCCACCACTTGGAACTCAGTCATGTCTGCCAATCTGTTGCAGTGGGTCACAGATTTACCACTCCATGTACCTTTTGGAAGCTAACACCTCCTTTTGTTCTGACCAGAAACAGTGTCTCCAAACTCAAATGCATTGTGCCCAACCCCTTTGCAAGAGTGTGTGTGTATGGGGAGCCTCCTTACTTCATCTCTTCCCTCCCTGCACACCCACACAGTTGGGCAAAGTCTAGCTTGCAGGACTCTCCATTATCATCCAAACCCCAGTTTAGCATCTTTGGGTTATTTTACTAAATTACTTTTCAACAACCTGCACCCACCTTGTCCACAGAATTATACAGCGAGATGATTCTTTGGAACACAGTTACATAAGAGGTGTGTGCAATGGAATCTTAAACCACCCCAACCATCCCAGAAATAACGGGACTACATCCAGGGTTCTGGATGTTTCATGGGGTACTGTGAAACATGATCTTCAGGAAAAATCAGTGAAAACTTTCCAACCTAGCAGATGAATTATACTAGTTCATGTTTTCAAGTACAAAGGTTACAATAACGTGATCATTTGGCTACTCGACCAATTTAGTTACCTGGATTATTCTTTCAGGTCTTTCTTTTTTTAATGGTAATCTAAAACTTTTTTTCCAGGTAACATGAAAGAGGTTTTTAAATGAAAGATGTATTTAAAGAGGGCACTACATGCATGGCAGAAGGGACAAACCTGTGAATGCAAGGAGGAAATGAAGACGAATGGAGGCTGGTGGCACCAGTGGGGGACCAAGGAAGAACTGTGACGAGTTGTTAGAGATG
Organism: Mesoclemmys tuberculata; assembly: GCA_007922155.1. NCBI lineage: Eukaryota > Metazoa > Chordata > Testudines > Chelidae > Mesoclemmys > Mesoclemmys tuberculata. Next base: position 29,325,059 of record ML675624.1, on the reverse strand, counting down.
GAGGCTGGGCTTGAAAGCAAGAGCAAAAAGACTGAACTTTTTACACAGGACAATAAGGAGCACAAGGAGGGATTCAAAAAGGGGGATTTGGTTGATATGGCACCAGACAACTGATAAGAGAGATTATTTTAGAAACAGCATATTGGATTGGGTTTCACACACACCTCTTATGTCCTGCTTCAGAGTGGTAGGCTAGCTGGTTCTCAAAGTGACAGTAGACTGTGGTAAGTGTATAGTAACCAGCACAAATTAATTCTGTCTTGGTCATAGAAACTGATTTTACTCACATTATGGAGTTCCATAACATATGTGTTTGTCCCATCAAGCATATACAGTTTTCCCCAAAGCAAACAATATAGAAGTGTGTTTTGTTCAATTCAGTGCATACCCTTCTTTGTTTTGTCTTTTTCACTGAGCTTGTATGTTACCTGAAAACTGCAAATAAAGTAAATGAAAACAGAATGTGTTGCACTAGTCAGTAAAGTCCAAAGTTTAAGCGGTATATTTCAGATAATGTGTCAGAGAGGGATTACTGTACCTTCTTTAATAGGGACATTTTATTGATTTACAAATACAATAAAAAAATAGATTGTCTTGACATTCCAAAGGTTGTTGAATGGTATCTCTTTTGAATGGTATCTCTGTTATACAGTGACTTAGGAAGTCAGCAGTTATCACACCACAGTGCAGTATTTAAATACGTTAATTATTTTATTTCAGAAATCAAAATGAACTAGTGTTTGCAACCCGAGCAATAACCTCAGAAAAAATCTTATTTGTTCTGGGACTGTCAGAGATGCCAGAACTATTAAAGATTAATTCACTAAACCAGCAAGTGAAATGATAACCAAGAGCAGGGATCTGTCAAAAGGCATGTTACCACACACCCGTGCCTCAGCCCAGGGTAATCAGAGGTAAACAATCGTACCATTGATTTGAACAATGACACTGAGGACAAAGAACTGAGAACTCAAGGAGAGGCCTGGAATATTAGTGTAACCTATCTCGGGCTGGCATGGTGGCCATGTGGTCTAATGTGCTAGAATCAGTGTAAAGAGGAAAGATGGTCCAGTGGTTAGGGCCCCAGTTTAGGATTTGGGCCAACCTGGGTCACTCAGTCTCTGTGCCTTAGTTCCCCCAACAGTAAAATGGAAATAACTGTACATTCCTATCTCACAGGGTTGTTGAGATAAATACATTAAGATTGTGGGGCACTCAGATATTACATTAATGGGGAGGTCACATAATTATAGTACCTAAAATAGATACGAGTCCAAATTCTTGTTAAGAACTCATCAGACTATCTGGATATTTGTGGTACTGCACAGAAGCTGCATTTACTTCCTTCAGGTATATAATTTTGGAAGTGTGTGCGTGTGTGTGTGCGCATGCGCCCAAGATAACAATGAAACAGTCTTGAAGAGCATGATTAGCTATGGTCACAGCACATGAGATTCTATCTGTTGTCAAGATTTTGTAGGTATTATGGCAGAGGAAAGTTTAAGGAGAGATATGAAGGAGGATAATGAATTGGTGCTAAGGCTGTTTACATTAAGTTCCTTTCATGCATAAGAGGCAGCATGAGAGAACATGCAAAGGCTCTTGGAAAATTTGATAAATGAACAATAAGCCTATTGGTACCATTGGCACACAGCAGAGACAGAAGTCAACATCTTGATAGTGTATAAGAGATGAAAGGTTTGGGATAAACAATGCCTTAAAAGTAAAGAAAGTCATTTCTGTTCTACGTGGTGCAAAAAGCAGAGCCAGTGGAAGGATACAAAGAGGGATGACATGGTCAAAATAATGAGCCAGGAAAATGATCTTTGCAGCAGTGTTTTGCATGCAAAGTGCAGCAATATGGCATTTGTCAAGGTCAGAGAGGAGGAAATTGTAGGAACTGAGACATAAAATGTGGGTCTGGATGAGTTTTAGCTGCGTGGATGAAGAAGAAAGGCTGGATCTTAGAGATACTGTGTGATGGAAGAAATGACAATATACAACCTGGTTGTGGGTCTAGAGAGAAATGTGCCTGAGTGGGAGGGAAGATGGTGGTAATGTTCACCATAACTGAGAAGGGATGGTTTGGGGACAAGGAAGGAAATTAAGAGGCAATTAAGAGCTCTGTTTTGGCATGTTGAGGTTATCCTGAGAGCTGGATAGCCATAAGTCAGAAAGAAACTCAAAGATTTTAGCTTGACAGGAGACAGGCCTAAAGTAGAGAGGTAGATCTGTGAGCAGTCACCTTAGTGATGACAGTTCAACTCATGCTTGTGAATGAGGTCAACTATAAAGACAGAGTATAGAGGCAAGAGAAGAGGGGCCAAGGATGTAGCCTTGTGGGATCCCAGTTAAAAAATTAGAGGTGGTAATGAGATGATCCTTTAAATTAAGCACTGATGAGAGAGGTAAAGAAGAGAACAGGAGACGTCAGAGTTATGAGAGTTTAGGAATGATAAGATCTTTCTCTCTTGATCATTCATTATTTTTCAAAGTTCCTCCTCTTAAGAGCCAAACACCGTTTTCTTTATGCTTTTCTTTCTTAACACAGAAAAGGTTGAGACATCTTTCAAAACACAGAAATCACCCCAACCTCCCTTCCAATGGGTTGCAGGATTTTAGTAAGGGGTTTCTGAGTGCCCCTTCTACCATATTAGTGGTATGTAACAAATACTGATAACCCATATCTGGCATTCATATAAATACCAAAAAGCGTGGGCCTGAATTATTTGTGAGTGCCCCTTTAATGAGACAGAGACAACATTATCAATTACAATTACAATTACCCTAAAATTACCCTAATAGAACTGAGTTATTCTGGTAGATTGACTTCCTGAATTTAATCAAACATCCTAGCATGTTAAATAGCCTTCTCATAATCCTGCTATCCTCTGTGCCTTAGAAGACAACATACATACATTAAAAAAAAACAGTCTCCATTTATAGATATATGCATTGCTGTATAATATGATAGGCAAGTGAATAAAACAAAGCTTTTTATAGTGTGTGTTGCCAAAATTGCAATAGGTGAGGCATGGGAGGGGTTCACATATTTTTGTTTTGTTTTTATTCCCAGCTGCCATACTACTGTACTGTTTAAAGATTGTGCCAACTATTGGGGTTTAAAGGTTCTCCTGTAATTATATCAGGCAAAGAGAGGGCAGGGCATGCTTCAACACCGATACTCCTCTGTTATGGAAAATCCTTCTTTACATACTCAGGGCCTGAGCCCAAGACTGAGGGAGTTCAGCACCTTGCAGGATTAGCCTTTGACAGCACCAATGTGCAGAAGTGCTCAAATGCAATGAAATTATTTAAATATGCAATGAGTTTATTTTAAATATACTATCGGATATATTATATGGAACCAGAATTGCATTCTCTAGTATGTACAGTGACTTTTAAAATTTGGGTTAAGTAAAAACCACCAGTCATTCTCATTTACAGGACTAGTACTATGATAATTTATTAATCTGGCTTTTAAAAAATAAAATTTAAAAAATATATTCTAATAGAATATATCTCCTCAAATATTTGGCCAACCAAAACAAGGCCCTACCTTCAACTCAATGGTATTTCTTTGTCTGTAATGTTACAACTTTTGGTTACCATCAAAATCACCACTTGGTCGATCTGGATATGGAGGTAAGGCAGTGACCTCAGGGTTAGGTTTAGGGGACAGGGTGAGGATTATGTTCAAGAGTAGGGCACCAGATATCTTCCTCCGCCTGCAGCACCAAATAAGCACTCTATGGGTTAGTTTTTAGTGGAAATCTGATGCTCAGCTGGGCCTGCATTTCACCACTCCAGCTAACTCCCACCATGCAGACCCACCCACCTCCACCAACACGCACACATAGCTGGGTCGCTTGCCCCCAGTCCAGCAACCCCCTAGCTAGAGTCCCCATCCTGGACTGATGTTGGTGAAAATGGGAGAACTGGAGCCTGCTTTTTCCAGTTTTGACTTTCATCAAAAGCATAGAGTTCTGACCATTGGGATGGGGCAAGGGGCCTGGTGGGCGTGTGGAGGGCAAGGAGCTCAACTAGCTGTACAGTTCAGCCTACATAAACAACAAAGTACGAGACCTCTAGTTTATATGCATAAGAAAGTTCTGTGACATCTACAAAAATTATTCTGATTTTGTATCACTATATTAAAAAGCATAAAATATATTGAGTTTAATCCTTAATGCCAGCACACCCACACCTCCAACTGGAATCAATGGGACTACAGGAATGCAAGTAATGTCGGACTGGGCCATTTAAAATCTAAAACAAATTAACTCCTGGTGTATTTATTTTGACTCTCATGGAGCTACACTAACCATGGATTTGCCTCACTGTTTCCAAAAGAATCCCCCCCACACCTTCTTACTGACTTTGGCTGGCTTTGTAGCACTTTATTTACTTAGAGGTATTTTATTTCACTTTTGTTTGTTATTAATTCTATATTTTAACTCTTCAGACAGCCCTGTCCCCTGTGGAGGGGCAGGCAGCACTCATAAATAAAGTTCTTTAATAAAAATATGGCTCCATATTTTGTGATGGATAGATTATGGCAGGCTTAATTACTCGTTTTCAAAATACCTTATTTACCTTAATCACCTGGTAGCTTGAACATTTCTAGAAAGCAGTGGTAGCCACGTGGCTACTATTCATGATGACCACCCAGGAGGCATGAACACACAGGCGATTCCTCCAACTGTTAGCAAGGGTGGGGAGAGCCTGAAGGGACCCAGCAAGGCATTTAGGAGTCTGGAGCCTCCACCTTGTTATTGTTTCTGGAGCTGACGCTCGTTCCCAGTGCTTTAGCCCGCTGCTGATACGAACTGGGCCAAGCAAAACGAGCAAAAACCTGAGCAATTGCCAACAGCCCTTATCAGAAGTCCCCTAACTTGGTCTCACGCCATTTGGCTAGACGCAAAGGGCACGATAAGCGGCAGGACCTGTCCCCGGAGCCTGCAGCTCGGGCTTTTGTTTGCGGGGGTGGGGAGGAAGAACAGCGAGGGGGGAGCTGAGGGTGCGAAGCTGCCCTGCTGGCCCCGGCGGTGCAGCCAGGCGTGCAGGGGAACGCGCCGCCCCCCGGCACGCGCTGACAGAGCCCCGGGAGAAGGGGAAAGTCGCCGCGGCGGCGGGGGGAGGGACGGAGGGAAGGAGGGAGGGAGGGAGCGAACTGCAGGGCAGGTGACACCGGGCTGGGTTCCCGGAGCTGCCGCGTTGCACGGCGTCCTTCTCGCCCGCTTCCCGGAGGCCGGGCCGGGAGGGAAGAGAACGCAGAGGGCGACGCTATAAATACCCGCGCGAGCCCTGGCGAGCGACGGACCGAGCGCGGGGCGCGCCCAGCCTCCCGCCCGCGGCCGACATGCACGTGAACGGCAAAGTGGCGCTGGTGACCGGCGCGGCGCAGGGCATCGGCAGAGCCTTCGTCAAGGCGCTGCTGGAGAAGGGCGCTAAAGTGAGCGCGCGTCTCGCCGGCCGCGGGGGGGCGTGGGGACACCCCGCATCCCCGAGCCACTCCCGCCTCGCGGGGCAATGGGGGGTCGCCTCTACAGAGGGACCCCCGAGCCCCTCCCCCGTGTTCGCCGCGCGGTGGGTCCCCGCCGCTCTCCCGGCCGGTCCCGCAGCGGGCGCGCTGCTGGGCGCAGCAGGGGCCACGGGCACGTCCGCGCCCCGGCCGGGGCAGCGAGCGTCTCTGGCTCCGCCGCCCCTCGCCTTACAACGCTGCCTTGGCTCCCCCCGCGCAGGTGGCGCTGGTGGATCGGAACCTCGAAGCGGGTGAGGAGAGCAAAGCTGCCCTGGACGAGCAGTTCGAAGCGCAGAGGACCCTGTTCCTGCAGTGCGATGTTACAGATCAGGAGCAACTGCAAGGTAAAGAGGGACTCTGCCAGCGTTATAGGCTCCCTTAACATGCAGCAGCCTGGAGTGAGAGAAAAAATAAAAAGCCTGGGCTCCTGAACCTGTAAGTGTGCAATTAAGGTTTCTGGAGGGTAGCCTATTTCTGAGACCTCGCGAGCGTGACTCAGGTAGGACCCGGCTCTCACGCTGCAACTGGGAACTACTATCACCAGTGTGTGTTGTGGGGTGTGTGACTGGCACAGTGTAAAGAAAGGATAAAGAAGTCAGTGAGTATTTTATGATACCTTTGTATCAGAGCCTCTGCCTAAGATCATGGGTTTTTTTATGAGTAACGTATTAAAAACTTTAAGGTACAGAGCTTTATGTTTAATAAAGCTTTATGGCAGACTCAAAAGTGCATTTACACAACACGAAAGTAATAAATTCTGCTCTGGGTTATCTGCACTATAGATATTTTGCCCTACAGTGGAGCTAGTCTGAATTTACATTGCTTCAGAGCGGAACCTGGCCCTTAAATGCTGCAGATGAAATGCTGCTCTTTAAGATAAGAAATAACTGATAATATGGCTTTTTAAAAGTTAAAATAACAAACCACTATGGAAAAAGAGCAATGAACTCCTGCCCTTTGTGATTTCATGCATGTTCTAATTTTGGAATACACCCCATTCTCTACTGAGCTCTATATAATATTTACTTTTTATGCAGCATTAAACAGCAGACATCTCACAAACATTTCATAATAATCTCAACACCTCATAAATGTTTGCACAGATTCATTCAGAGGCAGAGAGTTAGGCAGAAAATTTGGTCAGTTTTGTTAATGCTCTTTCCATGAGTTTCAGTTTTGTTAATGCTTTTTTCATGGAAAATTATGTCAGGCTTGATTTAAACACATGCTTTCTTCCTTCTGCTTCATAAATTGTATCAACTGGCTGTCTATAAAGCAAATCAATTAATTTTAATTGGCTCTGTTAGTTTTAAAGCCCTTCATGGGTACCTACTCTGTAAGCTTCGTACCGACAGTGGTCTTGATACTGCAACTCATTCAGTGGGGGCAAATCCCTGTGCCACTTCACTGGAACTCTGAAACAAGTTGCAGGATCAGGGACGCAGTCTGCAGTCACACAGTGCACATTGTTCAGGGTCTAACTATCACATCTGCAGTCAGGTCATGCTTTTTTTTCAAAACAGTTCCTCTCAAATTCTCACTGTCTCTCCTCTTAAGGGACTCTAACAGCCCTAATTCTCCAGGTCTCTCCCTTTCCAGGCCAAGCTACCCTTTTTTAAAGCATAATCTGGGTCATTTGACCAGGTACAGGGTGCACTGACCCTGCTCCCTCTTAAAGAGCTAGTGCCACCCTGTGACAGGACACTAAACAGATGTGATCACTGTGGCCAGACAAACTTGTTGCCAGCAATAAACTACATAAGCTAATCAACAATTTTTCAGCACATCAACATGAACAGTTGAAAAGTATTTGGTTCTTTTCCCAGTGTGGTCAAGATGATTTGTACAGTTCTAGGAACAATACACAAATCATTAAGAATAAGCCAAAAGTTTTTGTTTTGTTTTTTTTAAGACAGAAGATTTCAATGCTGGGTGTCAAGGACAATGTTACTGGAGAGCTTCTGTAGAGAATAGGATGAAAACAAGTGAAGCATAAAGCCGGGTTCTGAAACAGGGCCTGATCCTGCATTCACAAAACTGCATTGATTTTGCATGCCCATAGCAACCAGTTCTGCTCCCACTGAAGAACTTCAATTCACTTTGATAATGCACAATTGGGCCCTTAAGGAAGTAAGGGGAGCATGGTTAGAGAATGTTAGGTTCAGAGAGTGAAGACCAAAATAGGCAATCAAATTAACACAAAACAGAAAAGATAGAAAACTAAAAATAGATCCCTTAAAATATCAAAACCTTATAGTGAAGGATAATATCATCACTTAACTCTGAAGGCAAAGGAAGTTACATGAATACAATCTCTGCTTTCAGCTGTTTTTAGCATGATACAATGCTCTTGTGTTTAACAACAACAATTGGACCATATTTTGATCCCCTTCTAAAATTGCCATGCAGTGCTCTAGCAGCCTTAGTTTAATACTGGGCAATTCCCCTAATGTAGGAGATGGGTGACACAGACATAGCTCTGTTGGTGCTACACCCATTCCACTGTAGGGGTGTGGCCAGAGAAAAGAGGTATGGCAACAATGTGGTTGTAATTTTGGATATTTTTGCTTGCCCCAATGGCCTGGTGTCTCAAAACTATCAGGATACCTGAAATGTTTTGGATTTTCATTTAATCATGCTTTTTTTTATTACAACAATATTTTTATTCAAGATATGTGGCAACTTGCCATCTTCTCACTGGTGGGTCTCATGCTTTTACCTTTCTTGTAGGTCAGGGCGCTCCCAGCAACCCCGTCTCCTAGTCTGGGAGGGAACCTTCACCTCCAGCTGCCACAGGCCTTCTGACAGCTTCCTCTGGATTATTCCCTCCTCCTCCCTTTAGGGGAGGCAGGGTTTAAGTACACCTGGTGTGGCCCTTCATTGGGTCCAGGTGCCTCTAATTGCCCTGCTGTAATCTCTCCTCTGCCAGCAGGATGAAGGGCCTTTAGGGCCCACATACCAGCCTTGGTCTATGCTTTAGTAACCTTCTGGCCTGATTTTGTCACAGCTAAGAAAGCATGCGCTGCCCGTGCAGCCCTTAAATTTGTTCCCCTACATTAGGGAATCACCAGGTATTAGGCTAAGGCTGCCAGAACACTGCATGGCAATTTTAGAAGGGGATCAAAATATGGTCCAGTTGTTTTTAAACACAAGAGCATTGTATCATATCATAGATATTTTTGCTATGTAGTATTTGTTTGATGTTTGCCATAGACAAACAGTTCAATGGAACATGCGTTCAGTGTGATGAACAGTGCTTGGAGAGAAGAAAAAAACAAAATGAGTGGAGACACTACTCAAAACTGTTCTTTTATTCAAAGAGAATGTTAATGACATTTGTTCAGTCTTTCATGATAAAGCCCTTAAGAACAGTAAATAACTGGGAAATATGCATGTGTTGCTGTTGAGTCAGATTCTAGCGGTACAGACATCTATACACTTTCTTTTTTTTAAATGTAGTTTTGTCTTTTGAGTATTTTGCAATTCTGAAAAAACAGTCACCATGAAAGTATTTTATTCTTTTTATTCTGAAAACATTGCCACCCTTAGGGACCCATAAAGGTGTCTATAAGCCACTTTTGGAATTCCCTACCTTCTCAAATTGTGCTATGCATGGAGGTCCTGAGGATCTGGCCCATTAATTTTAATTCTGAATGATGTACACAAACTTTGTGGAAGTAATTTTTCAACAGTAAAAGGAATTACATTGAATCTGAGAGGCAATGATTCAGTAACTTAATGTATAGGGTATACATCAATTATTCACAAATTGGCATAATTCATCAAGGAATATGGTAAATTACTGATAGTTTAAAGATTTACAATATTTATTAATTACAACATTGAGTAAGGATACACTCATTCTTAATATATATTGAATTCAAACACAGTCATGAATTTTTCAGTGTGTAAAGTTTTTCTTTTATTTTAAAGATACATAGATGGGATCAGATCCTGAATTGCCTGAATACTCCCAAACTTATGCAAGACCAAGCCATAAAGACTTGATTTTAAAAGGTGCTGAATGAGTGAAAAGGTTGTTGTACTATTTTACTTCCATTAACAGTCTTAAATAGTATTACTGTTAATACTTGTTGAATAGTTAGGTAAGTGCTGTAAGTATTTGTTAAACATTAACTGAGTATGTGTTTAACATTAACTGTTTAAAAAATAATGAATTAACATGCTTTGGGTAGAGTAGGAAATATTGCAACTTGCACATCATTTGTAATATTTAAAATATATGGAAAACAAGACAGCTAAGGAATTTTCTCCCTTGGATTTTACTGTAGGTGCTTTTAAAAAAACAGTTGAACATTTTGGAAGGCTGGATGTTGTGGTTAATAATGCTGGAGTGAATAATGAAAAGGACTGGGAAAGCACTATACAAATTAATTTGGTAAGCATTATCTATTTTAAATATTCATACTATAACACCTAAAGATGAGATTTTCAAAAAGTCCTAAGGGAGTTAGTTACTCAACTCTAATTTATTTTTCCTTAGTCCTGTTTAAAAATCCTAGCCTATAGTGCTTGATTCCACCTAAGGTAAAGTTTAGGAGGCAGTAATGTGCTGTGGATTTGTGAGAGTGTTTTTGGTTGGTTGTTTTTTTTTTAAACTTAACATGCATGTCAACCTAGAGAACATCTAAAGATACAAATTTACCATTTGAAAAAAGTGTTTCAAACAATTTTTATTTAAATCATGTTTAGATGCACCAGTGCTCTATAGGTGAGTTTCTTTTCATGGATCATCACATTGCTTCACATTAAAATCCTGTATTGCCCACAATATACACACCTCTCCATCTTTCAGTGACATGAGTGCCAATCATGGTCAGCATATGACATGGCCCTACGCATGCACGAGAGTCACCATAGATAATTAGACTAGCACATACGCAAGTACTATAAGTGTAACACTAATCTCACATATTGATATATCTGAAGTCAACAATAAAATGTATCAGTTATTATAGATGACAAATAATTAATTGTCCTGTATCTGTACATTATTAATATTAATGATAACTATATGTAACTATTAAATATTTTGCTACGGACCTTTTAGTTCCTTTTCTTTTCTCTACTTTTTCTAGGTTGTACATGCAGATAAATAGTCTTCCCTTAGATGCACACACCAGATCTTATCTAGTCTTTTGCTATGTGTTCATGCACATTTCCCACTGATTGTGCCACATAAACACAGAAAGTAGACTGCTGGAACTGGGGATCTGTCATAAAACTCTGAAAAGGGAATGATTTAAAATATTATTGGTAGTAACCATGAGGTGTTGTAGTAAAAATATTGTTAAATTGCTTTTATCGGAGTATATTACATTACACAAGATTCTAATGACTAGTATAATGGTATGCAAGGCCCGATCCAGCAGAATATATGGTACCTGGAGCATACTGAGGTGTGCAAAGTGTGAAAAGCTATGGCTGCTGTCTCTGGTAGACAAGCCTGACCAAGGTAATAGTTGTAGCAAAGAGAAAAAAATATATACAAATAAGCTCTGTAGAAGTTTCCCAAGGAATAGAAAATCCATAGATGAGCTGTCCACCTCTCATACTTCACAACTCATTTCTCACATTCTTCACTCTAGTTGAATCTTTGCAGCTTTTAAACCTGGCTACAAATATAGAGATGGGGATATATAGAATAAAAACATTCCTGGCAACTGAGGCTATTTGATCCCTGAAAAGCCATTCTTTCTGGCTGAAAGCAACCACAACAACAGTTATACTGGACTACATTACCAACAAACCACTAATTTAATTTAATGTAATTGTTTAATCTTTACCCATCTATTTTAGATATGTGACAAAAACGTGTTACGGAGAGTCTATCTATTACCTTAAACCCTCCTAGTGCTAATCAGTCAGAAGGTGACATGGAATAAAAATATAGACTTGCTACTATTTCAAACTCTGAAAATTCCAAGTGAACAAACATGTATGAAAATAGGAACATTGTGCATAAAATTAGAGAATGAATCACTTATAAACAAGAACATAAAATAACTTATTATTGGTCCATACTTAAAATTGTAATATACACACTAGCATTAAGACACTCACGTTAGTCTCAGTCTTCCCTAGAGTCCATTTCTATGCAAATGATTAAGACACATCAACTGTTACTGAGGCTCAGCTGGCATGCACACAAGAAATAAGTTGCCTTGTACTGGTATTGAAAGATTTGTTTAACGTAACACTACATGTTTCATTTTCTAAAAGCATAAATATATGCTCCAAGTTTTTCATGCACAAAATATTTTCATCATTCCCCATGATTTGGAACACATGCTTTCAGCTTAGGAACAGCTGTCCATCTGAAACTCTCTAAATTCAATGAGTTTTCAAAAGAGGTCTTTCACACATGCATTCCTAGGACTGGTCTATACTTACCTTTGCGATTTGGCAGCAGTCAAAGGGAGATATGCAAGTGACGTAAATCACTTGCATATCTCCCGTCGACTTTGCAGCATCTCCTCTGCACGGCGTAGACACAGCACTACGCCACTTACCGACGTGGTTTTCCTGCGTCACTTCCTGGATTGACTGAGCGCGTCTATACAGACTGCTCAGTCGATCCAGAGCAATCGATATGACGGCGGTCAATTTGCCGCCATCAGTGTAGACCCAGCCCTAGTTTCTCAGGTGACATGATGTCACCACTTATTTGTTCATACGTGACTATCATTCCAATGCCATCCCAACTTCCCATTGCTAAAGAGAGTTGTAAGTGGGGGTTCACTTCTTGGGGCTTCATTTCTTAGTCACCATTTCTGGGTAGTTCTGTCTTCAAACCACAGAGCTTGGAGATCTGAACCCCAAAAAGAAGGACTTACTTCATGCCCTGAGCTTTCAAATTCCATTCCATTCAAATCTGACATTCCATTATCTAAGAAAGACCTGCTGCTATGTTAGGATTCAGTAAGGCTCTGTAGATCACTTCCATAAGCCCTCATACCAAACATAGTAATCTGCATCTGCAAACAGGGCAGCAACATGAAGTTTGGAAAGGGGGTTAATATAGAGTTTCCAAAGGATTACAGCCATGAAAGTTTTTTTCTTATGTCAGTCTTCCAATGAAGGATAAATATGCAAAAATTAATTTAATTGTTTCTTAGGATAAAATGACTACTTTGTACACAAGGATGTTTTAAATTAAATCAAAACACATACAATATGAAACAAAATCACATGGGTACTCTGTTGGAATTTGGCTGCTCCCTAATAGAGCAAGATAAGAGATCTAAAAGTACAGGGCTAAGTTATGGATTTTATAGCCAGAGGTGCACTGGAAAGGGTGAAGAGTGACCATGCGAAAGCAGAAGTTCCAGAAGGAATGCTAACTGGGAATATCTTCTGGGAGCTTAATGGAGTACATGCTGCTGAGCAGCTCTAGTGGGTAGCATGGATCATTGCCCAGCCTCACCACTTCCTTTCTTGTTTAATTTCATATGATTAGTGCTAGCATCAGGGATCTTCAGTGGGATAGTATCTAGCTTCTAGATAGGGGAACCAGGTGTTGATGGGGGAGGCACCTTATTCCCTTTCTACTGACATGTTAGCTAGAATTTTCACTACGTACTGTAGAGTTAATTCTTAAATGCTGTTTTCTCCCCTTCTCCCCAAACCCACATCTGTAGATGGAATATCAAAAACAGATTAATCCTCGGACATAATTTGATAGAAGTGACAGCATAAGTTATTTTGCATAATTTGAGTCTGCTGATTCTGAAAGAAACTTGCTGAAGCCACCTTTTAAATTGTTGTATCTCTAAAAGAGAAAAAATAGTGTCCTAAATGAAGTATTTCTTTAGTTTCTTCTAGGCCCAGATCCACAAAGGGACTTAGATGTTGCAACACCTGACTTTTAGGCACGTAGCACCCCTTTCCAGCCCCTCCACTCCCACTGGAATCCACAAAGCCTGAGTTACGCTCCTAGGCTCCCTATACATTGCAAGGGGAGAGAAAGCTGCCTAAGAATGCGATCCATAAAAGCCAGCATGCTAAGTGGGGAGCTGTATAAGTTAGCCAATAGCAGATGCTGATGAGAAGAATGTGTCCTTAGCCCAACCCCGCTCAGGGAGTTAGGTGCCCATGTTCAGGTTGGAGGGAGGTATCTATTTTCTGCCCGGGATCCACAGCTGGGAACCCTCTCCTGCAGTCAGGCACCTAAGACATTTCTTGCAAAAGTGGAAGTGAGCAGGCTGAACTCCACAAAAACTGTTGGACAGGGAGGGAGCAAGGAAGAGACACCTATTCCTTATAAGCTTTGGCCCCAAATATGGGAGACTCTGATTCAATTCCCTCTTTTCCTAAGGAAAAGGAATTTGAATAGGGGTTTCACACCTCTCAGGTAAGAGCCCTAATCATCAGACTAAAGAGTCATTCTCACTCTCACTGGCTCAGTGTATAAATAAATAAATATGGGATGTGTAACAGTGTAAACAGGAGAGACAGAGAGAGACTCACATCAGAATATCCCATATCACAGTGGTACTCACCTGAGAAGTGGGGAAACTCCTGTTCAAATCTTTTCTCATAATCAGGCAAGAGGAGAACTGAACCTATGAGTCCCCTAACCCAGGTAAGTTCCCTAAGCACAGGTCTAAGGGTTATAAAGGAGGCTAGCTTCTTTCCCCATTCCCTCCCATTTTGTGTGGAGTTAGGCATGCTCTCAGCAAACCTACCAGACCAGGCATTGCATGCAAGATAGGCGCGGCAACACCTATCTTCACCTGGTTTGAGGATCACATTGCAGTTTAAGCATAAGATAAGTGGCTGTCTGGCCACCTATATGAGGCAGCAGTGCACATGCCCAGAGAGAGAAACTTAGGCCCCTAAGAGACTTCTATAGTGAAAATTAGGTGCCCACCAAGCAGGAGTTTTATGAATTTTAGTGGTATCTAAATCTGGTGTTTAGGTGCCAACTCCCTTTGTGAATCTGGGCCTTAATGACCTTTTTACTTTACCTACAACTTCTATAGTCATTATCAATTAAGCTGCAGGAGCTTTCAAACCCTTCAGGATGGGTGCCATTGAATTCCAATGTGTTCCTGACAAAAACAGCAGGGCAAGTGAACTTCTAATTGACATCGACTGTACTGTGCAAAGTTATAGAAAGCTAATGGTCATTATGAAGTTACATTACAGGTACAGGATCAATTGTGATTTTAAAAAAAGAGAAAAGAAACAGGTCAGCGTGAAAAACAGTCTGACAGCACAACTACAGTTTAAATAACATTCTTGTTCTCCCTGATTCCTGCAAGTCTGTTCACACTGGTGTTTGCAGCAGACTGATCTGTCTCAGGAAAGGCTCAGCTGTGACCCCTAGATAGGGTTCCCAGCTTAAATCTTATTTAATAACATTACTCCTTCTTCCTTATCACTGTAACCAAATACCATTGTTAACATACTGAACTATAGATATATATTACCCCATCCACCCCATTTCAAGCTCATATGAATAATGCTAGGAGATTAACCTCCAAGATATTTTGCATTGTGAACTGATGACACTGTGTGTCTCCCAAGAAGAAATGAGTGACACCATCAGATTGGTGCAGAGTCAATATAGATAGAAACAAATGGTCTGACTTTGAAAGACAGGCTTTAATTATGCCACCACACAATTAGCTGTGTCTTTTATTTTTATGCTTTCAGTTAACTCAGAATTTAAATTATTGTAGTTGGCTACTTAATAACCTAATTTGGAGACACAAAATCAGGTAGTCAGTACAGTAAATTACAATTAATTACATTCCCACAATTAATTGTGCATGTAAAAAGGAAAATGCATTTAATCATGGGCATAAAATTTTGCCAGTAAGTTAGAGGTTTGATTGAGGTCCATTTAGAAACTGAGCTCAATAAATGCAGACATTGATTATCAGTCAGCTATAAATCTTCAAAATATTTAATTTTGCCTTATGATAGAGGAAGAGGTAACAATGGTCATTAGCGTGGGCAAACCTGCTGGTGTAAAGACATTTGGTGACCTGATTGATCAAATAACAACTTTGTTATTGCCTGGTGCATCATTATACACAAAAGCAGACGTCTTTGATATGTATTCCAAGAGGAATCTATCAAGATATGCAATAAGCAGATTATCAGAACAACTAACTGATATGTCATAGAAGGAGGGACAGGCTGTACCCTTATTCAAAAATTGGCCATGTTATCATCAGAGGAGATACTTACCATAATTAATAAGAAAGCTATAGTTGTAGTGAGTTTTTTCTGACGAACAAGAGAAGTCATCACAAAGTTTTATTACCTCTCAGTTCTGTTGCCTGTGAGAACAATGAATACAGAGACTATATAACATTACCACTTCCAGGTCAGTTGTTTCTACAAGACATAGTAATTAACGCTTTCTTTAAGAAACTTCCACCTGTATCTGAGACATCACTAGAATTGCCATACTGGATCAGACCATTGGCTGTCATATCTAGTATTCTGTCTCAAATGGTAGCCAGCACCTAGTGCTTAACAGGAAATGGAATAAAACTTGACAATACACTCAGGCAATTATGGAATGCCATATATAAGGCAAACAGGGATAAGTAAGAGTGTTGAATTTGGAGCTAGGAATCCTGGTTTATCTTTTCAGTGTTGATGTTCATTTGCTACGTAATTTGTTTCTTTCAGTAAGGTGTTTCTACAGCACTCATTACTATAGGTTTGGTTTACACTTACCCAGCGATTCGGCAGCAGTCAATGGGAGTTACGCAAGCTACACAAAGTAGCTTGCGTATCTCCTATCGATTGCTGTACTTCTGTTCTGCACAGTGTCTTCACTGCACTGCACCACTTGAGGTGGTGGTTTTAGTACATCGGCTTCCTGATCGATTGAGTGGGTCTACACTGACCACTCAGTCGATCCAGATAAGTTGATCTGATGGTGGCGATTTTGCCACCGTCAGTGTAGACATACCCATGGTTTCTGAGCACCAGGACCTAAACATTCTCTGCTTCAGCTTATCTTCACCTTTGAGAATAAGCACAAGAGGCTTGATCTAGATGTAGAAAAAGTGGCAGACAATGAAAAAGGATTCCTATGTCAGTGAATTCCATAGATTAACTCTACTCAGTGCAACTGCTTCCCTTTAATAGGTCTTCAAAGACCGTCCTTTCGTTAGCTGAAAAAAAAAATCAGTAAGGGTTAGATCATTTCCCTCTGAAGTCAACAGAAATAGCTACACTGATTTCAATTGCAGTTGGATTGAGTTTCAGTCATCTTTACAGAAAATTGCTTTGTTTTGAGGTACTGAGATAGGGAGTCTAATCATAATTCAACTCTCTCAACATACATGGTAGGTGAGTAGGGAATGCCAAATTAAGCTTTCCACTCTACAGTTTTTGGATCTTTATCCACTCTCTAGACACAGTTTCAGCCTCCCTTTGAAGACATATACAGTCATTGCCACAAATACATTAAAAATAATATTTGTTCATGACTTTAAATTATGAAGAGTGGACTCAATATTTTATTTACCATGCATGTTAAATATTAATTTGCTTTTCTGGCTTGTGAAAACAAGAAATATGAGCTGTTGTATTACAGAATGTTACTTTTAAACAAATGAGATTGAGAGTGCACTAATAAAATGAAATATTTGCTATTAAACAGAAAAACTTAAAGCTAATTATAAACACTTTTAATTTTTAAAGTTTTAGAACATATAGTTATCCTTTTCTAAACATTTCAAAACTTGAGTAACTAACAAAAAGTGTGTGTGTTTGGGAGAAGAAGAGGGGTCTAAGAGGAAAAGGAAGAAACCTGATACTTTGCTCCACTAAAGATTTGGAAATTAAGTCTGATTTCTTGAATAAAATATATTTAGGAATTCTTGTTCCCATATGTCACTGGGTGTTTTACGTATATTTCACTGGCAGCATTAGACAGCTCAAATATTACAGTTGCCTAATGACAGTTATTAGAAAGAGGTAGAATTCAAATACATATACAGAATTTGTTCAGGCATGCAAGAGCCTCACAGACAAAACTTGAGAGCATCTAGCAGACATTGTTAGATCTGACATTTTACATTTTTGTCTCACTTTATATAAACTATTTATACAAACTAAGGTAAAAATTGTCTGTGAATTAAGATTGGTGAAGTTTTCTCCATTTCTAAATTGAAGCCTGGTTAGTATCACTGTGCCTCAGGGCTTGAACCTGCAAAGAATTTAAATAGCTTGGTTCTGCAGAGGGAAGAACAGAAGAGTGCTTAACTAACTCCTGATCATATGAGCTACAGAAAAATAAGACATTTTGCTCTGTAGTTTTGTGGATCTTTAGTTTAAAGAGGTTCAACTGATAGCATTGGCAGGACATTTGACTCAGTCTTTAGTTCTGGTGTTTTCCTTAAGCTGTTTGCACACTGTTGTAAAATGTATTTAATAATAAATACAGTCCTTTGAAGGCAATTGGAATTTTCAAGGAAAATCAAAAGGAAATAAACCTTTTGGATCCTCTGTTCAGAGGGATCTCAGTAGCCTACCTACACCTGTTAAGGTTGAAGGCTTGAAATCAGGAGATCAAATACAAATGATGCAATGGCCATTCGAATATTTCATGACTATACATCACCATATTTTGGAATAATTTTATATTCTACTCCAACTACAAGCACTCACCACAGTATCAGTTGTGCTAGTAATGTGATAGACATGCTATTTAAGACAATTAGAAATAAATAAATTTACTGGACATTTAAATGCCTTTTAAGTTACAAACTCCATTGCATCACGAAACATTTATGGGTGCAGGTGAGGGAGCTCCCTTCTCTTTGGCATTCATGTGCTTACTGTCTTATGGGCCAGAGTTTTGTTGTGTGTATTTCAATGAGGCATGTCAGATTTTGCCCATCCATCAGTCCTATCAAATTCTAGCGACTTAAGATACTAATATGACCCCCATTACCGTAGTATCTGAACAACTCACATTCTTTAACATATTTTTCCTTACATCACCATTGTGACATGGGGAAGTGCTAGTATCCTTGTTTTACAGATGGAGAACCAGGGCAAAAGAGACTAAGTGACTTGCCCAAAGTCACACTGGAAGTCTAGGGTGAAACAGGGAATTGAATCCCCATTTCCCAAGATCCAGGCTCCCACTATAACCACTGGTCCTCTCTTTGGAGCTCTATCCATGAGAGCTGGAATCATGGAGGCCATCTCCAGACTCAGCTCTGCCATCGTTGCTGTCTCTGCTGTGGCATCTCTTTCCAAAGCCTCAGCTCTACTCAGAAATCCCAACTTCACACAGGTAGCAGGAGGCACTCTACCACCTCACCAGCCACCCACACATTCATACTATAAACCAGGGGTGGCCAAACTGTGGCTTGTGAGCTGCATGTGGTTTCTTTACAGTTAAAATGCGGCTTTCAGAGCCCCCTATGCTCCCCCTTCTCTGCCTTCCAGACTGGGGTGGTGAGTTTGAAGCTTCTGCCCTGCAGCAGCATGGTGGAGCTAGAGGATTCTGCCCAGCAGGGAGAGGTGTCTCCGGGAGGCTGGGAGTGTCAGTAAGATTGGCCATGCCTGCCGTAAACTCTATGCTCTGAAGTCTTTCTGACTGGAAATGAGGATGAGAAGTTCTACTAACATACACCCCTCGCCTCTGTGATCTCTCCCATTTCCTGTTAAGTCTTCCAGTTCCCTAGGAGATTCAAATACCCAGTAAAAACCGGAGACTTGGCAGGTCAGCCATTCAATCAAGCCAGAAGCCTTCTACATTTAATAAAGACAAAAACCACCCTTGCAATTCAGCAGCTAACTAGTACTCCCCCAATATTAAGTTAATGCTCCAGATAGGATCAAGCCCATGGAAAGAAAACAACTTTTATTAAAGTGATTGGGATCACCACATTGAAATCCATTGCAACAGAACTAGACCATGTCTGTAAAAAGAATTCCGACGCTCTGAAAATAATCATATCTACCACTCACATGCCCTTGTGTATCATGGAAGAACACACACAAAAAGCACACAGATTTAGCTCTGTAATTGTACATTAAGCCTGTGATCTTACTGACTTATGGACTCTCAGGGCATGCTGATAGTGACTAATGTTGAAGTAAATGCTGCAATGAGAGGCAAATTGTTTATAGTGTAATAACTTAGTGTTTACATTTAGCTGGTCAGAATGTAGTATTGAAGTCCCCCAGAGAATAGCGACATGCTGTTTTCCTCCTTCAGCTGACTTCTGTGGGGAAGATCTTACCAGCAGCATTTAGTTTCATATACCTCATATATTGCTCATGTATTTTATGTATAGCTCATTATGGCACTCAAGCAGCAAATAAAATATGAGCATCAAACAACCAACATTCAAATAATCCCAACTCTCCAGTAACTTGCTTTATGAAGTTGCCCAAATCAACAGTTTTCTCTTAACATAAGGTATAGTATTTTAGACACCTATATAAAAAGTGTCAGGAGAGGTAGGGAGACAAGGAGGTCTTTACATTTTCCCTAACACATCAGTTGCCTTTTCATCTTTGTAACAATGTAATAGTCATCTCCAATGTTACAGGAATGCAGGAAATCACTTCTCAACATGAAATACTAGCTTTTCTAGGTAAAAAGGTGTGGTGTTTTACTGTTACAAGGAACTAGAGCAATAAGATTGAATCCCTGGATCATTAGAAATGCCTCATATATTGAGTTAACAGTAAACATTATTTAAACATAATGGCTGATGATTAATGAGGTTTTTCAAGTAGTCAATGAAAATGGACACATATTTTGAACTGTTGCTTATAGATCATGCTAGGAAGTTTATAACTATATAGAATTAGCATGTGAATTTGAATAAAAGTTGATAGGTATGTCAATGTACTTAAGTATCGCACAACATTGAATAGGTATGTTGCTAGAGCCAGGAGAAATATGTATTTTCTTAAATACAGCATGTCAACATATTTTCTGTTTAGAGTGATATAGCTAAAACTATAAAACCACAGGGAACAAGAAGACGACAAGAGGAGGCTAAGAGTTAGTAACTTTTGTTTTTGAGCTTGTCATTTACACATAAGTAACCAGACAGCATGTTAACTAGGGTCATTAGTCATAAAATATGGCATGGATTTGAGTCCTCCAACAGCTACATTTGAGGTGTTTTGCCTCAGTGTGCAATTATTTACTTTGCAAAATAATGGCATGCTTTCAGGGATTTACTTTTGTCTTTATTGGTGTTTGGTGTTTTGTCACACATGAACTACTCATCAAATTCTATAACTGGGATTGCAGAAGTAACTTAATATTACATTAAGACAAGTTTCTACACTCATGAATATAACTTTGCTGGACAGTAGAATGGTAAATACACTTTCTATTGGGAACTGTAGGAGTACAATTGCTTTTATTGGCAGCATAGTCAGACTTGTAACACAGTATAATGATGAGTGTAATTATTTACAGTACATCAATGTGTATATTTCAATAAGAAAACTAACATCAGCAGTATGGAGATGATGGATTTTGTTGTTAAGCTGCGAGGTTAGTTTCAGAGCTGCTCCTGATAGTGGAATTTTTCACTTTACCTGCATTTAATAACTGTTCAATTTCTAATTTGAACAGTTTGGTGTTCTTTGTTCTTGAAACTTTTATGGAGAACATCCAAGCTACCGAATACAATTGTAAATGGATTATTTATCACAAGTCACTTCTTCAAGGGCAACATACCTTGTTCTTTGACATGATTTCTGCTGTATGTGATGGATTAGCAGGTGTAAATAAAAACAACTGGGAAAAAAACAGCTTTTAGTGACTTTATTTTCAAATACAAAAAAAAATACAGATTAATTCATTAATTTAAGAATTATCATTGATTAAGAGCAAAGGTCTCCATTTTTTTCTCAAAGTATTTATGTAATAAGAATTACCAAACCAGAAGGCACTTCCCTCCTCAGATGTTCCCATTAGTCCTACATCAGTGCACTGAAGGTCATATTACAGTAAAATATTTATACTTGGCTGGTTTGGAGGTAATTCCAGAGATGTCCTTTTTCCTTATAATCCAAAACTGGAAGCTAAATTGTATAGAAATATGAAGGTCCTTGTTCTTTGGCTCTCTGGCTTTCCATCAACCATATTTTCTAGTATCATGAAGTAACATTTGGGAGACTTTCTTTCAGAACTCAGCCAAAGAGTTTCTGACTGGGAGTTCAAAGCTGCATTTCATAAGGGATGAAGTATGAAGAGGCATTAGGCTGTGGTGTCACATGCCAGCAATAGTGGGGAGTACAACAAAAAAGAGAAACAAAATACTATCTGTATTTAAGACACATCCTTTTCTGTAAGGAGCCTCTTTTCTGGCCTACTTACAGGTATGCTCTTCATTGCAGCATTAATTTGGGTGATCAGCATCTGGGAGTGAGCCCCTGGGTTGGCTTATCCTAGCCGTGAGCAGTCCCAGTGCAAAGCCGTACTTGTGTGTATCACTAGGACTTCTGGGGACAATAGCCCATGGATCTTTGTATTACAGTCAGCTGAGACATTCTAAGATTTTTCCCAGTGAATTGTGGGACAATTTCTCTGTCATTCTGGGCACATGGAGGGAATTGTGGGAAAGCACTGGAGGATTATCAGCATCAAGTGGCTTAGTCTTTGTCCACATTTAAAAGTGAACAGTTTACCAACCCAAGTGAGCAGCATTCAGGCTTTAGCCTCTACCCGCAGATGGGACATCTAGCTCAAGTGTAAAGCACCATTATGCTTGGGTGAGAGGTTGTTTTCTGTGGATGTGAGCCAGGTTAGCAGCAGGAGTAAGAGCCCAAGTTAACTTTGCAGTGAAGTCAAGCCCTCACAGTTAGTACCTAAATTTTCTGCAGTTTGGTCCAAAGAGGAGAGTCACAATCAGTATCAAACACTTGCTGGCCTGTTCAGCCAAGAGAAATAATAATAGAATTAATTTAGTCTAGGAAGATTTGCAGTCCTATGATGTTGAAAAAGCAGTCAGCTATCCAGGTTCTCTCCCTGCTATATGGTTGTGACTTGGTCTGGGAGTCACCAATTACTTCCTGGATCTAGGGAATGGGAGCAGGAGGAAGAGTCTTGGGCTTGGGCTGAAAGCAAAGAAAATAGCTCCTGTTTGGATCCTCCTGTGTTCAGAGAAAACAGACTTGGTATATTTTTTTTGTAAATAAACCAGATTGCATCTAAGAAAGCATCTGACTATCATCAATTTCTCCTAACTAGAACAGCCCTCAACACCGCATATTTAGCTAGCGGCTCATTTCAAAAGGGATAATAATAATTTAATGAAGACTAGACTCCCATCAATACTGAACAAAAATGAAAAATCTGTGTTCTGTTTTATTTTGTTTTTTTAAAAAGCAAACTTTCTCATAGCGGTCCATTGTCCCTACTTACTTACCAGTAATACATTCCCTGAAATTTCTTCTTACGAGTGGGAAAACAAGAATAAATTAATTTATACTCACATGTTCTTGGGCACTATAAAAAGTATTAATAATAGAATACAAGACTTGATCATACAGTCTTCTCACGTGGCATAACTCTTATTAAAGTGAACCGGAGTTTTTTCTGCACAAGTACAGCAGGGTCTGCATCATGATTTCTACATGAAGTTTTATAATGTGTATCTAAATATATCTACCGCATTTACTATTAAAATAGTTTATAGCTGAAGAATAAAACATATAAAAAGCTCACCTTTAAAATGATTCCAATTTGGTATCTGCAATTTAAATAACATTACTGAACTAGGAAAAAGTACTTAATGTTCTCATATTTTAAGGGTTTGGGGTTTGTTTTTTTTCCAATTTAACTTGGTGACTTCTTACAGCAGAGATTTATTCATAGGCCAACTGTTTCTGACTTTACATTTTTATTATTTTGGGAGCTTTCCATCTTCCCCATTTGGAGCTAATCATGCAAGCCTTCCCTGCTCAGAACTGTCAATTAATTCAGTAGGAGTCACATGTTTAGGGTGCATGCAGGACTGGCCATTTAGTCATTTGAACGTCTTAATTTAAGGTGGGATCCTGAAAAGAGTGCTAGACATGAATAATATTTATAAAAATTCTCTTTTAAAAAGTGAAAGAATCTTTCTGGCCATACAGCAACACTTTTGTTTAACTAACTAAATGAAACTGGAAATATGAAAAATTTCCTAATTTAGGGTTTGATTTTAGTAAAAATTGAAGGTCAAAGGTAGGACAGTTATAGGAGTTCTAGGCAAAAGTGAGCATTTTTATTATATTAATTAAAAGGAAACAATTTTTAAACTTACCACTAAAGCAATAACAGCAAAGTTGTGCACTGGCGTGTGCAGTTCTTCAGCTGGGACCTTATCCTGGAACCCTATGCGATTGAGTTCTGAATGAAAAGAAGTGCAGTAATGGATCTCAGCAAGGCAAAATTATGCAAGGCCCAAGTGTAAGTTTTTCTTCCTCAAATCCCTCTAGAAAAAACAAACACTCTTCCATGTAGCCTGTAACTAGATATATACTAAACTAAAATATAAAATATTAATAATCACCACCCTTTTTTTTATGTTTTACCTTATAGCTCTTCTTTGGGTCTCTGATTATGTCTTGTTCTTTGATCCTTGTCTAGTCTGTTGGGACTGGTCTTGCTCTTGTTGAAGCCAATGGTAAAACTTCCATTGACTTCAAATTCTAAACTCTTTGGGACAGAAATTATGTCACTGAGCCAAATCCTGGGAGATGATAAATATATGAAACATCCATTGGAACTCTGGGAATGACAGGGCTCAGGACCTCTCGAGGATTCAGTCAGTTATTTGTATATTCTTCAATGCAACACATACCATCTGTGCTTAAAATATAATAATAATGAGGTCCAAGTCCAAAGAGAAGTTTAATGTATTGATCACATTCATTCTCAAGTCAAACAGTTGTACAGCATATCAATATTAAGAACTTTTTACCTATTTTGTGTTTCATATAGTATTTGTTAGTGTTGTTGCTGAAGAAAATAACCCAGTTGCTATGGTTTGACAGCAGTAGCAGTACTTCCTTAATGCTATCCACTGTGGCTTATTTATCAATGTTATATCTTAAAATTATAAACCAAAGCCTTACTGCTCAGGGTATGTGAAGAAAAAAGGACATATTTAGAAATAATTTTCTCTTTATATTTCATATATCAGACTTCTGTGATTAGAGGAACATATATTGGCCTGGAATACATGAAAAAAGGTGATGGAGGGGTAATTATTAATATATCATCTCTGGCAGGTAAGAAAATCTTGTTTCTAAATACTTGCTCCTTGCTGGTACTTTTTAAATAAAATGAATCCATATTTATTCCTTAGTCTTTTCTTTCTGTTTTATGGCCTTTTTGTTCCTTCTTCATACCTGTACAACATTTATTTGTCTAGCAGTGATCTCCAAAATGAATAGAAAAGGAATATTATGTTTCCCAGCCCACTTGGTTCATGTAATTATACACACTCAGTAATTCCTACACTGTTAGTGTCAGGTCCCACAATGATGAGCATGGTATAAATATATAATTTGATAATCTTTCGTTCAAGGTTACCAAACGATTGCAGATTAAGGGAAAATCCGCTAAACTTAATTAATTATACTTTACTAATATTTTACTTTGTAAAGTCAAATACAGTATTTGAAGCATGCTGTGAGTATGAAAGAACAGTTTTCAATATGTATATGCCCAAAGAGGAAACGTTTACATTCTGAGTTTATTTTTCAAAACATTTAATTTTTGGTGCATAAATAGATCAAGAGGAATTAAATATAGAACACAAGGAAGTACCAGAAAATCTATAAAGGGCCAAAAATTCATCAGAGGGAGAGAAGCTTAGAAAAAACATCAGCCTCCCTTTTTCCTCTAGCCCTTGGGCATGCCCAGTGTGTAAACATTATGTTGTACTGGCTCTGTGGATAGTCAAGGGTGCAGCTGGATGAGAAGTGGTCCTTTTGGCATCATCCTTCAGCAAACACAGGGGAACACTTGCAGGAATTAATACTGACCCTCTCAGCATTGATTCCAGCTCAGTCCCATTTCATAATTTCAAACCATGAGGGGAGACTTTGTGGATAAGAAGATAATCTTATTTTATATAGAGATTGTAAACTCTTTTGGACAGAGACTGTCTTTTTGTTGCGTTTATATACCATCTAGTACAGTGGAGTCCTGGTCCATAACTAGGGCTCATAGGAGCTACTGCAATATAGATAATTAAACAAGGAGGCACTGAGTATTGAGTAGCGGAGGAGGAGGAGGCACTGAGTGAGGTTAGGGAGCAGTGTGGATTAGATGCCCCCCTGTGGATGTCCAGAGTTCCATCAGATTCCCCTGCAGATCAGTACATCTGCAAGCTTAGAAAATCAACACACACACGGAAACCTAAATCAGGACTGACAATACACCCTGATCCAAATGCCTACTGAAGTCAAGGAGATTTTTTTCCATTAACTCCAACAAGCATTGGAAGCATATCATCAGGGAAGGAGACAGCTTTTGTAACAGAAGGGACCATCAGCTCTAGGGAAAGATTAAACAGCTTCATGTAGCATATAAACATATAAAAGGAGAGCAAAGGTAGAGTACTGTACTGTAGCACTGTGGTGTCTGAGTCACCAGAACTGATGAGAGTGACAGTCTTGCCTCCTCCACTAGGCTTGCAGGATGTGAACTTTTCCTAGTGCATTACAAAATGATTTGATTTTTGAGTCCGAGCAACCCAGCCCTCTTGGGTTTTGATAAGCTTTTACAAATGTCTTTTTAATTAGTCAATCAAAGTTTTATTTATTTACTGTTACACTTTTAAAAATGTGATCTTGGTGCTCTAGTGGTTATGCCTATCTCTTTCAGTAACAAAGTGTACTGTCCTTTGTTTACTTTTACATGGCATGACTTCAGCAGTTGTTTCCAAGGTTATCAGACTAAACAGATTATAAAAATTGACACAGGCTTTTTTTTTCTGTTTGTCTGTTGTGATTATACTTTCCTTTGCTATCCAAGAGTCTAATCCTGCAGTCATTGCACCTGGCACTCCCCCACTGAGCTGTTGTTTCATACTCACTAGAGTTTTCTTTTTTCACCTGAGTTAGCTTCTGTTGACCATTAACAAACTCCTTTCTCTATCAATTTTGTTTTTCTTTTCAATTCTCTGTAAGTTTTCATCAGAAAGGCTCTACGCATAGCAAGGATCTTTGTCTCGCATTGTGTGCAGTAAGAATAGTCATAATTAATGCTTATATAACACTCTTCATTTGAAGTCCTGTACACACATTAACTAATTAGGCTTCAAGTCTGTTGGAGTTTTGCCACTGTTTTTAGTTACAGAAGGTGCAAGCCCTAGAGCTCAGTCCTGCAAGGTGAAGTCAATGGTACTTCTCACATTCTTTACAGTAAATACTTTGCTGGACTGGGGCCAAAGTGCCGAGATCCTTACAGGATCAAGGCCTTGTTCCTTACAACACCTCTGTGAGCCAGCAAAAAACTGATTTGCCTGAGGCCACACAGCAAGTCTAGCACAAGAGGGATTAGAACTGAAAAGCACCTGATGCCTAACCCTCTGCTTATCCCTATTAAGCACATGGACTCTCAAGGCTATAAAACTGCTGATAACTTTCAAAGGACTTATGCATTCATATCAAGAGGAAGTTGTACCACTAAGACTCTGAGACAATGGCAGTTTTGTGTGTGTACTTGCAGAACTGGCCCCGTAGAAGAGAGCTTGCCAGTGGCCACAGGTTTTTAAGTGAATGAATTATGATAAATATAACTTGAAATTTAAAGAGAGGAAAGCATTTTAAGTCCTCTTATAGGAGACTGTTGTCGTATAGTTTTGAGGTTTATGATTTCTGTAAAAATGGGTTTTATACCAACCTGGAGAAAATGGACACAATGTTAAGCTTAACTGCTAAGGTTGAAAAGAAAAACCAAAAAGGATGGTTGCGTTGTTTGGGTTTTTGTTGTCATTTGGCTTTTTTTGTTTTGGATTTGGTAATTCTGGCAGATTTTATGCTTTCATCAAACAATGGTATAAACTAGGCCCTTTGAGCCATCTGGGTTCTGAAGAGAAAAATCAAAATATATTTTTAGATTAAAGTAGGTACAATTGTTAGTGTAAGAACATACTGACTTATTAGAGTCATAGAGTTGAAGGCCAGAAGAGATTACCACAATGACCAGATCATCTAGTCTGACCTCCAGCATATCACAAGCCATCAACATCACCCAATGCCCAACCGCTAAACCCAACAACCAAAATTAGACCAAAGTATTGCAGCCAACAGGAGTCTAGACTGTTGTGTGCCACAAGCAGTGAATAGGAGGGACCGATATTCACCAGTGCTTGAGGCTCCTGCAATAGAAGGGAAATGATTAAGTGAGGTATATGCAGATGATCCCTGCAAGTGACCCACACTTCAAATTGTCAAAGTGGTGTTCTTCCATAGAATGCTTCTCCTGAAGACATGTATATAGTATTTCAGAAAGCACACCAATTTAGGCCCTGATCCTGAAAAAACTTGTACATGCTGAACTTTACTACCATAAACTGATTTCAGTGGAAGATTTATGGAAGTAAAGTTAAACACGTATGTGGTTGTAGGAATGGGATTTATGATCCATACCTTAAAAAGAACTTTGTTACTCTCAGCCAAGAAAGGACAAAAGAGGTTGTGCTGATAAGAAGTCAGGGTAAGAGTTCTGGGAAACGAGAGCTAACTTGAATGGATTAGGAACTTTGGTTTACTGCTTGTAAAATGTCCTGGAACGTAGCTAGGGACTTCTGCAAAGCTGGTGTGTCTCTGGAGTAAACAGGAACCCCTACAATAAAGTCTACACAGGGAGAGTGAATTGTGTTCAAACCTTTGCCTCTGGTGAACCCTTTCTCTCATCATTCAGCCTATAGCACAGATACAGGGCCATCAACTCTTTAATTTGTTTTCCTTGTTAGACCTCTGTTGGTCCACAAGAGATTTTGACCTTCAGACCATATTGCAAGGCCATTCTGTTTATCCAGCTTTTTGTCTGAGGAGAAAGAGGGGCATTCAGTTTTATTTTGTGGCTTGGAAAATTCTACTTCTTTTTAAGTTGGCATTATAACAATTACTCACTTCTTTAAAATAATTGTTCTACATGTTTGATAGACATTTTTTATAAAAAATGCAGAAACAAACATGGCAAAAAGTCTGTTGCATTGGAGAAAATTGTCAACATTTACAACAATAATTAATAGTTTGCTTCTAAATAAATTTAATCATTTTCCCGAAACTTGTCCTTGATCATTTTCACAAAAGCTATTTTATAATCAGTGCAAATTTAGCAAGGCAAAAGTAAATGTGTGACATCAAAGACCCATCAAAATTAATATATAACAAATTATATATATATATATTCATATGTGTGAGACAGAAGAATTTGGATCTTAACCTTTGCAACAGTCTGAGCAATGGTTATCCAAATATGAAATGTAATTGTTAAAGAATTATAACAACTTTAAGATTATGAATAAAGGGAATCACATTTTGTCTCCGGATGGCTAACAATGCAGCCATATGGGAATAAGGGGATGAAAGATCATCTAGAGCTTAATTTAAAAAGAGATGCTTGTTCACATCTCAGCAGGTAATGCCCGACCATTGGAGAAATATACCTATGAGGAAATGCATAATTGTTATTCATCAAACCTGTTCAATAGACTGAAAGAAAGTGACAATATGAACAAATGTAACTCTGAGATACAGTCTTTACCTACAAAGCTAATTTCCCAATTTGTGGACCATGAAATTTAATTAAAACTATTGACCATGGCAAATGAATAAACATATTTAGTTAGAAGTCTGACTTCACATCTAAAATGGTAATGAGTTATCTGGACACCTTAACGACAAAGCAACTAGAGTATAAACCAAGGGGAGGCGCAGTCTCTTTGTCAGCTTGCCAAGAAATCAGTAGGAGAGAAAATGAAAGGAAAAACTGCTCTGACTTGTAGGGTTAGCGCAATTTTTGACATCAAAGTGAGGCTTTGTGCCACCTTCCACTTAATTCTCAACAAGGTGTACTTTTTAAATTTATTTTCTGATTTTATCTATTCTCTCTCTCTAATAAACAGTAGCTTGCTTAAATGCAAAGAGTCCAATATCCTCTAAGTCCTTCCTCTGGATTCCTAATGCGTCCTGTCTTGTACCTACCTTTTCAACTGTAAATTCATAAGGATTGTCATTATTTTTATGCTGTGTACAGCATGTTGTGGTACTAAACAATTCACCACCATTGCCACCATTGTGTGATTGATAACATTGATGATAACTAATGCTGATTCTATCGCAAGTCGTAAGAAATGCTCTATTCTTGGAGGACAAACCCAAGCAGGAATAAAGTCATTGACAGCTCTCCAGAGTCATAAAACAGCAGAGTTTAGAAAGGTCTGTGGTTCCTGCCTACAGACATATAGATGGGGGTCCAGAAATACAGCAATCCTCTTACTTTAGAGGTGCCAGGGTACAATGATCCATTGTCACAACTTTCAAAGCATCCAAATGCTGGGTCTTTCAAGCTGAGATGAAGAGTTGCATAAACTCAAAAGGGCACCACCATTCATTATAATACACCATTCATTCCCTCAAGGGAAACCGTGCTAATAAAAGTGCTGTTTTCACTGGATCAATGTCGCATTTAAGTAAAGAAGAAAGAAAGATGTCAAACACTGAAATATTGGTTTTTTATGTCAGTGTTGTAATTATGATGCTGTGTCTGATCAGAAATTTTTTTCCTTTGGGTGAAATTGACTCCAGAGCAGAGAGCCCACACAAGAACCTATGCACCACTTAATCTTTACTGAAATCCCATGTTAAGAACTTGACTGGTGCATAGATCCTTGCACGTGTCATCTCCGCTGTGATGAATCCTTTGTCGCTGATATTATTTACAAAAACAAAAAGGGAAAAACAAATAAGTTTTTTTTATTGGCGGTGATTTCCACTGGTCAAAGCGAAACAATGAACATCAATGCAGTAATTTCAGCATCCAAATTTAATGACATCTCCTTTCGGCAATATAGTCAAGTTTTATCTCTCCAATGTAGGACAGGCTGTGCTTTGCTGCTTACGGATAATTTCCAGCTGGAGTTTTCAGTCCTGTTGCATCTAATGTGGTCATTATGCCTGCTAGCACGTTTGTGACTGAAATGCCTGTAGTACAGCGGAAGTTGCTAGCAGCAGTACATACATTCATGGTCTAGCTGTCATCTCTTGCTTCTCCTACTGCCCATCCAAACTCGATTTGGTAAAACCTGAACTCCTAATCTTTCCTCCCAAGCCTTCTCCCACCTCCTTCCTTCTCTACTTCAATTGATAATACCGCACCCACCCCATTCCTACCGTCATCACACAGACACATAACCTAGGTGTCATTTTCATTTTGCTTCTCTTCTTTTCCCAGTACAGCCAAATCACACTGGTTCTTTTCCTCACACTCTCTCAAAAATCCAACCTTTGCTTTCCATACAACTAAAATATTTGTCCATGCCTTGGCTTTTAGATCCATCTCTCTTTGGTCTCTCTAAAACACCTCTTGCTACGTTCCCAGGTGTACAAAAAGTAATGACAAAAAACAGCTATCTAGTCTGCTGAACAGAATATCTTTCCCTTTCTGAATCTGTCCCCTGACTTATTATTTTACCATATTAACCAGAGGCCAACTAAGAATGGGGCCTATTGTTGCTAAGCACAATAGAAACAGATGCCTTCTACCTCGGATTTAATCTTATCTTCCTTCTAAGATGCTTCAGAACTCTGGCCTGTCTGCATCTCTGCACTCATTTCTTCCTGCTCCCCTTCACTCCACTGTTCCCTATCTTTTCTCACTCTCATCTTCACGACTTCTTCACTTAGATCTCTTATGTGTTTCCCAGTGCAACTCCCATCATTGGCGTGCAAATTGACCTCCCTGTCTCATTCAAAACACTCAAAGTTTACTCGTATCATTGCTAACTCAAGATCATTAAATAAAATAAATCTTTACACTGCTCTCAGATGGTACCTCAAGTCTGAACTGTTTTGTCTATGTAGAGTGGAAGCTATTTGGAACAAAAGACCATGTCATTCTCTGTGCTTTGTAGATTGCTAACCACACTGTCAAGCACGTAATAAATAATAGTATTGGTGAACAGAGAGAGCTGCCGTTTTGCTGTGCAGGCCACCGATCTTGATCTCTCTCTTTTGGCCTGGGAGAAAAAGCTTCCTATCTCGAGCAGAGCTCTGTCACTACTCCAGAGTAGTCAAGATATGCATTTCTTTCCTTAGTGATGTATTACAGAGATAGTGTTAGGTTAAGGCTCAATTCCAATAGCTGAAAGGGACTGTTACTCTTTCCCAGAGTAATTATAAATGTTCTTTTCCAGAAGACCAATTTATGCCTAACAGTTGTTATGCAAGTATCAATAGTGAATACAAGTACATGAAGACTAATAGAACAAGAAATGGTGGAGTCCCTGATCTGAAATCTCTCTCTATCATTTTCTCCCAGTCCCTTGACTCTATTGTAAAACTTGTTTCCTGAAGGCCCAGCTCCTTTTCTTAAAATTCTCTGTCACTCCAAGTCACACCTTATTTCATAGAATCATAGAAATGTGGGACTGGAAGGGGCCTCACTATGTCATATAGTCCAGCTCTCCTGCACTGAGGCAGGACTAAGTATTATATAGACCATCCCTGACAGGTGTTTGTCTAAACTGTTCTTAAAAACTTCCATCTATGGAATTTCCACACCCTCCCTATGAAATTTGTTCCAGAGCTTAACTACCCTTGCAGTTAGGACATTTTTCCTAATTCCTAACCTAAATCTCTCTTGCTACAATTTAAGCCATTTCTTCTTGTCCAGTCCACAGTGGAGAAGGAGAACAATTTATCACCCTCCTCTTTATAACAACATTTTACATACCTGAATACTTATGTCCCCCTCAGTCCTCGGTCTCCAGACTAAACAAACCCAATTTTTTCAGTCTTTCCTCATAAGTCATGTTTTCTAGACATTCAGTCATTTTTGTTGCTCTCCTCTGGACTTTCTCCAGTTTGTCCAGTTCTTTCCAGAGGTTTGGTGCCTAGAACAAGATGACACAGTACTTCAGTTGAGGCTTTATCAGTGCCGAGTAAAGTGGAAGAATTATTTTTCATGTCTTGCTTGCAACACTACTCTGAATACATCCCAGAATGATGTTTCCTTTTTTTGCAACAGCATTAATTTGTTGACTCATTTAATTTGTGATCCACTATAACCCCCCCATCCTTTTTTGCAGTATTCCTTCCTAGGCAGTCATTTCCATTTTGTATTAGTGCAATTGGTCATTTCCGTTTAAGTGGAGTAGTTGGCATGTTTCCTATTTATTTCAGACCATTTATCCAGTTTGTCAAGATCATTTTAAATTCTAATCCTGTCCTCCAAAGCATTTGCAATCCCTCCCTCCAACTTGGTATCATCCACAAACTTTATAAGTGCAGTCTCTCTACCATTATGCAAATAATTTATGGAGATATTGAATTGAAACAGGCTCAGGACAGATCCCTGCAGTACCCACTCTACATGCCCTTGCAGCTAGACTGTGAACCATACTCTTTTCTTATTCTTCTCTTCCCTTCTTGTTCTGTTCTAGAGGTTTTTTTGGCTGGTCTTTTACTCTCTTTCCTTTTCCCTAGTTTGCCCTCAAAATTACACTAGAATTAAGAAATTTTAACTAATAGTGACTGCTAAATGTGATTATGCATTTGTTATAAACTCAACCGGTGTCAATTATTAACGTGCATATTCAACTGTCTTTTCATTTTCAAAGGACTCATGCCTGCTGCACACCAACCAGTGTACTGTGCTACAAAGCATGGCATAATTGGATTCACACGGTCTATAGCTGTGAGTATATGTAGCAAAAAACACTATCAGCAGTTCTTTGAGAACATGCTTACTTTTTATGTTCCTCTCTGTAGTCATGCAGTGATGCAGGTGAAACCCGTGTCTGCAGAAGTGTTGTTTGTTTGTTTTGTTCTAACAAAAGCTTCTAAGGTGATAGCTGGAGACTCTTCCTTTCACGGGGGGGATCCAAGGAGGTGACAACTCAGCTACGTACATGTGGGCTTTGTGATCACTACAAGGGTCAGGCAATGAAGGTGGTGTAAAGGCATAATCAAATAGACAACCTTGGGAAAATCGTTTCGCTTTGCAGTTTCTCCATCTGCAAGTTAGAAACGATAATATTTATATAAAAAATGGGTGCTGCCATACAAATTGGTAAAGTGGAAAGTGATTTGAATATGAAAAGTGCTCCCCATTATTTAGGCTGACTCAGGTATTCCTAACATTTGTGAGGTAGTAAAAATGAAAGGCTCCAATTCAGGATGGAGCCCTAGTATGCTGGATGATGTATATAGGAAGAAGCGACTTCTGCCACAAGAAGCTTCTAGTCTAATTTATGGCAAGATATCAGTGGAGGGAAAAGGAAGTATGAGAATAACATACTAAAATAATGTATTTACATAGATCAGTTATGTGCACAGCTTGAGGGTAGCTTCTTCACGTGAGTTTTCTTGTCAAATTTGTAGCCTGAAGAAGTTGAGATATATTTAGATAAGTGTCCAGACATTTAAGATGTTTTCCCAAGCCTCTAAACCTTCTAAGGTTAACTAATCCAGATCAGGTTGGGAATAGGAGTCATATTCACATATTGGCCATAGTCTGCACATGACATAGTATATAATTTTTTTTCCCATTATTTTCAAAATATACAGTTATAATACCGTTCCAACAACAAAACATGAAATGAGAGCACGTGCCACTTCCTAATGAATACAACAAAATGAAATGGGAAAAACATAATAGGACTACAAAATACCAGATAGCTGAGAAGAAGGTGCAGTCTGGTACGGGGGGGGTGCAAATTAGAATTTTTAGGACAATAGTCGATTGTCTGTCCCAGAGTTAGAGTGCCAGCTCTGAAAAACAATTCTGGATAAGGCTCTAATAAAAACGGTAAACCTCAAATTAGACAATACAGTGGTGAACAGGCAGACAAAAAGAAGTTATTCTATGGCAAGGAACGGAATCTCAATTTTCTGTGGTGAGGGAGATGAATGGAAAGTATCCAAAAGTTTTAGGACTGGAACTTGCTGTGTTTTGAGATAGTCATGTTAATTTATTTTCATATGAAAAAGCTTTTATAAGAAAAAAACCAAGATTTGCTGAGGTTATTTTTAAGATGTCAGCTGCTTCTTGTGTATAAGGTTATATCATTATACTGGCCATAATGCTGATAGTTGTAGCTTACAGTGCTGTTGAGAAAAGCACAAAAAATACCCTGTTTTAAGGAAAGGAAATGTTCAGATTTCTGTCATAATAATCCACAGCAAAATATAGGATGTATGCAGGGTCTTGCCTTGGTAAAGAGTATATTGCTCAAACTTTTCGTGAAACATTTAAGCACCAATACCACCACCATTTTATTAACTGGTCATGATGCCAAGGCTACAGAAATCTTAGGGTACATGCTGAATTTTTGCTGAAGTAGTGTTGTTCAGGAGCTATTAGCATAATTGTAGATTTATAATTTATAGATTACATTCTAGATTATATTCCTTAATCGAGATTCCTTGTGCTTTGATGAGAGTGAAACTCCTTTTTAATGGTCTTTATTCCCTTCACATCAAACTCTATCAACCATGTACCACATTAATTTCTGCTTTGAGTACCTATTTTAAAACAGAAGTATATCTCACACACAAACACACACTTATCATAAAAGGATATAAATAAGAACAGGATCAATACCCAGTCTTCTACTCTCATAGCTCCTTTTATGCTATGCTATTTGCAACATCAACCATTGATCAATAAAGGGTTAATATGATACGCTTACTTTTGCAGACTGACTCAAACAGGTTTACTTTTTAAAGGGTCACTAAATTCTGAAAATGAACACTTAATATGTTTGACACTTTTGTAGATGGCGGCTCAAATGGGAAATTATGGCGTGCGACTAAATACAATTTGTCCAGGTTTTGTTAACACACCAATTCTTCAGTCAATTGATAAAGAAGAAAATATGGGACAATATTATGAATACAAGGATGATATCAAAGACATGATGAAGCTCTATGGTGTGATGGAGTAAGTGAAGCTACACCTAATATTCTTTTTATCTTCTGTAGCTGAAAGGAAAGTAAATAGTATCACAGGGAGCTGATCTACAACAGGAAGCATAAGCAATGTCTATACTGTATTTCTGAACAAACCGCAAGTGAGACAAAAGAGAAGGCAACTTAAGGAAAGGGACTCAACATGGACAAAACAATCTTATTGTTGTTGTCCCTTTTCAACCCAAGCAGTTAGTCAAATTTCAGGGCCTTAAAGATGTTCCACTTGGAAGTAGAACTTGATTGAGTCTGGTATTTTCTTTGATGCTATCTTGTTTATTTACAAAGTAGGTACAAAGTCTTAGGTCTCTGAACACAAAAGGAATCAAATAGCAGGAAGCAGCTTATTTTCCTCACAGCAGCAAGAACACTTTTCTCAGCCTGCGCCTCTAATCCAAAAATCTCTGCCTAGATCTTTTCCAGTGTCAGGCACCATGCTTTCAGCTGCTCCTTAAGGTTGTCTGTGTCATTCTGAGACTGCCACTTTTCTGTCTTCTCACTTCTATGTGTTCTCCCTTCCCACTTACACACACAGGAAAACCCTCAGGGCCATGCAGTCCAAACTTCTGGGAGGGTTCACAATCCCCTTTTGCCTTAGATGTGGGGGTTGTAGTTAACTCGTCCTAACGATTTGTTAACTGAATGATGTGTTCACACCCAGTCTCAAAGACAGCTGTGATTCATGAAGTTACCACTATGTCAGAGCATAACACCGTGTTGGTTTGCCCAGTCTTTTTCAAATGTCACTTGTTTTCATTAAGTAGTATTGAAGCTGTACATTCACTATTGCAAATTACATAGAGCAAAATTCTCCTCTCCAGTTTGCACTGCAGTCCAGTTAATAATGTCAGTGGAAGCATGCCTAAAAAACAAGTGCACAATACACAACACAGGAGATTTGAAGAGAGTAATGGAGTGAAACATTTTCCCATAGCATTTATCACAGGGAACTCTGATAGGAAGCTAAGTGGCAACCAAATGTCTAAACCAATGACTAGACCTATAAGAGATAATTTGCAAAGTTGTAGGTGTGTATTTTTTGCATATCCAAATTATATGGCCCCCCCCATACCCTTCCTGAATTGCTCTTGCTACATCTGTTATAGTTCCAAAAGTCTTGAAAGTAGAGCTGTGCAAATTGTAGATGGTTCAGTTTGTGAGCGTTTATGCAAACCTTTATTTATACTTGGTTTATCACATATCTCTTCCACAATTTCCAATGCATTATGCTATCATGACTATGACTAAGATGACCAAGAAGATACTATGTGCCGTGTTTTATTTTCAAAATTGAAAAACATTTATTTTTCTGTAGCCCATCACTAATTGCCAAAGGACTGATAATGATCATTGAAGATGATGCTTTAAATGGAGAGGTTATGAAGATTACAGTATCCAAGGGGATTCATTTTGAAGAATATAGTGCACTTCCTTTTCAATCAGGAAGGCTATAAATCTTATTGTTATCTTGACTCTAAATCAGTGTAGATAAGTGTTTTAACAATATATTTTTGAAAAAAGACAAATGTAATTTGTGTCCGAAGAGTGACTTGATTTGAATTCATTAATGCAATAATGTACAGTTAAGAGAAAATCTTATGTAGTAATATCATTTCTTACTTCAATTTGAAAAGCTGCTGTTTATATTCTTTATTTGGTAGAAATAGTATATTGCTCAAAGGATATTAAATGGTGCAGTAACAGGGGTAATTATGTGTATATCATGGGCTGTTCTCCTCCTGACCTACTATGGCACTGCAGGCATTCCTTACTTCAGTTGCCCTTCTGTCGGGGCCTTTAGGAACTTCACACTGAGCAAAAGGGTAGACAATAAAATTCCCCTACTGGCGTTCTACTTTATTAAATACAAATAAACTTAAATAGAATCTATCCCCTTGGCTTCACAAGTCACACAGCCCTGCTCCTTGAGGCTTGTTTCCTTTTAGTCCTGGTCTGTTTGGCCTGTAGTCTCTCTTCCTTGGGGTCTGTGTTTCTCTGGGAGCTCCTCCTCCTTACGACACCTCCTCTCCCTACGAGCATCACCCTGCAACGGAGACCTGATGACCTTTTATAGGGCCCAGGTGCTGGTTATTCAATTAACTGCCTAGTTGAGCTCATTTGAGGGGATAGAGCCTATCGGAAGTAGCCTGGATCCAGATTTCCCTTAAAAGAACAGCAACCCCATGACAGTACAATCATCTCTGACTAGCATACTATACATGAACATTAAGTATATCCAGGACGGTCTGAGTTGGGCCTGTTTACAAATTGGGCTCAAAATCCTTCAATATAATTGTACTTTGTTATTAGCTGGTAGCCAGAGATGTCTTGTAGGTCTTTTATGTGACCAAGTAGACAGAATAGCCTACGTCTATGCTCCACATGTATCTTTTTCTGTGCTGCCGGTAGAAATTACCACAGTATGAGCAGCTCCCCATCTTCTTTTGGTTATACAGTAGCACAAGTCATGTCAGACATAAAATCCATAGTTATAGGATAGTGCAGTGTTAAAGTGCAAGTATCAATGAAGACATATAAATGAATTTAAAATGAAAAGTGACCTATTTCAAATAATCACCAAAGTCTGTGCTATCATACTTTCTATGGAATAATAGGGAGGGGCCGTCAGAAGGGGAATTCAGTCTGTAATTCAGAGAAAATACATCTTTGCTTTTGGGAGGATTTCTGAGCACTTCTTAATTGCACTCAGACTAAAAATGGAAGTATATGCAATAAACATTCCAATTTCTTTTATTTACAAATTAGAAAAATGGATTTTAAGGACTAGGAGAAACTACAGGGATCTATGAAATGAATGTGTCTTTTTGATACAATATTGACCTGTTTTTGTTTTTTTGCCTGTAATAACATTTTGTATGTTTGGACTTTTTAAAAAAGATGTACTTTTAAATGAAATAAAACATAATTTAAAGTTATGTTGGAGTGTTTCTTCCTTATAAGAGGAGTTTTGAAAGAAAAGCTTGAGAATGAATGAATTAGGAGCTGAGGAAAGGACAGAGAAAAAGATCAAGCATCCCTGCTTTTTCTCCTCTCTTTTCTTCCTTTTCTCCTCCGGCTATGTCAAAAATGGCAATTCAACATTTTTAAATCCTATTTCAAATCCTTAAATTGGGCCCCAACTAGTAACATCAGCATCTTCCATACACCTTTACAAGATCCTTAAAATAGCTTCTCACCTCTGTATATCTAAGAACTAATACCCCCCTGCGGTGATTTCCATTCCTGGATAAATTTCAGTGGTACCAGAAAGGATTTTAAACCTTGCCTACAAGATAATAGGAGACTTGGTTATTTACCAGCATTTGCCTGTGTAAGGCAAAAACAGATGTAAAACTTAAAACAGTCAACATGCTTCATTAGGCAGGTAGGCAATCCTAACAACCTTGGTTCCTTTCCTTATCTAGAAGTATTTCATTTTAAGTAATTTATAAACAAAAAAAAGATTTATTGATAACCATATTATGTTCAAAGCATATAACTAGTAGAAACCACAGGAATTTAGACAAGTGGCCAGATTTTCAAAAGAACTCAGCTATTAGTAGCTACCACTGAGAACATATTTAGTTTCGAAAATACCTGGACATTATATAATTTCATTATATACATTGGTGACATTATCACCTTGATTACTGTGCTCATCTCAGGTCACTATATTTTCAAAAAGAAATATTGAAAAGATTGGAATGATTTAGTTTGGAGACGGTACCAATAAAAGAGAATATGATTGAAGATTGTAAATAATGAGATAGGTCAAACAGGCACTCCTATTTACCTTTTATATAAAACAAGAGCAAGGGAGAAATGAAAGGCAACAAATTTAAAGCTAATAAAAGCTGCTGTTTTGCCAAATGCATAATAAGCCTTTGGAACTCCTTGCCAAAAGATAATATTGAGGCCATGAGTTTTGTAAGATTGAAAAAAATTATTAAACTGTTACAAAGATAATATCCACAATTGTGTGAGACAAAGTTAAAATGCATAACTCCTCATATTTCAGGATTTTAGACAACCTAATCTTAATTAGCCTGTGGTTAGCAAGAAGCTTCCTATGGGCAGTTTATTCAAGAATTGTTTATAATGAGGTTTATTACACTTTTCTCTAAAGCAGCTGGAATTGGTCACTGCCAAAGACAGAATGATTTAAATGACCACTAGGCTGATCTACTAGACATTTCTAACAGGCCTATCTTTAATTAATTAACTTATTAAAAAGTTGCTGTTTTCCAACTCAGCTCAGAACTAACTCATTTGTTTCAACTGAGCAGTATATTACACCAAACTTTTGCTATGTCTGCTAATAGACAATATACATTGATATCAGCTCAACAGATGTCAAAATCCCAATTTACCCTAAAGCATATGATCAAGCTATTAGAGCATGCCCCTTAAATATATATATATCGGTGTTTAACTTTCTGCTAGACAGCAAGAAGCCAGATGTGAAGCACACAGTGCTCTAGGAAGCAAATTTTCAGAAACTGAGGACTAAGGTCAGTAATAGTTGCATGCTATGGTGAACCCATCAAATATATTTATATATTAAAAAAATGGCCATTTAGATTCTTAAACAAACAGTCCACAAATGTGCATACACGACTGTTTATGCAACTGGACTCAAGAGCACTCCTGAAAATCTGGACATAAAAGTAATGATGAACTAAAAATGTATCTTACTTATACATATAGGTCTGTCTCAGTAGGGATCAGCAAAGTTCAATGCATTTTTCTGGACTTTTTGTTTTTTTAATTTAAAGAAACTGCTTTGGGAATATAAAGCATATGGAGTACATTTTTTATTACTCGCACGCACGCGCACACAAAGTATAACTGGGTTTTTGGATAAATGGAAGTGATAATAAGTAACATAGGGCTATGTGGGATTCAAATTAGGATTTTCAGATAAAACAGAAATTAGGATAATTGGAATTATATGGTATATACCCACACTACTGATGTCTGACATTCAGATAAGAAGGTTGACAAGGCAATATCTAACCATTTGGTCAAATCACAACATTTACAATGTGAAAGCTATTAAACCATTAGTACAAGTTGGATCTTATTGAAGGCAATCAGGAGATAAGAATGAGATAAAACTCCTAAAGTAGATTTTCATCATTTTATTTTATTAAAGTAGATTTTTTTAGACAGCTAGCCTCTGTCATAACTGAAAATACCTGTCTAAAAACAATATTACATCTGCAGAAGTTCTATTCCTTGTGAATGTAATCAAATGTATTTGAAGGTTTTATCTCTCGGGCAGAAGAAGTCCTAAATATCTTTAGGAACGATTTCCTGTAAAACTTCCCCACAACATAAGGAAGTCTCCCAAATAGCAAGAAAACTGTGTCTGATCTTCAAAGGTACAGTACACAGAAAGATGAATGGGGAAAAAAAGACAAGCTTAGTTTCCAAGTTACAAGATTTTAAAAGATCTTAAACATCATCGCCAATTAGAAGTCTTGACATCATTCCAAATCTTAATTTATTTTGCAAAAGATCTCATCATTTTTAAGAAAGCTGATCCAATTTTGTAGGAAAATTCAGCCAAAAGAAAAAAGAAATCTTAGAAACAAAAGATACTAATTGCCAAGAACCTAAAATGAAGGGTTAACAGTGAACTTGAATCATATGGTGAACATTATTTGCAATGACTCTTCAGTGTTACGGTCCAGTAATCAGTCCTAATATAAGTTTCTTTCTGGGTGGGTTCCCAGACCTTTTGGATGGGAGCATTTTTAATGAATAAAACAAAGATAATTGATACCCTCCATTCTTTCCTCATGGTGCCATTTGGTCTATCTTAGGTTTTCATATAGTGCCTGTTACTATGGTATAGAAACACTAAATGTCCAAAACAAAAGGTGTTTTTCTCTCTCTGTGAGAAGGTAATGTTACTATATGGTTATTATTTCTTTCAGGACATTGATTTAGGTGATTTCTTTTTGGAAAAGATATGCTATTATTTAGATTTGTGTTACCGTACCACACAGGAGCCCATCTCAGATTAGAGCTCCCATCATTCTAGGCGCTGTACAGACAAAACAGAAGAATGCCTATTCCAAACAGCGTACAATAAGTATAAAACAAGAGATTATAGATGAACAGGGAGACAGACGGGAGTTTAAGGAAACAATGAGATAATGTTGATAAGCATAACCAGTGGTCTTAGCACACTAGCAGCCTAACTGTTGTCAAGTTTCTTGTAGGCATCACAGAAAAGGAGAGTTTTAAGGCAGAATCTGAAGGAAGATGAGATAGCTTTGTGGATATGTACAGGGAGCTCTTCTCAAGTGTGAAGGGCAGCATGGAAAAAAGCACAAAGATGAATGTTTATAAATGTAACAAGCAGGCGACAATGTAGTAGGCACTATTGCCTGATCGGAGGTGGGACTTGACATCTTGATGGTGAATGAGAGATGAGAAGCCAGAAAAGGCCTTACGAGTGAAGACAAGTATGTTTGATGCAGTAGTAAACAGGGAACCGGTGGAGGGAGTCAGAGAGGTGACATGGTCAAACCACCAGATTAGGAAAATGATCTCTGCAGCAGCATTCTGAATGCATGAGTGGGGAAAGTCTGTATTTGCTAAGGCCAGAGAAACAGATGTTCAATAATCCAAACACAAGATCATGAGAGCCTGTTCTATGCCTTGATCTGAACAGAGTCAACATGACGGCTCAGCCTGATTTCTTGCAGTGAGTCCCACAGCCTGTGTCCTCCTGCCAAGAATGCTGTCTTCCAAGTGCTGCTCAGAACTATCCACCTGTATCTTCCCAATGGAGCATATTAGCCTTTGGGAATCATGAAAGCAAGATTGTTTTGAGGTTGCTAGTGAGCACTCCCTAGTAAAGCACTGTCAAATAGCTCCAAATCACATAGAAAGAGGAAATAAAGCCACTGCTTCATAATAAACCATCATTCAGAAATGGAAGAGACTGAATCAGGGCATTTGTCACTTGGAAAGTTCATGAGTGTTGTTGGCAGGTGTGGGGATTAGATTGGTGACACTTGTCAAGGTGCATGCCAGGAAAGAGTCCTTTGTTTGTATTTTCTGATACTATTCTCAAAAGCCAGTTTATCATATATAATAAATGGGCTGGGCAAAGCCCTTCCCTCCTCCAGAATTTGAGCTAAGGTTGAGATAAGGTAAGCATGAGGTAAGGTTATGTTATGGCAAAATATCAACTTTATATGGACCAATTTGGGAAGTTATCAATGCCTTGGCGCAGTGAGCAACCTAACCTACATAGCAAATCATGGAAGCAATTTTAGATTGGATACAGTCAATAAGGGGAGAGCCTGATGTACTCCATGGACCCAAAATTCTAGAGCAAGGTCCCTACATTCTACAGCTGCTTCAGGTAAATTATAAGAAGGAGGTTTAGATTTTAATTAAATTTAATTAAAGTTTATTAATTAAAATTTATTAATTAAATTTTATTAAAATGAACACCACAATCGGTATGGTAGCTGCTATGTTAATTATTTTTATATTAAACGCATATTATGCTGGTCTATATGTTCAGTATGGCACAGAATGTCATCTTTAGGTTTCAGATTCAACAATACAGTTCACACTTTTAAAAGGTGTTGGCTTAGAAAACCTGCACACATCACTGCATCACATATATTCAGGTCCCATTTTCAAGTTTTTCTCAGCAACCATGACATATATTGATACAGAAAATCAGTCAGATAATATTCAGGTCAGATAATACAAGGTTTTGGTTTGTTTTGCAGCTCAGAATAATAAATACCTTACGTGATCCTTTAAACAATGGACTGAAATGTTTATTTTAATAAGCCTGTTTGGTTGTAGCTTATTTAGACCTTATGCTTTTTTACTTGCCCGTTTTGTACTTTCTAATCATAGCTTTTTTTAATTTAGCTTCATTTTATGAGTTACAAAGTTGACCTGACATTAAGCTGTTCCTTTTTGTACTGGAGAAGTCAAAAAAAAACAAAACTAAATCATATGATATAATCCTTCACTTTCTTTGAACCATCTGGACTGCTGGATCAGAGCCCAACACTGTCAAGATTTAATGATGAAAAGCAAATACACTTAGCTAAGAGGGGAAGTTAAAGTAGGAGTGCTGCCCCATGGAAAGTTTGCAGCAATTCAAAGGTGTCCCTGTGAGTTATGT
Organism: Mesoclemmys tuberculata; assembly: GCA_007922155.1. NCBI lineage: Eukaryota > Metazoa > Chordata > Testudines > Chelidae > Mesoclemmys > Mesoclemmys tuberculata. The sequence goes on along the minus strand of ML675624.1, from coordinate 29,281,188 downwards.
TCAGCACTGAAGGAAGGAAGTCAATATCCACAACAACAGGGCCATATCCGGGCAGTATGGCCTTTAGTGCTTCCTCACATATCTAGCTCCATTCTCTTCAGTGTGAGGCCTGAATTCAGGACTGCGGCATATAAGAAAAAAACACAGCTGCTGAATTTTTCTAGTTTGCTCTGGCTTCATTGCATTTGATACAGGAGGAGGAAAGACAAGCTTCTGTGTTAGTGCTTCTTGTAATATACTGAAGCTGAAAGGAGGAACAATGGTGCACTATATTCTCAGCAATCTGTTGATGATTTGCTGTACTGAACCACCATATAAATAATAAGACCAATTCTGGATCTTACAGAAGTGAATGGAAGTTTGGCACTTGCCATTATAGAGACAGGATTTGACCCACTGTTTAACATCCAAACTGACTAAGCGGTTAATAGGACTGAACCAGCCATACTGAAAAAAGAAGACATTTTAATCAGGTATTTCTAGGACACTCTGCACCTTCATTATTAATACAATAACTAAGATTTGCATATAACTGTCCATGGTGTATTCTGCTTTTCACCTACCTGGGTTCTGCTATTTATTTATTCTTTTCCTCCTTACACTCAATTTCTTTGATGTTTTAATTGCTTCTCATTGAGCACTATGGAAAGACTTTTCCAAAAAAGACAAAGTGAGTTTTGCAATATGCTATGATAATGGTTAAGCTGGAACAAAACTCTTTCATTAGGTCAGTAGTTCTACACATGCTTGATTTAGAGCACCTTAAATTCAGTCTTTCAGGCTTCAGCATATGTAGTTTAGTTGCATTGTCCAAGAGAAATGCAGCTCTTTCAGTGGCATCATAAATGGAGAAGCTCTCAGACATATTTCTGGGATCCAGTAGAGGATGCAGGCCACTAGTGTGATGAATTTCTGGTGGCGTTTCCTGCTAAGCAGATGGGGTGGCTCATTTGTCACAGTTTGGAGTCTCTACATTCACTCCATCTTCATCCGTTGATACAAACAGTTAGAATGATTCAAAATCAGAGATGACAAGTGCATGGATCATGTGATCCTCATAAAAAAAAAGAGAGGGGTATAGTTTCTTGGCAAGCTGGAGTTAAAAACCATGTATTTCTTGCCATTGTTGCTATTTAGGCATCCAGGGATAGTGATAAATCCAGTGACTGCAAGGCTTCTTACTCCCATGAGGAACAAATGGAGAGAAAATATTGTGATGGAAGGAGAGGTCAGTGTCTTGACTAACTCTTCCACATATTTCTTCCTTCCTACCAGCATCACTTCATTTTTGCCTGGGTTCACCCGGGTGCTGCCTCTCATCCAGGTACTGATCATCACAGGCTTTTGTGAATTTGTGTGACATCATTGAAAATCTGCCAAGAAGACAGTTTCTCTCCTCCTGCCATATTGTCATAGTTACAGTTTCAAAATGTTTAATTACAACACAAACAGAAGCCATTAGAAAAGATCTAGTTATAGAACTAGAAAAGATAAGATGTTTCAATCAGAGCTTAATAGAAGCTGCCCTTTATGATTTAAAAAAGAGAATAAAATTAAGGTATTTCAACTGTTGTCATATTGTGCAGTACTACTACTGCCACATCGTGAAACAATGTAAAGATAATGTAAATTTGACAAATCTTTTAAAAAACATTCAAAACTTCAAAATAGTTTTCCAGAATTGGCAGTTCTTTGGATATTCTTTAAAAATATATGTATTTATTTTCATTCCAAATCAAAAGAAAAATAACTTTAAAATGTCACATTAAAAGAGTAGAACCGTATATTATTATGGTATTTTTCACCATTTCTTACAACAATTTCTTCCTGTATGAGTCTGATCCTAAAACCCTTACTCAAGCAAATAGTCTGATGGACTCCAGTACAAGCATTCATGTTGGTGAAAATTACTCATGTAAGAGCAACATGTTCAGGCCTTTTATAATATGGTGCACAAACAATAAAATCTGAATTCTTCCCAATTTTTACAGAACAGAATTAATTGCTTTGTGCTGCAAGGTAAGTTACTGAGGAATTCTGAGCTGCTATCATTATATTTTAAAATTTTCCTTATGTGAAAAAACCTTCAAGCATTTGCACTTTAAAAAACTACACATATAAACAATAACAATGAACTTCCAAACAGAAGGGTGCATGTCACGTTTTAAAACACCAAAGAAAGAAAAAAAAACAAACAAGAAACCAGAACTGTCCACTGAAATCAATGGGAATTCTGCTTAAAAACTGATGGCACAATAGGACTAATGCAGAATAAAAAGTAAGCCAATACTGGAAGCTTCAGCACCAGCACTGAGACATCATATGTTCTTAAAAGGAATCATATACACTAAGTCATTGTTATTTAGCCTCTTGATTTCTTCTGAAATGTCACTTGAGTTTAAAAAGAGCAGATGAGAACAAACCTACTATAACAATTTTGGCAGATACTTTGGTAAACAAAAAGAAGCATAATTTTAGCAGGGGATTTTGGGAGAAGAAAAAAGTCTCTCTTCCATTATGCATCTTTCTAAGACAAACAAACCATGGCACAGTATTGTGGTTGGAAGCATAATTCATGTCTTTAACATGGTCAGCATACATACAGAGATAACTACTAAAGTTGTTTTTTGCTGCTAATTTTCCTTCAGCTTGGTGTCATGTAATAAGTAATTGAAGAAAGAACTCCTACATATTAGAGACAGATTGTTCAGCAATTGCTCAGTGTTCCCTGACAAAACAGAGAGCGATTCTAACTTAATTTCCAAGGATGAATCTCAGAGGGTCAAATTTAACAATATGTGTTTTATGGTACAAGTTAAAATGCTTCTGGATGACATGTAAGGTGATTATTCAGTAAGATCTTTGATTTTTACTTCATTATAACAGGAGTAGAGTCTATAGTCAAGTCTAATTTTGAAGAATGGAACTTTGATGGCTGTTTTAATTGCTGAAAGTCAGTGGGCACCATTATTAATATCCAAACGAACAAATTATATTTTGCTTTATTTATATTTGAAACTTTATTTAATGAGTTCACAGTAAAACATTTATATTTACAAATTAACTCCCACTGGGCCATTAAGACTCTAAAATCCCATTCAGGGAAGCAATGGGATTCTGTACAGCACTTCAGTACATGCTTAACTGTTGGCATTTTTTAATCCCATTGTTTTCAATGGGGCATAAATGTGTTTGAGTGGTTGCCTGAGTCAGGGTCTAATTTAGCATTAACACATATCACAAATGACACATACACACACAACTCTGGGGTTTTGATTATGCCCATCCTCACAGCAGAGTGCAAATAGAGAAAAGGACACGGGACTTTCCTCATTCCTCAAGCCCCTGTGCAGGAGCCTAGTACCCTTGCTTTCAGGGAGGATAAGAACTATACATGTTTGGACATCTCGTAGGAAGAGAGTTAGGACTTTCCTGCCTTCTAAGGAGGGGGACACACTCTACGCATCACCTGTATTTCTGGAGGCATTGGGCATTAGTTGCTCTTCGATTCCACTGCTCGGCTCAAACTCCTCTTACTTCTGACTAATCATAGCAACATTAATGTATATATTAGTTCTTAATGTGTCCTGAGCAACTAAAATCCATCTCTGAACTTGAGTAAATTCAGTCCAGTGCTGTAGGATTTACAGGTTATGTTACACGTTTTCTCCTGAATGCAAAGTTCAGACACACTGTATAACTCTGGATTAGCTACCATAGTTTCATAGTATGACTGTACTCTGCATGTGATGATGCAGTTAGAAGAAACTGCTGAGCTCTGTGGACTTCAACACCAGCTAAAACTGCTCCCTGCTCAGGAGTGTTAGAGATAGCCTGTTCAAGACCTCTGATAAACCAGATCCCCAATCAAGTAAAAACTTCTAAAAGAAATTGTAGTGTCTGAGTTAGCCAGCCATAAAGACCTCAGTTTGTGGACACCTCATTTTCAAGAAGAGATAACCTGTTACCCTAAAACAAGGAGCCAACATCATTGCAGAAGATTGTCGGTGAAAGACAAAAGCTGTCACATTGCACAAGCCTTTTGCTATGAAGCGGTTACAGTTGCAGATCAATTAAAAAACCTACAACAGAACTGCATGTAAACTCCCCAGCATTATGGTGAAAGTCATCTTAACTTTAAATAATTTATAGGGCATTAGCTGAGGAGGTTTGTAATCAGTTAAATAGACAGCTGCATAAGGTCATCAATGTATATTAAAATAAATGTAGCTTTAGAATTCCCTTTCTAGCTAACCAGGAAAAATTCTCCTATGAGTTTATAAAACAATTGCATGAGCTTTTGTGTACTATTTTTTAACATAAATTAAGAGGTATAGTGAATCCTTCTGTTACAGTTGAGTTACCTTACCATACTACAGCTTCCAACAAAGCAAATAGGGGTTGTTACTTAGTGGTTACTAATTGCTAGCCTTTTTTATTTTTTTATTTTTCATTTATTTTCTTTTTTAATTTCAAATCAGTGAAGATGTTTGAAAAGATGTAACATACCATGCTGGTCCTACATGGCTACTGATCATTAAAATTGGTCTACATATGACAAGTGTGCAATCTATTGGTATTTTTGATCAATGGTTCTGACAGTGATTTATAATGCAGTAAATGGATATATCAATCTTAAAACAGAAACACAAATCGTTATAATATAGGTAAATAGTTTTTGATTTACAAATCTTGATTTAGGCTATATTACTGACTGGGTTATAATCCAAGAATTTGAAGCGCTATCATTACAATTGCATTTCTAATGTCTACCTTAATTTGGTAACTCATTACTAATTTATAAATCTTGATATATTTTTGCTCTCTCATAATTCTTTAAGCCCATCGTTATAAACGAGCTGCATAAAAAGTTTCGATCTGCCTGCTGCAATCTGATTCAGTAGCTTTGTTTATACAAGACCTGCCAAGTCTTTTGAATCACTAAGTCAGACTCTGACATGCCCGCTTGTATAACTTGTATTTATTGGCAGGGTTTGATGGCTCTGTAAACCTGTTGTTGGATGTATAAATCTAGTCACATGTCCAAAAAATTGAAACAAAATTATTAGTTTTGTACAAATTTGTTTTAAAACTGTAGAGCCAGATGCATTCAATCTGGTGCATGTAAGTGTCATTTACTCCTCCCTGCTCCCTAATTCTCAGGGGCAGAGAGCAGATTCTCTCTAGGTGTGGCAGACAAAGTACCTACTGCCCAACTGCCCACCCATTTCAGAGTTTCTGCCTAGAGGGAGCAGCTTTAAAATTCACCAGGACTCCACACATTCCCTGCTAGAGAGTGACCTGAATCAGTGCATCTCAGGCGACAAGGGCCATTTCAGGTGTATCTACACAGCATTTTGGAGCAAACCTCCCTGCCCAGACTGGCAGACCCAGGCTAGCGGGGCTCACACTAGTTCTCTAAAAACAGCTATGTTCGACAGGCTTTGAAGCCTGCCCATCCCTCTTCCTTACCACCACCACTTATTTTGGAGGATGGACTGGCTCTCGACAAGACCCATTCCAACAAGAAAGGAGGCTGTGGCTGCTTACCTCAACTGCAGCCATCTACTCTGGTGGTCTTCCCATCACTTGAGGATCCTCATAGTACATTCTATGATTCAGTCCTTAACCTCATGGTCTTTCCTTTCATGATTTCTTCTACTTAATGGTTTGTGTACAGTTCTGTTCAGGTTTCTAAATGGTCTAGGCAGCAACCAATGATTGCCTTCTGCAATTAATAGAACAGATCTTAGGACAGAAGAGGAAAAAATAACTTCTCTAGATATCATTCACCATTGCTTCCAACTATGGCTTAAAAGAGGGGGGGGAATCCACTGAACAATCACTCTGCACAAATTAGTTATGTGTTAACAAGTTAGGGCATTATACTTCGAAGTATTGGATTAGATATCCCAATATGTCCTAAATCCAAAATCATGATTTGTAAATTAAAAAACATTTATTTATATTATAATTGTAGGAGCAGGTTCTTAATTAGCCAAGTCTAGTGGAACCTTCAATGTCCTATAATCCTTACTTCCCTTAAGGCAGAGATCCTGTTTCCTGTGTTACTATCATTGTCAAAAGTCATTTTATATTTGTTTTGTTAGGTCTTTGGAAAAGAAAATATTTCTATTTTTGAAAGAGAAACCAAAGAAATATTGAAATAATTTCATACTGAAGTTTTAGCAAAACATACCACTTCACTAATGTACTCCTGATTTTTGTTGAGTCAGTCTATTTGAGACTAAACATTTGATGCACTTTGTGCTTCTCTTAGCACAAAGAAACCGAATCCCAAAGAAAATGTCCTGTTATACAGGCACTTTCTGTCTTGCAAGTAATAGATTCACTTGCCTTGCAGAAAGTATTTTCGGCATTATCTCTGACCTGCACTTGTTTAGCTTATTTTCCACAAACCCATGAACTATTTTAAGCACTGGAACTGACTTTGGTGCTGTGTGTCAAGATGACGTGAATGACATATTCTGCCATTAATAAGTGATTGTATTTTGCTGCCACTGAACCATGGAGGGAGAGAATAATATATATATTTTTAAATTATTTCCCTCCCTTTTTATTTACACCAGTTCAGACGTTTATGCTAATATATCATTAGTAATCATGTTTCAATATGGAACATATTTAGGAACAAAGGAAATCACTGGGAGAGAATTAGGTTCACTCTTTTGTATTACTGTTCAAGAATCCAGTAATACATTAGATATACTGATTTTTTGACCTTTCATTTGTCTTGAGAGAAGCATTTAAAGAATTAAATAAATAACACTCTCAGTTTTTTCCCCATTGTGATATACTGTTGTGTTTCGTTCTTTTTTTAAATTCACTGCAGTGTTGTTTGTTTGACCACTCAAATGATGACTAGTCACATCTGCTTGCACATGACTAAAGGCTTTGAAGACAAATAATAGCTAAAAAAAGACAAACAAAAATATTAAATATTTACCTAATGAAAACTACCAGGACCAGTTTTTTCACAAGGCTCTTAATTTGGTCTCCAGTTTTCTGGCTTCATACAGCACGATAGCCATAATTTAGAAATCTCTCTCTAGCTCAAAAATACACAATATATTGTAAATAAATTTACATCTAAACTCTGTTGTTTGTGTCCTCTTTTGACTTGGGGGGAGCATGCAAATTCACAGGTGCAAAATTAGAAGCTATTTGTTAAAACTGAGCCTTAATCTACAAAATATATTATTAACATACATTATGATAATCAGTATTTGGGAGCTTCGTTCTGTAACTAAAATTTCCATGCTTGTGGGGTTTAATATCAGTTAAATGTGCTACAATATTAATGTTATTTTGAAGTGCAATTCCACTTAAAAGTGATAGTAAAAATAGCATTGTGTGATCTTGTCTTTAATCAGTGATTTCCACATTAAATGTTCACAGTCAGACACAAGTTATTGGGCTCAGTACAGGAGTATTTGTGTGAACTGTAATGGCCTGTGTTATATGGAAGGGCAGACTAGATGAGATAACGGCCCCTTCTGGCCTTAAGCTTTGTGAACCAAGCTCTAACAGCTAGTCCTGCAAATGCAGGTACATCCTGCATTTCACCTCACCAATAGCAAAGGATATCTAGCTCTTAAATAGCACTTTTAATTGGTAGATCTCAAACTGTTGACAAAGAAGGTCAGTATCATTATCCCCATTTTACAGATGGAGAAACTGAGGCAGAGAGAGGTGAAGTGACATACTCAATGTCACCCAGCAGGCCAAGAGCAGGACTGAGACTAGAACCCTGGTCCACTAAATCCTAGTCTAGCCCATTAGACACTGGGCTACATAAGGACATCCATAAGGACTCTGCAATCTAGTGATGATGTGCAAAGCAGAATCCAGCTTGCTTCCCTATCATTCCAAAGCTCTTCTGCTGCTGCTCCTATCATTGCTGCTCCACCCTTCTCAAAAACAAGCAGGCCATGTGACTCAGTTCTGGCCCTCCCCCACTACCTCCCCCCCCCCAAAAAAAGAATAAGTTGCTCAGTAATCATTCACTGTTCCTTCTCTTTTCCATTCCTTGTCAAATCCCATTCTCTTTCCCCTGTGTCCCTAAACTCTTCCAACCAAGCTGTCCCCCAGCGACTTTATGTGCCTAGTCTTCTTATCACAGTCTTCCAATCCCACAAGCCCTTAACCTCCTTCTCCGCCGGTGCATTGCACTGCAAGATCAGAACCCTCTGAAGGCAAACAGTGGTTTCTGCCAGTTCAGAAAAACATGGGGATTGGAACATTTGTGATGCAGCAGCTAAACGTTTACGTAATAACAGTTCTCTGAAAAAGCAGAGGATTTTTTCAGTGTGTTTCCTGAGAACTCTTATCTCAGAATTTCTCATGCGTGACCACCCTGCTGTGAAAACAGCTGCAGGAAAAACAATATTTTCATGACAGCAGTGATAGACCCTGTAGTGAGTACTTTGCAGTCCTCTGCTGACTCTTCCACAAGCTAATCACACCGTTAGAAAGACCCTCACTAATGTATTCAAAGTATGTAGCCTATTTCCACTGCTACCACATTTTAACGACTAAAATCCTTCATGGGACATAACGATCACATATTACACTGTACTGCTGGTATTTTCTTTCCCACCTACGTTCCTACCACATCCTTCAGGGAACTCTGAGGATTCTATACGTTCTTCTGCTTTCCCCTCCCTCAACCTTGCTGTCCCAGACTAAGAGAGATGACAAGACAGGACCTAAAATAATTCCTAAGAGCAGAATCTTGAAGCCACTCTCCATACAGCTCTCTGTGTACCTAAGGTACTTGTATGACCCTCTGCCCCCCCCAATTACCATATCTGAGCACCTCACAATCCTTAATGTAATGCTCCTTCGAAGTAGGGAAGCACTATTACCCCCATTTTACTGATGGGGAATGGCAGCACAGGGAGACTAAGGAGGAATTTTGCCATTGACTTCAATGGGATCAAGATTTCATCTGAAGTGACTTGCCCAAGATCACGCAGGAAATCTGTGACTGAACAGGGAATTGAACTAGGTCCCAGGCTTGTGCCCTTACCACTTGTCAACCCTTCTTCTCCCCACAAATGTTGGTGGTTGTTCTGGGTTTGGAATAGCAGCAGCAGCAGGCCCTCAATCAGGTGGCATCACAATGCAATAAGCAGCACACCAGTGAAATACTACTCCAAAACCTGAGTATCAGCATCCTGGAGAAGATACTATGGTGATAGGTGGGGCATATACAGTTGTTTCCTAAATGCCTCTTTTTTCCTGTTGAGTACTGTAACTTTAACTAAGAACTCTTGCTAACAATTTACTTTCTACAGAGAGTTGCAGCAGCATGTAAGAGAAAAGACAAGCACCCCATGCTTACCCATTATGACTTTACATTTGTTCTTTCTCACAGTTGTGACTATTCATCTAAAATGATAGTGCTTTTAGAACAAAGTACATGTTTTGTCCTTTGGGGCTGGAAACATACCAATTGGAAATATTTAGCTGTAGCTTGATGAACAAGCCAGGATAAAATTACAGGGCCAATAAGTGATGAATCACGAAAATTAATATTTACAACTTAATTCTTCATGGTTTGGAGAAATGTGTTCAGCATCAGGAACTGCAAAGGAAATGAAAATGAAAACTGATGGTTATGCAATATGCTCAGCTAAAAAAGAAGATCATATGATACCAGCTCAAGTCAGCAACAACAAGCTGTGAAATGCAAGTTTGCACATGAAAAATTAATGAGTTTAAGTCAACAATAAAATCCAGCAGTGAGCTGGGCACCACATAGCACCAATAAATCACTTTTAAATACAGACAATGTAGATACAAACAGGCTAATGGCCACATGTAATCAACGTGTCAGTATAGGAACTACTATTCAAAAGCATGCAGGAGAAAAGTTGCCTGAAACAGCATCATTAGGTGAACCACAAATAAAAGTGAAATTTCACCTATTATTCAAGGATGATAGAATTTGCAAAGAGAGAGAGAGAGAGTGAGAGAGATTATTCCAGAAGGTTTTGTGGGAAGGTTGAAAATAAATTTCTGGCGATGAAAATGGCTTTTGTGTTGGCTTGATTTATTGGTTTGGCTGAGTTAATTTGTTTCATATATATGATTATTTAAATGATCCTGGACAGTCAACCAATAAATTGTTTGGGTGCCTAAAGCTTCATATCGGCTTTTTGTTGTTGCTGAAATACAGAGGGACTCAAAAAGAATTCAAAATAAATAATTCAAGTGAATAAACTGATTTTTGAGCATACAGAAAGATTTTACCCATCGCTAAAGGAGTTGAGTGTTAAGAAAAATGCACTATGATTATTATTCAGAAAACATAAGCTGGATTTCCTATGGAAGAAGACATGCTGTCTCAGCGCTGATCATGCCACAGAAATGACATTTTATTTTTAAACTTGTTTTGGAAAAAAATGATTAACAATGACAAATTTCTCATTTTATGAATTCAACCAAAAGGTTTTCATCATCTCATCGTAATTTGTTTATCCTAAAACTGTGGATACCTCAGGTTCTATCACACACAGCTTGGTAAATGTCATTCTGCTCCTTTGAGGTTTCTCTCTCTTACATGGAGTACCGCACCTAGACCCAAGACAAGGAAATGCTGGATACTAGACTCTTTCACTCCTGTTCCCCCATTGAAAAGTCCCAGGACAAAAATTACTTCTAATGTTCTGTGGCCAGAAGAAAAATCAAATCCACCCTGTTCCTCCCAAAAATGTGCTGGCAAATAAAAGGAAACCAAGATGGAGAGAGAGAAAATAAATGTCATTATGTACATAGCTCAGGCCTCTCATCTTGGTTTCCTATTATTTGCCAGCACATTTGGGGGTGGGGGGGATACTTTGTATAATAATTACTCTAATCTCCTTTTTCCTAAAATGCTTTCGTGTGAAAACAGGTTGCAATTTGGATGTACAATTGAAGTAACTTGAAAGAAATTCAGTAAAACCAGGAATAACTATTAAAGTCAATGGCATTACCATAAATCAGATTTATAAAGGTGTAACTGAGAGTGGAACTTGGGCCGTAGAATTGGCTAAGCTTAGATATATAAAACAAAATGTGAGTATTAACTAGCTACTTTGGAGATTGCATGTGCCATGCAAACTCAAGAGGTAGGAAGTGCCGGACTGTGGAGACACTAGCATTTCCATTCCTTCCTCTTGATGGGGAAAAAGAAAAGAACATGTTTGTGGCATATGAAGTTATCATTGTATTTTATATGTAGCATACACCTTTAAATGTCAGACACCTGCTTGCCAGCTGAGGGGATTCAAGATGGAGAGATCTATTCTCGCCTTTCTTGCATGGAGAGTTTCCTTTAGGCTTTTTTGTTTTGTTTTCCTTAATTAAAAATAAAATGTATCTAGACAGAAAGTAAGTTTTTCCTCCTCTATATCTATGGAAAACATAGCTGGGGGGATATAGGAATTACTGTGTGGTCCACCTAGTCCAGTATCCTGTCTCTGACAGACGCCAATATCAGATGCTTAGAGGAAGATGGAAGAAATCTTGCAGTAGGCAGTTATGGGATATCTTATCATCATGCCCTTAAAAGGGCATGTATCTCATGCTGAGGGGCAAGGAAAGGATTCGGATAATGTGGAGGTTTGGATAATAGAGCAAAGACCCTCTAGCCAGCACTACAAGGATGAGGCCAAGCCCCCTGCTGTAGAGTGAGGCCACCCGGTTGTGAATGGCTCTTGTGGCAGCACAGGAAGCCCTCTGCAGCCTACTGTCACAGGAGTGAGTGAGCAGAGCCATCACAGAGGAGTTGCAGAGGGCTCCCTGTAGTGTCTTAAGGCCAGTGATACATGATCCCTGCAGGTACAAGGTGCAAGCGTAGCTATGGCCCTGGTGGAGCACAGCAGACACACCCAGCCAGGACTGTGAGGAGCCGCTGCTTCTGGCCATGGAGGAGCCCACTTCACTGCTGAATGGCTCCTGCCCTCTCAGTTATCCAGAATCCCAATTATCTGAATAAAATCCATGTCCCTGTGATGGGGCATACAAACCCCACAATGGGAAACCAGGGGTTAAGGGCTCATTTTCGGCTCAGCCAGCATTGCCTCAACACTCCTCCAGCAAATGCTTCATCTGGTGGAGCACTTAAAAGACAGGAGCAGCTCATTTGAGCGGCAGAGATGGAAGGAAACTGACCTGCAACCCACAGCTCCAACAGAGCTGAAGCAGGCCCTGAGTCCAGCACCACTGCCCCCAAAGCAGAGCCCTCCCTGCCAGAAAGGAGGCCCCAATCTTGGGTCAACCAGAAGAAGGAGGGATATCTTCCTCCCTCATCCCCTACTGGTGAGTCCTGGACATTAAGATTCCCTTCCTCGCAACCCCTCTGCTGGCCACAGACTACAGTGTGAACACTAGGCCACGCTCCCCTCACATGCAGGTCACCCTTACAATCCCCAATGTTATTCAGATAATCAGGAGTAAACTGAATATACTATAAAGGTGACTGTTCTTATCCATACTGATGGCCAATCTTTCTTTAAATCCTAATAAGCTTTTGGCTTCAATGGCAGAGGAAGAGCTCTGCCTACATAAAAGATACCAAGAATACCTCTTATTTTCCCTTCATTATAGGTCAGGAGTCCTTCTTTCCCCTCAGTTCTCTTGCCTAATGACAGTAGACTGTGCTCAGCCCAAGCTAGAAGAACATAAACTGCTAGCTCAGAGCTGCTGTCACTAGCAGACAGAAGCTAACATAAGCTCAAAAAGTTCATTTTCCCCTCATCCTATGGTGACACAGTGTGCTGGAAGTAGACCAGTGTTTGTTTAAAAAACATTTAAAAAAAACAACACCCTAAAATTAGGAAGATATTTTTTCACTGATATGCAGCTTTTTCTGAAAAGATTGCTTAACAAAACAACAGCACCATTACAGATATCATAGAATCATAAAAGATTAGGGTTGGAAGGGACCTCAGGAGGTCATCTAGTCAAACCCCCTGCTCAAAGCAGGATCAACCTCAACTCAATCATCCCAGCCAGGGCTCTGTCACGCCACACCTTAAAAACCACGAAGAATGGACATTCCACCACCTCCCTAGGTAACCCATTCCAGTGCATCACCACTCTCCTAGTGAAAAAGTTTTTCCTAATATCCAACCTAGACCTTCCCCACTGCAACTTGAGACCATTGCTCCTAGTTCTGCACTGCTACTGAGAAAGCCTAGTTTCATCCGCCCTGGAAGCTAAAGGCTGCTATCAAATTTCCCCTCATTCTTCTCTTCTGAAGACTAAACAAGCCTAGTTCCTCAGCCTCTCCTCGAAAGTCCAGCCCCCTAATCATTTTTGTTGCCTTCCCTCTGGAGTCTTTCCCATTTGTCCACATCCTTTCTGTAGTGCGGGGACCCAAAACTTGACACAGTACTCCAAATGAGGCCTCAGCAATGCCGAATAGAGGGGAGTAATCACTTCTTTCAATTTGCTGGCAAAGATCCTACTAATGCAGCCCAATATGCCATTAGCCTTCTTGGCAATAAGGGCACACTGTTGACTCATATCCAGCTTCCTGCCCTTTTCTGCCAAACTGCTGCCTAACCAGTTGGTCCCCAGTCTGTAGAAGTACATGGGATTCTTCCGCCCTAAGTGCAGGACTCTGCACTTATCTTTGTTTAACCTCATCAGATTTCTTTTGGCTCAATCCTCCAATTTGTCTAGGTCACTCTGTATCCTATCCTTTCCCTCCAACGTATCTACCACTCCCCCCAGTTTAGTGTCATCTTCAAACTTGCTGAGGGTCCAATCCACCCCATCTTCCAGATCATTAATGAAGAAGTTGAACAAAACTGGTCCCAGCACTGATCCCGGGGATACTGCGCTTGTTACTGGCTGCCAACTAGACATCGAGCTGTTGATCACTACCCATTGAGCCCGATGATCTAGACAGCTTTCTATCCACCTTATAGTCCATTCATGCAACCCATAATTCTTTAACTTTCTGATAAGAATACAGTGGAAGATCATACCAAAAGCTTGCTAAAGTCAAGGTATATCATGTCCACCATTCACCCCACATCCACAGTCAGTCATCTCATCATAGAAGGCAATCAGGTTGGTCAGACATGACTTGTCCTTGCTGAATCCATGATGACTATTCCTGATCACCTTCCTCTTTTCCAAGTGCTTCAAAATGAATTCCTTGAGGACCTGCTCCATGATTTTTTCCAGGGACTGAGGTGAGGTTGACAAGCCTGTAGTTCCCTGGATCCTCCTCCTTCACTTTTTTGAAGATGGACATTATTTGCTTTTTTCCAATTCTACAAGACCTCTCCCAGTCGCCACATGTTTTCAAAGGTAATGGTCAACGGCTCTGCAATCACATCATCCAACTCCCTCAGCACCCTTGAATGCACTGCATCTGTCCCCATGGACTTGTGCATGCCTAGCTTTTCTAAATAGTCCTGAACCTGTTCTTTCAGCACTGAAGACTGCTCACCTCCTCCCCATTCTGTGCTGCCCAGTGTAGTAGTCTGGAAGCTGACCTTGTCTGTGAAGCAAAAAATGTATTGAGTACTTCAGCTTTCTCCACATCATCTGTCACTAGGTTTTCTCCCCCATTCTGTAAGGGGCCCACACTTTCCCTAACCACCATCTAGTAACTAACATCCCTGTAGAACCCCTTCTTGTTACCCTTCATGGCCCTTGCTAGCTGTAACTCCAGTTGTGCTTTGGCCTTCCTGATTTCACTCTTGCATGCTCTAGCAATATTTTTATACTCCTCCTTAGTAATCTGAACAAGTTTCCACTTCTTGTAAGCTTCCTTTTTGGTTTAAGCTCATCAAAGACTTGGTCATCTGCCATATTTGCTGTTCTTTCTGCACATTGAGATGGTTTGTTCCTGAGCCCTCAATAAGGTTTCTTTAAAATGCAGCCAGCTCTTTGGACATTTTCCCCCTCATATTAGCCACCCAAGGGATCCTGCCCATCAGCTCCCTGAGGAAGTCAAAGTCTGCTTTTCTGAAATCCAGAGTCTGTATCCTGCTGTTCTCCTTTCTTCCTTTTGTCAGGATCCTGAAATTGAACATCTCATAGTCACTGCTGTCCAGGTTACCACTCAATTTGACTTCACCTACCAATTCTTCCCTGTTTGTGAGCAGCAGGTCAAGAGGAGCACAGCCCCAAGTAGGTTCCTCCAGCATTTGCACCAGAAAGCTGTCCACAACACTCTCCAAAAACTTTCTATCTTTCTACCTTATCGGTCACAATGTAAATGACCTTCCTGAACACAGTGCTGTTTCTTAGCAGCTGAAGAAACCTAAGTAGCCAAAGTCCTTCTGACCTTCTTAAACATACGTATATTTAGGAACAAATGCACACTATGAAACAAACAGGAAAAACTATTTCCAGGTTTTTCTAGTGCAATCCGTATTCTGCTTACCTACAAGATACCACTCCTTCTTCAAACTAATCTTTAGGTTGAACTACAAAGCAAAACTAAAAGTTGAGTTAAACCTAGATTCTTTTGTGAATGCTTTCACTGACCCAGCATTCAGCATAAAATAAGTTTTAACTCACCTGCATTCTAAGAGCATCCTAATGCCAAAGGTGTCCCTGATATCTAGTAGAGTTTCAGCTGGTCTGACCAGTGTGGTGTGCCCCAACGCATTAAAGTCATAAAGTGTATCTGATGTGTGTCGTGTAAGGTATCATTGGGAAACTAATAACACACTGATAATTCCTGTTCTTGTATGGTAAATACCCAAGGGACCATACAAATAGTGAAGGAAATGTGGGACCAGACAAGTGTGTTTGCCAGACAAGTTGGGGAGTGGGTAGCAGGTTTCTCCCAGACAAAGGACAAGCTGATACCTCCACCCAGCTGTCCTCAGAGTCAACTGGCAATCACATGTCAAGTGGCCATTGATTCACATGAGAGAAGGCAGGAACAGATCAATTTACATTATATGAAACACCAATGGGGGGAAGAAACCAGTATGGAATTTCCTTCACCAACAGACACCATGTCTTCTTCCTCATAGCTTGAATGACCTTTATTTGGGGGGGTGAACCTTTAGGGGAATCCATTTCTATGGTTCATTGGCCTATAAAAGAGAGAAGCAAAAAACACCAAGCTCTCTTTTCACCTGAGAAGACAAAAAAGCTAAGCACTTTGTCTTTGGGGAGAGATCCTGACCAGAGTGGTGGTCAGCTATCCTACTGGAAGAAGTGTGTGATAAGAATCTTACCCAAAACCAAGACAATGGCAAAGATAAAGTCTTTGCATTAGAAGCATTTTATTTTTTGTTTATAACTATTTTGATTTTTATCACTTATACTTGATCTCATGTAAAACGTTGCTTGGCAATTATATAAACTTGTTTTACTTTTAATCTAAGACACATGTGCTGTGTTTGAACTGAAGTGATTGTTAACTCCAGTTAAAGTGGTAAGGTGTGCATTTTGTCTATTAGAGGAGTAAATGAACCTTATTCCTCTGAATGGTCCTCAAAATGGCTGGACGCTGCAGAGCACATGTTTTGGGGAAAGTTTGGGATTGAGGGGATGTTGGGGTAATCTTGCCAGGTGTAACCAAAGCTGGTGGAAACTAAGGAGTGACTGTGTTGCTGTACGAGGCAAACTGCCGGCGTCAGGGTTGTGATGCCTGCAGACAGAGTGCATACTTGTTGCTGATTGTGAGCATCCCAAACAGGAAACTTCAGCAACAGAGCATTTAAAACATTTAGGATTACAGGGCAGATGGTGACAATGGATTGCACCCCAGAATGTGACATAATCTTTTCACAAAATTCCTCTCCATCATTTCTTCCTACCTGGCTCTCTGTGATTCCTTAAAGACACATTAAATTTCTGTGACAACACATGTAACAGAAGTCTAATTTCTTCCAAGCCTTAGTCCCATGCTTTCAGAGCCAGAATGTGCCAGAACATTGTTATCAAAAGGATATAAATTTTATAAAGGTTAAACTTATTTTGCAGTAAATGGTATAATCAGCAAGGCTAATGAAAGCATTCAGCCCATAAATTTGGGAATAACACACAATTTTCATTTCTTTGGTAGTTTCCCTTTAATAAAGAGAACATAATCCTCTTGTGGTTGGATGATATCACTTCAAGAAGATGCTATCAGAATGTCACCATATGATTTCAAGTGTTTAAACAACATTGTTTTCTTTGCAGCCCAGTTTCTGGATACCAGTCTAGCACAGAATCAGAGGAGGTCTACAATTCTAAATTATTCAACATATATCCTTGCCAATGCAAGATTGCTCCCTGTATCTAGTATTTTGTTCAGTCTGTTTATAAAAGTTGGAAGTGATGTGATATACACCACTTACCATTGGAAATTATTCCTCTTTCTACCACATTTCACTCTTAGATGGTTCCACTTATGATTCTGGGAAAGAAAACTCTGCTGAGGTGGTTGGCTAACTGATTTTGAGCACCAGAGAAGTGCACTGCTGTGGGAATAATGTCCTCCTTCATGCAAAAGTGCCAAAATTTTATTGCTTCCTGACAAAGTCGGTTGGAGCAAGCTTTTCCCCGTTTTTTCACATAATACATTACAGTGGTATTTTCAGTAAGTATGTGAACAGCTGTGCCCTTCATCTGAGGCTGAAAGACCTGGCACACATTATAAATAGTTTGAAACTCCAGAACATTGAAATGAAAAGAAGTTTTCTGTTCTGTCCACAAACTCTGAGCTTTCAAATGTGCTAGATGTGCTCCACAGCCCAGGGCGGAGGCATCAGTAACTACAGTCCTGTCTGGAGAAGGGCAGGCAAATTTGTCCACCACTCTAGGGAGTCCAGGATCTTTGGTGGTACCCATACTATGCTGTTCGTTGACGGACAATTCAGGCGATAGAATAGTTTCAAGCAGCCTTGAAGAGGACAAAGACTCAATTTCATCACATAAGTGCATGCAGCCATATGCCCTAGCAATCTCAGTCATACATGGATTATAGTTGATAGATGATACTGGAGGGACAGACATAGATGACAAATTACCTGAAACCTCTTGATCAGCAGGAAAGCCCTCAAACTCATAGCATCCAGTATGGGCCCAATTACTTCTATTTCTTGAGTTGGTATTGAGGTTGACTTCCCTTTTTTCAAAATCAGACTCAACTGATCAAAAGACAAAAGGGTAAATGGAATGTGGCAGAGAATCTGGTCTTTGGATTTGTCCTTTGTAACCAATTGTCCAGGTAAGGAAAGACATGAATTCCCTTTGTCCTGAGACAGGCTGCCACTATAGTCATGCATTTGGTAAACATGGGCTGAGGACATACCAAAAGGCAGCATGGTATATTGATAATGATGACCTGCCATTACAAATCTCAGAAACTTCCCATGGTTTGGGAAAATTGCCATATGGACGTAAGCATCCTGAAAATCAAGAGCAACAAACCAGTTGTAGTGATCCAATACAGAAAGGATTGTAGGCAGGTTTACCATGTGGAATCCAACATACTTGGATGAACTTGTTGAGACCTCAAAGGTCAAAATTAGGTCTCACCCTTCTCTTGAACTGGAAAAACAGGAAGCAATAAGAGCTGAATCCCTTTCCCCAGTGCTGACATGGAACCTTCTCTATAGCTCATAGAGCACATACAGCACATAAACCTGCTAAAGAAACAGTGATTCATGAGAGGGGTCCCTGAAAAAGAACCACTTGTTCACAGTTATAGTTTCCCAAGCACTGTAGAAGTGAGACAGCTAGCCACTGTAAAAACAGAACAAAAAGACAGCATTCTTTCTGCTGTAGTAATCAGAAGAATAACAACATAAGTACATTTATTTATTAAAAATATATTAGCTTAGCCCTAGCAGTATCCTTTAAATACTTTTTTAAACACTGAACTGCTCTAATATAATAGAAATAGCAAACTCCTGTCATGAGAGTTTAAATGGTATATTTAGTTCTCACAGATCACAGTTATGTTCACTCATCTGCATCCTCTTCTGCTTCACCTGACAATTTTCTCCATATATGTTTGACTCACTCAGTATCCCCCCACCCTGCCAAAAAAAAGGAGACTCTTGTTTTGAGTTACCTCCGCTCTAGCTGGTTATAACAAGGCTACAGTATGTTCCTACTTTGAAATGTATATTTATTTAGAAGGAATTCCCCAACTATTCAGCCCTGGTGGCAGGAGGTGGGTGGAAATGTGGAGGAGAGATCCTTCTGCTGATAAACTGAATAAACTGTCCTTTATTCTCTCTTTCAGAATTGTGTACTTCTCAAGATAGACTTCTCAAGATAGATTACTAGGACAAGTGACCTACAGTTTTCAGATCATTTCTCCAGATTGGCCCAACCCTGCAATATCTTTCTGCATAAAGAGAATCATGTACATATTGGGAACTCACAAAACTCTGCAACTCACCTCTCCCCCCAAACACTGATCTGAAGTTTATTGTATACACAGATGTTTCAAACTATTGGCTGAGGTATGCTTATCCAGGAAGCCACAAATGGGCAAGACCTAACCCATTAATTATATAACCTGTAAACCTCCCACAGAAGGAGGCTTTTGCCATTCTATGAAATGTGCACATGATCATAACAGATGCTTTTGCACAATGCATGAATAGGGTAAGCTTTAATACAGTACAATACAGTACTACAAAATTATCAGATGAACCAACGGAAGGAAAACATGTTACTGCAACACAGGTCTCTGACCATCTGGTACAACAGTCATTTACAATCACATCAATGCTAACTAAACAGTCAACATAATTTTGAAAAAGGATATGGAGAAATGTCTCATCTTGGGGAGACAAATCACTTTCTTAGTAAATTAGCTTTTTTGTGAAAATGTATTGATGTTAAATGGATTGGATCTGTCTCTCCCAATCTTACCACCACTTCCGGCTGTGAAAAACAAATATTTTGTAAATGAACAATAGACCCGCAAACCTGAGAGGAAAAATGTCATTATCCTCAAATGACTGTACAGACAACAGGTAATATAGGCATATTGTGAGTGGGCAAATAAAATATTTGTATCAGAGAAGCAGTTGATTTCAACTCACAATTCAAAATCCTGACTGCATGGAAGTATATGGAAAACCTCTCACTGGCTTCAATGAAGGTAAGATTATACCCACAATATCTAAAACATTCAGTATAAGCAGGGATAGCGGAAAAAAATCAATCAAACTCCAATTTATTTTTCCAGGAAAGAGCTCAGACAGCTCTGTGACAGAGATTTTCCAGGAGGCTTACACTAATAGAGAGAATTGTCTTCTTCTGTAGTTATTGAACTGATGGTAAGAGTAAATTTGCTTGAGGCAGACTCCAAGGTTACATGCACTTGTTTTACATTTATTTATTTCTCTTGTACTATATGAATTTGTCCTTGTGAATAACGAGTTTTTTTAAATGTGTTCCCCCATGGAGTAGTGTGGTTTAATTAAAGCCTGGCTGCTCATCCATCCCTGGGAGAGTAAAAAGGTGACATCACAAAGGAATTTAAGCCTACAGCACAGCACTCTTGCACTGATCAGGAGGGACTTGATGAGATGTATAGCGTAAAAAGAGAATCTTTAGGGAAAACAAGCTCAGCCACATTGTGAATCTGAATATGCTGGTTGTTGCTTTGTAATAGAAACCTACTGTATTTATTTAGCTTTAAGCCAAATGGATCTTTGTACTAATCATTACTGTACAATACGTAGGTTTTCCTTTAAAACTTAAAGATTATTTTAATCTAGAAACTAGGATTGGGTATTTTTTTAACATATTGCAAGCCTTTTTATTTAGTTCTTATTTATCTTAATAAAACACACAGCATATATTAAAGCCTAGGTGGGTCTGGCAGTCAACACAATCAGTGGTGTTAACATTTAAACATGTAAGAGCACCTTGGAACAGAACAGAGTTCAGTGAAGGAAAAAACCCGACAGAATGAAATAATTTAAAGTTAACCAGCCAATGGGCCAGATCCTCAGTTGTGTAAATGTAAGGATACAGTTTACACCACTGGAGGCTGTGGCTCACTCTGAAATATGTCAGCTGCTTTCTCGCATTTTTGTTGCCAAATTGGAAATAAAATGAGATAAAGAAAATCAAAGGGCTGTGTTTGTGAAAAATAATATGGAAAGCAGGAAAGTAGGAACAGAAAAGAAAAAAAAAAAACCCACCAGTGGGATGGGCGAGAGTCTTTCTACCACTACCTACAAAGTAAAAAGGCAGAGTAAAATGAACACCCAGCTGTTAAGATAGAATCAATAGAAACAGAGGCAGAATCAGCTGTTGTAGTGGAAACAGGGATTTTAAAGTAGAATCTGTTGCTGTAATATTAGCAGTAAGGGAAGATGATGCCATGGCAGCCATAGTAGGTGGCATCTCATTAAGAGCTACTCAAAGTCCACTGTGTCATTTCTTGGACAGTAGTCTACCAACAACAGTTTGCCTCTTCCCCGGTATTCTACAGTGTATGTTGTTACATTGCAAACAGAACTAAAGAGGTACATCAGCATAATGTTTATTCTGTAAGGCTTTGAGGTTGTTTTCAGCTAACAAATTGTAGGACAAAACTCATTTAAATGGCTAATGAGCATACCTGAGCCTCAAGGACAATAGCTAGTGTAAACATCCGATGGCTCAGGCAGCCACATGTCCTCTTAGTGATTCTAATTCCAATGAGAACAGCACATTTGCTTTTAGAATTTGTCTGACCTGTCACCTATCTGCGGACCCCTCCTTTCTTCCTATACCCTACCCCCACCCCAAGTGTAGCTCTAGGATCCTTGTCGTAAGTAGAATAGTTAAAGCGTCTCTGCATGTATGTAACGACCATTATCACTGTTGTTCTCTCCGGATGGGACAATGTCTGTATCTGTAAGTGAATAGATAAAGAATTTAAAATGGACTATGTAATCAATAAGAAAGTGTATATAATGGACCATTGTAACACCATGAAGTTGAAGCTGATTTATCAGACTTCCCCGTATCGTGAATAAACCTCTTTAGTATTGTCTGTGCTGCCTGATTCTTGGAGAAAGAATCCTTTGTGCTTTATAAGTCATTTCTCTTTATTTGAGAGGTGAATCACCTTTTGGCTCCTAAGGCTCGGACTCAGCTTTAGCCACTCCTGCACTGACTTATGCTTCACTATTAATTGTTATTGTTATTGTTATTATTAAGGGGATTATAGTGAAATAACCCAATCCATATAAGCAATGCTTTAGTACTGGCAGATGTGATTCATCCGAATCAATTTATATGCCAATGAACAGTTCCTACCAGTATCTCAATTGTGCTTTTTAATTTATAGCTCAATGAGCTACTGGAAATAGAAAATTACAAAAATCTGAAATACTTATTGAAAATTGAAATTCAAAATTGATAGTGTTGTTGATAGCTGTCATACGTGCTTTACAACTAATTACATCTTTCAGATATCTAGACATCTGCACAATCAAGCAAAATATTCCAGCTCTGACTATAGAACTAGGGTGTCATACTTGCAAGCTAGTATTTGGAAGGCAAATTAATCAGAGATGGACAGAGGTGGGAGTTGGTTTGCAAAACCTTCTTGGCTCGGTTTTTAGGGCTGGTTCGGATCCAACACAGCAGGTAAAATCTCAGAATTTCCATTTTGCAGGAAAACTAGACATTTTATAATTTGGAATTAAATAAAATTTTCTCAGAATTTCAATTTCAGGGCATTCCAAGATTTCCATTTCACTGCAGAATATAAGGGGCTGTCATAAATAAAGGCGCAATTATCCTTAAGCAGGATGACAATGCAAAGTTCAAAACAACAAGGGACAATCCTGTGGGTTCCTTTCAATGAGACCTCTGATCATTTGAATGGGCTAGAGAGTGCACTATATTATGGTAGGAATAAACATAGCAGCATCCCACTGAGGAGAATGTAAAATATAGTATATTGCTGGTTTCTTTGTCCTTTTGTTTGTCATCTGTATCTTTCATGGGTGGCTGGTATTAGTGGCCCCTTACTTTTTTGTAGCCAGGGGAGAAAAAGTGGCAAAAAAAATTTAAGCCATGCCTATATGGTTAAGGAAATAACTGGGGAGAAAAGCCAGCATGGAACGGTAGGGATGGCAGAATAACTGAAAGCAAAACAAGCCAAACCAAAACAAGGAACCATAAAGATTGGCTTCAAGCCACAAGGAAATCAGTTTGGTCAAGGCAGGAGCCCTGGATCTTTAAAATTGGACCTTGGAAGGGGTAATAATCTACCTGGGTATTTCCTGAACTTCGATGAACCAAAGTCAACATTGCCAACTCTTACAATTTCTTGTAAGTGATATGATTTCAGCCAGGCTTGGAGCCAGTCTGATGACTGTTTACGGGTTGGGTTACCAAGATTGGAGGCCAGGAGCTAATGTTTATTTGGAGACTCCCTTTTTGTGAACATGGTATTAGTGAAAGCAAAAAACTACCCAGCTTATGATAGTCAACAAGTCAGGATTATTACTGAATAAGCACAAAAAGAAAATGGAAGACAATGAACAGATTAGACACTGCCTGAACAAACGTCAAAACATAAAAGAGTAAAATGAAATGCTGCATGTTTAAACAAGCATCTTGCAAACTTTAAGTACTGCAAATTCAATTATTGTATCCTCAAATGGAAGAGTGTGTGTGAAGTAAATCCCATTCAACTGATATGATAACAAGAGCATTAAACTTTGCTTCTTCTATAGTGAAGCAAAGATTATTTTTTTATGAAGGCAACCTTAGAGAACAATTGTTGTGCTTCACAGACAAATACAGTCTCAACACAATGAAAATATTTGGGAAGACATTACTCTCATCTTTGTCATGCAAAAATGTGATGATTCCAGTAGCACTCTTATCCCGCATGTCACAATATCTTATAAATGCTGAACATGTAATTCAGCAAAAAGATCAGGATTTAGATAAGTCAGGTAAGAACTGAGCAACACCTGAGTGCATGTTTTCATCACCTCTCCACTTTGTACTTAATCAAGAGATGTAAAGAAGCCAAACCTTGTCGATAGCTCAACATAACATTCACTTCCTTTCAGTTCTGAACTTAGCTTGTTGAGGATAACAAAAGCTCCCAGCATCAAATTTCTTTCTTCCTCAAAGTACGGTGTCACTTTTGCCATCTGGAAATTTTTGCTTCATGATGTTTTTGTATTTTATATGGTGGGACTCATAACATCACTTCCCAATTTTGTACCTTGTTCCTCAAACGGAGACTATAAACTTGCGTCAAACGAGGAAGTCAGCAAATTAACAGCAAAGACAAGATGCAGACTTTACACTAGTCTTTCAAACCTTTTTAGTACCATAGGAGTTTAGTACCAAATGCAGTTTCCAGTTGCATATTTTCTTGTACAATAATGGTGAAACTCCAAGGGAAGAGCAGTTTTCCACTGTTTCTTTCAAACAACGTTCAATGCCCTCCTAGTTCACTATAATTGAGGTTTAGCATAACAGGAACCTCTCATATCTGACAAGTTTTTAAGAAAAGGTGATTTCTTTGTTCAATCTTGGTAAGATTGTTGCACAGAAGCTTCCATCACCTAGGCAATGCTGGGAGAAAAAGGGTTTCTGAACAAAACTGAAAAAATGTATGGCTTCCATGCAGGAATCAATGCTGCAAGTTCCAGCTAAATTGAGAGATTTAGTGCATGGCACTTACATACCTACTGGTTTTAGTCTTTTTATCTGAGCTTGAAGACCTTCATATTTTTCAGACATGTTACTTGCATTAGGGTATGACTGACCTCCACAGTTCTCAATAGCAATGTCATCTGCATCCAGTGAAGTTTGGATGCATGGTATAAAGCAAATGAAATGTTCATATGCAGCACCATGTAAGCAGTATCATAAAGCAACAGATAACTGCAAGATGAGCAAGATCAAGAGTTGAATCTCCTATCCAAGAGTAGTATTTCACCTGTTTGACTTCAATTTAATGAATTTCAAAATCTTACATCCTATTAGGTCACTGAACTCATTACAGATTGTTTTCGACAAGTAGGATGGGTGACCTTTCCCTTTGTTTCCATAGCATGTAATACGCTCACTTAGAAATGGGTCAAATTTGACTATGGCTCAAGAATACCTAGATAATTTCCAATCTACCTAGCTAATTTACAATCTGAGGAGAGCCAAATAACTTCCTTGCTTGTTCTAAATGTTAAACCATGTTCAGCAATAAGCTTAACAACTGTCACAAGATGCCTCAAAACATTCTTTTGGTAAGTAGCTTGTGTTAGAACCTGCTGAACTGTCTCCCTGTTGATGTGATTCTTGCCTTGCAAATGTGTTAGCCATGCAACCATAGCACTGCAATATTCTACACTGGTTTTCATGAAAACAAGTCCTCTCCTTTTTCCAATCAGAAAAGTCTGGTCTTATAAAGGTGCTAAGATTGTTAGGCAATAAAAAGAGTTTGCACACAAAATGGAATACGGTTCCTGTGGATTTAGAATACACCAACTGATACCTCTGATAAAACTCTCATTTTGGTAGTTTTCATTCAAAAAGAAGAGGTGAAAGATACCATTTCTGATGTTTGTACTGTACATTTGTCACTGTGATTCTGAAAACAGAGTGGACCTTTCTTGATAAGCGGGATGCAAAACTTCTCCATCATCAAAGCAGGGCACGTAGCTAAATCTTGTTTTGTGCTAACTGCAACTTTATCCTCTTTATCACAAATATTCTCTCTGCTTTCTATATTGACAGATAGAAGGAAAAGTGGGCCATGTCTTTCATCCTCACTTTTGTCCTTGATTTCAGGAACACTTGCCTTTTCTTTTGCCTTATCCCGAGGGAACAAATTACTATCCATATCTTCAATTATCATTTTCTGAGAAAGAGGATCCATCATCTTTCAAAGATGATTCTGAAGCAGTACTAGCAGAGCAATAGTAAGTTTGGGTAACTTACTTAAAACATTCTCTCTTTCTAACTTGGCTTTCCTTTCCACTGCTTCTCTTGGAAATTGTCAACTGGGCATCTCATTGATGGAGATTAATACAATACTAAAGAAATGCTGTGCAGTGTTACCTGGCAGCTCTGTGTTCTTGGGGAACCAGGGTGAAAAACCCCTATTCTATTTCTGGCTCACCTGAATCCCCCCAGCCTCTGCTTGCACCAGAAACAAAAGCTATGAAAAGGCTGTGGGAGACACACCTAAAACCCTCCCAACAAGGGTGATAGGATTGAGACAACTCCCCAAGCCTCATCTACATGGAAGATGTAAAAAGAGGCATCTCAATTAGCACATGGAATGGAGAACTGGAGCCTCATTTACATCGAAGATGGAACAAGAATTAGCATGAAGAATGGAGAACCAAGCTCCAAAGCAGGAATCGCACTGACTTCTGGGATTGGCAAGGCAGGGACACACTGCATGATGGGAGATCTCTGCTCTTGATGTAAATGAACTCACACCTACACCGCAGTTATCAGACCATTCGAGTATTGACATGCAAAACACTGAATCTGCCTGGTTGCATTGTGAGCTCCCCCAAGGAACATTGACCATAGCTGGGAGTGATCAGCTCCTATTGTCTAGCATAAAGAAAACCTCCCTGAAGAGACATTGTTTACCCACAAACAAACCTGGTTCTACAAAAACCCCTACCCAAGTTTAAACCCTCTCTTGCTTTCCTCTTCTGATGCCTGGACCCACATGCTTTCCTGACTGATCCTGTTGTGGGGTTTGCCTCTCCCTCAAGTGTTCCTGACCCTAAGCTGAACAGCCTGTCTCCTGGGAACTTCTGAGATGCAAGGAGTGGTGAGATTCCCCCCATCTTTCCCAATTCTCTCTCTCTCTCTCTCTCTCTTTAATCCAGGTATAACTTTCTACTTTTGTAAGCCAACCTGGGCTAGCTTTCTCCAATACCCCTACTGTAATTTTGTTGTATTTAAGTGTTAGATTGCTTTTCTCTCCTTGTATGGCATCACTATTAGTATCATAAGTTTTATATACCTGGCAATAAACTAACTATTGTAATCAAGCTGGTTGCCAGTTTCTCTCTCTCTAAATACATTTACTTCTTTGTGTTCTTGGCTTCCCTACCTTGCTCTAAAGCAACGCTTCTTTTACCTAAGCCAAAGATCCCTGGAGTGCCCAAAATCCTATGCGGTTTGCTTATCAAGGGGGTTACTGCTAGAACAATTGTGTTGTGAAGAGGCATATAAAGGGGGTAGCTGAAAAGTGCTGCTCTGCCTAGCCTACGGAGTCCAGACGCGCATAAGGGTGACAGCTGAAAGTGCTGTTTGACCCAGCCTGATTGAGTCCAGGGGGCACATAAGGGGAACAGCTGAGAAGTGCTGTTTGGACCCAGCCTGCTCATAAGTGTGCTCCATTCTGGTGCCGTGCAATGGGCACATGAGGGTGACAGCTGACAATGCTGTCTCACCCCGCCTGCTGAGTTCAGGGACGTATAAGGGGTCAGCTGAGAGTGCTGATAGCCCGGTCTGCTCAGACGCACTCAGTTAATCTGGAATGGTTGTGTGTATCTGTGGGGGGTTTATCTGAATCTGAAAACCTTAGGTCCTGCAGGATAGCTCCATTGGGAGGGGACTTGTAACCCTATGAACACACAAGTAACACAAGCAGCACATTAATAGAATCACACCCCCTCTTCCAGGAAAGTAACCCTAATAAATAAGCATACCTCAAAGTGACGGGCAAATCTGGTAACAGCAGTGTGGTCATTAGCAGCCAGTGACTGATGATGAGCGCTGCCACTTTGCAACCCTGGTGTCAGCAACTGAGAGTCAGAAAAAATTAAGTAAATTTTAACTGTGAAATCTTAAAAACTGGGACAAAAATCAGTGTCAGCAGTAGGCATAATTGATTTTTTGTTCTTTTCTTTTTAGAGAGTTAGCACAAATATCATCAATATCTCCCTTGTAGGTAGTACATATTTCAAGGATTGGAGCCCTCCAGGAAACCAGAGGTCTGCGGCCATAGCCCTCTATGTCCGTCGTTGGCCGCCCCACCGCCCCCCACACTCCTTAATCCAGCACTCCAGCCGACTAACAAATTTCTACTCTGACTGAGGGAAAACCCCTTCTGATTGGCTGCCTTCTCTACTAGGGGAAGGGCAGTCAATCAAAGCTCCTGATCCCCTCAGACATTGACAGCATTTTCACAGGAGGGGAAAGAGAGCAGGAAGAACCTAACAGCTCAAGGAAGCTTTGCTCCTTCTTTCCCCCTCAGCCCCCATTATAAGCAATGAGATTGCTCCTCCTCTCCCCAAACCCCTGGAAACATCAGAGCCATGAATGGGGATCAGGAGGTGAAAAGCAGATGTGAGGGCAGAACTGATTTGGGAGTTGAGGACTGGGCAGACTTGGGAAGAGAGATCCTGCAGCAGGGGGCAAAAATCACGCCCCCTCTATCCATCTGGGAGAATGGGCAATATTAATTGTCACCCTCACTCTGGAGGACGGCAGGCGGGATTTTTAAAAAAATCAAAAGACAGACCATACAATTCTTTCTTTTTAATCTTTGGGGTTGACAATATTGGAATCTTCTTCTTATCATTGGGAGGCAGGGGTTTAAACAAAAATGATCTGTTCTCATCTACAGAAGGACCTGACTTTTTTCTGACCTTCCCCTTCTTCCCTTAACCCAATGCACTGAAGACCTACAATTCACACACTACAATAGTAGTCTAACAAATAGAGTTGGGGGAATAATAGATTTTTCTGTTTGCTGGCAATTTCAAAAATCTGAAAAAAATGTTCAGTCAGATCAAAATATGAAAAAATTGGTCATTTTCAAAGTAAAAAAAATCATTTCAGATCCAGCAAAACATTTGATGTTGACAAAAGCAGAATGTTTTATTTCCATTTTAAACTATTTTAAAATATTTTCAAAGTTTTAAAAATAAATTTAAAGGAAATTTTGAAACAAAGTCACTTCAACTCACAACATTGAAATGTTCCATTTAAAATACGTCTAAACAAAATGTGATCATTTTTTCAGAATGTTTTCTTTGAAACAAACTATTCAGTGAAACTGACATGAATTGACACAATGTTTCAGTGGCACTGAATCTTCATTGTTTGTCAAAATGTTCTGGTAGAAAAATTTTGCCCAGCTCTAGAAACAACCAGGAGGGCTGCTTTATGTATTTCATTGCTTTCAATATTGACAGTCATGGGCATCTTAGATGATGAAGGTAGTTGCTATAAATCACCCTTTTACCCCTCTCACAAGCAACATAATAGTTTCATCTTTTAAAAACTACATCTCATTAACAGTGAAATTCCTTTCCAAGCAAAGGACCTACACCATGCCTTATGGACAATTTACCCTGTTAATTATTTGTTTATATTCATTTTTCCTAATAACTTATTAAAGGCTTATGCCAGGTTTAAATTGTGCATTACTCATGCAGGCCCAGTGCACTGGAATGAATTTCACCCTAAGAGAGGATGTTACAAGGAAACTACAGTACAACAAACTCAATTTACATTAGATGTTGAGAGTCTAAACAATTATGCAATTCAGATAAAATTGATGTTCCATAGGAGACAGAAAATTTAGTATGTTCTATCGTTATCCCGTTTCACCTGAGTGGCTAGCCAAAAATTCAGGGGCTAGTAGGTCGTTCCAGTTAGGAGGAGAAATTGGTGATAGTCATATTTCTTTGAAGCAGTTTTGTTTATTTACTGAGGCTGGGTCTATAATGATGGTGGCAAATTTGCCACAGTTGGATCGATCTCTCTGGATCGACTGAGCAGTCTGTGTAGACCCGCTCAGTCAATCCAGAAATCAACAGAGGAAAACCACCCCCATAAGTGGTGTAGCTCTGCGACAACAGGAATGTTGTTTCCATCAGCACAGCGCAGTGTGGACGGTGTGTGGAACAGACGCAGAGAAGTCAATGGGAGATATTCAAGTGTTTTATGTCACTTGCATATCTCTCGTCAACTGCCACCGAATCCGGAAGGTAAGTGTAGACCAGGCCTAAGACTGTACAAAGCCCTGTGTCTCTGAACTTAGAAGCAATCAAACAGCAGGAACCAGCTTCTTTTGCTCACAGTACCAGAAAGACAGTTTTTAATCTGCACCCTGATCCTAAATCTCCCCCCAAGGTTGCTTCTAGGCTCAGTCACCATGGTTTCAGGTGCTCCTTCAGGCTATTTCTCTCTCTCCCATTTTGTCTGTTCTGCTTCCCCCTCCACTCCTAACTAAAACAGTATGCAACAAAAGCTCCTAGGAGAATTTAGATACTCCTTTTGTGTTAGGTGTGGGCTTATCCTTACAGTTATGTTAACTAAAGGGTGAGTTCACGCCTATCAGTCTCAGAGAGGTTTTAACTCAACTCATAACTAGGTTTCACCCAACTCACAACATTATCATTCAAACTATACACAAATTCAGTTGTTTTCTCTGGGAATCTCAGGACTTTAGCTCTAGTCCCATAATCTACTTGAATCCTTGTGCAAATCTTCCTCCTCTGACAGCTCCAACCTTTCTCCTTTATCTTCAGACTCCTTCCCCAATATCTCCCTGACATTTCATCAAATTCTCCCCATGCTCTCACCTTCCTTTGTCTTTTGATTAAGATTCTGATTATTTCCTGTTTTTTAGGACTTCTTCTGTTCAGCAGCTCTATGATGGGGTGGCTACCCCACACTCACTCGAAAGGGTTTAATGCAGGCCAGATGGGCCAATTAACCCATTAGGAAGCTAATTGAGCAGGTTCAGTTGGGCAGAATTAGGTGGGGCCTATAAAGCCCAGGATCTGAAAAGAGAAGGGGCTGCTAGGAAAAGGCAGACTCTCCCAGGAGAAAGGGAGGAATGAGTGGAGACTGCAGGCAGCTATCACTCCCTGGGAAGAGGGAGGAAACATTGGGAACTGGTAAGCCCAGGAAGAGAAGAGGAACCAGTAGTATGAAGGTGGCTAGGGATCGAACAGTGAGGCTAGAGAGAGAGGGCCCAGATTGCTGAGCTAAGGGTCCATGGACTGGGACCTGGAGAAGAGGGCAGGCCTGGGTTTCCCTACCAGCCACTGGGTGAGTGGAACCAAGGCAGTGAATGAGATGACTGCCTAGGACTACTGAGGAGCTAAACCTCCCTGGAAAAGGGGAACACAGACAGTGACACGGCCAGAGGACCAAACCATGAAGAAGACACTGTGGTTTCTAAGGATGCAAGAGGAGCTACAGGCAGACAGGAAAGACAGCATGACGGTGTGCAAACTGCAGATGGGGGGGGGGGTGGAGGAGGTGTGCTGACCTCAAGCTAATCTCTAGAGTACCAGGAGGAGGCACCAGTTTGGCAGTAAGTGGTGTGCCCTGCAACAAGCTCTTCAGTTGTCAACTTCCCCTCCTCTAGTTCAGGTATTCACATCTCCCCCTAGCATCTATGTCCACAGGCTTTGTCCATCCAAAATCCTAGTTCCAAAACCTCTATATTCAGTCACTTTGTATATCTTCTTCCTCACAACCCCTTCCCAATTTTCCTCCTGAATTCAGGTCCCATTCACCTTATTATCTGATGCATCCTTTGTCATCTGAATATACAGTAATTTACAAAAGATAGTGAAATAAAAATGTAATAAACCAAAATAACAAACAAGTTAAACCAAAAAAAAAAAGAAAAATTCAGTCCAAATGCAGACAATTGCTGAAGTACTTTAGTACCAGTGCTCTTTTGTAGCAAAATTAAGGGCCAAATTCACAGCTGGAGTAAATCAGTATAGCTGCAACTCTCACCCATGTCTACTGACAGAGGGTGTATTGGATTAGACAGACAAATCAGGATTAGTCTGATTAGTATGTTTTAGCCATTTTAATCACCATTTTTGCTGTTTTAGAAGAAATCTAGTTTGGAATTAAAAGAACATAAATTATAGCTCTTGGTCTTTTTTTATGACTGTCAGAAAGTTCAAAGCAGAGAAGAATCAGTTGAATAAAACAGCAAGATAAAACCTTGGAGACAAATCTCTAGTGGCTATTTTATCTACAAATGCATGTTTTACATTGATAGAGCATTACTGTGCATAAGCTGAAAGCACTATTATATGGACATATGTGCCCCCTTCACTGCCAATGTCTGCACATTTGATAAATGCAAATTATTTGCCTAGTCACTGCTGTCAGATTCCAATAAGCAGATACTAATGGTAGCCAAGAAAAGAAACCAGGCCTTTAAATTTGATTAAAATACAAAAGCAATGTAGTGTGACAAAGCTCTTCCTCTAGCTCAGTGGGTCCAGTGCTTCCTTCTAGAGGTAGGTCAGAGAACTGCTTCACCCTTTAGTGTCCCTTAACCCTCTAGTGGTGTGGGGAGAGTAATACAGCTTCTCTAAGATGGCCACTCCCTGCTGGGTCCCAGTCCTGTCTCTGGTTCCCACAGTCCCTTGTCTCTTCTCTGGGGCTCTTGCCCCTCCAGTGAATGGCTGGTAGGGTAGGGGGGCCCAGTTCCACCCTCAACTCCAGGCCCCAGCCCAAAGACCCTGCAAGTAGCAGCCTCATGCTGTGGCATCAGGAAAGCCCCTAGCTTCCCTGGGTTACTTCTCTGTGCCCCTTGACTTATTGTGCCTCCTTGCCAGGGAAGGTTCTTGACCCTTGACAGCCCCACTGGGCATGGTACTGCCCAAACCAAATGTTCAGTTCAATCTTTCCTTTCTGGCAGGGTCTCTTCCCTTAGGCTTCCAGGCCTGGGAAAGGTCCTTTGCCTTCTTCAGGAAGGCTTTTCCCTCTCCCAGTCTGTGTAGCTGCTGGGTTCTCTTCTGCCAGCGTTCTGCTCCTTTTCCTAAACCCTCTTGATTCTTGACAGCATCTTGCCTGCTCTCACACTCTGGGAGCTCACCTCACTCCCACAACTCCAGCCACACCCTTTCTCTGGAAGGGAGGCTTTTAACAAGTCCTAGCTGGGGCTCCAGGTGTGTTAATTAACCTGGCGTAACCCCTGCTGAGGAGTTATTGGGAAAAGGGCCTGAGCCTGGGGCTGATATATTGGCCTTCTAGTCAGTAGCCATCTAGTCTGACCCTATCACAGGAGGTTATAAGAAAGTGGGACTTAGACAGTTCATGGAATAACCTAATTAAGTAAAATAAATGTTTTGGGATAAACACAGTTTGCCAGAGAATATGCTGGCACTGACCTGACTGAGTAAACAATATCTTGGGATTTACACAGACTGCCAGTAGAATAGGCTGGCATTGATCCAGTTAAACACACTGAATTACACTGGCTGCCTACAGATTAGATTGCTTCCACCCTTCTGTTCATTAACTCTCAAAAACTCCCTCCCACACTTAGTGATCAGACTCCCCCCCATACAAATGCTAACTATGGGTCTGATTCTGAGAGAGTTTGAGCCCCTATGACTCCCACTGTCTTCAACAGGCGATACTGAAGCTCAACACTTCTCAGGATCAACTCTGATATTAATAGTCTTCTTGCCCACTACTGTAGTTCTTTCAGGGGGTAATCCTGGGGTGTCCTCTCCAAAAACCCACTAATTCTAAAGCTCTCTCAGAGCAACACTGATTGCATGACTGATTCCCTGCCAAGCCTGTGATTGCACTTCCATTAAGACCAAACCCACCTACGTGTAAACTCATCGTTCTGTGGCTGTTTAATCCTTAACATCCTAAACGTGAAAAAGAGCTGAGTGCCATGAGTTCCCATTACAAACAGTAGAGTTACAGGTGCTCAGTACGTTGCACAATCAAGCTTTTCAAAAATATATTAGTTTGGAAAGGAGGGAATGTTGTTTCCTTCTGACTTGTGCTCTCAGCTTTCTCTTTCAATCCCATCTGTTGCCAAGGCTCGCAAGATTTTAGGCTTTGACTGGCTTGTCAGTACTGAAATCTAAGACCTGCAGTGCCCCTCTGAGGTCTACTGGGTCAGTTTTCCCATTGGTTTAGGTAGCTATTTTTCAGCTAGCCACAGATTCACAGTGAGTTATTATCCATGAGTAGCTTAGATCAGAAATTCTTCAGGGCAAGAACAGCCTAGGATCTCTAGTTGCTACTGTAATCCTAATAAACATAAACATTAGTAGCTAGATTGAGGGGTGAATGTGCCCATGACTACTTAGGCTGCCAGCACTAGCTGTCCATCACAGTATTCTTGGACTAAGCCACAACGTCAGAAGCCAGCCAATGAACTTGCACAGCCAGCATAATAAAGCAATTACAATAGTCAACGTAGTGTGACCAGGATCCAATTGACCATTCCAACAGCCAATCAATGTATTTGTGCTGACCATTCTCACTGGTTGCTGGGATTACAGAATAGACAATGTCGGATCAATTCTTACTTTTTTGGCTGGATTTCAAACCCTGGCTAAATGGCTTTTCTGTCATATCTGGCTACACTGCCCTCCATAAAACAGTTGCACTGCTCATGGGTATCTTGCCTGTGTAAATGCTTTGGAGGCCTCAGTCCGCCCCTGAAGTCCAGGTAGCTTCAGCTGTACAAAGCAGATAAGAAAGAGGCTAGCAGCACAAATGTAATTAACCTTACTAGGATATCAAGGCTGCAATGTATTTTTTTGTGCATCATTACAACATTTCCAAGTTTCAGTGTGGACAAGCTGCTTAACATTTGAACAAACACAGTAACACTATGAAATTGTCCAGCCTTTTCACTTGAACAGAAACTAGCTGGGCTGTGATGGGAGAGGTGGGGGGAAGCAAATGAAAATGAAGGAGGTCAGTGCCTCCGAATTCTAGTTTTCCATTAGCACTGCCCCTTGAATACCTAAGAGAAGGAATTAGTCCGAGGAATTAGTTAGCTACAGTTAAGAGTGTGTGTTTAAATGGCTTCTCCAGTATATATTTTATTTACCATATTTATTCGTAAAGGATCTCTCCAATTTGTCTCGCTATCACAATGTATTTTGTAGCAGTCACCCCATCTTTTCCACTCCCAGCACCACAAACATGTATAATTTTGTATTTCCTAGCTGATTATAACAACTGAGACAAATGAGAATAACACAATAGAAATGTTGCACAGCCTCCGTGTGTTCAGAGTCCTACTTGGGCAAAGCCCATGTGCTGTCTGATACCACTGACCAGGAGTTGACCTTTATTCTTTTCCAACTGTGTGTTTACCTTTTTAGGTGCTAGGGAACATTTGATGGGGAACATTTTTTATCAAAGTCAGGAAAATGAAGTAATATTTTACAAACAGGAAAACCACTTATCTTAATTAAAACCTCTCAAGTACTTTGGGTGTAAAAGTCAGTTGGAACACAGATTAAATGGATTCATTTTGTTTCCCATTTGAATGAAATGGCATTGGCCAGTGTGTATGCTGTACTGGATGCCAGAAGAACTTTTTACTATAAGTGCAACAACCACTTTAAAAAAAAAAATTGCAGCAAATTGAATTTTAGAAACTTTTTTTTCCTAATTAATTGTTCCTTGATATACGTCACAGGATATTTTACAAAACTACTCCTGGAACACTTTCGCATTTCCCCTTGCTATTTGTTAAAAGATGTGCATAATTTTCTTAAAGTACAAAGAGTACATTAAAGTACAAAAGTACAAGCAGAGACGGGAGGGTAAGAATACAATGTACAATTACACCAGAACAGTGACTAAGAAACCTGTCTCTCATATCATCCTTTTTGGGCTGACTGATTTTAAATACTGATAAAGGAGTGGGAGAGAGAATTAATGAATAAAGGTACTACTATGTTCTTAGGAAAAGGGAGAACAGCTACTAAGAACTGCTTAATTAGTCAAGCAATATAACTGTGCATGTTAAGTAAAATTTTTCAGCCTATCTAAACACTCTGGAGGTGCCACAATGCTGTACATTACTAGGTGTGTGCTAAGGTTCCAGATAAAATGCACAAAATTAAGAATGTAATGGGTAAGATACAGGCCTTTGTATACATTTGAGAATGATTTAAAAAATAGATGCTACGAGAAAGTCACAGATTAGTATCGTAATTATTTAAGTGATTTTGTACTCTGTATCTAAATTATTTCCCGTGCCTCCCCATTAGAAACTAGTTATCACACCAATATCCTGTCTGATTAGATACTAAATAAAGGGCCACTGTTATGACTTAATCACACTGAATAATTTCTGTAAAGAAAAGTTATCCCATATAAAATAAAGATTATTATACATAATGTGATGTTGTGAGTGCTATAAAGTTTTTATTGCCACTTGTTTGCCACATTAAACATGGTGTGGCCCAAAGTGAGTCATCTAAGGGCTTTCCAAAACCTTTTCCAAAGCTTTATAGCACCTTACACCATCATATATGCTGTTTGACGAGTGTAGTTTGTTCCATCTTTATTCCTTTTCCCCCTCTCTTCTCTTTTCCCCCTTCAAAGTACTTCAATTACAACAGAAATAATGATGTCATTGGAATGGGCAAAGCTAAGCAAAAACCACAAGTGCAGGATAAAGTCCATTTATGGAATGATTTTTAAGTTTGGTTTCCGAAACATAAGGACCTGATCATGCATTGCTTGTGATCCCACAACTCACTTTGAAATCAATTACAGTTTTCGGTACACCCAAGATTTCTCACGGTGGTTATATGCAACATGTAAACAGAGGGTGAAATTCATAGAAGCATAGCTGCACAAAGCCCTGTAAGCAGCCTTTGTGCACATACAGCAGGATCCTGCCCAATTCAGGTCTGTCTGTACCCATTATTCCAGCCAATGGCCTCCACTAGCAATAGTTTCCTCTCTGAATGGTGGTTGCATGCAAGCACAGATCTTATGGACCTTCCTTGACTCGCCACCAATGCTCCCCTCTGCTCCAGACTAGTGAAGACTACGTGAACCCTAACTCCAAGCTAAAAGGGTGTAAATACACTCCTGCATGGCTGCTCTGCTGCCCATGGCCGTCCACTCTGGCTACTGTAGGGTGTCTATGGCATAGAAGCAAGTAAATTTCACACAGAAAACCAAACCTACTGACAGTGCTCAGTCCATAGACACTTCTGTATATATTGTGTACACCCAGACATACAGGTAACCAAGCAGACACACATAAAGGAGCTTTGATTACTTCATGGCAAGCATAGGTCTATTTTCTAGTGGTTGTTGAATCAGACATCATAAGTATATATAACCTTATTCAAGGTTCGCCTATTTCATGGATCTCAAAAGAATGTAACTAAAATACTTCTAAAAATGAAATTCATAAGCCAATTGCCCCATTTCCTACTCAATAAGACATAATAACAGGACTGTAGAACATCTGTGATCATAAGAAATTACTTGGCACTTTTCACAGGAGTAAGGGATAATATACACCCCTATCTTCAGGCTCAACTTCAATTTGAATAATTAAATTCTGGCTACCTACAATTGTCCTTTCACCTGGAGAAATTATTTCTTACTTCCCCTCCTAAAAATTTCATGGACTGTTGTTAACAGCACCATTCATTCTTATTATTATTTATTATCTGGACGGTACCTCCACCAAGCGTGTGCCAAATGATTTACAGATCTTATGAACACACAGTATCTTTACTGAAGAGCTTACAGATCAACCCTGCAAGACTAACGTGAGTGATCTCTTTCAACTCAATGTTATGAATTATTCATTCAAGTAGGTTTGAGACCTAACCAGATAAAAATACATGAAGAGGGATTGAGACTGGGAAAGCAAAACGTAGTGCGACTGAGCACTGAAGCAGAGCATTATGAGGGCTGATTTTTTGGAATAACTAACATCTCTTGGTCTGGAGGTGCAGGGAGAGAAGACTGATGTTTATGAAGGCTTTTTGAAAGAGGAGTCTTTATTTAAAAATGTATTTGAAAAAATATCTTTATGTTCAGTTCCTCCTCCTTTGCCTCATGACTTACAAGTCTTGTCTTTTTGTAAACTAACATGGCTAATAGAATAATGGCTATAGATAAATACAACCTTACTCGGGTTCCCCAATTTTCATTTTTAAGGTGGACTGTATATTTGTCCAACTGGATTCCCTCTTTCATATCTTCACTTTTTATTCCTCCTCATCTGTAGACTTCCCTCTTGCTACAAACCAACAAAGAGTATTGAATGCGCCTGTAAGATATGCAAAGGTTGACTTCCAGGTGAGGTAAACAACAAAGCTAGCAGAAATAGTGCTCCCACCTGATACTATCAGTGTCATTTCCATGATGGCCAGAGGGATTCACCCAGAAAAAAATGAAATGCTGTCACCTCTACTTCCTCAAAGCTCCTTCACATTTTAGAAGTCATAAAATTAAGATAGGGCTTTCTCTTTTCTCATGCTGTGATATATGGGATTTCAAAGCCCTTCAACTACCTTTTAAAAGGCTTCCAATAATGCTTGACAAGTGGAGCTGCTCAGATGACACACAAACGAAGTCACAAGTAATTAAGCACTGAAGATGACTCTATTCTTTAACTGAATTTAGGCCATAAAGAGAATAAAATCTACAAAAATGTACAAGACAATACATAATCTGTGGATAATCACTTTTATACAACACCCATTTACCTGAACTATAAGTTGCACCCATGAGAACTTTTGTGACATGTGGATATCCATTCAAATGTGGCCGCAGTGAAAGGGCCCATAAGAAAGGCCTCCACTCTATAATCTTGATTTTCTTGTTAGAATGATGTGTGCCATAAGAGAATAAAACTGCACAATAGTGAAATTATTCACTCATTCACCATTGACAAATGATGAATTGATAGAGAAACTGGCTGAATTTTTCACAGCCACACCCAAAGGCGAAATTCATCTTGAACCCATGAGTAAGAAACCAGAATGTACGCAGTTAGGCCTAGTAATTGAAGCAGGAGAGATGCCTAGTGGTTAGAGCACGAGTCAGTAGCCAGGAATACGAGCCCAGGGTTTGTGCTACGTTACCGGGAATGAGGCAGCACTGGGTCCAAAGCAGAGGGTATTGCAGCCACAGGTGAATGCTTGAGCAACCATGAATCTGCTACTAAGCTTAAGAGCTGGTCAGCTGACTCTTCCCACCAATCAGGTGATATAGCCAATCAGGCAGCCTACTAGTGGCTATCTGTGCTCGTTAGGTTGCCCAGAGACTAGCTGCTGCAGGACCTGATTTCTGACACAAGCAGAGCACCACACAATAGATCTGCTATTCCTAAGTACTAGGAGCCGCTGAGATTTTGGATCTGTGAACTCCCCACCAGAAGGAAGGCTTAATGCAGGCCTAGGTTAGCTAGCTTGCTGCTCTCAAAGACATTTGGGTTGATAAATTATATGTACCAACACATGACCTATACTTTTATTTATAAATTCAGAACAGATACTTACCGTGTAATCCTTTGGAGTCTGAATATGCTTCCTTTTCAGAGTGGTACCATGTTGTACTCTTTCATGCCATTGTTTTGTAGCTTTGTGTAGTATCACTGTTTTGCATCTCTCCACATAATTGTGTCTGAAAGCCATGGTTTTCTTCTGTTGTTCCTATAATGCTCCTCTCTATTCAAATATGCAAATAAATTAGTCACAGAGGTACCTCTTAATTAGTCATTGAACACCAACTTTCTATTTGTTTTCAGTCTGAAGACTCAGGATGGTGATCAGGGAGACAGGTTATATTTATAAAGGCCAGGTTCTAAGTTAGAAAATGAATCTGACTGCATGGCAGTTTCACAAACACTTAAAATTCACTTTGTATAATATAGACCTACACATGCATACTGTACTTTACTACATGGAAGCTGTGAGCTGAAAGAGCCTTTTGGGAGTGAAGGTAGGTTAATGAACCCATCAGGCATTCCATCAAGCCCTGAGAACAAAGCAAAAATTTTGAGTATGCTCATGAGAAACAGTTTCCTGTAAGAAGAGCAAAGACATCCTCTCCAAATTATTACTACTACTATATATTTGCATTGCAGCAGCACCTAAGAGCCCTTATGAAGCAAGGCCCATTGTGCTAGGTGCTGTACAAACACAGAACAAAAACATGGTCTTTACCCCAAGCAGGACAATCAAAACTAATGGGAATGTACTATCACTTTTTAAACAGAGAAAAGAGCATATTATCCTTTGTCCCTGTTTATTTACAATTTGAGCACTCCCTACATTTTTTAAGAAAGAATTCAGGAGCAGAACATTGTACAGTTGCATCCTCTCCCCACGTCATTTTCCTTATTAAATGATGTATTACCTGTGTGAAATCCCTCAAGCTAGTGTTATAGTGTTATTTTATGCCTAAAATGACTATTTGTTTCTAAAAAGTCAAAACTGGCTGTACTAACAGCCATCTTCTAAAAGTCACCAAAGTATGTTTTAGAAATCCCTTATAGATTTAATAGTTAGTCAGGTAAGAAATGTTATGCTCTCAATGGGTATCTGCAAAGTACACCAATCATATGTTACACAGCTGGGAAAAAGTCAGTTTTTGTGAAAGCACAGTTCTGGGATTTTAGTATTCTCCAAGTTACGCTCTACTCCAAGATATGTTATATAAAGTAGGGGATTTATGGAACTTCCATATGAGAACTGGGAAATCATTAAATGCAGATAAAATTCAACAAACCTGCCGGGTCTGAGACTTGCATACTTTTCCACCAGAAATTAAAAAGATGTGAATTGCCATGAAAAATCAGGGTGAACAAATTTGGTAAAAACAAATGTTCACTCCTACTGCCAGCACTATAATTTCCTTCTCTCCCATCCCCTTCCCCCAACCAAATTGGTTCTTCTTATGGAAACTTCTATGCGGAACATGGATGGTGACGTACATTAGCGCTGATTTTATCTTTGAATGGACATGGAATTTTTCTAACACTATCCGGGCTCTCCTCTTACCTTGCCATACCCCTGAACATTTCACATGGCTAAAGCATGACACACGTCCACTCAGATTTGGCCTGGCCGCCCCTCCGTAGATGGAGCTGGAGCAGCAGGTGGGACAGACCTGAGTGGCACTGTGACCCTGTGATCCAGGTCACAACTCCACTTAGTTTGGACAGCCTCTCAAACTGGGGGCTCAGGGCAAATTCCTACCCCGCACAGGCAGCCCTGAATACGGGAAATGTTCCACTTCAACTGGGACTGGAAGTATTGGGGGTCAAAGTGAGATTGTTCCACCACCCGGGACTTTTGGGAGGTCTGCCTTACTGCAAAATGAGAGCGAATCCCCGGACCAAAGAACTTACAGCTCACACTGACAAAAAGGGTAGGCAGAGAGAAGCAACAGAGGATTCTGTATAATTTTACATTTTAAAAAATGAAAGATATAATAAACCAAATCAGTTTTAGTGGGAATTGCAGGAGCTCAGCACCTTTCAGGGTCTGTCTAGCTGTAATTATAATAAATATAAATTATTAAATAGGTATTTTATAGTTGTGCTTGGCTAAGCTAAATAGGCGCGATACTACCTCTACTTGCAGAACCATTCTCACGCTCAACTGAGCAGACTGGAGTAAAAACATTCCTGCACTGCCACCTTGTGGTGGATGTGAATTAGGTCGATTTATTATTTACTTTTGCTGCATCGCAGCATGATCCGCATTTCAAGTGGAATGATTTCCTTTTCTTTTAAGAAGTTTTAGGGATTTTTTTTCCTTTGTGAAAGAGTGTATGGGGAAAGGGGCCCCCTTTAAGGGACAACTGGACCTACAGCTAGCAGCATGAAGATAATTAAGTAGGCCCTGCCCTGCCCATATGAACAGGAACAGGATTCAGGAAGCGGAGAAAGAGGGTGAGGGAAGGGAAAGAAATGGAAGCCAGGAAGGCTGCAGGTGCAGTGGGTGGCAGTTACTCTCTGAGACTTCAGGAGACAAACCTAAACTGACTTAGAGATTTGGACATGGACTTTATGTTTGGAAGCCCTGAACCAGGTCCCAATTAACTGTTTTTTACAATGGTTCCTGTCCTGGAAATCCAACTAGACAGGGTCATCGTATTTTGTTAAAAATGCATTAGCGTCTCCTTGCCCTGGGTAGTTAAAGTGAATCAATGCTCGACTTGGGGAAGTGAAGGTGGGATACACCTACAGCACCACACCAGACTGCA
This sequence comes from Mesoclemmys tuberculata, assembly GCA_007922155.1. Taxonomy (NCBI): domain Eukaryota; kingdom Metazoa; phylum Chordata; order Testudines; family Chelidae; genus Mesoclemmys; species Mesoclemmys tuberculata. The sequence goes on along the minus strand of ML675624.1, from coordinate 29,239,236 downwards.
TGGAGGCTCTCGGGTACTGTATGCACCTTTACGGCCCATTTGAGTTTTCAAGATGTAAAAGTTAGAGTGGAAATCTTAGAAATCAGTTTAATAATAAATAATATTCAGAACGGTAATACTTGTAAGTGCTGACCAGGACCATCTGCACTATACCACATACAAAGGAAGATGCTCTGAAGAACCTATAATTGTAAACGTCTAACTCTACCAGGACTAGTGACTGGAGGTGGGGGCTACACTGATTGTGTTGCAATTATCACTCTTCATTAAGCGGGATCACTTTCCAAGGGGAATACACACACCGCAAATTCATCTTGTGATCTTACTTCATATGAGCTGTCACCAGGAATAAAGGTTTTGCAGATTAAATTAAACCATAAGTACTTCCTTTGTGGTATTGTGGATTCCATAATATTAGGCTTCCACCGCAATTTTGATTTTAGTTAGCTTACTTTGCACAGTCCACAATTTTGCGTATGCAATGCCTCTAAAATGTAAAAGGTTAAAGTGACTGGACTCGATTACTAGAACAGTAATGTTAAGACTTATATTCTTTTTTTTTTCTTCTTTAATGACTGTAAAATAGTTGCAGCAAAATGTCTGGTTATCAAAAAATTATTAGGCATAACATAATACCTGGGTGTTTATATTGTTCCAGCACCTTTTTCTTGAGCAAATAGGTCTACTCTGACTTTTCCAAATTATTGCTATTAATAGAGGTCCGCAATTTTCCATGTCTTGTCTGCAACTCAGTCACAATTATTTGAGGATAGTCCCATGATTCAAGTTGGGCCTTAGCCCTAAGTGACAGTACAACATGCATTGTCTTTACTGGGAGCTACACAGGTGTTACTTATTAGAATTTAGAGCCAGATTGTGTTTACCCTTTTGTGAATATATGTGGGCATATATACATGTTTACCTTTTTGTGTATATATGAAGGGGGAAATGACTGTGCAAGGAGCTTCCATCCCCTATTTAGATATGCCCTGTATAAAATCTTGTAACAATACAACCCCTCCACTCAGGGGAGTGTAACAACTGCTTGTTTCATTCAACCCAAGAGGCACATGTTGCCCCAAACTGGGAAGGATGGTGACTCCATTTATTAATCCATAAAATGTGCCTTCCACATCAATGAAGAGCTCTGAAGGGTAATTTTTCCAAAGCAGAATGCCTCTCAAAGCTCTCCACAGGGTGGTGTGGTTTCACGTTGTTGCCAACCCTGGACTGTCCTTAAATGGCACAACCAAAGCCTTAGTAAACAATTCTGTTGAAGGTGCACAAGCAAGTTGAGCAAGTTGAAGGTGCACAAGCAAGAAGAGAATCCAGCTCAGTATCTCTCAGTTGTGTGGCAGGGCAGATATGGTTCTGAAGGTATCCCAGTATTGGATCTGTGGAAGAAGATGGCATTTCCACAGTGTTCTGTATCAGAGTAGAATTGTATTTTTTAAAAGATTTTTTTGGTCTCAATATACTAGGAGACAGAAGATAGTGCTAATTTAGAGTGTCATTTGTATTGCCATTTTAATAATGGATTGGTGCCAGAGAACTATACTGGCTAGAACTAATGTTTGTGAACTCAAGGAAATAAGGGAATATTAAGGTGGATCTGAAAGAAGACAAAATAGGTGTCTGGTTCATTGGGCTGGGAGGGAATACGTAAGGGGCAACGTAGAAGAAGTTACAAAAACAAGAGGAAGGGGAGGAAGATACAAAGGGAATGGTGATACAAAGGGGATGAGAAAGTAAGTATAAGGTATTAGCGCAGAGATGTGTAGACCCCAGCATTATGATGTAGGCCTGAACCAGAGCACGCCCGGACCGTGGATACATATTTGAAGCTTAAGGGTTAATCTTCACACACACAAAAAAATAAAACTAGGCATTATAGATAGGGATGTTCCAGACACATTGATTGTTTGTTCGTGCCACCCCCAGGCTTCACTATGATAACTGACTGCTTGAACATATTAGTGGGAACATCCTGCCTAAACATTTTGTGATTTAACACTTGTGACACATTGGGGCCCTGTTTGTAAAAAATTAATATGAATGTTTGGGAACATCCTGAAATCTAATTGTGATAATTTACAAGTGAAGTAAAGTGCCCAATTCGTATCAGGAATGTGGTTGATGTGTAAATCGTGGGCCAATGAGAGGGAAAATAAGATTCTTTTTTATATTCTTTTTGTAAAATTGGTATTAATAGAATTGGTGTTGGTAAAAGGATTTTATTATGCTAGTAAGTATAAAATAATGTACCAATGTAATGGGATAAGAATGTAATTATTTTTAGTAAGTATAAATAAAAAGTAAATGCAGTTTGAGTCTTAAAATAAAACAGCAAGGAGGTAATTGCTGTGGTAATGGTTCTCAGCCTCCAAGGGCAGGAGGGAAAAGAATGCTTTGTTTTAAAAACTTTTACAACCCAAACGGCTGAAAATCAAAATAACCCCAGAAAACAGGGAAGTTAACACCCAAAGACAGGAACAAAACAAAGTGTAAAACAGAAATAAAAAGATAATGGAAAAGCTGTCACACTCGCAATATCAAACGTAACTGATGATTACATGAAACAGAAATAAACTATCTGACATAACAAAACCCATAGACCCCAGTGGGGATGGATAAGTATAAAAATGGGGTAAAGAAACCCGGACTTTGGGCTCGTTCTGCAAACCCCAAGGAGCATCGTGTCGCGACCGACAGAGCCTGGTTCCATCCTCATGTCTGAGGCTGGGTCTACACTGACGGTGGCAAATTCACCGCCGTCAGATCGATTGCTCTGGATCAACTGAGCGGTCTGCGTATCTCCTGTCGACTGCCGCCGAATCCTAAAGGTAAGTGTAGACCAGGCCTTAGTCACTTGGCCAGTGATTCAGATCGAGCAACACAGAAGCTGGTAATTATATCCCTCCTGCAGAACTCGTGTGTGTGTGTGTGTGGCAATTCCTTTTTGAAATAGTTTCTGTATTCATAATAAACGCAGCATACTGCCTTGTCCTCTGAATAAGACCCTGCTGTTTATTCCATAAGGGTAACAAACGCAGGAAAGCATGGGGTTTTACCTTGAAGATGAGGGAGAGAAATTTGAAATTTGCACAGAATATGAAAGGAAGCCAGTGGAGAGAATTGAAGAGGGAACAATGTGATCTGAATGCTGGGCAAAGATGATCATTTTAGATGCTGCATTCTGGATAGACTGGAGGGAACCAAGATGGGAAAGGGGAAGCCAGAGAAGAGGAGGAAGAGGTTGCAGTAGTCAAACTGAGAGACAACCAAGGTATGCACAAGCATCTTAGCCACTAGGACAGAGAAGTGGGGTGGTTTTATTTTTAATCTATTAAACCTGGGTGAATAGCAAGCCTGGGTGAATAAAATCTGCAACTGTTTTCTTGAATTGAAAAAATGCATTTGCTTTGACTATGCTTATGGCCCTTTGTATTTATTTTCCACATATATTCAAGCAATTGAGTTTAATGTGCATGAATATCAACGGAAAGCTAATTTTATTGTTACACCCAAGTATTTCTAGG
>ML675624.1:29219303-29235297 GCA_007922155.1 Mesoclemmys tuberculata | reverse complement strand
CTAGGAATACCAGAAGTTACCAGAAATGGTATTTTTTGATACAGCAGTGGAAGAGTTCTCTAAACGCCTTGACAGAATCCTGACTCAAGGACAATTAAAGAAGCAAACAAGGCTCTTACCTATAATTGTATAGAGATTGTATGACTACATATTTTCACCCAAATGCTTTGTGAATGAGATGAGAGAAAATCATGTGTAAAATTTAGAACCAGTCATTCCATCTTATAGGAGCCTATTTTTTCCAGAAATGATGCGTCTGCTAAGGCCTATGTAGCACAGAAATGAAAAACTTTACAATTTTCTAAAATTATGTGATTATCTTCCACATTTCTCTGATATTCAGAGCTCTACTGACTGGTTCAGGGAGTGACCAAGCTAGTTAGTGGATAAGTTGTGCTGGACCTGTAAATCAAATGAAAAAATAAGAGACAGAAAGAGAAAACAAGTTTTCATGATTTTGTTATAGAAATCATAAACCAGCCAACCTGTGTTCAAAATATTTATGAACGGTAGCAATCTTTGACAAGTATTTCACATTTCTTTTCAAACTTGTATTTCATGTGGTTCCACCTTTTGTAACCAACATTTAGCACAACTACAACGATTTTGCAAAAGCTAAGATGTGGGTCCAAATTCTGCTCTCATTTAGCTACAGCAACATAAAACTTGAGTAACTCCACTGAAGTGAATGGTGTTACATCAGTGTATATCTATTATAAGTGAGGGCAGATTTGTGCCCTCAGATTGCAAATACTAAAACACACAAGAATGATAAATAGAAAACAGTTGTTTGCAAATAATTATATTTTCTCTTGAGGATGAAGTACCATTCCTTATACCCTATCAATCACAGTGTGATGTGACATAATAGTTACAGTTCAAAACAAGGGAAGACAAGAGCAGGCCACAAGTTATTCAATTTTGCAAACTAGCATCTCTTCCGGTTTTATTGGCTATGGGTTTGAGATATTTAATAAACAGCTGTTTTCAGAGTCTGGAATTACTCCATCATTTGACCCAAAAAAATCAGTCTGGTATAAGTCTGATTGTGTCCTGAACTACAGTACATCTCGTATAATAGCCCTTTGAGAGCACAACCTAGCACTCTCGAGATGTCGAAGAGCATGGAACATTTTATTGAGATGTCATCACATTATTGCCCACAGCAGAAAAACCACTCAACTTTGTAAGATCCAGAGTGCTGCAAAGGGGGACATTTTGAAATGGTGCCAAAAAAAAAAAAAACCCCACACAAAAAAACCCTCTGTCAAATATGAGCCCCAGAGATTAGCAGAAAAAGAGTTAACAATGACATAGAGTTGAGTTATTTGGCAGAGAAGACAGTGATGGCTAACTGGGGCTTCCTCACTGATGATGAATTAACTCAGAGTGAGACTCAACATTGTTCCTTGAATGGCAAATGCCAGTTATCATCAGAGGAGGAAACAGAAACCAGATGCAGTGTATCTCTGAGAATATGATAAAGGTATAATTGAGCTAATAAAGTAACACTTTAAAATGTTATAGTAGACTATGTGTTTACATAAGGTAATGGCAGGAGAGAACAGTATTTGAAAAGTCTGCCCCATCATATAGCAGGATGGGAAGACCCCATAAATGAAGATATTAAAAAAGCAGATATTCTGATTTGATGAAGCACAATCAATTGCCAAGTATTATACATGCCGGGGTTGCCAAGTGGCATTAGCAATAAGAACAGTTACATTCATCTTTACGATGTATAGGGCAACATATTTGGAAGGAAGATATCGACATCCAAGCACCTAAGAACATCTGTTTTTACTGCAATCCCATGTGAAAGTAGGGTAAACTCCACACACAGATGGCAAGTAGCATATGCAACTGAATTGTACTATTTGTTTTCAGAGTACTCAAAAAATTTGCTAGGGACTTGTACTAGTATCCAGCATATTTTGTCCACAGCACATTTTGTGTTGTCCTTTCAGACTGTAAAAAGTGGCTTAACATTTAATAAGATATACTAGATAATTACACTCTAGTGTATTACAGGCCACATTACAAACAGAGTATATGTGCTTTTCAAACTATTAGAGTGGCAAAGTGAAATGTCTACTTCCACAAAAATGGACAATATTACTCAATTTAACTACTTACAAATAGTTATGAGACTGTATACATATTTTTATGATTACAGAAATATTTCTAAACTTTTTTTCACATACTAGGATGTGGATTAAGAGAGTTCATAAACTACCAATGTTTAATACCTTATTAATGAGACAACATTACTCCACGTTAAACACATCATGAAGCTGCAGAGATAAAAATGTGCTGGCAACTTTTACCAACTGTCCCCAGATTATCACAATATTTTCAATTCTCTGGAAAATCATTTGAAAATCCTGTCACTCTGCTTAAGTTGATTTTCTACTTGACTCACTCTATTGAAAAAAAAATGCCATTCAAAGAAGCTAGTTATGGTCAACAAAAGAAAAATTATTGACTATCTAGCATATGAGGTTATTTTCTAATAATTTTCTTTAAATATTTCTGTTAAAAGTCTTTTCTGAAATACATAATAAAATGCATATATACACCAAAGTATTCATACTTAGATCAACAAAGAAAAACTTTACATAGAAATAAACTAAACTGAAAATAACATTGACAAATTAAATTATACCAAATTTAAGATCAAATATATGTCCCTTAGCTTAAATATTTCTAGACCATCTGAGAAATCAATCAACATTGATATGTATTATAATCTAACGGGATACTTGCATGAGACTTGAGTGAATCCTTTCCAATTTGGACACAGACTATCAGCTGACAAGAAATTGGATACTGCAATTTTGGTGTCATACACACAATGCAACAAACATCCACCATTATGAACAAATCTGATGGCATCACCTCCTGACTATATGTGGCAGGCCTGGGAGACCTCTCTGTGTTTCCAAATTTTTCTGATGAGCTAATTTACTTTCCTCTGGAATAAAACAAAAAAAAGTAATTGAATCAAAGTTAAAGTTTAGATTTAGTCAAATACACAAGCCTGCGTCCAACATCAAATTAACTTATGAGGACACACCATATATTAATAGCGTTACCTGGCAGCTCTGTGTTCTTGGGGAACCAGGGCGCAAAACCCCTACTCTCTCTCTGGCTCACCTGAATCTCCCCACAGCCTCTGCTTGAACCAGAAACAAAAGCAATGAAAAGGCTGTGGGAGACACACCTAAACCCTCCAAACAAGGCTGATAGGATTGAGACAACTCCCCATGCCTCATCTACATAGAAGATGTAAAAAGAGGCATCTCAATTAGCACATTGAATGGAGAACTGGAGCCTCGTTTACATTGAAGATGGAACAAGAATTAGCATGAAGAATGGAGAACCAAGTGCCAAAGCAGGAACTGCAGTGAACTCTGGGATTGGCAAAGCAGGGACGCACTGCATGATGGGAGATCTCTGCTCTTGATGTAAATGAACTCACACCTACACCCATCCAGCTCCGCAGTTATCAGACCATTCTAGTATTGATATGCAAAACACTGAATCTGCCTGGTTGCATTGTGAGCTCCCTCAAGGAACATTGACCAGAGCTGGGAGTGATCAGCTCCTATTGTCCACTGTAGAGAAAACCACCCTGGGGTACTTCATTGAGACGTTATTTACCCATAAACAAACCTGGTTCTACCAAAAACCCCTGCCCAAATTCAAACCCCTGTTCTGATGCCTGGATCTAAGATGCTGTCTGTTTCCCCATTTCCTGACTGATCCTGTTGTGGGCTTTGCCTGTCTCTCAAGCTCTCCTGACCCTAAGCTAAACAGCCTGTCTCCTGGGAACTTCTGAGCTGCAAGGAGTGGTGAGATTCCCCACTCATCTTTCCCCAATTCTCTCTTTCTCTTTAATCCAGGTATAACTTTCTACTTTTGTAATCAAACCTGGGTTAGCCTTCTCCAATTCCCCTACTGTAATTTGGTTGTATTGTAAGTGTTAAATTGCTTTTTTTTTCTTTGTATGGCATCGCTATTAGTGTCATAAGTTTTATACACCTGGCAATAAACTATTATCATCAAGCTGGTTGCCAGTCTCTCTCTCTCTCTAAATGCATTTACTCCTTTGTGTTCTTGGCTTCCCTATCTTGCTCTGCAGCAATGCTTCTTTTACCTAAGCCAAAGATCCCTGGAGTGCCCAAAATCCTATGGGGTTTGCTTAACAAGGGGGTTACTGTTAGAACAATTGTGTTGCAAAGACGCATATAAAGGGGTCAGCTGAGAAGTGCTGCTCTGCCTAGTCTACGGGTCCAGGGGCACATAAGGGTGACAGCTGAAAGTGCTGTTTGACTCAGCCTGTATGAGTTCAGGGGGCATATAAGGGGTGCAGCTGAAAAGTGCTGTTTGGACCTAGCCTGTTCATAAGTGTGCTCTATTCTGGTGCAGTGCAAGGGGCCCATGAGGGTGGCAGCTGAAAGTGCTGTGTCACCCGGCCTGCTGAGTTCAGGGACGTATAAGGGGTCAGCTGAGAGTGCTGATAGCCCTCTCAGACGCACTCAGTTAATCTGGAATGGTTGTGTGTGTCTGTGGGGGGTTTATCTGAATCTGAAAACCTTAGATCCTGCAGGATAGCTCCATTGGGAGGGGACTTATAGCCATACGAACACACAAGTAACACAAGCAGCACATTAATAGAATCACACCCCCTCTTCGAGGAAGGTAACCCTAATAAATAAACATATCTCAAAGTGACGGGCAAATCTGGTAACAATAGTGTCATCAGAATGAAAATGAATTAGACATTTTAAAGGCAGTTTAAAATATTTCTGTTGACTTATTACAAAACATATTACACTGGACAACAAAGATTTTGCTTCCTGAATACTTTTGGGTGTATCCTATGGATTTTGGGCTGCTGATTATGAAAATCACCATGAAATTTCCTTATCATGTACCGTTTTTTGAAATCACCTATATTTGTTATTTCAGTTCAAAATTTAAGTCTATTAAAATGTTGCCCACAAAGTAAGCTGAAAAGTTTTCTATCTTGTGTCCAAGCATGCCTGGGCATGCAGTGACACCGCACCTAGTGCAGGCCACACAACATGCAGTGGGAATGCTAAGGCTTAGGCAAGGCGGATGCTGGCAGGACAGGTTTTAGAAAGACTATAAAAGCATTTTGCACACACCGTTCTATGCATTGCATTTATATCAGTTTGCATTCATGTTGATACGCATGCTCTATGTGCATAGCATATTGTGTGTACTCACAATAATAAAGCAATTGTATTTTCAGGAGGATTTGTGATAGCAAAATGTCTCGCCAATGTCGCAACACCCGTGCTGTGTTTCTTGGCAACTACAGAGCACCAGACTATGTGCAGCTGATTGACAACATGCTTCAAGCATACAAAAGCATGAAGTGCAACATGTCACTAAAGGTTCAATTTCTGCATTCACATTTACACTTCTTCCCTGCAAATGTTGGTGCAGTCAGTGACGAGCATGGTGAAAGGTTTCACCAGGACATTGCGATCATGTAAAAACGGTACCAGGGCAACTGGAATCCATCAATGCTGGCTGATTATTGTTGGACACTTAAATGAGAAGCCTCAGACACTGAGTACAAACAAAAATCATCAACAAAACATTTTTAGCTCAGTTGAACTATTGCGAAGTGTCAGCACGGTTATGTGATTAAATGCATTACATTCAATAAAAGTCAATTTCTTGTTTCTCCAAATTCCTATGTGATATAAGTGGTCTGAAATTATATTTGTGTTCAGCTTCAAGTGGTCTAACATAAAAAAAATATATAAAACATTCTGAGGAAGCAACACTTTTGAAAAAATTTGTTGTCCAGTGTAATCAGACTAACATTTCTCAGGCAGATGCAGTTTTTAAAGACAGATTTTGTTTCCATGGATTTGAGTCCCATTGTATATTGTACAAGGATGTTAAAGAAGAATATGTAAACTGAGCCTATGGGAAGAGCAGGTGTTTCCTATTGGAACAATTGGGGAACTTAGATCCTCCTGGACAGAGATAGATCACCACATATAAGCAACCCAAACAGAAGAAAAAATAGCTGTAAACCTGATGACCCATGTAATGTGTCTGATACCAGCACAAAACTCAACAAAATTAGACCAGCATCACAAAGATCTGTATTTTGATAATGATATCAGTAGACTTACTTGACTCTTGTTAATATATTATATGAAGACAGAAGAAGAATTGAAAGCAAATTATTACCACTACCACTGCCCATTTATGTTGAGGGGATTTGAGAACTGGTTTCATGCCATCCCTGAGGTAAAAGGCACATGGCCCCACAGAAAGATTGTTTTATTTAGACCAATATCATTTTCCATAAGGTTGAACAAAGTGTTTTTCACCTACGGTTTCCAGCAGGAATTTCTTCCACAGAGGTGCGAGACATTGGCATCGATGAAGTAAAGTGTGTGAACTGGTTAATGCATCTGGATTATTGGACTATGTAATCCATTTTCCCATTACATGAAAAGTGCCCTGGATAAATTATTTTAAATCATTTGTTTCATAATTTGTCATTTAACTTGAATTTGATAAGTTAGCACACAATCCAGAATCTATACCAGCCACTCCAAAAGTATACTAACCTCCATATGACGTATTTTGTTTGCCTGTTGTGATGAAAAATGACCAAGTCTGTATTAATTTTATATTTTGATCTGTACCCAAAATATTATTTATGCGCTTGACTTATAAGGTTGTATGTTAGACTAAGAAGGGAAATTCAGGAGGTCCCATATACTCAGTTTCAACACCTGACCTATGTGGAAGATGTATTAATCAGATCAATGATTACAACTCATTGAGACTTGAATGAATCTAACAACCCTCATAAAGGCAGTCTTTTTGATAAGTCTTGTCGGATGATCTGGGGGAAAAAAAAAAAAACAACCTGAAGCACAAGGAGATCTTCACACATGGAAACAAAGAAAATGACTGAGCACTATGGCAATGGTTTCCCTGTGGAATGGGAGGGCCTCTCTTCTATTTAAGACAGTCTCTCCCAAACAAATTGGGCTAGAAGAAGAACTGAAAGGCACGTGGGAACTGTAACCAGGGTTGCAGGAGGGTCTTGGCTGTTTGAAACCATGTGAGTTGTCTCAGTTCTGTTCCTGTAATTTAAGAAGAAAGCCAATCTAAATTTAGCTTGTAGTGACGCTTAAGATTAGATGAGACTAAATGTGTGTAGGCTGTTGGTTGTTTTAAAATGCTTTTTCACTGGTGCTTTGTTCCAACTGCTAAATAAAAATACTTTGTTTTAAGATGGCTCTTGATCAAAATCACTGATCACAAGTTCTAAAAAAGAAAAAAAAGACATGCGGGCTACAAAAACCCAGTCAGAGTAGCTGACCAGGCTGAGAAGCGGTTAGTATATTCAAGATATTATATTCAGGTCTTGAGCTAAGAGTGAAAGGAACACTGCTGAAAATAAGGACAAGAGGCCTGAGAGGGTGTACTCAGAGATCAGAAAGGGGAAGAGGTACAGCTAGCCCCATAACTGACATATTGGTGGCAGCATATGTAGATTATGACAGTTGTGAATTGCCAATAAGTGACAACAGCAGAAAATAAATGGTATTGTACCAGGAAATAGCAAGAGAAATGTTGTTTATTTTCTTGTGTTCTTTGTGGGAAGAGAATAGGAAAAAACAGGCTGGAAAAATGAGATATAAACAGATCAGAAGTGATGAGCTAGTTATGTTGTGCAAAGAAAGAAAACTGAACTCTAGTGAACTTAAAAAGACACAGCTGATTAGCCTGCTGCACTCAGATGACTAGAATCAGACAAGGACTCAAAAGGAGGAACCAGTACATTGAGGTAGCCTGCGAACGTCAAGGGAGACAGGATCCTGAATGGACTAGAAGAATGTGGATATTGCAGACAATAACAAGACCCCAAGCAGAAGAGCAGATAAGGATGCCTGAAAGGTACGTAATGACTAGACAGGCAAACCAGACCTCATCCAGATCAAGGACTCCAAACCAAAGGAGCCTGGAGTGGAATGAACTTAAGCTCAAGAGAAAGAAGCAGCAGAGAGACTGGCTGATAGAGAAGACCAATAGCATGAACTGGAACTGGAGAGATGGTGCAGCCAATGATCGATCCACCAACTCAATAAGTGGAAACAGAATTTGATCAGCCAATTCATTGGACATCAGACATTGTAGATTGTAACCTCAATATAAAGGCAGAGATGGTGATGTATTTCTAAAAGCTGTCAACAGTGGGCATGAATCAAACCTGGTGGCTACTGAGGATGATTCAGTATCTGACTGTCTTACTATTACGGAAGGCCTTACACACTTATAGTGAGATGACTACTGAGGACTACAGAAATTATGATCAATTTAAACGTGCCATATTTCAGAAATTGGACCTGATACCTGAAGCACATAGGAAGAAAGTTTGGGATGGTCATAAAGAGGAGGATATGAATTATTCCAAAGTTTCAACAGAAGCTAGGAACTAAATAAGGAAATAAATGGGACATGACAACTATTGATGAAGCCTATGAGCTAATGGGGCTTGAGCAGATTTACACCTTACACCTGTACATCTTAAAATTGTAGCTAATTGACCAAAAACCTACAGATGTGTACACAGTTAGTAAACTGGCTAATAAATAGACAGCAGTCCTGGGCCAATAGGAAACAAGAGGAATAGAGGCCAGGGACAAGGCCTACTGCACTTCTTTGGATGTTTACATTTTTGGTCATATTTTGGTAGAGGAGACAATAGAAAGCTACGTTACAATTTATTTTTATTATTAGTCATTTCCGTTCTGTGTCCTTTGACCTCTTTTACGGTGACAACCAAAGCACTCATATCTTCAGTTACAACAATAAAAATTATCACAAGTTTGAGGTTTTATTAAAAAAACAAAACAAAGCTTATGTATTTGCATAATGACAATTAGTGTATTTCCAAATTACATTCAGGATCATGGTTCCTGCTGGACTTAATTTCAGAACCCAGGACAATTAAAGGGAAAAGTTTGCACTTTCATATGTGAAGCAGAGTGCAGTAGTTTGCATTAATAACTTTTATGTGGGGTTCATCACCTTGATTCCTCAATAGGCCTGTTTTTAAAACCTTGCTGCAAATAGATCCGAAACTTGTTTTGTAATGTAGTGTTGTGAGCCTGTGTGCCAGGTCACAACACCTGAAGTCAGGAGCCAGGCCCAGCCCCATGGGATAAGAGCTGCCACTGCAGGGTGAGTATGGGGATGAGAAGCTTATTCTTCAACCACCTTCCCTGTGGCCTCTTTTCAGTGTTATTATAATTACTGAAATAGACAAACACACAAAAGCATACTGGCCCAACTGTGAGGATCCACAGGGCTTGAACCTGAATCTGGGGGTCTCTAGGTCGCCACCAGAGCCTGACTGCTTGCTTGTAAATAGTGGGCAGAGTGTTTAATGGAACCCTGGGCCCACCAAAGGCACCACCCATGTGTGTCCTGATTGGAGGTGCTCCTAGCTTCACCAGGTGCCCGGTTGCACTATTTAAGCCAGAAAGTTATCTGTGCAACTGGATGAATGCATGGCTGGCTGCTACATTGGACCTTGCCTTCTTGCCTGACTCCTGAGCCCTGCTTTTCTGACATGGCACAGGATCATGCTTTCTTGCTTTGTTTTTGATTTGTGCCTCTGGCCTTTGACTCTGACTCCAGCTCCTGACCCTTGGATCAATTCCCAACTCTGATTCTGGCTCGGACGACTTGGTCTGATCATCCAAGCCCCATTCATGGCACCAACTAGCAACAAGAAGGTAAATTTAAGAAGGAATTATAGAATACCCCTTTTTTCCAGGAGATCCTGTGGATTTGAGAATGGGAGGAGAGAAAGAACACCCTGTCTCTTCAACACATAGTGATGCTGTTCCTCTTCTCAGGCAAAAAAATGACCATGGACTTATGCAGATTCTATTCCCTTAACAGCTTGTACTTGCCTTGGGGAACACCAGTCACTAAAATCAAGAGATTTTATTCAGATTTATACTAATGTACGTGAGGGGAGAACCTGGCTTTACAGGCCAAGCATTGCTGTAAGTTATGATCACAAGTCATGGATCACAACCTCTTTGCGCCAGGCACTGTACAAACACAAAACTAAAGGACAATCCTTGCCACAAAAAGCTTCCAATCTAAGCTTCCAACAGATGGAAACAGACAGACCAATGGGTGAGTACAAGGAAACAATGAAATGATACTGGTCAGCAGAATAGACTGGGTCTCAGCACACCAGCAGCTTTCTCCTTCACAGTTGCCATTAGTCTGCTCCACAGAGCTCCTCCTGACTCCAGCTGCTCCCCCTTCATGCTCCTGTGCAGAGATCTGCAAGGCAGAGGAAAGCAGGTAAGATAAGGTAATATTCTATATTATCCCTGTGCCATTTCTGCATTGGGGTTGGAGGGGGGGGCAGGAAGGGTTCTGCCACCTGTAATATTCCTTTATGCCTTCAGAGCAATGTAAAACGTTAGTGGAGGGCAGAATCTGCCTCTCAATCTCTGTTCCAAAAGACATTTCAAACTACCACCACCTTGTATGAAGAAGCTCTTCTTGACATAAATGTATGCATCATGCACATTACATATTATAGCAGAACAAATAGCCAGAGCATAATAGATTGCAGTTTTGAAATAACTATATGAAATTTCCTTTGGCAAGAAAAACGTATGAGCAGATCAATTACCATATATTATAGCATCAATAGCAATACACACAGATACTTAATCACCACAATAAACGATGCTTGAGTCTCTGTAAAGAGATATTATCCTGTTCCACATGATTTTTGAATATAGTGTCGTCTTAGAGTTCAGACTGCTGATAGTAAACATTCTGCAGCAGTAAAATCATCAACTCCAGCACACTGACAGCAGACACAACACTAAGTATACCTTGGTTATAGGGCGGAAATTAAATTAAAACCAACAGCAAGAATACCAGGAATGTAACTCACTGAAATACAAACACTACCTCTGAGGAAGTGGCCTACTGTGGGAGTGTGGTTAAATCCAAAGAAATTCTGGTTTGATTCAAGTCCTTATAAACCCAAACCTATGGAGTTAACCAAATATCCTAAATACAAATGAAAACCTTGCTGCTTCATATGCTGAAAGAAAGTGTAGAACTTGCAGGCCTCAGGTACAGGTTTAGGCCTAAGTAAGTTCATACAAAAAGGCATCAGGGATGTCGTTCAGACCCAGCTCCGGGTAGTGTTCCATCACCTTCTGGCATCTGAGCTGTAGAAACCTGGCTCTATGAGAAGACAATGATATTTAAGGGGAAAGGGAGAGAATCCTACGTTTTCCTCTCTTTCCACCATGCCATACAGTCACTGTTTGTACCATTAGCTTTCTCGTTCTGCAGTTGGCACGTTTAGTTCCCCAATACATCCCAGGATGTTTCACATAATGCTTTAAAGGTGATGCTGTAGCAGCCATTGCTAGCAGCCCTGAGATGCTAAGCACACCATCTGCATGCACCTCAGCAGAAATGCAGACAACTCACCTGAGTAAGGCAGCCAGTGTTTGGCCCTACTAACAGAATACACCTCCACTACACACAACACTGAAGGCACCTATTTCCTGAAAAATAAATTACTACATAAATTCAACTGCCCCTAAAAACATTCTATTCCTGCTAAACTTAATCCCTTATCCCTTTCCATTGGCTATTATGAATCTATTTGTTTCTCAGTTTGTAGAATATGTCTGTGAAACTGTTCTGTACTCCATCATGCTGGCAAAGGAAGGTTTCACGGGTACCATGACTTGGAGCCTCCAGTAATGACAAAAGCCATCAGCTACTTAGGAACCCAGAGATATCAAGGCCAAAGTCTCTGTTGCTGTAATTCCATCAACAATTGGTATTTTCCAGGTGCTTTATATTGAATAAGAGGTGGGGCTGAGCACTGCTGTCATGGGGTGTGTTGCTTCAGTTCAGACAGATTGACAGTGGGATTGATTGTATAGAACCCTGCTCTTCTAAGGAAGCATTTTAGGAAGGCACTTAAAATCTCTGATTGCGGCAATACTTCCTAGGCACTCAGATACCATGGTGATGAGTGTGGTATGAGAGCCTAAATAGATTAGACTAGTGTAGAATTAAACCATTGAGAGAGACCAGAATACAAAACTACAGGCCTGTTTTTTCACAATGTCTGTATTGTCCACTTGGTTTAAATAGATTCTGTCAGAATCTATTATTCTGCTAAACTATTTATCAGCAGGGGCCTGCTAGTGTTGTATATTCCAATAATTGTTCTCTTTTATAGTTGCCTGAATATAAGTGAGTTTAATGGAAAGAACATGACATCAGATAACCTACTTAGTGTTCCTAGTTTTATTTCTACATCTGTTCTTACACGGACTATAAACTGGCATGTTACAATATAGTAATGAGAGCTTATTGAAAAACCTGAAAATTGAATTTTCAATGAAAAATTCTCAAAAACTTGAAAAATTTCATGCACCATTAATAGTAATGCTTTTATCTATTCACCAACCTCTTATAGATTACAAGGGATAGTAACAGGATAGGATTTGCTTTAACAGAGACCCTCCCTAAAGAACTCATTTGATATGTTCTACATATCTGGATTTTTACATTGCACCTGTTCCCTGGTGTCTGAAATCAAGAGTACCAGTCTGACATTAGCTACAGATCACAGGGCTCCCTAAGTTTTCTTATATACTTTTGGGAACTTGTTCAGAACCTCTCAAATATTTATTTGTTGGAATGGAGAGTATTGAGTTTCAGTGCTGTATAGAGCTTTAAGAGTTAATTGCCAAAATTATTATGTAGCCCTGCCATACACACAGCAGGGAGGCAGATTACTCAGAGGCTGCAAGAACAAGGACTTTTGTTATACAGCCTCAGAGGTCCCATAACGGCAGATTGAGACATATGGGTAGCATATCAACACTGCAGATAACTGGTCTGCAACGTGCAGCATCCTCCTGATGGTCATTATGTCCCGAAAACCCCGTTTTATAGAAGATCTAATTTCATTACCACAGAAATGAACATCAGAAATCCCTTTAATATCTCAGAGATATCAATTAGTTGTGCCTGGAAGTGCTACAGGACTATGTTCCCTTCAAGAACCTGGCAGCTCTGTGTTCTTGGGGAACGAGGACCCCTACTCTCTCTGGCTCACCTGAATCCCCCCGACCCTCAGCCTCTGCTTAAGCCAGAAACCAAAAGCTATGAAAAGGCTGTGAGACACACCTAAAACCCTCCAAACAAGGGTGATAGGATTAAGACAAGTCCCCTAGCCTCATCTACATCAAAGATGGAACAAGAATTACATGGAGAATCAAACTCCAAAGTGGGTGATCTCTCCCTCTGATGTAAATGAACCCACACCTACACCCATCCAGCTCCGCAGTTAACAGACCATTCTAGTTATTGATATGCAAAACACTGAATCTGCCTGATTGCATTGTGAGCTCCCCCAAAGAACACTGCCCATAGCCAGGAGTGATCAGCTCCTATTGTCCAGCATAAATAAAACCACTCTGGGATACTTCCTTGAGACATTGTTTACCCCACAAACTCTACAAAGCCCCCTACCCAAATTCAAACCCCCTGTTCTGGTGCCCGGATCCAAATGGAGTATCACATCCACTGGAACTTCCCCTTTTCCTGACTGATCCTGTTGTGGGCTCTGCCTCTCTCAAGCGCTCCTGTCCCTAAGCTGAACAGGCTGTCTCCTGGGAACATCTGAGCTGCACAGAGTGGTGAGACGACCCCCCCCCCTCAACAACACACTCTCTCTCTCTCTCTCTTTTAATCCAGGTATAACTTTCTACTTTTGTAATCAAACCTAGGATAACTTTCTCCACTCCCCCTACTGTAATTGTGTAGTATTGTAAGCGTTTGATTGTTTTTCTCTCCTTGTATGGTATTACAGTATCCTAGGTATTACTATTAGTTTCGTAAGTTTTATACACCTGGCAATAAACTAACTGTTATAATCAAGCTGGCTGCCAGTCTCTCTCTTTCCAAACTTAATTTACTCCTTTGTGTTCTTGGTTTCTCTATCTTGCTCTGCAGCAACACTTCTTTTACCTAAGCCAAAGCCCCCTGGAGTGCCCAAAAATCCTGTGGGGTTTGCTCATCCAGGGGGTTACTGCTAGAAAAATTGTAGAGAGAAGGCAGCTGAGAAATGCTGCTCTGCCTAGCCTAGAGTCCAGGTGCATATAAGGGTGGTGGCTGAAAGTGCTGTTTGACCCAGCCTCATTGAGTCATGGGGCATATAAAGGGAGCAGCTGAAAGTGCTGTTTGACCCAGCCTGCTCAGAAGTGTGCTCTATTCTGATGCGGCGCAAAGGGGCATATAAGGGTGGCAGCTGAGAGTGCTGATAGCCCGGTCTGCTCAGACGCACTCGATTAATTTGGAGAGTGTGTGTGTGTGTGTTTGGGGGGGGGATTTATTTGACTCCGGGACTGGAGGAACCCTGAAAACTGTAGGTCCTGCAGGATAGCTCCATTAGGAGGGGACTTGTAGCCATATGCACACACAAGTAACACAAGCAGGACATTAATAGAATCACCTCCGTGCCTGCCCTTGCAGGAAGGTAACACTAATAAATGAGCATACCCCAAGGTGACAGGCAAATCTGGTAATAGACATGTGAACATACAGTCTGACACAAAAGTAGAAAGCATAGATCAACTAGTTAACCACTCTATCGATTTTTTGTAGAAAATCAGTTGCAATTTCTGCAAAGGGTAAGAATGTGTACAGAATTCAACACCTGCATATCCATATCTCTGAAAGTAATTACAAACACAGTCTCTCTACTACCATTCTTTTGAGCTAAGACAATTCTCAGTCAATACTGGGACACGTCAGAAACAGAAAGGTTATTTAAAAAAATCAAACAAACTTCACTTGCATTAAGGCTCATAGTAAGATAACCTAAAAGGCCATTCCCATGAAAAATATTTTAATTAGTATGCCTTTAGATGTGGTTTTCTCCATTAATTATAACGTCCTTAATTATGTGCAAGGTAGTAGTGACGTGTTTCATATATTAGGTTAGGATTAGTAATTATAATTTCATTAGAAATGTATAGCTATTAATACAGCAAATCAAGAACTATTATGGAACTGGTACTTATGTAAGAGTTGTCTTATGAAACAGTGTAAAATCTGCCATCTGCGTTAGGACGCTGTTAATTCTCAATACATCGATCCCATTTTGATTTCGGTGACATTTCTGTAAATCCAGTCATAAATTAAGCATAGTGCAATAGGTCAGAACTTGGCCCAACAGCTGTTAATAATAAATGGATACTTTAATGTATATTTGAAACTCTAATAGAACAAAGCAGCACTAAAGACCACTGGTTCAATATTTCACAAAGGGCTCCTCTGTCCTTACTTTGCCTACATGATGCACCTTATTATTTGTATTACAGTAGTACCTAGGAGCCAACTGAGAACCATGTCCCTTGTGCTATTATTAGTTCTTTATATCTAAATATATGTCAGCACCCGGATAACAACTGAAATCCACTTAGTGTGGCCAAGAATCATCAGTCTGCGAGTCACCATCCTTCCATAGATGAACATCATTCACTGTCTTAGTCCAGTCAGAATGCATGGTAGCACTCATTTGATTCTATGGCAAGACATCTCCAGTTCCCTCATGCATAATAAAAGGAACTATATGACTTCATTTACCTTACTAAGTATTCTGAGTGACGTCAGGTGCTCAGACACTCAGAAAAAATGGAGGACTCAACATCTCACTGACCTAGACAGAGAACAGAATAGACTGAGGGTGGGAGGAAGAGTAAGGACTGGAGAGATGTGGTGATGGTGGGGAGCTGGGACCCAGAGGTGACTAGAAGGGAAATGATGGGGGCAGCAACAAGGATCCACAGAAGAGAAGGGGAACAGAGATCCAGAGTAAGGGGATAAGAAGAAGACTGAG
>ML675624.1:29165889-29219293 GCA_007922155.1 Mesoclemmys tuberculata | reverse complement strand
GTGGAGGGCTGAGGAATAGGATCCTATTAATTTGTTTTCCTATTGAAACAAAAAATCTTTATACTGCAGTAGGGCCTAGATCAGGTCCCTGCCCTGAAGAGTTTACAAGCCATGTATAAAACCATGGACAAGAAGAGGCTAGACTGACAGGAAACACAAGAAACAATGGGACAATAAAATTACTTACAAGTTCAGTTCTTTTGGGATGTTCCTTTATTGCTGCTTGTCTATGTCAGTCTTGTCTTTTAGATGTAAACCTTTCAGGGCAGGAACCACCTTCTATTTTGTGTTTGCCAAGTGCCTAGAACAATGGGTCCCCAAAATGCTGCTGGAATAAAACTATTACATATAAAATAGGGATTCCAGAGTCCCTTGTTAAAATTTTCCTACCAAATTTGAAGGGACAGTAGAGGCAATTTTTCCTGCTTCCTTCTGAATAACCCCTTTTCTGCATACTGCTAAATCACTCCTGCCAGAGATTTCTTGGAACTCATAAATAACCCTCTGCAAATGCATACTTTGCCTTTGTAATGAGATCAGGCTGCACTAAACATCAGGTATTTTCAAAACCAGTTCTGGGGGAGGATACTCCCATAAATGGTGTTGTGTATATGAAGATTTATTGGCACTAGTATAGGATAGCTCAGATTCACAAAAGTCTCAAAGCTATGAATAAGTTACACAGGTCATCCCACATCATTTACACGATCCCATAGGACTATACCCCACATTTTACCAACTGTATAGCTCTCATAGAGAGAAGAATTATTTTTTTAACTCTAACAATTCCCTCAAGTGACAAAATTCTGCAAGTGAGTTATGATTTTAAGCTCTTATATGTGAATACATGGGCTGGGAACCACCTACCTTCGGAATTGCCTCATTTGGTGCCACACTGCCACCGAAAGGAGATGGCTAGCAGGGCATTTTCTGGGAGGTCTCCAGGACTCATTCCCCACTTTGTCCAAAGTACCCCAAAACTGATGACCTTCCCCGCACTCTGCAAAGGACATCTGTTTGATAGGGTTTTGGGAGAGGGCTGAGGATGTGCTCCTAGAAGAAAGAAAGGGTGGAAAGGGGTTTCTGTTGGTGTCTGACTAGCTGAGTTCCTGTTAAAATGATTAATATAATGAAATCTCAGCTGCATTAATAATGTGTTAATGTGCCTGGAGCCTTGGATAGGCATCTTTTAAGTAGTTATTTAAATCAAAATAAAACATTTTTAGCCCTTGTGGGGCTATATACAAGTGTTTTAATCTTCCCTGTACTAATGGCATAAGCACTCATTTTTAGCCTTGAAGTGTTATCGGTTATCAAACGCTAAAACAATCACTCATCTGGGAATTACTATTGCCCATGTTGTGGTTTCTGACACGTATAATATTGTCAGGATTGAAAAATAAAACAAAAACAAACCCTCTAAAACACCCTTCTCTGGCAGGTTCTTATTTTTTAAACAACTGTTTGATCCTACTCAGAGGTTTATAAGAGGTTAGCCCTGGCCCTAGAAGTGTTCGGTTATAGTTCAGGAGAGGCAACCACAGTGAGTATGTAACAAGTCCCCTTCTGGGCCAATCCACAGACGACTGGAGTTATTAGAGGCCCCTCTACAGTAGCATGACTAACTTAAGAGGTAGACACTCATGCTTTCACTTCTGGAAGACCCTGGTTCACTCCCTCATGTGTTAGCCTAGCTAGCAGTTGTCACAAAGATACCCCAGGGTTCTGCGGCTTATTAGCTGGATACCATCACTACACGGTATATATTAATAGTATTGTGCGCACACAGTAGGAGACATTGAAAAGTCCATTTGCAAGACATTACCCATATATATTACCTATTCTAAGCATAGGGGAAATTGGTTCTTTCAGATACCACTGAATGGTAATGTTGCAAATAATTATTGGAGCATCTGGGTAGCTGAAGAAACAAGTCCATAGCAGTGCATGATGCCTTTTTTTTTTAAAAGGTACAATCCATTCCCAGAAAATGTTACAATTTAACTTTAAAAAAGTGAGGCTAAGACCTGGTCTACACTTAACTTCCACATTCTGTGGCAGTCGACGGGAGATACGCAAGTGACGTAAATCACTTATGCATCTCCCGTCCACTTCGCTGTGTCTGCTCCGCGCACCGTCCACACAGCACTGTGCTGAAGGGAACACGCCACTTACCGGGGTGGTTTTCCTGCGTCGACTGCTGAGCAGGTCTACACAGACCACTCAGTCAATCCAGAGCAATCGATCTGACGGCGGCGAATTTGCTGCCGTCACTGTAGACCCAGGCTAACAAACATTAGCCGGAAATGAAGGACTGTTGACTTGTAAATAGAAAATACTATATGTTTTTATCTTGTTGCTGCTTTCATTCGACAGGCTTTTTCCTACAAGAGAGTGGCAAGAGAAAGTGCTAGTAAGGGAAGACTCAGCACTGACAGTGGGAACCAGCTATAGCCCGAGCAGCAATAGGCGATTCTCTCTTAAACCAATGTTTTGAAAAGGTGTATGACTTTTCCCTTTGGTGTGCTGCCTTGTCCTCTTTTCCTTTCAGAAAGTCTTGTGGAATGCTGCCTGATGGAAACATTTTAAAGCTAAGGCCCAGCTTCAAATGTTTAAATAGATAGCCACAAGGACTTTTGTGATCACCAATTTGGATTCACTCTGCTGAATCATCCCGGTCATCTTGTAAGCCTCAAAAGCTTCGTTTTTATTTTGAAACAATTCCCTTGTGCCAGTATACAAAGCAGCTTTCCAAAAGAAAAAAGAAGCATTTAAACTAGCCAATGGCAGCTGTAACATGGAGCTCATGCACAACCCCTCTCCCTATCCTATTCTTTAATTAGTGAGAAACAGCCATGGTCAGACATATAACTTTTCTGTACAATCAGAGTCTGATCCTGTGCCTGATTAAGTCAAAGGCAAAGATCCCAGAATAAAGTTTTAGTTCTAAAAAAGCCACATGACTCAAATATATGAACACAAATATTTCAGTATGACACAGCAATTTTTTAAAAATGAGGGAGAAAAAAGTGTGAAAAACTCACCTTGAAAATTCTAAGTTTTCACAAGCATGTAGGCAGCTGTTAATAACTGTGCTGACCAAACTTAGGAGAGTCAAGGCTTCAATGATTGTTATAGCCTCTGTCTAAGTCTAAAACAAGAAAAACATGGGTTCTAATCATGCTAGGCCTGGTGGAAACCAGTCCTATCAGACTGAAAATCTCTTATTACCAGCACATAGAGAAACTGGTATCTGTCCATCGCACTTTGGGATTTCTTTCTATTAGCATAGAAACCAAGATATTTTGTGTACTCAAGGAGGGGACACCGCCTAGCTCCTCAGGAGTCTAATCAGCAGAGCATGCCAATTTGAGTGGAAAAGATTTGCAGTCTAATGGGAGAAAGCTAAAGTAGACAATTTTACTTGCTCCCCACTACCTTTTCTATCAGACTATGGACTTCACTGTGTGTGATGCATCTCCCATAGGAGTACATTTGCCTGCTATTTCAGGATCTCAGGAATAAATTCTCTGTGCCACACTGTATTATACCTGGTTTTGGACCATTCTTTGCTTTTTCATCTTTGGGGGTTGTTGGTTTGGTTTTTCTAAAATTTCTTTTGCTTTAAATTTTTCATTATTGTGGGTTTGTCTCATTTCTCTTCCTCTTCCACATTCTCTCCTCCTCTCTCTCACTTTCTGTCCTCCTTTCTCTCCGTGCATATTGGGCCTTCAGCTTTCGCTCAAGGCCTGGAGCAGCACAAAGAGATTGGATGTTATCCCTTGCATGGTGCACTCTAGGGGATATGCTGCACTGGTTTCAAATCCCTGAAGAACGAACTGATTTATGTATTTCAGAATTTGGCCCCTTAACTTTTGCATAACTTGATTTTTTTTTAGCTCTACAAACATAAGAATACATTGGCAGATTTTTGATAAATATTTACAAAATGAGAACATATAACTTACCCCTACAGTTTCCCCTTAAACTTCAGGCCTCATGTGTTCAGCCCTTAAAAAAAAAAAAAAAAAAGAGACTGTTAGGCCTTTAATGCATTTTAAACAAAAAAGGAAATAAAATAAAGATTTTAAACACCATTAGCCATGGAGGTTGACCCTACAACTCCTATTTTAAAGTCTCATGATATTGGTGAGTTTCTTAAAGTCCCAACTCCTGGAGTCGTGTTATGTAAAGGTCTGGCTACCCTGCACCTTCTTTTGGCAATATATACAGTACATATATTACACGTCCCCCTAGCACAGATATAAATAGATAGTGAGCCATAGCTTAGGTGAGTAAAGACAGGGCTGTAGCCTGTGGTATGTACCTTCTATGACTCTCTACACACCCAAGTAGTTCCTCCTCCCATTGAAACCACTACTTTTAGCAGTGTGAAGTGTCTCATTGCCTCCCGGTCTGCGTCTTTCTCTGCCACAGGGAAAGAGTCCAGCAGCAGGTCAAGGCTCTAGCAGGAGGGAGGCAGTAAGGAAATGCTCCAGCAGCTCCCTACTGTCTCTCCCCACCAAAGCCTTTCACTGACACATGTAGCTACGCAGTGCAGCACAGATGCAGACGGGCTTTTCACTGTGGCATTTAGCTATGCATCCCCTTCTTTTGTTGATCTTACACTCCAACTCTTGCTGTGGATTCTACTATCAGCCCAACTATCAAGGCAAGCGCTAGTACTCAGGCAATAGGTTGCATGAGGGAATAGAAATGACTTAACCTCAACAGAAGGGTTAAATATTTATACAAGTTATATGTAATTCTTCATAGTCACTGCAACAAATCTTCAATTGGGGTTATAGTTTGGGAGCTGAATGGCTATGAAAAAAGGTGATTTAGAATGGAAAACCCACATTTGTCTGGATTGTAACCAAATGAAATATTTCAACAGTTTTTGAATCTATGCCCTGAAAAAAAAAAAAGATCAACACAGATTTTTTTAAACATATCAGCACCTGAAATATCACACCTTATGAAAAATATAAAAAAGTTTTCCAGTGACAAAATAAATCTTAAACTAGTACTAATTCTTTAAGCTGGAAACAAAGTTGATGTTGTGCTGGCTGTAGAAGACAAGTTATTCTTAGCACAGTCAAACCAGACTTGAATCCGGGGAGAGGAATGTATAAATTAATCATGAGGATTTTCGGGCAGTAGAAAAAACAACACAGCCTAGTTAGAGACAGACTTGCCCTCAATCTTTGTCTGTTCTCTCAATAAGGACTTAAAGGAGGGAAATATTTCTAGGGTTTGTGCCATAACATGGTTGGGGAAGTGGGCAGGAACAAACTTTTTTTTAAAATTTTCTTAGCATGGAACAATGGCCATAACATTTGTCACTTTTCATTGAATTTTGCAGCTTTTTTATGGTTGTTTTGCATAAAAAGTTATTTTTCCCCCCAAGCAAGTAAATCCTGGCTTTCACTGAAAGTATGGCTAGAATTTGTGAAAGTGGATTTTTGTCACTCTTATGAAAATTGATCACTTTATATGCAAACATTTCAAACAGTTGTAGAACTCCTAGAAAAACTTACTTTCAAGTTCCTGCATATATTTTAAAAAACAATTTTTGTTCTTTTTTGTTATATAGTAAATTGTTTGGGTAGAAAAGGTTCTTCCAAAGCACATTTATTTCTCACTCAGGAAGTGAATCATCTTTCTTAGACAGAATATCTAAATATGTTCGTGGACACCTCTAAAGAGTTGCTGTTCTGATTAAATCTTCAGTGTCCCGCTGCTTAGGAAGAACAGCATTATATTCTTAACAGATGTACTGCTGGAATGATTTTGTACTCTTTTTTTGAGAAATGACACAGTATGATTTATGACCCTACCACAAGTATAACTATACTAGATGGAGTGCTGTCAGTAGTGAATGACAATTGTGACTGATTGGAATTTGCTGGGGAAAATACAAAAAACACAAATTGGTATTATTGTAATGTGGTAAAGCTCCAATACACTTGACTGAGATCAGCTTGCTGTGTTTTTCATACACAGGGGCCATCTTCAATCTAGTCAAAGTAATGGAACCCAGTTATGGTTTGTTCGGTCTTTAAACTTTGAGACATTCTTTGAAATGCTCATGTTTTGAGATGCTTTTCAACACATCTAAGGTCCAAGTCTGCAAAGGCTTAAGCACATGCATAACTTTATAGAGAAATCCCAATGACTATGACTACTCGGGTAGAGTTACACCCATGGTTAAGTTGCTGCAGGACCAAGGGCTAAATTTGCAACACGTTGGCTTGACTTTACTTCTGCTGCAGTCAATGGCAAATCTCCTATTCAACTCTAATGTGAACAGGATGAGGCTCCTAATACACTCACAATTAAGTATATATTTTGAAAGGATTTAGAATGTAAAGTCCATACATTATTTCAGTGTTAAGACAAAATAAAGTATCTTAATTAAATTAATGAAAAGTATCAAAAAATGCCTTTATATTTCCCTCAATTTTTTTAAACAAAAAACACTATTTTCTTCTCCTCTTTTTTATATTTTGACAAAATATTAAACTTTTTTGAAGTTTTAGTCAGCAATGCATTAACTGTTACACTAACAAGTGTTAATGTAGTTCCTGCCTTTCCTCTAAAGAGCTATAAAACCACAGTACTTTCAGGATTTAGGCATGTATATAAATCTTGGATCCAGGTGTTTCTAAATCACTTTCCATAATCTGAAATTATTCTAATCTTGCCCAACTATGGCTAAATTTCTTGAGTGTAGTACATGTGTGTATTAAGTTACTCATTCTTAAGATAGTTTATGTAAAATAAACAAAACTCACTGACATATTTACTTTTGGGAAAGCATGTCAAATGAACCTTAAAATCGGATTTCAAAGTCCAGCTGTGAAAAGGTATGCAAGAGTGATAAATGAGGGCTGAAAACCATCCAGATCACAAATCGAGCTGGATGAAATACAGTAGGTGAGTCAAAATTCCGCTTAATTTAGCATCTGCGATTAGTCTTCCAATGTACGTCAATATTGATGCTGTGGTTCATTATATAACAAAAATTACATACTTTTTAGCAAAGGCAAGCCACTTTTAGCATAACAAACAAACAGTGAAGGTTTCAAGCACTGCTCCTGAAAGCAGAGCAGAAAACTTCTAAGCTGCCAAGCCCAACACAAATTCCCTCAAACCTATGCCCACTAATCATGTTTCCATTTTCAATTATGTCCAAGCCTGCCTTCCTTGGATTAGAAATCTCTCTCTCATTAGCTTGACTGATTGCTTCAATTAGCAAATGAGTTAATCACTAGCCCCACATTCTAGGCATCAATCGCACAAAGGTAAAGGGTTCAATGACATGCTTCGGGTCCATCTAATTAGGAGGAAAATTAATATTAATGGCTTAGAAACACACTGCTGAACCAAACTGCATGTGCTTGACTGAATAATCCCCATATACTGTCTGTCTGGCACAAGACTTTCAGTGATTACAGTTTTATTTATTTTGTATATTTACCCCAGAACAATAAATGATTATAATTAATAGAGCGTTCTGTTGGGAATGTTGGGAACATTAAATGTGTAGCTGGCAAAATATTCACAATGGACTAAGAAGTTGTAAAATTAGTAACTCTACAATGAACTATTTTATTTATGGATATTTTCTAGGAATTGTGGCGTATGTTTGATACTGAAAAAATAGCTCAATTTCGATGGTCAAATACTATGGTGCCCCACACTGAGTTGTCAGAACTTTGAAACTAAGGAACAATTTACAGCAGCTTCTTTCTTGTTAAATAGTCAAAATATCTGGTTTGTGTTATTTCCATTTACTCATCTCCTTTCGATTCCAGCCTATACCTCTTACCATCATATTGCAAACTCTGTGCTGAAGTTCATCTAACGACATATTTTCTAATTGCGTTCTCAGTTTTTTTTTTGTTAGTTTAGGTTGTCTAGGTCTTACCACTGACTGGATGACTACTTAGATAAGCACAGCTATGCTATAATCTTTACTAAACAATGTATTTTTTCAATTCTGTGAAAAGTACTTAGGCCTGTTTGGGGGCCTGTTGTAAATCTGGCACCTGTCATCCATATGATTCAGTTCTAGTCAAGCAGAGTAACAATGCTGACCACATATGGGAGTGATAATAATGGCTTTCCCATCTGTAGTACATATACTGTAAAGTTTATTCACTGAGGAGATCAGAAAAAACACTGCTAAACATGGAAAGAGCATAGACTTGACTCTCGTGCTGTGCATCAGCATTTTGACTGGTTGTTGCCTGCTTTTCTGTGATGAGAAAATGGGGAAACCCAAAAATGAGTGGGAGGGAAGCTTATGAAAAACAAAACAGACTTTTTTCTCATTTTAAAAGAATGCCTTAAAGTCAACTTTGAACATTAGATGTAGAACATTTTATTTGAATTTATCATATAGTTTTTCATCTATATCAAAATTAACCTCATATCTGAGTGTTAAATATAGATTTATCACAATATGTATTTTACACACACACACACACTCTCTCTCTCTCTCTCTCTTCCGTTGTCATCATCTCAAACCACTGCTAATGTTGTTTGGGGGAGGTGGGGAACTAATTTTTACTGCATTTTAACCAATAGGCTTTCAGTGTGCAAACAACATACTGTAAATGTAGGTTATCAGCAAAGATAGAATTGTACCACCTACAGACGTTGCCATTCAAAAATGCAAGATTTTCCAGACACTTTACAGGAGCCATTATTTCCTATATGATGTAAGGAAAATTGGTGGTATCTGTTGCTGCATAGTAAAAATTTGCAAATGCTTACATTTTTAATGGCAATGACTAAATTTAGGAGAGGGTCATAACCACTGTTAATGTTAATGAAGGGTTACGACAGCAAAGTGTTTCTGCTGTTTTTATGTATATATTTGACAGAAGAATGTTGCAAGATATGCTAGGTAGCTAATATTTTTCTTTTTTAAAAAATGACAACTGTCAAACAAAGGAAAACTAGTTAAAATTATTGCAAATTCCAAGGTTTGGATGACAGCCACACAAGTTTTGCATTCACAGATATTGAAACCTCAAAGGTGCTTCATACTGTACTTCATGGGTGTTGACCAAGGTTACATTCATACACAAAGAAAGGGGGGAGGTGAGCATAAGGTTAACTGTGAACATAAAGCTATATCATACCTAATATGCTAGCTAAAGAGACGGAAGGCTGAGAATTGGATGGGAGCCCTTAAAAATCAGCTGCTTCCCTGAAGCCTTTTCTCCATCCTGGCTCCATCACCTAGAGCAGAGATGTCAAACACATGCAGCCTGTGGGGTTAATTTTTATGACCCTTGTACTCTTAAGTGCCACCAGCCAAAGTGCCCCCAGCCCCTGGAGCGCCCCAGCCCAAGCACTCCCAGCCTCCGGCACGCTGTCAGCCCACGCGGCACTGAATGCTGGTCCGCCCTGCCCCTAGGCTGGCTGATCCGACCCAGCTCCCAGAGCACCACGAGCCTGAGCGCTTCCAGCCCCAGAGTGCCACTGGTGCACCCCAGCGCAAGAGAAGTGTCAGGTTTTCAGGCAGAAGTCATAAAAGGTACATTTAATTTGTATTTTCGCCCAGTATAACTTTAATTTTAATGTGGTAATGCATTATGTACTATGAAATCTGTTTTATATTAGATATTTTAATTGAAAGTAAAATTTTTTTTCCATTTTATTATCAATAATAAAATACAGTATTAAGGGGTATAGAAAGTGAGTAAGTGAAAGCTGTGGAAGGAGCCATTACAGATGGTTTATATGCTCTGCCCTTGACGTTCCTTATGTGGACATTTACCGTGCTTTGCCAGTTGCAGCACTTCAGCCGCCACAAGAAAGTGGATGAGGGCATAAAGCTATGCGGACATATAGATACCCCAGGTATGTTCTTAGGTATCATCTGTTGTGATGGAGATTTGGGCTTTTAAAGAAAGGCCAGGTGAGGCCTTTGTTACCAGCCTCACTAGTCTTGTTTAAGGCCTCATCTGAAAAAGCATTAGATGACAGGACCCTTACTTGTTCTTTGGCTAAGCAGCAGCAGCCATATTAGGAGAGCCAGCAGCCATATGCTAAGAAGCAGGTGGTCACATCTTCACATCCCCATCTAAATTACATCAACATAATATTGGGCTGTTAAGAAGATGCTACTGTCCTAATAGTAGGTGCCACCACCAGATAAAGAAACAGATCTCAAGATGTTTAAAGAAATCTTTGTTTGATAGCATTCTGTCTGGCAAGGAATCACTTATGAACAGTTGTGGTTGTAAAATCAACTCTTCTGTATAGTTTGTCTTATGGCAACCACTTCTCTGTTGTTTATCTGAATGATTTCTGTCTGGTTCTTTGTTGCATAATTAATTGTGCAATATTTAAATTAACTAAGATGGTGGGGTATGATTGGTTAAAGAACTGTTTTGTAATGGGCTAGGATTGGTGGTTGTAATACTTGAGTTTCAAATAATTAGTTAAGGTATAGATAAGCAGGACCCAAGTTTTATCTATATAAACTGAGGTCCAAAAGGAAGTTTTTTGGAACCTAACTCCAGGACACAGCCAAGATCAGAAGTGCCAGACCTCAACACCCTGCCAGCCATATGTGTAGAAGCTGGAGTCCCCAGATGATCTAATCCTGATTGGCCACCTAGGAGAAGTTTGTCTGCCTTGTTGGGAGTGGTGAGCATTGTATGCTTAGCACATGTATTTTGTTTTGGTAATTGTTAAAAAATAGAGAAGGATATTACTGTGAAAGGCCCCTTCACTGGTAAAAGACCCCGCAAGCACACAGAAGATTATGCCTGCAGCCCTATGAATTGGGAAATGGTAGGAGTGCCTTAACTAGGTTATGCCTTGAGACATATGGATTGGGGTAAAGGCAGGATACCCTAGTGTGTGTGTGGGTAATAGACTGGTGGAGAATGTAGGCAACCTAAAGTCATTCGGACCAAACAGATGGACTCTACCAGAGTAAATAATAGCAAAATACCTGTGCCTTCTGTCAGAAAGGATTGCTACCTACCTCGCAGAAATACTGCATGGAATAACATGAGAGAAAAGGGACCAGGTGGGGTGGGGACTAGTTGAGGAGCCCATCCTCCTTGCCAAATAGGTAGTGGAACAAGGCCTGTGTCCATGGGAACGAACATTTCTGCAAGGGAAGTAGTAGGATCAGGCCCAGACAAGCAGTAAGAACGTAATAAATAGATTGAGAAAACATGGTGGGCACCCAAAGGGGCATTGTGGCAGGAGCAAGGGTAAACACAGGCATGGGAAATGGCATGGAATGGTGATATCTGGGCTAATGGAGGTGATGTCTGGGGAGATAAACAAGTGATTTAAAGAAAGAGAGTGAGAAGTTAACACTACAGAAGTTGGAGGGAATTAAACAGTTGAAAGTTATGGTAAGTGTTATAGGAAGAGAATTCTTTGTTTCTTTGTAGCCATTCTGAAGGGAAAATGGGCCCTTTTCCCAAAGGAATGGTCTGTAAATAATCAATTTAAATAACTGCTGCAGGCAGAGAAACAATCTGATTTAAATCATTCAAATATGGACAATTTAGTCAAAATCACTAAAAGAACATAAGAGGTTTCCATTGGAACTTAACTGCCTCCAAATGTATAAAAGGAAATGTAATTTGTGTACAGCTGTGTAAAAATAATTAAAGCAGGGTGAGAGTTGTTAAAAAAGAAAATTTGTGTATGTGTGTGTGAATATATAGTATAAATATGTAAGGCTTTAAGCACTTAAACCATCATTTGTGGTTTGTAAAACCCAGTTTTGTAGGTTTAAGATAAATTGGAGGGGGGGTGGGGGGTGTTCATTTTGTTTTTTTAAAATAATACCACTAAAAATCCAATTGAATCTTTCATTCAAAGTTGCAAAACTGACAAACACTTTTTGCCAGACACACATAAATGAGTCTTGTTTGGCTTTGTTATTGAGCATTTAACCCTTGGAGTAACTCAATGCTTTATAAGTTTAATGTCTTATACAAGGATCAGAGGATGTGACCATGGCAGTGGAAGGGGCAGACAACACAAAAAGAATGAAAAAAGATTCAGGATTACCCCCGCTTCCCCTTTTTTGGGGGAGGGACAAAATAGTAGAACAGACCTGTAGTACAATAAGAAATTAAAAATAAAAAAGACTGTCCCCTTGGAGCAACAGTAGGGCAAGGTGCATAGAAAAGCAATGCTAAAAACACTGAGCCTTAAAGTGGCTTTGAGTAATCAGACTGTCACTTTGATAAAGGCACATGAAAACTCTGAGCACAAAATAAATAGTTACACCTTAGTTAAAAATTGATATGATTAATATGTTATAAAAGTTAAACTATAAAAGAAACGTGCATTTTCCCATGACATATGCAGTGTATATTATAGAAGGGGTAAAAGAAATGTAAACCAAACTTTCTACTTAATTAAAATCCTGTAAGGGCTCCAAAAAGGAGCCATGATAAGTTTTCTTTTTTCAGATAAAAGTGTGCTTGGAAAACAAACAAAACAGACAGACAAAGAGAAAACAAGGTAAAAAACTGTACATTAAATTTTTTAATGAGCCCAATTAATGTTGTGGAAAAAGGCTAGTCCAACAGTATACCAGATAACAAAATTTTGTCAAAGACACAAAACAAGCAATGGTTAAAATGGCTTCATTCTTCACAATTGAAAGCATGGAAGGGGGCTAGAAAATTGTTTATTTTTCAAAAATCTGAAAGGAAAGACTAACAACCAGTGGTTCTGTTGAAGCAAATTACATAGCTGACAGGGAAAGAAGAGAACTGCCCACAGATGGTAACACAAAGGGGTTGTAGTTAATGGACACAGAAGGGAAATGTAAAACAAATCAATCCTGATACTTAGGGACAGGTTTAACACTTAGAAGGCAAGATTCCCTTACAAACTTAGTCCCTTTCACTAAAACCCCAAGAATATAATTAAATTAAAGCCTATGCAAAGATTCCAAAAGGATATTGAACACTCTGGCCATAAGGTAAATTGTCCAAATAAAAGGCATGGTATAACAAAATACTTATAAATGTCCATCTGTAATTGAGTTGATGCTACTGTTATTGTTAGTATTAAACCTTGAAATAAATCTATGTTAATAAGTAACCCTGTAACAATGTATAATGTGTATAATTTTGGGGAAAAACCATTTTTAGCATGTTTAAAGGTTAATTGGAAAAATGCCTCATGTTAAAAAGCCTTATGGTAATGATGCTTCTCAGCTATAACCTGTGAATAAAACTTGGCACAGCAGAGAAAACATTACTGACCTGGTCTGCTGTATAAAAAGGGAAACTGAGGTATATCACCTCATGAATTTCATGAACAGTGGGATAATTCACCCTAACCCTTAAAAGGTAGAAGGCATTAAAACATGGCCTGCCTATAGAACAAAACCCCAGGAAAGCATTGGGGTAATTCCTCTGTTTTGCCTGCAATCAGCAAGATTTGTAAAAAGAAAGGGTATTTTAAGCAATAACCTGCCACCCGTCAAAAGTGGTAGAATAATGTTCTTTTTGCCTTTCAGAACTTTAGGAAAAACTGGTACCAGCTGATGAGCAAGCCAAAATATCATGGATCTACTGTCGCAACAAAGATTGCATTTTGTGTTGTGTCTTTTGCTGCTAGTATTGTATTAAAAAAGGGGATATTGCATTAGGCAGAAATGAATTAATGAGCACTTTAACTGTATTTACAGAAACAAATGTTGCAGAAGGGCAGAGGTCAAGAAACACCAGTTTGTTAACAGAAAAACATCCAGAGATGATAAAGGATATTTAAAGGAAAAATATGCATGGGAATCAAGGTTTATCTGTTGTTGGAGATGAAAGAATAAACATAAACCTCTAGCATGTAAGCCCAGCTGAATACACCTGGGTGTTGCATAAAACTCTATGTAAGAAAAGGAAGGTAATTGCAATACCTTCCCTAATTAGTATAAAAGGTAGTACAGTAAAGCTCCAGTGAAGGTATAACCCAAACATTATCTCAGTGTAAAATACTGAATATTATTGGATTTGCTTGACAGCCAGGAGAGATGGAAAGCCTAAAGAAAAAGGCTCCCAAGGAGCGTACTAAAAACTGCTTTGGGTGGAACTGAATTAAAAGTTGGAATAATGGGTGCTATTAAGAGATATTGGTAAACAAACTAAGTAATGTTACAGTTGACCTACAAAAAGCCCATCTGTGCATCCGTGTCAAAATTAGGAATGGGGTAACAACTATTTCCTAAAATACTGACACTATGGCAACAGCAAGAGGAAAAGGATTTGTTTCTTTTAGCAGGGACTATGGATACAAAACAAAACAAAAATGTATCCTTAGTATTAGCCTGTATACAGGCCCAGGAAATAAGTCAGCAATTGGTCATTCAAATAATCTGGGAAGGCATGCAAGGAAATTTGCCTTTGGAAATAAAAAGTTGTGAAAAAATGTTACAGAAGGGGAAAAAACAATGGCATGATGAAAATTGGTAAACTTTACACTGAATAAATACCAAATGGTTCTATGAGCATATGTAGTAACTGTACACACCAGTCTTACTATTGATATATATCCGGTGGTATCTGTGTAAAATCAACCTAACACAAACTTTGATTGTGTGTAAAAATTAAAATTTAAAAATAAAAGATAAATGTTTTATGTTAAAATCAAAGGGACCGAAAGATGTATATTTAATTATGTGCAGGAAGGGAATGTGTTTGTGTTAAGAGTTATTGTCCTATGGTAGCAGTAAACAATAATACATTGTATTTTGTGACTTTAGTTAGAGGATTTTGCAATATTAAAAGAATTAAGAATTGTGATTCTGAAGACTACATACCTGCATGAACTGTAAACCACTTAAAGTTTAAACCACAGTTGTATGACCAATGTAATGCTTGCAACCTTAGGCATGAATATGAGCATGATAAGAAAATTGTTGGTCCAGCCTATGTTACAATATATTGCACAAACAGGAGAACAAATACCTATTGAAGTACAACGTAACACAGAAATCACTCAAGTTCTGAAAACCATTGCAGGTGCAGAACTGTTTTGGTGGAAAACACTAGTAGGTCAGTCACCTTCTGCAACTAGTATGCTAAACATAACGGTTCACTCCATTGTGGTGATCACTGGAATCCAATTGGCTTTATTAGTAAGCATAATAGCTTTGCCTTGCTGGAAGAAGGAGGGGGAAAAAAAAAAAAACTTTTCAGAAAATCCAAGAAGCTAACATACAAAATCAAATAAGGCTCTTGTTAATTATACCCATCAAGCAAGCCTAAACTCAGCAGATCTGAGTATTGGACTCCAATTTAGTAATGACAGCTTTGGTAAAAGCCTCATTAAGAAGGAGACTGAAAGGTCTGAGGCATTGTTCTTTGGCTAAGTAGCAACAGCTATATTAGGAGAGCCAGTAGCCATAAGCTAAGAAGCAGGTGGTCACATCTTCATATCCATATCTAAATTACATCAAACAATGTAATATCAGGCTATTAAGTAGTTGCTACTGTCCTAATAGTACATACCACCGCCAGATAAAGAAACAGATTTCAAGATGTATAAAGAAAACTTTGTTTGATAGCATTTTGTCTGGCAAGGAATCATTTATCAACAGTTGTCTGTAAAATCTACCCTCCTGTATTGTTTATCTGAATGATTTCTGTCTGGTTCTTTGATTGTTTCTGTCTGTTGCATAATTAATTGTGCAATATTTAATTTAAAGTGGTGGGGTACAATTGGTTAAAGAACGGTTTCATAATGGGCTAGGATCAGTATTTTATAGTACTTTAGTTTAAAATAATTGGTTAAGTTATAGATAAGCAGGACACAAGTTTTAACTTGAGGTCTAAAAGGAAGTTCTTTGGTACCTTATGTCCCCAGATGATCTAATCCTGATTGGCCATCAGGAGATGCTTGTCTGTTTTATTGGGGGTGGTGAGTTGAATGCTTAGCATATGTATTCTGCTTTGGTAATTATTAATAAATAACAATATTACTGTGTAAAGCTCCTTCACTGGTAAAATATTACACCCAGAGCCCTAGGAATTGAGAAAGGGTGGGGTTCCTTAACCAGGTAATGCCTTGAGCCCTACGGATTGGGGTAAAGGCGGCGTGCCCTAGTTTGCATGGGTAACACTACTTTTGGCTGTTCTCTGGCTGAAACTCAGTCAGTTTTGTTCATGTTCAATATTCTAAAAAACTAAGCTGCCATCTGCAAGTTAAATCCCAACCCCTCATGGTTAGTCAGAGCCAGCAAGCAAGGTAATAATGAGTTCATGTTGATGAAATTCTTTGTGCTTTCCTAGAGGACCAAAGGGTCACATCTTCATTCAAACAACAGTAGTTAAACCCTGCTGAAGAAATATTCTCACTATATTGATGACCTTACTACTTACCAGCTGGTCAGTTACACACTTTTGAGGAATGGGGGTTGGGGAGTGTACAAGACAACTGAAATTGTGACAGAAATACAGCACTAGCATCGTCTGAAATCCTTGGATTTCTTTGATCCTCAACATTTAGATTGCCATAGTTTTGGAAAAGCTGCTGGGAGCAATTCAAAGGCTGAAAAGAAGGAAGACATATAGGAAATAGTCCAGCACTTTGGCAAAGAGGTTAGAATAGCACCCTACAAAATATAATCTTTAAAGTAAAGCAGAGGAAGCACGCATAGGAAGTTTGCTGGGTGAAAAGAGGAAGACATTCTATTCAAAACAGAGGATTCAATATTGACCAGTTAAAGGAGACAAATCTAAAGAAAGTCTGAACCCTCCAGATTACTTAGAAAGTTAGAAAATAAATACTTGGAGTAATTGCTTTAGAAAAGTGACTGGAAGCAAGAAATGAGATGTGAGCAACACAAATCTTTGATCTGTTTGCAAGCAAGCTGCTTCGTTCTCAGAATTTGAGGTAAGACTACATTATTATGTAAGGAAAAGAAATCAAATGAATTCTGTGGAATACACTGAACTAACTATTTCCAGAGAGATTTTTTTTTTTTGGTCATTGATGTAACCAGCCTATGCATTGAGGAAGTGCTGAAGCCTAGTGCAAATGAAGCTTGAAGCAGCTGCCCTTCATTATGGATTCCTGGTTAAGTTGAGGGTTAGGCACTTTGGTATCTGCTGACAATGTTTGAATAATATTTTATTTGGTTGGTTCTATAAGAAAGGACTCAAATGATTGCCTCTGCTGACTGGATCTTTAATAACTCAGATTTGCAATGGTATCTTTTCTCCTAGCTCTCCTGAGGCAATGTTAACTACAGAAGCTGGGGGAATCCTTGATGATCTCATCAAAGGGATTTCTGAACAGAAACTTGCCTCACTTAGGACACTGCGGCTGAGATGTCATCCACTGCCATAAACTGAGCCTGATGCTCAATCTAACTATTGTGGAACAAATCACAAAATAAGAAACATGTAGCAGCTTATATAACATCAAGAGTAAAAGAACTGGAGCTTTTTAATTTGTGTGTGTTTTTGTTTCAACATGTTTGATTTCAAACTAAGACTTGCATAAGCAAGAAGGGTACTTTACACAAATTAAAGATACTTTAAAGTAGCAATACATTATCCAAGTCTGTAAAGACTATCACGGAGACTCAGGCCCGGTCTCCAATTACCTTCGGGATTCAGCGGCAGTTGACGGGAGATACGCAAGTGACATAAATCACTTGCGTATTTCCTGTCGACTTCACTGTGTCTGCTCCACGCACCGTCCACACTGCGCTGCACCAAAGGGAACAGCATTCTTTTTGACGTCAGCGCTATGACACGTACCCGCAGGTTTTCCTGCGTCAACTGCTGGATCGATTGAGCGGGTCTACACAGATCTGATGGCGGCGAATTTTCTACCGTCAGTGTAGACCCAGCCTAAGGGAGTTACATTTTTTTGCATTCTCTCAAGTGATTACTCTTGTTTGTCAGTTTCTTAGAAAAATAGTATCATCTGTGTTTGAATACTATCTGTGTCCTTCCGTACTGTTTGTGACACCGTGGCTGATTGAGAAGAAAAAACACTCAGAGTGCTTCACATCCTCAAGTGACCCAGGAAAGGAAAAATAAGTCTTCATTTTCAGGGGATCTTTAGGTGATCTAAGCAATTTCTATTTAATATCCATATTCTTAATTAACTGATAATGTTTGTCTTGAACTAACATGCCAAAAATCCAACTCTGACACAGCAAAGGAAAAGGAAAAATTGGAAAGTGATGTCAAGACAATTAATTTACATGGAGAAGGCTCTGCTTTTCATCATAGCCTTCTTAGAAAACTTCCTGGGAATTTTTGTTTTACCCTACTAAGAATTTTTAGGAAATTACATAAACACCTAAGAGTGCTCATAGCCTTAGTCACTGATGTTTTGATTAGAAGTTTCATATAGAAGAATCCAGCTAGCCCATGTAACATAAATTCTGCCATCATTAGGAATTGTGGTATTCCAAGCAGATAAGATATGGCCCAATAAGAGTAGGAAAAACATCAGGCCAATGATGAAAAGAGTTTCTTGGGAAATGGAAGTCTGGAGAGCCCTGCATCTATTTCCTGAATGTTACCAGTACAAGGAAGATACCTCTTGAGAGGAAATAGTATTATCCATAATGGAAATAGAACGGCCTGCCACAGGTGAAGCAAGCACTTTGAGGATGGACCAAAGGTGGGTGGTCTCTGAATAAAGCATAATGAAAAACGAGTAAGGAGCACATTCTTCTCCAAAAAGGCAGTTTCTTAAATGTGCTGAAATTGTGACATTTTCTATCTTTAGGGTTTTTTCTTCTACTACAGTTCCAGAAACAGAAGGAAGCCCCTT
Organism: Mesoclemmys tuberculata; assembly: GCA_007922155.1. Lineage (NCBI taxonomy): Eukaryota > Metazoa > Chordata > Testudines > Chelidae > Mesoclemmys > Mesoclemmys tuberculata. Next base: position 29,200,489 of record ML675624.1, on the reverse strand, counting down.
TAGTCACAACAGCACAAAATGACAGAATGTCAATCACCTTCCAACAATGTGGGTTCTAGCAAGCAGAGATAGAAAAGTTAGTAAGAAGAAATAAAAAGTGGTCCAGATTTAATAGGATAGATTGAAATAAGCTTAGAGACAAGAAGGTGCTGTCAACTTCATTGTATAGCGGCAGTTAACAGGACCCTTGTGCTGTGCTACCTTTCTTATTACAATGTTCTGGCACCAAACTTGGCTGAGAAGCCTTCATGGTGCTAAAAGGGCAGATCAAGGCTGATCTCACCTGCAGATGTGTAGATACAGTGCAAAGGAGAATTTCACTTTTCCAAATAGAGGAGCATCAACAGCAGCAACAGTCAATGATAAAAAAAAAATCGAATTAAAAGATTTCCTGTACTCACAATATAAGCAAGCATATCAACTAATTAAATAAGCATATCAACTGTTGCCATATCAATCTCCTTTAGGATGGGATTTTCCAAAGCACTCAGCACTGACCTAAACTCTGCTCCCATATAAGTCACTGGTAAAATTCCCGTTGATTTCAATGGAAGCAAAGTTAGGACAATGAGGGAGAAGTGCTTCTGTAAATCCCACTCTTAGGCTTTAACTGCTGCTAGGTAGAATTGTGACACTTGATGAAACTAAGAGGTTACACAAGGACACCACCTAAACAAACCCGGTATTTTTGTTGAATGTGGCCATGATCCCACTGACCCCAAGAGCACTGGTAAGGACAACCTGTTTTCCCCTTCTGCCCTGCAACATCTCTTACAGACCAAAAGGAGCCGTGGGGACAATACCCAACAGCAGGAGTAGCTATGGTAGTAAAAGAAACAATACTAGTGACAGCTGAAACTCCTAATCCCCAAATATATGTTCCAGACACAGAATCCAAAAGAAGTAGATTTTGGAAAAGAAATACACAGCTGCCATTGCTAAAAGGAGAGAAATATTTGGAAAAAAAGAGGTATACTGTATGGCTGGTCTCTCTGACATCAAATGGTAAAAACTCGAAGCTATTTAGAACAAAAATAGTTTCACCTCAAAGTAGCTATTACATTGAAGACTATTTGAGGGACCTGCTAAATAACAGCAGTGGAAGGCCTGCAAAACATGATGACCCATCCAATTCATCAGATGCAACAATGTTCAATGTCACCAAGATCCCTTTACTACTAGGGGAGAAGAAGTTTTAGACACAAGGAATTACAGCAGGTATTAATTTGGCATTGGGTGTTGTACGGAAATGTGTAGACGGGTGTGTTTATACTCCATGGTGGTTGTCCCACTGAGAGGATATAGGCCTTACCATCACTGACAACTAAGTATTAAAATTAAAGGTCATAGCTCTATCCCCAATGACAATCAAGACTATTGGATACATGTGGAAGAAAACTATGTGTGGCACCTAATGGCAACTTAACAAACATCTGACATGATCTATATGGTCCATTAGTGACATTGGGTCAAAATAAATTAAAAGGAATAGTAACTGGCTAAAGCGCACACGCACACACACACACACGTGCACGCACACACACGCACACAGAGAGAGAGAGCAAGCGAGTGAGCGCACGCTAAAACTAATATAATCATTCAGGAAGCCTTGCTATCCTGGTATATAATATAACATAAGTAAGGTATTAGTGTTTGTGCAACTGCTTATCTTATCAGCATATATACAGAACTAATAAAGACCGGAACCTGTGTTAACAGTATACTGTAAATACACAACCACCACCAAAAAAATAAAAACCAGGTCTCTCTTAGCTCTTTTTCCTCCTAAGCAATTCCTGGTAATGTAACCAAAATAAAATCCATTTTACTATACACAGACCACTAATAATTTTTGTTAACCAAAAAGACCGCTTGCTCCCTCCACTAACTAAAGACTAATTTATCAGGCCTAAAGTTATATTTAACCTAATCTCATCTGAAACACTTATAATGCTATTTAATTTTTCTGGAGTTCTCAAACAATCCTGCTATCTATACATCATGTATCATTTGTGGAAGAAATCATTTCAATTAAAACTTAATTTTTCACAATCATAGCAGCTTGATTAGGACCACTATATCTATATCTCACAAGAAAGAATAACTTCGCTGAAACTCAATGCCAGAAATGTACAAAACAACCTGATTAAAAATATGGAATGTTCCATGCGTTACAGAGAGTTTTGTTTAATTTGCGCTTCATTTTAAAATGTTTATCAGCAGTTTACTTTTCTATAAGCTATATTGTGATTTTCCTGGACACAAGAACTAGTTTGGTCAGACTGCTGTAAAGTAGGTCTGTGTTTAGAAAAAGATTAAAAACTAAGGCCCAACTGCAGACCATTTATGCACATAATGACTGATAGAAATGCAGCCAATCTTCTCCCTGATAAGAGTGTTGGCTACTGTTCTCTGGAAAAAGCAGCAAATGTCAATCTTGTATGAAAAAAATGTAACTTACAGACTAAACTATTTACATTAGGGTAGACACTTCTGTCTAAGGTAGCCAATAAACTATACTAAAATAGGAAACTTGAATCATAATTTATATGCTTCATTTAATGAACAACCTACACTTCCAGAGCTTTATTTGCAGTAAGAGTCAACCTTATTTATTTTGTATAATGACTTTATTACTGGGGCAATAACTGCTAGTATATAGAATATAGATATTCAGGCCTTCCTGTAAAGGCCCATGTTTTATAAGTATATCCTTATCATTTAGCTGGTTATAGGGGTACACAACAAAGAATCAAAACCACAGGCCTTCTCTCACTGTGATAGTGTGAGGCCTTGTACTTTGGCTCAGATGCAGGAGTGACGGCCATAAGCTGGGAAGCATGCAGTCACATACGCACATTCCAACATAACATCTAATACCAGGCTGTTAAGACAGTGATCCAGTCTAACACCTCCAGATCAAGAAAAGATCCTAGAATGTTTAAAGGAAACTTGGTTTGATAGCATTCTGTCTGGCAAAAGAATTACTTAACAGCTGTGGTTGTAAAATCTACACTCCCCGTTATCTATTTGAATGATTTCTGTCTGGTTCTTTGATTGTTTCTGTCTGTTGCATAACGAAGTGTGATCAGTTAAGGTGGTGGGATATGACTGGTTAAAGAATTATGTTACAATATGTTAGGATTGGTTAAAGAATCATTGCTAAAGAATCAGAATATTGCTAAAGAAATGATTGGTTAAGATACATTATAAAAACTGAAGTAAACAGGAAGTAAGGGGGGGGAGATTTATTGGTGTAAAGGATTGGGGGGTCCTAATGGATGCTTGCTTGAAAAGATCCCAATAAACCTGTCGTATTGTTTGCTGCTGGACTCTAGACTTCTGCTTCTGTCAACAAACTAAGAACTGAAAAGATTGGGGGGGGGGAGGTCCTAACAATAACAAAGAATGTTCCTTTAGTAAATTCTGTGACTTGAAAAGTTCAGATTCAAACATTATTTCTGAACAAGTAACAGGTTTAGTTTATATGGTACAGGATGTTATTTTTAATTCATTCCAAGCACAACTTTAGAATTATTACAGGGCAGTTCTGTATCTATTTTTAATGAGAGTCTTGAGTGAGGAAGATATTGACCTGAATGTTAACAAATTCATTGGGTTTTTTGTTTTTTCAAATTTACACACACCTCCCTCTCTCTCTGTCTGCTAAGCAGAAATTTCCCCAACTTAATCTTATCCGTTCAGCTAAACTCCAACACTGAACTACATTACTTTTTGAACTCTTTCCTTTTGGTAGTTTTTCTTTCTTTTGCTTCCTAAAAAAGGATGGGGAGAGGGGGAAGGAGGAGGGAGATACACAAATACACCTTGTCAAGAACCAATTAAGAATAAAAGTTCTCTTGATTCTGAGCTAAAACTACTATATTGTTGGAATACATAAATCCTCTCAGTAAAGATTTAGTTTACATTACTAAACAAACCAACCAACCTTACCCTTTCACCATGTCAAACCCCTAGTACTGATTGCTTATTTATGAGGAGAGTTCGCTCTCCAGGTACCTGGTGTAGGGCTTCATTAGCCAGGGGAGCAAGGTGGTCCAGTGCCAAGAGTACATAAACCAAAAGGGATACTTCTCAATGATGGGGCTCACAGGGGATGCTTCACCAACATCAGTGTGGGGTGGTCTGGAAAGGTGCATGACACGTGCATCTTTAGGAACTCAGGTCTGTTACAAAAGATGCAGGCAGGCACTTTCCTCCCTGACCAAAAAATAAATATTAGTCATGTTGAAATGCCAATAGTGATCCTGGGGGACCCTGCCTACCCTTTGCTCCTCTGACTAATGAAGCCCTACACTGGGCACCTGGAGAGCAACGAGTGTTTCGGTAATTGGATCAGCAAGTGCAGAATGGTGATGGAATGTGCATTTGGACATTTAAAGGCACGCTAGAGCAGTCTGTTCACTAGGTTAGACCTCAGTGAAAGAAACATTCCAATAGTTATCTCTACCTGCTGTGTGCTCCATAATGTACGTGAGACAAAGGGAAGAAGTTCCCATTGGGTTGGGTTGTGGAGGCAGATAGGCTGGCTGCCAATTTTGAGCAGCCAGATGCCACTGCAACGCTGAGAGCCAATCATGGAACACTGTGCCTCAAGGAAGCATTGAAAAAACGCTTTTGCAATGAGACACAAAAAGTAGCGTGCGTCACTTATCTGTGCTGTGCTTTGAGTTCCCCTCCCCTACCCATCCACCACTGACAGTTTCCCCTCCTCCCCTTCCCTTTATTCCCTTCTTACCAACAAACAAACAGTAATGAATTGTAAAGCAGTACTATTTTATTAGTGATCCTTCAGAGGGGGGAAAAGGCCGATAATGTAACTTACTGCACGCATTGTCTGGATGCTGAGAGGGGATACAGAGCCCAGTTTGGCTGTGCGCACAGGAAAGAATCACATATTCCCACTCTGAAAGAGTCCGTCGCCTCTTTCTGCTCCCCTGGACCGGTGACAAGTGGAGCATGTGCTGCACCCTGCTCAGCCTCCTCCTAGACCGCTTGGGGGTGGGGGCTAGGAAAGCGTGCGCTAGCTCAGATTTTGCAGTGGCTGCAGAGGGAGTCTCTCCTGCTGCTGAGCTTCCTGAAACTCAACCAGATTCCTCAAGATGTCTGCCTCATCACGCATTATATGCAGCATCTCATCTTGTGTTGAAAGCCCATACTCCTGTGGTCTTCCTGTTGTCCATGTCCCAGTTCAGTTTGTCTGATAACGAAATCCTCCACGCTCTTAGCTGTGTCAGCATTATCTCACTGAACATGTCATCCGGAGTTGGGTTTTTTGGCCTTCTTATCTGTGACAGGCGCTCTGCAGGAGCACGAGACGGTGCGTCGAAGGCCACGTTGTCCACTGCAAGGGAAGCAAAGCACAAGATACCCATTGTTAACTCATCCCATGGACGAAAAGCAATGCTACAACGTAAAAATAACTCCCCTGAACACTCCCAAGGGAAGGCTAGAATCGCATACCATTCTCTAACTATTGCAAGGGTCTGAGTGCCAGTCCAGCCATGGTAAGTAAAGGGCTAGTGAATCTATTTTAGGGAAATCCCCGGTGCCCTTGATGCACAAATCCTTGCTTCCCAGAGCTGTACGGATTTTGGGCTCCCATTGTCCTTCATAAATCAGACTTTTAAGAGGTGGAAAGAGTGTGGGGTGGGTAGGAGTTAACCGTCTCTGGAGGAAGAAAATAGGCAACTGTTTGTGGATTCCTGAGGCCCATAGCAACAACGTCCTGCTTAGTGACTTGTGGTGTGCTGAACCAAGAAACTATCCCCAGCTGCAGAATAACAGTTAAAAAAAAATAAAATAAAACCTGTCTTGGGTGGGTAATGAAAACGTGCACCATCTTCCCTAGGTAACCATGAGTGATATCAGTCTGCTGAGGGTCACATAGGGGGAAAGGGAGGATTTGCTGTAAGCATCTGGCTACAGGCCTGGCTTTTATGCTGCTATGCTGTTCCGCGATGATGCCTGCACAATTAACAGAATAGTAGGGGAAAGTGTCTTATCGCGATGGAAGAAATAAGGCTGCCCTCCCAAGAAACCTTATGCAAAGGATTGCAGAGTACCTACATGAAAGCTTCTGGGAGATATCCATGGAGAATTCTTGGAGCATCCCTGTGCACATAAATAATCTTTTCCGGGGTGAAACCAATGCTTATGCACACCAACTACAAGGAAGCACAGCCCCACCACCACATATGCCACCTTTTTTCTGCTGGTATAAGACTCTGGACTGGGGATATAACCAAAGAAATGCAATATGCAGTGCATACTCACCAGATGTGCCTCCTCTGGCATCCTGGTCAGTCACGGTTTCCTGCATCCAGCTGGGCTGCTCCTGTGTAGCAAATACCTCCTGGCTTTCAGGGAGAAGGGATAACACTCTCCTGCACCTTGTTATCTTCTTCATCCTCCACAGACTCATCCTGGCTTCGGATTCCCCTAAGGTATCTATGCTGCATCATGGCATAGTGGTTTTATCTCTGCTGAGAATCACATGCAGCTCCTTGTAAAAGTGGCACATTTCAGGTGACGAACCAGAACAGTTAGCTTCCCAAGGTTTCTGATACGCCTGCCTCAGCTCTTTAATCTTAATGGGGCACTGCTGTGTGTCCCTGTTGTTCCCTTCTCCAACATGCCAAGATATATCTTCTTGTAGATATCCAAAATTCTTTTGCTGGTTCAGAGCGACGATTTGCCCCACAGACCGATGACACCCAAGACTTTAGGTCGGCATGCAGTCACCATGATCAGTTGTGCTGGCAAGCTCTCTTCACGCTGACCTAACAGGAAATGGGAATTCAAAATTTCCCAGGACTTGAGGGGAGGAGCTGTTTCCTGTTTACCTGCCCACGGGGCAGCAGAATGCAAATGTCCAGAGCCATCAAAACAGAGCATTACAGAATACCTCCCAGAGGCCAATGACATCTATTTATGTTGCACTCTGCCTACGCTGACGCTCATTCAACCCATACAATTCAACTTCAGCGCTACACCACTTGCAAAGCTGGTTTTATTAAGTCAAAGTTTACCACAGTTTAGGTCAGTGGAACTGACATGCCAGTGGAGATGCATAGTTTATGTGGTCGACTGAAAACACATTTCGTCGACCTACACTGTCAGTATGGACCAGGCCCCAGAGAAGCCCTGTGGCTACTTTAAGATATTGCAGCAGATCAGCAGTAAACTCAGCACACTGAGGATTCATCTCTTGGTTTCTGAGAACCATTTTCAAATGTTGTTTGACATTGGCCATGCTGGCAACTCAAGCACTTTCAAAATCGGATTTAAGGAGAGCAATGTTTGCACTGTGCTGTGAAATGGTATTTGAACACAAATGCCCTCTTCTATTGTAGACTGGGTCTTAGAGGAGTTGTTGACATTTCTTAAAAGAAGTTATTCTCCATCTCCTGAGTTCTACTCATCTACTGGGGGCGGGGAGGGTGTCAGATTCTGTGGCTTTTTCCACACAAGCATTAGAAAGGGAACAGAAACTGGTCACAGCTCAGCACCACAAAGCTAGCATAGCTAGTTCCTAACACACCACAACCATGAAGCCTCAATAAAAGGGGCAGCATGGTGGAGGGGAGGTTGTAGCTGCAGCATGCTGCACAATGGTTATCTCCAGTTGGCAGGCTACCACAGGCTGGATAACGTTGGGCAAGTCACACACTCTCTCACTTAACACTCTATAAAATGGGGATAATTCTCTCTCTAATCCTTTTCCTCGTTTATTTAGAGTGTAAGTTCTTTTGTGCAATCTTACTACGTGTATGTACCATGTCTAGCACATTGGGGGTTCCAGGCATGACTAAAACAAAAACTAAATAGTAATATTTACTTCTGCTGTACTCCTTTACTAAGTGCAATCAGTATTCTTGGCCTAGTACAACACAGACTCACTGCCTTAAATAGCTTATATTTTAAATGAGACAGACAATATAGTATACACATACCAATAGGCTGAATGAAGACCCAAATAATGTGGATTGTGTTAGTAGTTGGTTTGTTTAAGATTATGTGGGACTTATCATTGAGGATCTGTTTCTATGGTGGATCAAACACTGAAAGGCCACTTTTCAAGTTTTTGAGAACCATAGTCCCATAGACATCTATCAAGAGCTGCAATGCTAAGTGCATTGGAAAAGCAAGTCATGCCTATTAGATTTCCACTACTCCATGTCTTAAGGAAGGTTGTTCAGGAAATTTATTGTCATATTAGGAAACATCCACTACAAGTCTATTGGTTCTTATTAGCTGGGACAACCAGAAAAATATGAGAATTGCTATTCTACTGCCAACTGAATCTGTTTCACATTTGAACAAGGGACTTTGAACAGTGGTATTACCTTGGACTTCCATTAAAGGGTTCATAAAGTACAACAAGCCTTCAAAGGATATAGAATTTAGGCAACAGGGGCAAGAAACCTGTAAGAGCCTTCAAGAACTTGCATCAATGACAACTTCAATTATGTTGCAATAAGACTAAGACAAAAGGCAAATAAAGTGAAAGAAAAGCATGCATATGCTGGAAATTGACAAGGGACAGTTTCCCAGTAAAACTAAATCAGGGAACCTAGAGAGAACCTTGTAATGGTTACAGTGCAATAAAAGTGTTAAAATAATTCATTTAGTGCACTATTCATTATTTCAGTTGAAAGCTTTTACTAAACAAAGATGTTTTGATTTCCTTGATGACTATTTACTGTCATCATTTCCTATTATGGAATAATGGTTCAGTAAATTTTGATAGGGCTGAATTTTGGGAATTAATGAAAATGGTTGGTGTTAAAGAAGAGATTTTGTTTAAAAAAAAACCAAACACTTAGGTCTATCTATACTACGGGGGCAAAAGTCAGACTGGAAGTGAACATGCCATCCTTGTTGGCCAGTTTATATATAAAGAACATTGCTTTACTACAGAATAATGCATGTGTGGATATTTAATAGTGGAGACAATGATCAGTGGATCAAAGCGGTATTATAACAGTAACATTAAAAGTTGAAATCACTTTAAGAAAAGGTTTCTCCAACAAAAGTTATTTGAGCAATAATAAACTGAGAACTAGAACATCTTAATGAAAAAAGCAACAAAAAATTAGCTAGGACAGACCAGAAAAAAAAGTATGAACTGGCTGTTAATTAAGACCAATAAATAATGTACAAACATTGCACATTGGTCATTTGAAACTTTTTTTTTTAAATCTTCTGATTTGTATATATTTGTAAAGTTCTGTACTGGGGGTAAAAATGCTCTTGTTTGAGGATTTTCTACCTTGTTGAAAAGAAAAACCTGTGCAAGACATCTTGGCATGGAGAAACAGTCCATTTAGCATAACTCTGGCTGCTGAGCATGATTTTTTCCAGGAACTTTGCCAGATGGAGCTATGGAACAGTAAAGAAGAATATATTGCTAGAAATAGGATGCATGGCAGAAAATCACAATTCTTGACATCAACAGGCTAGTCACTTTGAATTACATGGCATAAAGTGGATGCAGAAATGCAGGATTTAACAGTAGCATGTGATACAAAAAGAGGCAGCAAAACTTAAGTCAGAAGGTCTCAGTGTCACTATAACACTGGATGAATATTAGTTTGATGAAGAAGTTCAAGACAAGAAGCCCATCCAGCATCAGCTTCCATATTTTGTTATAGTACTGACAAAACTGAGAAGTGCTTTGCCTGACGTCATCAAGTGTGTATCCAAGAGAGGAGGATTCCAAAAGGTTAAACATTTAAGACTAGAATAAGCTGGAGCCTAAATAAGCGAACTAGGAAAGGAATTGATTGGTTTCAACAAAAGAATTCTGAAAATTAGACCTACAATGTTATAGAAATTATTAGCCCTCTACATTTTCAAATCACAAGGCAAACAATTGATCAGACTTCACAACCCTCCTATGGGGCAAAGAGGCAGGCATCATTCTCTTCATTTTACAGATGGTGAAAATTGAGGTACAGACGTTACTGTAGATTAATTATCCATGGTCATATAGCTGAAAACTGTCAATCTGAATCTTAACTTGGCCTGATATGAGAATGGCAACGCTACTCAGCACAACCACACCCATAACATACCTGTTATCTGTCAAAATAAAATGCACCACTATCATCTATATGCATGCAGCTCAGGACTCCACCTATACTTCTTGATATGTTGATAGTAGTTAAACCACTACAAAATTGCCATACAACAAATGGAAGGATTTAATTTACATATACTCCCTATACAGCTAAGATTGGGTTAATCCTATTTCATATGGTCTTCCAGGCAAACATTTCCTCTCATTTGAGCAGTTCAGATATAAAGTTTCAACTATACAATAAAGAACAATTACTTACCTTATAGCAACTGTGATTCTTCTAGATGTTCTGTGCATGTGGATCCCACTTAGATGCAGTGGGTGTATATACACCATGGGTGGGAGCCACATGGACAGAGATTCAAAGAAATATATTTTCATGTATAAGCCAATTTCAGGACTTTGCACAAAAACCTTTCTCCAGCTTTTCTCTCCCTGAAGCCAGCAGTCATTGACCAATACTCAAGGTTCACAAATAATCCCAAACAAATTATTTCTAAATTCTGTTCAATTTTCTGACCCACACTAGAACAGAAAAATAGGGATTAAAAAACAGAGTCTTGGAACACATCTGTTAAGAATATACTTTCAGAGACTTATTGCAAGTCAATGACTAAACACAATGTTAAGACTTATATAAATCATTACAAAAACAATACAGCCAGAGTTGTCTCTCTCATGGCCCAAGGGTATGTCACCAAAAGACATTCTTTCACTGTATTTGAAACTGCCCAATTACCATCAACTTTTGGTCTTAATTTCAAGTATTCCCTCAAGATCACAGGCAAAAACAGATGCATTGCACCAGGATTTTAGCTTTGTCAGTGATATAACTTTAGTTATGGGAAAAATTAGTACTTTAAAAAGTGCCTTTTTTCTCAGACTGAAAATGATCAATTAAAAAGTGCAATTCTAATGTATCAAATACACATTGCCAGGGACACAAGATTAGGATGTGCTTAAGAGGCAGAGCATTTGTATATTAGAGTGTTTCCTCAGAGCTCCTCCAATAAATACCTCGTTAATAAATTAGAAGAGCAGCATAATAGCATCCATTTCTTAGAATTTACAGGATGAGCTCTTCACATCACCTATGGAGTAGTACAGAAATACAAACATTCCCAAAGATTACACCATGGAGAAATCAAACACGAGCAGACAAAGCACATAAAAAGGCTCTCAGCTCCCCACACTGCCCCTCTTAGGTCAGTGGAAGTACTCCTGGTGAGGACATGCACCACCAACCCAAGGAGGGTAACATGGACTTCAGCCACCATAGTAATTAATGCGGTGTTCATAAGTCCACCTAAAATAGGTTGACTTATCTTTGTAGTGTAGACAAGGCTACTTTGTCAGAGACACAAGAAGTTCCTTTTTATACTAATATTAAACTGCAGCAAGTGTGCAATATATTCAGTGATCGGCCCATGTAACAACTGTTCGTTTGAGAGATTTTTGTTTGTTGTTTTTTGCATCAACTTCTTAGTTTGCCATCCTGAACACAAATGTCATTTCACTCATCTTTAACATTGTTCTAACTTTTTTTCCAGACTACAGCACACAACATCAGGGTTTGTTTTTTTTTTGGACTGAACTATGAAAACCACACACAAGGCACTTTCTTTAAAGTAATTTCCACCCTAAATTACCAGCTAGAAACCTGTTTCAATAAAATATAGTAAACAATGAGAAAGCAATACTCAAAATTTTGTCATTACTGTTTTAAAGCAATAGTGATTTTGTGTACTCTGTATCAAAACAATTTTATACTAAATTGCAAAAATTCTTCATATAAATATGCACCACAAGGTGGTGCTCTAATTCTTATTTAATGCACACAGTACATACCACCTCAGATTAGTAGGAAATTTTTATTTTCCCTAGAAGAAACAGTTTAAAAAATTATTCTTTAGGATAGTGGAGGAGTGGGTTTTGAATAAGGGGTATTTTCAAGTTAACTGTAAAGTAAGTTGCCATCACCAGGGTAAACCTTGTTTTCTAGGTAATCAAACCCATTGTTGTTTCTTACCCTTGGATGTATATATATATTTTTCTTATCTGTGATTTTCACTTCATGCATCTGACAAAGTGGGTTACAGCCCACAAAAGCTTATGCCTGCAGAAATGTGTTAGCCTTTAAGGTGCTACAGGACTCTCGTTGTTTTTGCTGTATACAGACTAACACGGCTACCCCTCTGGAACTTATTTCAAGTATGTTTGTGTCTAACCTTTTTGTTGAGTTTGTGTAGCAGATCACTGAGCGTTACTCAGTTCAGATATGTGAAATGAAGTCAATCACATATTTATGGAGGAACAAATTCTTAATTATTATTATTAAATCAAGTGGATCACTTTTTAAAAAGGGCAAACAGCTGCTCCATCTGAAAATTATAGCATTAAAATCCTTTGACATCTTCTTCTGTTGCAATGTCATTTTTGTATCTTATGTGAATCAAAAGAATGTGGATAGGTACAGGATGGTGTAAAACGGTTCCTCACATAATATTTTAAATACCTAGCAATTTACAAAAGGAAAAAATCTCATCTCACTACCCTGCCCACTAACATCTTTGATTTGATTATATCATGTTTATGGAAGTCTTACATCTACTTATGTCTCAAAAGAGAAATTTTATATAGTTTCAAATCATAAAAATTGTGCATGTCTTTGTACACTGGATGGTCTCCATCTGTGCTGCTGGTCTTAAAATGTGTTGGATAATAGAGCACTAAAACACTCAACACATCTCTCAGAGTTAAAGTCTGTGGACTTACTTGCACATTTTAGTGTTTGGGATCAAAATGACCTTCACTTTGTCAGTGTTAATGGAAGCCATAATGTGTTGGGGTGCTTTCCAACTAAGCATGAAAATGTATAATTAAAAAAACAAAACAAAAAAGGTGCATATTCACAATATGTACATTTAAGTTTTCATTAAGTCTTTTTCAAAAGTACAGATGGCAAGATGGTATGTATGAAAGTCTCTTGGGTGCAATATGCAAGTCCCCGCTGCAGTGTTTCCAACAGGATGTAAACCATGGTCCTCAAACCTGCACTTTAAAAAAACATATTACTTAGCACGCTGCCAACAAACGTCAACACAAAAATACACGGTTGTAATGACTTCAACTCCACAAAAAATGCAATTTGAAGACAATTTTCTACAGCAAAAGGTTAAAATAAATGTAATCATGACACAAAGGTATTAGAAAACATTTATTCTTCAAGTAAAAATGAAAACAATTTTAAAACAATTATAATTCTTAAAAATGATAATCTATTCAAAGTAACTTGAAAATTGTACAAATTTACATAATAGTTTTGAGATCCAGAAGTCCAAACAGAAAATTGTCTAAGATGTGTTACTTGAATTTTTCAGTAATTCTGAAGTTTCTTCAATCCTAAAAATATTTTTAAAACTGGTTAAAACAAAGACTAAAACAAACATTTATTACTCGTTAATGAAGCTAAAGTAAAGAAGCAGCATTTCTCATTTTTTTGGTTTGTTTTTAAATTGGTTAGTATAATCCATTAGATTCACTGTTATCTGAGAGACATTTAAAAAAAACACAGAAGGAATAAAACTCACAAAAATAAATTTAATGGAGAAGATATTTGACACTTTGTATATGACAAATTAGCCTTAAAAAGGCTGTCACCATCAGAGAGCTTAGATTTTTGCAAAGTGGCAAACAAGATGAATGACTTCTGCTTTCTGAAGTTACTCATTTGTACGATATAGAAATCTTATTCAATAAAAATTACTGTGCATTTTATTTTACTTCAGCAAGTGTGATGAAAGTTATTTCTAATTGTACATTTTCATTACAAATCTCAGGACCAGCAGTAGATACTTCTTATTATTCTGGGGTAACCTTATGTGATGCCTGTCCTAAAATTGGTTTAGCACTTTTAATTCAATATTTCACCTGAAAGTTTAGAAAAAATGTGAACACAAGTTTTATGTAGTTCCAATAAACTCTTATCAGAAGACAGATAATACTCTTAGTACATGTTAACCAAATTCTAAACACTCTTTAATCCCTAGTTAATACCATTAATAATGCATTACATTGCTTGTTACAAATCTAAACAGTGATTCATCCCACGAACACAGAACTGTAAGTGGATTTATTATCCAGTGGAGTCATAAGGAAATGCCACACCTGATGTAGAGACCTTTGAGGTTTGGAACACATATGCACATTCTATATATGCATTAGTCCAGTATAATTCCCTCCTGGGAAATGAATTCCTGCTGCCCTTTTCTATTACTTACATTTTACTTATCCTTTCCATTCTTTGTCTTGTTGTCTCCTGCAATTTAAAAGTAACATATTTAGGTAATTCTTCAAAGCTAGCATTCTTCAGAGATGGACTTTTAACCTGAAGAATTCATGCAAAAAAATACTTTAAGCACTGTTTACATATCAAACGGATTTTTATGAGACAGACCTAGATGAAGTTTTGCATAGTTTTGCTGTTTTTTCCAGTAGTATATACAACTAAAACTAATGCTTACTTGTTCTCTTGACCTTAGAAAGGAAATCAACTAAGCATTTGCCAGTTTTACTTACCTTTGAAATCTCTGTCAAACCATGATAATTAATGGTTGTGGCTTTGGGAGATGGCTCTGTGGATAATAGTGAACTGTATCCAGACGACTGATGAAGACACTCTGGCATCTCCTCCTTCCTCTCAATATCTATGGAGAAATATTCATTTTTAGGTCACCTTTGCCTTTTTGCTCTCTTGCAGAAGGGTCAGCTATCAAATGGTTTGATTTACAGTATGTAATAACAGAAGAGAATGCATTGTTTAGAAAGAAAAAGGCAACTGGTAAAGGTCCAAGATGGGTTTCTCATATTCTTTTAAAACATGAACAGATTATGCTCAGTATGATGCAGACAAAAAAAAAATTCCAACAAAGATTATCCAGGAATGTTGCATGTGTCATGATTACAGTCAATTCAAACACTCAGGCAAGTACAATTCCTTGGCAAAACATTTAATAATAATTTAAGACAGCTCACATTTGTTTTCTTGCTATAAACCACGTGTCTCATACAGCTGTAGGATCTTTTGAATGTAAAAAAAGCTTAAGCAATACAGTAATTATCTTCATAAACATATTTCAATATAATACGAAAAGCTTCTCCAAACATGTTTTTCATTCTTCTATACAGTAAATCACTTACTGAACAAACAGCTAAAATGCAAACAAAAATGTAGTCCATTTCCAGTCACCTAGGGCTACCATTCATTCAGCAGAACCAGGGTTTAAACATTTGTATAGCAGTAAGCACAAGTTTCAGTGGAAGAAGAGCTAGGCCAACATGTCAAACATATTAGAAAATCCCTACCATTTCTATCAAGAAAAGCTTGATGCTACCCTAGCTTTTAAAAAAATATTCAACTATTTTAAAAATCAGTGTGCCTGGAGAGAGCAAAAATTCCCATTTTTAGAAAAAGGTGGCTATGTATGTTTGTTTTTAACTAAAGCTACACTCTATGGATCCAGATGACAAGTCCTGGATCGTGCACTCAGAAAACAACATGGTGCACTGCACTTTGTGATAGTGAATCTCAAAATCTGCAGGTAGTAGCGGATCTATATCATGTGATGAGGTAAATCAATTCAAATTTATATAGCCCACTAACACAAATTTATGTCTTTTGATAAAACAATTGTGGGTCAGAGCAAGCTTGACATGTAGGGCAATCTAAAAAGTGATTAGAGTGCTAAATGGTGTACAAGATTTACTTTGTCACTTCACTTACCAATCATCACATTCTGAGAGAGAATCTTATGAATGTTTTTACCTATCTGTTATCAAATTTTACTCTGCTGTCTAAAAAAATCATGTTAATTCATTAAGTCTGACTCATTAAGAATAACATTTTGACATGAGAGAGTTTATGGTACTGTCTGTACCTAAAAAACATGCTAGGTAATATATATTCCTGCACAGAACACTTAAGGGGAAGTTAAGATTGCAGACACATCTCAGTGTTTTAAAAGTGTACATTACCAGAAAAGAACAAGTTGAATAATTAGGAAACTAAGGATGGATGTGACTTGAGGGAGTGGGAAGGCAAGCGACAGTTTAAGGATGAAGGGAGAGACAATATGGAGGAAGTCAAAGGAAACGAGTGAGTGAAAGAGCTGATTCAGTCTTCCATGTCTGTGCCACTACTTCCCTGGCCTCAGTAACGGAGCTGTCCCAAGAGGGGTATTTACCTGAAAAGATGCTTAGTGTTATTCTCCCCGGGGTCCCTTTGTGCTTAGAAAACAGTTAACTTATGTGTACAACTTCAGAAATTTACTTGGCTATTACCCACTATTCTTACTAACATTTTACAGTTTGTTAAAGGAAAAAAAGGATAAACCTTTGATTTATGATTAGTGTCTTTTAACATCAACTAAAGAACACATTTGTGTCAGGGCCTTTTCTGAACTTACAACAAACAAAAATAACAAAAATCTATTTATCTCTAGTAATTAGTTATCTTTGTGAGGATATGGACAGCAACTTAGGAGAGGGGACAAAAACAACACATTTTATCCAATAGGAAATGTAAATAAAATCCCAAAATCTAAAAGGGTTATTTCAGGAGCTGGTCTAGTACCTGAAACAGCTGAAACTTTTTTTGTTTTTTAAATTAACTAGATTTCAAGTTGACAGTGTCCACTTAAACAACTTCAAATCCTACCTAGAACACAATTTTATGGAAGGTTAGCAAAAGCTGCTTTTTGTTAAAGAGCATTGGAAACAAGCACTCACCAGGAGAAACTGGAGTCATATTCCTACTAGAGGTATGTTCTTCACTCATGTTGTTAAACTCTGTTGATAAGTCACTCTGAAACAATAAAGGGTTTTTGCCATTTACAAAAAAAATTCTATAATTTAGCCACAAGTCTTATTTAAATGCCAGAGTACTGAGAATTATAATCAAATAGTAAATATATGCATATCTATGTACAGTACTGACCAAATTTTGCTAGCATTATGGAAGTAGTTTTGTGTGATTACTCCTATGAGTAAAACCTTGCAAAATTTGACCCTTTACATATACCCATTGGTATCATATAAAATAACTGTCTATTTCATTAAAGGATTTTGTCTTTTGAAATACCAACTTTGCTGTAAAAAGTCAGCCCAAAAGTTTCACAGCTGAGTGCCTAACAATCCAAGTGTGATTGTTTGATCAGGCTGAGTGGTCTTTATTAAAAAACACTGTGCACCCATAGCTCCGACTGACTGACTACTGGGAGTTGGCAAGTGCTCAGCTCCTCTGAGTATCAGGCCACTGATTTGGGGTCTGTTGCTGGATTTGGGTGTGTAATTTAAGATAACCAAGTTTGAAAATGTAGGCTAAAATACCCACTTGGCTCATGATAAAAATGGTAAGAAAAACAAACAGTTTTATACATTTTCAATAGTGATGCTATATCTGCTTTCACTGTTATAATATGACCAATTTTCTCCTTCTGGATTAATTTTCTAAGAAAAAAAAGTTAGTTCAAGTGCTTTACCTTGACCATCAAAAGTAAGCTATTACTATTTTTCCTTTAAAAAATATCAACTTATGTTTGCCTAATTTAGGCCCAGATCCTGCAAACTAATTCATACAGATGGACTCCTCCATTCTTGTGAAATCCCTCTGAAGAAAGGGTCTGCCTGTGTGAATCAGCTTGCAGACCATATGGAACTGGAATTGTTTTCATTTCAGTAACACAACATATGAATTTATGGTGTAGGGTGTGTGCACATGTAAAATGTAGAGTCTCACATTTTCTAATATAAAAGCTTGCATTAAACAACATTATTTTGGTTACAAGTCAAGAATTCAAATTAGGAAATCCCAGATTTACTGCTGCTAGTGCAACTTAATTCTGCCTGCTAGTATCCATCTTGCACACCAAATGATGTAGGGGTCCTGTGAAAAAATAGTATGTGATGATGTAATTAAAGTCTGTATCATAATGCGAACATACAGTGGGCAGAATTAAGGTTGCAGTGCCAACTTTTAACAGATTTTTGTATGTAATTTCTTAGTTTGATTTAAAGGAAAAATGTAAAACACAAACAAACAACAAAAATCCACATGTATGCTAACAACCCCCAACCATCGTGTGTGACCAGTAGGATTTGAACCTTGAACATTCAGCACTATAGCACTGACATCTACCACTTGAGGTATTGGATTAACTACATTAACTAGCAGCAGAAGGCTATTACACTGAAAGGTGAGGAAGGGAAAGTACTGGCCCTAAGCGCTGGGTGGGCATATCCCACCAGTTGTCTTTCTTCCCTTCCCCAAACATTGGGAGGGTGGGGTGTAGGAGGAGTTGGAGAACCAATTACTGGCCTTAGAAGTTTAGACTGGCTCCCTCTCCCTAACCCCTGCCATTACAACTGCCCTGGGAGCTCTCAGGTATTTTCAGTGCAGTGTGTGTGCTGCTGCTTAGGCAGTGGTCTTAGAATGTTCACATTATTTTGAGGTAACCATGCTTCTCAAAAGAAGATTGCAAGAACCAGCTCCTTCTATACCAAAAAATAAGCAACCGTGGCGCGCACACAAACTAAATCAAACTTGTTTGTATACACTCCTGCTCTTACAATAATTATTTAGGGTAAAAAGCAGTACAATCAGGTTCAATGTTTTCAAAAACGATACTACTGTTAAAATATTTAAGTGGCAGATAAATATCAGACTATTCTAAAACACAGTACAGTGCAAAACAGTGAATATTTATCTATTTATAATTGCTTTTAATTGGGTTTAATGATGTTGAACGGTTCCAGCGTAAAAGGCGTTTATCAAGCTTAAGAACAGGTACACTCTTTGGCCTCCTGAGAGCACTTGCAAGCAGGGCTGGCCCTAGACCAAATGACACCACAGGCAAAAAGCGTCTTCGACATCCTCACCCTATTTGTTAAACTTTTGAATTACCTTATTTTTTATTGCATTTGTAGCCCATTTCAGGGTTTTGATGCACAATTTGCATACATGATTTATCCCTGTTCTATAAGATGATAAATTTGCACACTAGGATCTGAAAATCCATATTTATTCATGCCAAGTATAAGCAAATACAAAAAAATTGTTTCCTCTATGCTTATAGAAACTTTTTACTTTTAAGAATAACTGAAATGTATTACATCAAGAAATTCAACTATGCACCAAACACTGGATGGACCAGTATTAAATAATGTTACAGTAGGTGACAGCCTTACAATGTTAATCCTAGTCCTTCAATTTCTTCTATACTCACAAGGGCATGGCTGATAACATTCTAGGAGGTTCGAGGAAAACATGGTTCTCAGAAAGTCTGAAAGATTCGAGATTCTACAAAGGTCCAGAACATTCTAGGAGGTTAGTGAAAAATGAATCCATATATGGTATACCTGAAACATTTTCCTTCAACCATTCTATTTTCCCTTTTGTTGCTAAAAACAAAAACAGCCCCCCAACCTGGTTACTGCCAAGCCTGGCACCCAGCTGGTCGCCTGCTCTTAAATCCAGCCCTGCTTGTAATGGTAACAAACTAACAATAGTTGTGCGATTTGGACATGCACTGAGAAATAATCCACGACCAATTAATAGACATCAGATGGTATCACATTTCAGTTACTACTGACCTGAGACAAATTCAAATATCTAATATTGAAAAGCTTCATATTTCATATTTATTCTTTGAGCCACTAAATTGTCTTTTAAATTTTATTAAATGAGCTTCTTGAAACAGCATGGAGATATGGTAGCTTTCCTCCGAAAACCTCTTTTGGATGAACAATACACTTTCAGTAAATGTAGACTGAAAACATATTATATATTTCTAACAGCAAAGACATATGCAACTGAATCAAACAAAATGATGTGACCTACTACTTACGGACTCAACACAAACACTTTTGCAAAGTTTATCAACTTTTGGACAGCTTTTGACAGTAACTGAAGTATTTTGAGGATTGCAATTTACAATATTACAGCAAGACCCTGAACATATACTCACAAACATACTGTGCAGTGAATGAGATGTATATAAAATTTTTCAATATGTTTATTTTAATATATACAGACACACACACACCCTTCTCAACAGCTTTTAAAACAAAATAAAAAACACGCTGCCTTGCAGAAATAAGATAATTTGCTGTGGCATGTTAAGCTCACCCCGTGTAGTGATGTCACTAAACCTTACTTGCAACCATTACCTAATATCACCAACAAGGAGTGCAAGAACTGGAGAAATGCCTGTCATGCTGACTAGATTGAGGGAGGCCCTGGAGGTGTATGCAGGAGCTCTGATTACTCCCTTCTACACCAATCTTGTGTTGGAGGTGTCACACTGGCTGGACTGGGGGAGGCATTTATTGTATTGTTGGACATCAGTATGTCAAAATCATAGTAATCCATGTGAGATATGCCATATCAAGTACTGTTAGAAAGGCTATAATGTGCTAAGTAAGATGATAATGTTTATGTTCATGTGCTATATGTGTAACGGAAGTTATGGTATGTTTGATAGATCAGCATTTCAAATGGTGCTGTCTGGACCACTCCTCGGACAGGATGGCTGCAGAACACTAGCCTGCGTAATGGCCCATTAAGACATTCCCAGGTGCAGGGGGTCAGAGGGAGTTGCCAGAGATACACCTGATGAGTCACCAGGTCTGGCCCATGTGACTTGGGACTCCATTTTGGTTCCTGTAAAATTCCACAAGTAGCGTGGCAAGTGCCAGAGGATATAGAAGGCGGAGCCTTTGGAATCCATTTTGTCTTTAGTCACCAGTCTACAGTTACCTATCTATCTCTGGAGCAACCCATCTGCAACTGAACTGAAGCTGTGAAACAAAGGACTGGGACACATCCAGGTACCAGATGTATACCAGAGGGACTATACAAGCCCGCAAACTCCACAATTCTTCTAGAAACCTGATGTATATGGACTTTCAAATCATTTGTATGTATCTGATTGCTTTAATCCTTAACATTTCTCTTGTTTGTTTTTCTTTTTATAATAAACCTTTAGTTTTAGTTACTAAAGGATTGGCTGGCCGCGTGGTATATTGGGTAAGATCCAAACTTATATTGATCTGGTACAGTGGCTGACCCTTTGGGATCAGAGGGTACCTTTTTAGTAAAGAGCATAGAGTTTAAATAACTGGTCTCTCTACTGGACATAGCGGCAGATTGGGAGCCAGACACTGAAATGCAGTAAAGGGGGCTGTGTGTATTGGTACAGTGGCTTCTTGATAACCAATGTGAAGAATCAGAAGCACTGTTTGTGGCTGGTTGGGAAGTCAGACTTCAGTGTCATCCACCAGTGTTGGGAGAATCTGCTCTCCTTTTACAGCCTGCCCTGATCTTGGCATTATCAGTTGGTTACCCTGGGCACGGACGGGTCACAATGCCAAACACTAAATCAGAGTTCAGATGATGAATGAGAAACTGGACTAAAGAATGAAGCAAGTTTCCCACAGTACTAAGCAAACCATCTGCTGAATTTTCATTCTTAATTTTGCATAAAGTTTCTCTATGGTGTGCCTGAAGGTAAAAAATGATGCATTTTACTATAATCAGAAATGAAGATGTATAATGTGAAATCCATATAATGTTAGACAGAATGAAGGCCTAACTTTTCAACAAGTTCTTGTAAAAAGATTCTCTATTCTCAAAATATGATATACTTTGTCTTGGGAAATTAAATAATATTCAGCTTCATCAGTGGCGCTCTCATAAAATTATTACAGTTACAAGAGAAAAACCACCAGGCTAAATGAGACAGTCAGAGTAAGAGAAAAACCACGTGACACTAAACAGGCTGAATTTTTCCATAACACAATAGTAACCACTCAAACAGTAATTACATTCCTTCAATAAATGTATTAGTACCACATAAGCACACAGTAGCTATCACTGATAAACTGCAGAGCTACTTCTGTAGTTCCCTCAGAGTCTGTGGGCTCCTTCTGGGAAACTCCATTACAATGCACAGTGCTGCTCCATAGGTCTTCAAACAATTGCTGTGCACTTTTCAGTAATAAACCATTAACTTTTTTTTTTTTGGAGAAAAGTGCACAATTGGGAAGGTGGAGGAGGAACAGTCTCATGAGGAAATTGAGGTTCTGCCTTGTTCAAACTTTTGTCACGTAATCATGGCCACACTTCACCTTACAAATAGTAGATATTCTCATAGCTAAATATTAGTACAGATTGGGGTGGATAAAAATTAACGCTTTTTTAAAATAAAAAATAATTTAAAATTTAAATTAAATACACTTTTCTTTTTAAAAATAAAGCTACTTACAATTAAATTTGAAATGATGAAAACTGACAATACTTAATCTTACAAAAATCTATTAAATTAATTTAAATTAAATAAAAAGGCAATATTCAAGCAACATGTTTGCTGCTGAAGTTTTAAAGAAAGTCAAGCTACTGAAGTGATGGAAGTTACTGGCTAAGCTCCTGGAACCATCTAATTTGTTGAAATGCTAACCTAGCTTTGGACAGTAGTAACCTCTTCAGTAATACAGAAAGAATGCTTTTTCCAATTCAGTTTATTCAACTATTTCAGTTTAATCACTAGTTCATTAGAAATAAATTGAATAGGAGTAAACCTTTGTTTTTCTCTTCCAATCTCTAAATAAAAACCATGTGTGATGAAATATACTAGCTCTAAATCTTGAACAACCTGGTGACCAGAACCTCTGGCTATGTCTAAACAGCAATTCAATACCCACCCCTAGTACAGGTCAGATGACTCAAACTCATGGGGCTCAGGCTACAGAGCTGTAAAACTGCTGCATAGACATTTGGGCTCAGACTGGAGGTCAAATGGTAGGGCCCTGGTATCAGAGCGCAGCCTCCAGCCCAAGCCCAAATGTCTATGCTGCAGTTCTACAGCCACACAACCCAGGGTAGAGAAATCCTAAAAATCTATGAAACAATTAGTTCAATTCACTAACCACAAATAATACTTCCTTTGTTTCACAATTTAGCTTTAAATGCAAAACATTTTTTGATCAACTTACTTTTTTTCCTGTGTCCAACACATTTTGAATGCTGTTTTGTGCATTTTGAATTGCATTCCAATTTTCATCTAAATATATCTTGACACAAGCCAAAAGTAAAAAAATTAATCTAGTAGGAAAGAAATGCCTCATTCATTTTTTTTTTAACATAAAGAAGTAAAAATTAAGAATTTGAATAAATGTATATTAAATTTCATAATTGCTTAAATGTGCATAGATACGGTGCAACCCCATTTAGCAAATGAGATTCATCAGACAATGAGAATCATCCTTTCTTTAGGCAAATAACTGAAGTGTACAAATGCTAAATCAGATTAAAATAAAATTTTAATTTACAGATTTCTCACTCCTCAATAAAACAGAAGTAAATATGTTAAAATAAAATGGTAAAATATACCTTTTTTGATTGCAATAACATCTCTGTTTCAAGGAGCAAAACCCGGCTCAGGAGATTATTCCAGTCCTTTTCATCTATAATTATCTTTCCTTTCAGTCTCTCTTCTAAAACATGTAGCTTATCTTCCATCCAATTTAGCTTATGAAGTTTTTCTTGGCAATCAGCAAGCTGGCTCTTTAGCAGCTTGATTTGACTAGTATCTTCCATGACCTGGAAATAAGGACAATAGATTTTACTTGATCTAATTTTAGGCATAAATACAATTATACAGACATGATAAACTCCACTGCAGAAGTATAAACATTCTTTCTTCTCTACTGGGTCATTTCAACCATTGTGAGATGTCATATTTACGAATACTTTTTCCTTCAGAAATTGCTGTGAATTACTTTATGCAAAAAGTTTGCACATTCGAGAAATACTTTCCAGAAACCAGCCAGCTGACTGTGAAGTTGTGGGGCAACCGAAGATGCTTTATATTGATGTAATAATCAAAGAAGATCAACTACCACATAACTATTCCCACATGCTTGTTGTATCCCTTTTTCCCTTTATTCTCTAACCATCTGGCATGGTCTTTCAAGAGAGGAAAATCATAACTCCATGAGGTAAGGACCTTTCCCTTTTTTTGCTTTTACAGGACATTGCACATTGGGGACACTACTGAAAATAAATAAAATGTAGTAAGTCTCACTTGCTACTCATGTTCGAATCTTTTTTCTTAACAAATAGTACAAATGGACTACCGATCTTAATTTATACATTTACTAGATACGTATATATCAAGTGTTTAATTTTGAAAAAAATTAAAGAGAAATTGGAAGCCACTTGGGCTATGTCCCTCTGTATCATACCAAATTATTTATTTTATAATTCAAATGCTTACTTGTTTGCATGCAACTTCTAAAACATCATCAGCTATACAGGACTCTTCTTTGCTATATCCATCTACTGGAATGGCTGAATCATGAAGGACATGCACATTAACTTCGCTATCTGGGTGACGTTCGACTTGAGGTTTCTTTGTATGTAAAAACAATAATCTACATATAAGATTTATTACAACAAAAATATAACCTTGCCAAGTAAACGTATAATGTGCTGCATTTTATTATTTAGCATTTATTTTGCTTTTATCTATACACCCAAGCAATTTGATCTCACGCAGTTGCAAGACCGATCCAGCAAGTTTTAGACTGTGAAAACAAAGACAAAAAAAAAGTTATCCTTGATAATCTTTTCAGAGTCATATGGCTCATCACTGCTATTGTCTCCCACATACTTAAAGTCAGAAACATCACTCCTCTTCCTCTGCAGCCTGTCAGAAAAATTGCTTAATTAGGGTGGTTGTTTATTTAACATAAACTTACTGAGAGAAAGCCAAGTAAAAAAAGAGGAGATTTACATTTCTTTCTGAGCACAGCAACATCTCTTACTTCTTGCAAGAGTTCCAAAGTGTAAGCCGCATGCCTCTGAATGTTCTGTTTTCACAGCCTCACAAGACTCTCTCTACTGCTGAACAATTGTATTATTCCAATAGAATTTAGAAGTCCTGGGAGGTCACAGTTGAGGATGGAAGGGCACCCTCACTGGTAGCTAGGTCTAGGCTCATGAAGGGGACACAGACCTTGAACTATATTCAATGGGGAGCCAGTGGAAAAAGCAGAACCCCAAAGTGACGTGCTCATGGTGACGTGCACTGCTAAGCAGATGGACTTTTGCATTTTGTATCTGCTGAACTTTTTCAGGATGTGGAGCTTCATCTCAAGGTACAAGTTACAATAATCAAGTATGGAAGAGGCATGCATATGGATCACTGCTGCTAGGTTCAAGTCCAGTAGGAAGAGGCACAAATTTCTCACCAGTCACAGATAGTGACCACCATAGCTACTTCGAAGACAAAAAGGATTTCAAGGCTGGAGATCAACTTAATGTGAATGTAGATGCCTTTTGTAGTAGTGGATGTCCTAAAGAAGGCAAGCTCTTCAAAGTGTTCCCCTCTTCCTACCAATACCACTTCAGCCTAGCCTAAATTGAATTTCAGAAAGCTGCTCTTCAGTGCCTAACAGAAGACAGCACCCGAAAGAAAGTCTTATCAAAAGTCCATCAAAGTTACTTGAAAACATTCCAGTTGCTTCATAGAATTGTAGGGCTGGAAGAGAATTTGAAAAGTCATCAAATCCAGCTCCCTGAGCAGAGGTAAGTCCAAGAAAACCTAGACCATTCCTGATAGGTGTTTGTCCAACCTGTTCTTAAAAAGCTCCAATGAGGGGGATTCCACCACCTCCCCTGGAAGCCTATTCTAAAATTTAATTACTCTTATAGTCAGAAAAGATTTTTTAATACTGAATCTAAATCACCTTTGCTGTAGATTAAGCCCATTACTTCTTGCCCTACCACCAGTGGACATGGAGAACAACTGATTATAGTTGTCTTTATAAACAGACCTGAACAGGTCTGAAGAGTGCTATCAGGTCCCCCTCCCAGTCTTTTCTGAGGCCTCATGAGTGCCAAGCAGAGCAGAATAATCACCTCTCAGGCCTTCCTTACATATGACACTATTGTTAATATACTCCAGAATGATAATAGCCTTTTTCACAACTGTATCACATTGTTGACGCACACTCACATTTATTATCCATCATTACCCCTAGATCCTTTTCAGAGGTGTTAGAAGTGCATTTTTCCACTTGCTTTTTGCTATGGCCAAACTCCAACCTGGGATGGAATGCAGCTTGTTAAGCCTCAGATCAAACAAACAAACAAACAAACAGGTGGTGTTATCTTCCAGAGTCAAAAACTGCAGACAATAACTGTTTCTAAGACCAGTGTCCCAAACTGGTTTGAACCAGCCTGGAGAAGGTGATGAGAAACTATAGCTACCAGCTGCAGAGCTCATGACAAAACTTTACTGACCAAGGTCAGTGAGTTTCCATGCCAACGGGCAATATGCTCATTTTCTGGGGTCTCAGCATAAAGCCGGGGTTCTGGTTTGGACACGTTGGAGATGATAGGTTAGCAGCCTGTTGCGTCGACTAGGGAGCTGGCCAACCCCAGGCACCTCGACACTCTTCAGAAAGAAGAGGGTTAAACCCCCTTGCCTGATCACCAAGGGAACCTGCAGGTTTTTTTCCCCTTTTTCTCTTTTTGCAGATTTTTTTTTGCCTTTGGATTTTTTCTTTTATTAATTCTTTTTGTTTACCTGGTCACTCCAGATTGCAGGGCCACATGCCTTGGCATATCAAAAGGGGGTGGCAAAGTGTTGTTCTCTCCAGACCGGTGGGCTGCAAGTTCAGTCGCAGTCGTTTTAACACCGGACTGGTTTTTTTAACACTTTATCTTCTATCTCAAGAAAATAGGTCTGCTGTCTGTCACTCCGGAGATAACATCCACATGTGGTAAATATAATCTGGTCAAATTTGGGATTTGAATTGGGGAATGTTTTTTGGGGGGGTTGTGTGTGTATGTACTATCACTGCTCTAAATTTACTAACCCACAGATTAAAAACAATCCACAATCCAATCTGGGTAACAGTGAAAAAGTTAAATGAGCGAATAAATCCACTTGTATTCCACGCCAGACACCCCAGCTGACCCTTGTAACTCCTAGCCAAAACCAGCCCATGGCTAGCCTCACCGGCCCGTGACTCATGGTGTCTGTGGAGCAAGGGGGAGAAGCAAGGTGTTCATGCTGTCCTGGGCCGCACTTGTGCATTAGCGTGTGTGTATCAAGCTGAAATAATTCTTTTCACCCACGGATTGTGCTCTCTCTCTATCTTGTATGAGCCTTACCCTACTGAGACTGGCACTGAGGTTTTGTCTCAGGGTTGGGCACGGAAGTGGCTAGTGGTGCTAGTGCTTTAATTTTTGTTTATCAGACTGTCGGTTTGTACTTGAAGGATTTGAATGTCTTAGCAAGTTTTGGGAATGTGGCTTGTATGAGGGGTTGGTGTGCATGGGATTTAATAAGAAATGTCTTAGAAAAAGAGTTTTGTGGATGTGGCTTGTATATGGAATTGGTGTATGTGGGATTTAATAAAAACTGCAACTTTTTTAATTGTGGTAATAGGAATTTTAGTAATGTGTTCAGCTTACCTTAGTAGAAGTTTTCATTTAATTCATTTTTCCTTTTTTATAACCCTATAGACTTCAATAAAAGTTACATAAATACATAAATAGTGGTTAACCAAAAAATAGTGGTCTGGTCTCTTATCTCTAGATTGGGACACACTCTTGCAGTGTGGAGATTGGGCCCCTTGCGCCCCACCACAACAAGCAGTACTACCACCTAGCCAGTTATTCCCCATTTTGTATTTATACATTTGATTTTTCCTTCTGAAGTGAAGTACTTTGCACTTGTCTTTACTGAATTTCTTCTTGTTGATTTCAGATTTCTCCAATTTGTCAAGGTTACTTTGAATTCTAATCCTGTCCTCCAAAGTGCTTGCAACCCCACTCAACCTGGTGTCATCTGCAAACTGTATAAGCATACTTGTTGTAACATTGTTTCATTTTATAATTAAAGTGACCCAACTCCATTTTAAATTAATAGAAATATAAACTCATTGGATGTAAAATGTTAACTGCTTTGTAACAACATCCAGCCTTGTCTTGTCAGAAATCTCTGTGATAAGCACCGGGAGAAGGTGTCAAGTACTGAAGATCAGTATGTGGCTTGTAGGTTTCGGTAAACCTGTTACTCAAAACTCAGTAAACTTCATTTAAATAGTATTCAGACATGTATTGTGATGGGTGAGTCTTTGTCAACAGCAAACAGCAGCTGGACAATTAAGAAAAATAAAATCAAGTTTCGCTGTGTCAGGGGGCAGCCCCCAATCACCTCATCGCTCTTAGGAATCTCATAATTGGCTAGAAAGTGGGCACACTGCTGTAAGGAAAAGATATAAGGTGATCAAAAACAAAAATAATTTGGAGATGTCCCATATCTTTGGAAGAGCACCAGAATAGTTCTACGTGTGGGCGTGATCTACCTACCGTCTCTCCCCAGCTTGCCACTCAAACCCAAATATAGAGTGTGTGGCTGTGTAACCTGAGTGTGACAGTATATTCCACTCAGATGTAAACCCGGGAACCGTACTAGTAGAATTGAAGTGTTGCTTTGCTGTTGACAAACCTCACTGTTGCAGTGTAAGTATAATAACATAGGTATAACCCTATAGTGTAAGCTAGCTTTGTAAATATAATTGTATGGTTGTAATTGTGACTGTTTTAAGTAGTTAAATTGTTGTATTAAATAAGAATCAATGGTGATTTTTAAATAGATTGTTGCAAGTAAAACAAAGCTGTATGCAAAGCAACCCTTGTCACTCCTTATTTGAGGGATCCATATAAATCGAACCTGACAGCAAGCTGGTTCTTGTTGTCACCTCAATACTCTTCACTCTGTTATCCAAGTTGTAAAGAAAACATTGAATAATGCTTGGACCCAGGACTGACTCCTGTGGGACTCCACTAGATACATCCTCCCAGTTGGACAGCCAGCCACTGATAACTACTCTGGGTAAGGTCTTTCAAGCAGTTCTGTACCTATCTGATAGTAAGTTCATATAAACCCTAGTTTGTTTATAAGAATATCATTGGGGACTTTGTCAAAAGCCTTACTAAAATCAAGATATATCATGTCTATTCCTTTCGCCTATCCACTAAACCAGTAATCCTGCTAAAAAAGGAAATTAGGTTAGTTTGCCATGATTTGTTCTTGACAAATCCATGCTGGCTATTTCTTATAATCCTATTATCCATTAGCTGCTTAAAAATTGTGTACTAATTTGTTCCAGTAACTTTCCAGATTTCAAAGTCAGCCTGACAAATCAATAATTTCTGAGTCCTCTCTGCTCCCTGTTTAAATAGTTATACAGTGTTTGCCCTTCTCTAGGATCCAACTGTCCTTCACCGCTAAGTACAGGACCTACTCCTTCCTTTGTCTTTCTCTTGTTTCAATGTATTTATAGAATCTTTTATTGCCTTGTGTGTCCTTTGCCTAGGTCTAACTCATTTTGTGCATTTCTGATTTTGTCCCTATATGCTTATGCTATACTTTTGTACTCCTCCTTAGCCAGTCAACCATGTTTCCTCTTTCTGTAGGACTCCTTTATGATTTTCAGGGTAGTAAAGAGCTGCTGAAATATTGGCCTTTACTATTCTTCCTATCTTTCCTTTGGATCAGAATAGTCTGCTGATGTGCCTTTAATATGATCTCCTTGAGAAACTGCTAGCTCTCCTGAACTCTTATCCCTTAGATTTTTTCCCCCATGGCATCTTACCCACCAGCTTTCTGAGTTTGTTAAAGTCTGCTTTTTTGAAGTCCACTGTACTGAAATCTATAGCTCCCACTCCTTCCTTTCCTTAGAATTATAATGCTTACCATTTCATGATTGCTTTCACCCAAATTGCCTTCCACCTTCAGATTCACAACCAATTCCTCCCTACTGGTCTGAATAAAATCTAAAATGGCTGCCCCCACTTACTTCCTCTACTTGCTGAAACAAAAAGTTGTCCCTAATACATTCCAGTTGTCCTGAATTATATCTAAGAATATACTGGAAATGTTGGGTTTTCCTTTTCCACAGATGTCTGGGTAATTAAAGTCCCCTATTATTATCATCAGGTCTTGTATTTTGGATATTTCTATTATTTGTGCTAGAAATGCCTCATCCACTTCTCTTCCTGATTTGGTGGTCTATAGTAGACCCCTAACATGAGATCACCCTTATTTTCCCCCCATTTATCTTTATCCAGATATTTTCAACTAGGTTCAAATAGACTTTGGATCAAAACTATGAGGAAGCAAGAGACAATGTAATTTATATTTAGCATAAAGGAGATAGAAAGCCAGGTATCATTCACGCACTATTGCATTTCAGCCTGATTTAAGAACTCTCTCAGGGTATGTCTACAATGCAATTAAAAATCCACAGCTGGCCCATATAAGCTGACTCAGGCTGCTGGAGGCTTGAGCTAAGGGGCTGTTTAATTGTGGTGAAAATGCTGAAGCTCAGGCTGCAGCCTGGGCTCTATGACTCTGCAAGACGGGAGGGTCCCAGAGCTCAGGCTGCAGCTCCAGCCCAAACATCTACACTGTAATTAAACAGACCCAGAAACCCAAGTCAGCTGGTACGGGCCAGCTGTGGATTCTAAATGCAGTGTAGACATACCTTCTATGGCTTCCGGTTGGTGACAGAATAAAGGGAAGAATCATGTGCATTGTGGGATTCCAGGGGTGAAGGCTTTGGAAGTGGGGAAAAAAAGCTGTCCATGACCACCTTCTGATTTCAGCATAAGGATCTGAGCCATTCAGAGTATTTCCATTTTCCCCTAAATTTTCTTGGAGACTGGATAGGAATACTGGATGATCAACAGTATCAAGTGTCACAAGGGGTTTAATAAAATGAATAGAAATCTATTTCTCTTGTTTATGATGGAAAAACCTCATCCTATCCAGAGCAATATGTTATTTTCCTCTATCATTCACTGGCCAAAAGCCAGAACGAGAAGGATCCAGAACACTGGCAGCTGAAAGGTAGAATTGGAGACTTCTCTGCTTGCTTCTCAATTAGCATGCTTTAAAAAGGGAGGTAACCAATAGTCTGCAGAGTTGCAAATATCAAACAGTGGCTTCTTCAATACTGGCTATTTATTGCATATTTTCGTGTGGCTGATAGATTCCTCTCTTTGAAGGAGATGTGGATAATCTGTCCATAGGATTCCTGCATATTCCCCTTTCTACTTTATCATCCAGAAAGGGTAGGGTCAAGCAGTAAGTCACTCCAAATGCAGGTAACTGTCTTTGTTACGAGGACAGATTTTTAGAGCTAGTGGTGCTGTGTTCTGGCATTCAGTAGAGACTGTCTGGATTTACTAAGCTATTACAGTTTGGAAGAGTTCTGCAGTTTGGAACTTTCTGCCTCTATGGCAAAGAATAAAAGTAAAACCTTTCAGCCTCCCTCACAGAACAACAGGAGCACCGGATACTACATCAAATATACTAGACTGAGAATAAAGAAATGTGTTATGATGATACATTTTACAGATTTTGGTAGACTATCAAAAAGCATTTCTGATGACAGATCATTGTAGAATTAACGAGGGTCAGATTTAAGACAGTTCAAACTCCATTCACAGCCCAAGTTCTACCCAAGCATACCACAACCAAAAGATTATGCACATCTTCATATTACGTTTGTCCCTCTCCTTTCTTGCACGATTTGATCACCAATGAAATGGTTAATTATAATGATACTTTAAATGACATCATTAGACTTCAGAGTCAACTGCCAACTGAATCAGAGCACATTTGTCAGAGCTACTCTGTCACTGCATCCATTTCACCTGGTTCTTGTTTTTATACTCATCTTCACAACTAAAGATTTTTGTTTCTGTTTATTTTAAGTGAAAGCTTACATTCTAGGAATGTATCGGATTGCTGAACAACTGCAGATCACCCTACTCTGATTGTGAATATCACCAGTATTAAAGAACTTTGAACTATATATATGTTATTTTTTATATATTTTTTTAAATATTTTTTACATTTTTATATATAAAAAAGCAAATAATTTCCCTTCTATTTTCATACCTGTTGAGAAATCACAGTTCTGCAAACAGGATCAGCAAGAAGTTTCTCAAAATTTGCCAGTGATTCAGATTTAAAAGACCTGGGTTTTTTTCTTGTTTGAGATTTAGCCTTCAAAATAAATAAAAAATCCACATTAGGAATGTCATTTTCCCCCCACTGAAATAAACTGTTTAAAACTATCACTACCAAATCCAACTATACCTCATACATATGAAACAGATTTGAATTTTTTCATTATAAAACATTGACCAAAAATAGGAAAAAAAAAATCAAGTTACGAATGTCCCAAATTGCTACTGGTTGATAAAACAAACACTCGAAAGTGAATTTAGCGTACATATATTCACAAATCACATTTTACATATATGAGGCTGGGTCTAGACACGTCATGGACATAATATAAAAAATATTCATAAGATATTTACATTGATTTTTTAAAAAGTTATTGGACAATATATCCGTATAACAACAACAGTCAAGACACAAACACATAGGAAAGAACTGCTTAACTCTAGCATTACATGAAATGGTTATTTATCTATATCCCACAAGTTTCCTATGATATAGGAATTAGTTTCAGATTTCTTTTATAGGAGGAACTTGTCTATACACACACAATATCAACTGATATGTGAGATTCCTTACCACTAAATAGATAGTATATATTAAGATCAATATATAGAAATGAGATCCAAAATGTGTATTTTGAAATCCAACCCAAACTCAAATACAAGTAGTAAGAATTTACATAGCCACATAACGTGTTAAAGATATTTGGACTTAAAAGTTGGATTTTTTAAACAATGTATTGTTAGTGTCACACTTTTCAGAAATAAAAGAAAATACAACAAAAAAAGTAGATGTTCAATTTTTGTTCCCACTAAATCTATTCAGGATTTAAGAATTCATTTGTTTACATTTTCTTTTAAATCTACCTTAACAATTGTCCGAGAAGTCCAGTGAACTATTGTGCACAATTGCACACAACTGCTACATCCAAAAGTGTAAAAGAATACATGCAACTTACTATTAATAGGCATTAATTTGTTTATCTTTGCTCTATTACCTTGAAATTTTGTCTGTTCACTACAATATGTTAATATATCTAGGTTCTTTGGTTAACAGCAAGAGCACAATCTGATACACCCTATATGTTGGGAAAATAAGTACTGAATTTGTAAAGGAACGGACTCTGCTTTAGGTTCTCTCCTCCATTCTAACTTCAGTGTTCCTTATCGTAGTTCTTTCTAGTTAGAGCAACATTTGAACTGAAATATTTGTTTCAAAATATAGGTAATCTTTCTTTCAACTACTTAAAGTCATATCTGAAGTACCTTATTCATATTACTTAATTCCTTATGTTTTTTCATCACAGAGCTGATAATGTCACAAACAA
Organism: Mesoclemmys tuberculata; assembly: GCA_007922155.1. Taxonomy (NCBI): domain Eukaryota; kingdom Metazoa; phylum Chordata; order Testudines; family Chelidae; genus Mesoclemmys; species Mesoclemmys tuberculata. The sequence continues at coordinate 29,166,948 of ML675624.1, read as the reverse complement.
TCTGTATTTTCCTTTCTGCAAAGCCACACTGCAGAAACTGCTGTTTTGTTAAAACTGGTTTGTATTGAAACTGATCTCGAAGTAGCTGCAAGAGAGTAAAACTTTAATTAGTTTCCCAATCCTCTATAAATTCTCTGTTCTGAAGAAACTATATTTTTGTTCTTATTTTTGTACAAGTGCTCCTTTTACTCCCTTAGCTTTGTCAGTAATTTTTTTCATCTGTTGGTTTTTGTAAATTCTAAGCTATCCCCATAACTTGCACTCCCATCTTCTGCCAATCTACCAAGCACTCCTAATTCTGATTCTTAATTCAAACATTAATTCAAATAACTCCTTAAAAATGACAAACAACAACAACAACAACAAAACCCAAATACAAATACCAATCTTAATACATGTCTAAATAATTAAGCTAGTTTGGAAAAAAGTTTTAGAGTGTTCCAGAAATATGAATGCACAGTAAAAACAGTTATTTGTTTTAGCTTTACAGAGAATCATAAAATCAGAAAAATGGAGGTCTGGAAGGGACCACAAGAGGCATCAAATCCAGCCCTATGCGCTAAGGCAGGATCAAATAAGTTTAGAGTCTAGACAATCCCTAAGAGATGTTTGTCCAACCTGTTCTTAAAAACCTCTAATGATGGGGATTCTACAACTTTCCCTAGAAACCTATTACAGATGCCCTTTATAGTTAGAAAATTTACAATACCATAGAAATGAAGTGTAGTGTCATGCAGTGAAGTGTGTTGCTATATAATAAAAAGCAGAATTTCACATCACACACAAAAAAATTCTGCCAAAAGGTGAATTTATGCAAACTCCTTTGGATTAAATATAATGCTCTGCAAAAATCAAATATTTTTATTCTTAATCTATTGATATCAGTATGGTATTTATTTCAACAATAACTGCATCTTCCAGGAATATGGGTATTGAAACCGTATTTTTACTTAATGTTAAAGTGGGCAATATCTCTCTCTACCCAGCTAAAAACATACATTTGAGCATTTATAACAAACAAACAAACAAACAAACAAACAAACAAACAAACAAACAAAC